>CM072548.1:14839729-16089729 GCA_036898215.1 Platycarya strobilacea
CTCGTGCCTCGATGGATTTCCAACTTGCCATTGTTGCTTCTACGGTTTCTGGCATAACCCATGAAGATTCAATCTGACAAAAACCTCATTCCATAGTATCTTTGCAATGTCACAGTGTAGGAGGAGATGGTTCACCAACTCACCCCCGCTACGACACATACAACATCAGTCTGCTATGATGATCCCCTTTCTTCTTAGGTTATCCATTGTGAGGATCTTATCCAACACCGCTGTCCACATGAAAAAAGCGGCTTTCGAGGGTGCCTTACTACTCCATATCTTCTTCCAGGGAAATTAGGTAACAAATGTGTTAAAGAGGGCCTTATAAAAAGAACAAACTATGAAATACCCTCTCCTCACAGGGATCCACCACAATCCATCTATGGTCCGAATGTTAAGTCTTTGAGAATAGATGAGTCTGTAGAAATCTACAATTTTGTTTACATCCCCGTCTTGTGCTGCTCTAATGAAATTAACGTTCCATGGAAACCTCCCCCCTTCAAAATCCACCAACTCCACCACAGTGGCGTCCTTGTCTCTCGCAATCTGATAAATAGGTGGAAACAACTACTTGAGTGCCCTATCTCCGCTCTAGACATCCTTCCAAAATCTAATTTTGTTCCTATCGCTCAGGATGAGTCTTGTGTGCCGCTTGAGAGTCCCCCACCCACCTCTAATATTTTTCCACACCCCCACCCCACCAGCCCCCCTTACTTCATTAGTGCTCCATCCCCCCCACATACTGTCGTATTTGTGTTCAATGATCACTCTCCATAGAGCTTCCGGCTCCTGATGGTATCTGCATAACCACTTACCAAGTAGTGCACGGTTGAACCTTCTCAAGTTTCGAATACCTAACCCCTGTCTGAGATAGGACTACAGACCGTCTCCCACTTAACAAGATGAAACTTGAATTCTTCACCCAAGCCACCCCACAAGAAATCACGCTGCAATTTGTCCAGGCATCCAGCCACACTTGTCGGTATAAGAAAAAGAGAGAGGAAATAGGTAATAGGTAGGTAGATTGAAAATGGTGCTTTTGATCAGAGTGACAGGCGCCCCCTTGGACAGATACATCTTCTTCCACCCTGCAAGTTTCCTTTCCACTTTTTCAGCCAGTGTGTCCCATATCGCAACTGCCATTGAAGCAGATCCCAAAGGAAGGCCCAAATAAGTTATCGGGAGAGAATTTATCTTGCACCCAAGGTTACTAGCTAACTCACACACATTATCAACTTCCCCAATCGGTACCATCTGAGACTTGTCATAATTCACCTTCAATCCCGACACAGCTTCAAAGCATAGAAATAAAGCCTTCAAAGCTCGCACCTGGTCTTGATCAGCTTCGCAAAGAATAAGCGTATCATCTGCAAATAACAAATGAGATATGTTAGTATAACCTCGTACTGGGGTTCCTACTGGAAACCCGCAAATAACACCATTATCCACTAAAACTGAGAGCATCCTACTTAGCGCTTCCATGACAAAAACAAATAAAAATGGGGACAACTGGTCCCCCTGTCTCAGACCGCGAGAACTTGGAAAGAATCCTCCAGGACTGCCGTTGATCAACATCGAGAATCTAACAGTTGTGATACACCACCTAATCCATGACCTCCACCTTTCTCCAAAATCACATTTGCCAAGTAAGTATATCAGTAAATCTCAATTTACATGGTCGTATGCCTTTTCCATATCTATCTTACATAAGATCCCAGAATTTCCAGCTTTAATCTTGCTGTCAATACATTCGTTTGCTATTAGAACCGCATATAGGATTTGCCTGCCTTTTACAAAGGCATTCTGTGACTTGGTGATGATCTTCCCAATAACTGCACTTAAGCGATTAGCTAGCACTTTAGAAATAATCTTATAAATTCCACTCACTAGACTACTAGGCCGAAAGTCCTTAATCTCCATAGCCCCAACTTTTTTGGGAATTAGAGCAAGGAAGGTGTTGTTGAGGCTTTTTTCCAATTTCCATATCGTGAATAGTTCCTGAAAAACTTTCATAAGGTCTTCTTTGATCACCTCCCAACAATTTTGGAAAAATCCCATGGAAAATCCGTCTGACTCTGGCGCTTTATCTTTAACCATATTACGGATGACTTTCACCACCTCATCTTCTTCAAATGCCCGCTCCAGCCAAATAACATCTCGCGTGTCTATGGTATCGAAGTTTATGCCATCACGATTAGGTCTCCAAACCTCCTCCTCCATAAGGAGGTTCTCATAAAAGTTGACTATGTGGTTTTAAATAACCACTTCATCAATACACTCAATACCTTCAATCCTCAACATCTCAATGTTGTTATTCCTGCGATGAGAGTTTGCGAGACTATAAAAAAAACTTAGTGCTTCGGTCTCCTTCTCTTAACCATAACGCTCTTGATTTTTGTCGCCAAGAGATTTCTTCTTATAGAATCACCCACTCAAGATCTGTCATCAGCAAGGTCTTGCACACTAGCTCCTCCTGAGTGAGTGGCCTACCTTCTTGCATCCTTTCAAGTGCCTGAATATCCCTCAAAATGGTGATTTTATTTTCCTCTAAGTTGCCAAATGACTGAGCATTCCAATTCTTCAAATCTCTCTTTAAAGCTTTCAACTTGTTTGCAAAGATGAAGCTAGAAGTCCCATCGAACTAGTAAGAGGTCCACCATTGTTTAACCCAATTCACAAAACCTTCCGCCTTTAGCCACATATTCTCGAATTTAAAGTATCGGCGTCCTTTCCTAAGGCCTCCACAATCGAGCATGATGGGCCAATGATCCGAAGATATTCGATCTAATCGCTTTTGACACATATCAGGGAACTGACTTTCTAACTTGGGGGATACAAGAAAGCGATCCAACCTGGACCAAGACTAGTTGTTAGACCACGTAGCCAGACCCCCAACAAGTGGTAAATCCACCAGGTTCAACTCAAAAATACACTCGGAAAACTCCAAACTAGCGTTCCTCACTCTTCCATTTCCAACATTTTCACTTGGGAATCTCACTATGTTGAAGTCACCACCAATGCACCACGGAACTTCCCACCAGCTGTGTATCCCTACTAGTTCTTCACACAGGAGTCGTCTGTTTGTGTCAATGTTAGGACCATAAACACCTGCAAAAGCCCACAAAAAATTATCAGACACTTTTAAAAAGACAAGCTATCGTGTACCTACCAATGTCCTCTTCCATTTTGTCTACCACCCGCTTATCCCACATCATTAACACACCACCCGATGCTCCTAAAGATACCATATAGACCCAATCCACATGTGCACCACTCCATAAACTATGCCTCATTCTCCTGTCGATGTGTTTCAATTTTGTCTCCTGAAGGCACACAATGTCCATTTTCCATTCCCAAAGCCTATTCCAAATCCGAAGACGCTTATTAGGATCATTGAATCCTCGGACATTCCAAGACATAATTTTTGACTTCATTTATGAATGATTAGCCCCTTTCCTTTTGCCCTATCCTTACTGCAGGGTCCCTCCGGATTCATAGACCATTCCAAACGTTTAAGTTCCTTCACTTGCTTGGATACCCCATTGCGTCTAGTCTGATGTCCTGATTCTATGGCTGTAAGTAATGCCATAAACTGTTCTTCATATCCAACACATCTGATATCGATTAAATTTTGAATTCCTTTTACCGTATCAATCACCCAGTCTGAGCTCTGACCTGGGAAGAAAAAGCTCAAGGGATTTGGGTTCTGGAGCTCCTCCATATCCTCTAACCCCTGCAAGGATCTGAAAAAAGGGACTCTTCCTCAACCGAATGCATCTAGTCTTCAGAATCGTCATCTGACAAGTCGAGAAGGTCGTCAGACTGTAAAGCTAGATTTGCCAGCACTACAGCCACCTCTCTGCCCCTCTACGGTGAAGTCTGAGTCGCCACTAACGTAGCCAAGTGTCTGTCGAGTTCAAAAATGAGATTCTGAGTTTTACCGAGGCTACCGCCACCGCCGTCGTCAACTGAGCTCCCTGCCGGAATCATCAGCTCGATCTGATTGGTACCCACCGGTGACGTTCCCTCCGGTGCAGACTCCGGCACAATGCTAGGAACCTGTGATTGCGTACCGGAACCATCGATGATATAAGTTTGACCCAATCCATACCCAGCTCCACTGGATGAAGCGTGATTAGGTCCCTTTTGAGAGCTCGTGGGCTGAGCTAGCCCAGGTCCACCTCCGTTGGCTGACACCCCACGATTTATGTCCCTTAACGCGTTCTTGGGCTGGGCAAGCCCAACCCTAGACGATTCGGGATTACTCTTCCCCTGGACCTGGGCTTGAGTTATTCTCCAAACCTGTTTTCCTATTCCTTTAGCTTTAGACACACGCTCTTTGGGCCTAGGCCCATGTCGAGTATAATCCTTTCGTTTTGCAGCTGGAAAGTCCGAGTCCCCCCTCAATCCTTCTCCTTCTTGAAACATCCCGACAGCGTACAATAGCAGTTACATCCCTCTGCAACGCCCTTATTTGCCCCTACAAATCCAAAATCCCTTTGCGTAGCTCCCACGAATCAGACCTGCCATTCTCAAAGCTCGAGGAGCCCTTCTGCCTTGGCCTTACTGGCCGTACGTTTCCAACGGTCTTCTTCTCCCCTCCATCCCTGTCCTTCGGCTTTAGTAGAGGTGTGGAAGCTAGGGCTTCCTTGTATGACCTGGACGACGTAGCCTTGTCGACGCCAAGAACCTTACCTTTCGGTCCACTCCTGTTGCCCCATTGCACCAGTTCATCCAACATCTTCGATGATCCTCAGCCGCCATCCCCCTCTGGAAAATAGAGCACATTTCTTCTCCCTCCTTGATTGTATTCAGCTAGCTCTAAGAGTTGGCCCCCGTTATTCAAGCATCTCTGAGCGATGAGGCTACGGTAACCCTCCCTGGTAGCTAAATAAACAGCTTTACTCGTGCCCTCCCTCAGACAATCTCCTAAAACTCTCACCAGCCAATATACTGCAGCATCTCTCAACAAAATCTTACGCTCAGCTTTCCAACTTTTCTCCGTGATACAGCAATGGCTACCTTTTTGTATCAGGATGAAACATTTCGATTCAATGAATACTTCCCATGGACGGCCCATAATCACCATCCACTTAAAACCCGCAAAACGCTTAAAACAATTAACAAGAAGATGAGCATTGACAAAGAACGCATGAGTACAGAGAGAAAAATCGCATCTGTACAGAGAGAATATTAACTTGAGTGATTTCCATTAATCTCCCACAAACCTAGCAACATCTGTAACATTATGAACAGCTATACTTTTCGGAGTGATTTCCGTGAGAAGCAAAAGGACTTAAACAAACAAGGCCCAAGTATAGGAAGGTAAGTAGTGAGTAATATCTCAAATTACTTGGGTGGGAGAAGTTCAAGCCCTTTATAATAAGTCGAACGGGCTCTAATTGTATTATTGACTCTTTTGAAGTATGGGCCAAATCTGAATTGGGCCTTCCTTTGATTGTTACAAATGATGTCAGAGCTGAATTGGGCCTTACTTTGATTGTTACAAATGATGTAAGAGCCAACTCCAATCAAAAGAGTAAGACTTAAGCCATGCCACCTATGATGGAATGACCAGGTGAGAATATTGAGATTTATAGGGAGAGATCATTCGATATCTTGTATTGAGTATAGGAAGGTTTGTAGTGAATGGGATCTCACATTACTTGTAAACGAGAAGTTCAAGCCCTTTATAATGAATTCAAGTGACTCCGAATGTACTCTTGACTATTCATTTTGAAATATAATCCCATATGTAGCTTGTGCTTTCCTTGGCTTGTTCTAGAACTCCCATCTGCAGTGCAGCCTCATTTCCCAATGGTTTATATCCTTTATAGATAACCCTAAAGGCACAACAGAAGATTCTAAAGCTTCCACCAGCATTCTTTTTTTTTAACAAGAATAAAGAAAAAAATTGCTTTAGAAAACCTCAAGCTGGAGGAAGTTACTATAGAAAGAAGTTCCACCAGCCAGTTGTTGCTTCTATAGCAACTTCTTACCTAAGCTTTTCTCTATAACAACCAAAGTAGAGTTACTTCAATATCATATTTGCTCTCTACCCTAGTTTGCACTACTCTCCCGAAGGGATGAAGTCAAAGGTAAATGAAGAGATTTCTTCTGTAAAGTGTTAAAAGATCTAAGACACCAACCAAAGTCTCTCAAGAATCTGATCTGGTACTACCCATCAGAGTGCAACATGATGGATAGGGCATACAGGGAATGAACTGTAGAGTCAAACATCCTAAATTCGATTTCGCATAATCAACTCCTCTAAATCACCTAATACACAGTTTTGACAGTGGGCTTGTGTATTTATGGTTTACTCCCTAGAGGTGGGTCCAAAAGGCCCAGCCTTGGCAAGATTCCACATCATCACACAAAAAAGGAAGAAATATTATCTAGAGCTAAAGATATTTTATAGATTTGGTATCAAAGCCCACAAGTCTTTCTAAGGAAGATTTGTTATATTAACGTGATGCAAACCTTATGGAAGACAACATGTCTTTTACCTGATTAAACCCTGAACCATGTAGCGAGCAAAAGCATTTTATATAGACAACAAAATAATTTATATCATCACCATGTCTCAAAATCTATTAAGTTAATTACATGACAGGTCACTCCTTATAAAAACCAAAAAGCAATCTAAATTCTAGAGAAACTCAGTTTTAGAATATTAAAAAAACAGTGATCAGTTGATATTGTATCAATAAATAGTGATCTTTTTCTAATCTACGCTGCTCTAACATCAGATTTCCATATATCTTAATCCACATGTCCAGTTTCAAACCTTAGGCTTCCGCAACCAATTCGAGGGCTTGAAGGTAGCCAAACGCCTTAGTAAATCCCCTCTTTCCCATGGTCTACATGAAGGTCTAGATGACCCAAAAGTCGAACCACCAGCACTTGTGCTCAAGGAAGTCCACGGTGGTTGTGAACCAACATAGGATAAAGAAGCCGCTTTGGAGCCATGTCCATGACAGGACCCATCTATACTGCCAACATTTGTAGGAACAGCAGGTGAGGATGCCCCAGCAGAACTGATAAAAAACATAAAGCATTAACCTTGTTCACAAAAAAAAAAAAAAAATAGTGTACAAATAGACTTGAGCTTATAAAATTCAAAATCAATTGTGTGAGATATAGACTCTGGCACCTACCAAGACATCACATCAGAAAAATAGTAGTACTTGGTTAAAAACAGGGGTAAGGGATCGTGTTAACAATTAAAGAGCTCTGCATACAGCAAATCAACACTAACTATACTCTTTTCTTTCTTTTCCCCTTTAGTGTTTGCACATATTCTCAACTTTTAAATAACTTCCATCCCAATAAAACCTACCAAGGTTGAAGAAAATTCCCTTAGTGACAGTTTCAAAAAAATTTTGAACCCAAATTTTTCATAAATTTTTTATACACAATGGCATTTATTTATTTCAAATCTGAATGGCATTTCTATAATTTTTTAATCTGATGGAATTTCTTTAATGTTAAATTTTTGTAACTTCTAAATATGTTCCCTCCTTCTCCTCTGTTTTTTAGATCCCATTATTTTGAATACTTAGCTCTTTTATTTGGCTTTTTTTAGGGCTTCTTTAGTGTATTTCAAGTCAAGTTTGTGCTTTTTTTTTATATTATCTTTTAACACCAATATCTCTATCTTGCTCTTTTATGGCTTTCAATATATATTCAGTTTATAAATTGTTGATTCTTACATACATACTTATAAAATTGTCCGTACTTATATATAAACATCTATATATAGATAATCCCAAAATGGCATACCTGAATGTAAAAATGCCAAAATATTTTATTCCAGTGCCTAAGCTGAAATGATCATCGGAATGGCATTCAAAACTTTGAACATGACCCCACCCAACCAGTGCTAGTGAAAGCACACTGAAGCACAAAGTGCCAAGGCCAAAGCACTCAACTTACCAAAAGTGAAGCACAATTACAAAAGCCTTTTTTTTTCTCTTTTGTGAAAACTTCAAAGTAAAATGCACACTTTTGTATTCTTTTACAAATATATATATAAAAATATATATATATATATTTTTACACACATATCAGTTCAAAGACCAAAAAAATGCAACAATTGTTTTTATATGTATTTAGTGAATATTGGAGATCATTTACATAGCATGATGCCACAAGTTGTCAAATGTGATTGATATGCTTCAAACCTAATATAATAGTCCATGCACACATTTTAAATGGTTTTATATGGAATAACCTTTTTTTTTTTATAATTAAAATTTTATTTAAAAAGGGCAAATGCCAATTACAAGATACATCATGTCTTATCAATTAGGCATCATGGTTTCTAGGAAATCATGTATGTCCATGCTGTTGAAATCCACGACAATGATCCAAGTACAAAGAGTTCTATAAAAAAAGACAATCAACTCCTCCTTGAATCAGCTGAGCCAACCCTGGGATTTAAGGCACCTTGTAAATGCCTTAAATCCCTGGAATGTAAAAAAGCCATTGACTTTTGTGTTTACATTTAAGGCATTGAGCCAACCAATTGAGCTAACCCCTTGGATGTAAATTCCAGGGGTTGGCTCAATTGCTAAGGGCCTTAGTTTTGTTGATATGCTCCTTTCAAGTCTAAGGCCTCATTTGGGTACTAAGATGAGATAAAAAAATTCTCAAAATTTCTCACAATTTCTTTTCCAAATATCACTCAAACACAAAAACAATTTTTAATTTCAAATATTTAACTTTTTAATCTAGTCATTACCTAATCACTACAACTTTTACAAACTTCAAAAAAAAACACAAAAATCAATCAAAGTTTTTGAAATTTCAAAACAAAAATAATATTAATAAATTATATTCAAACAATTTTTTAACTGTATTATATTTTTATTCAATTTTTTCTCTTTCATTTTTCAAAATCTAAGAAAACATCTTAATTCAAATCATTTCACTACTATTCACAAACCATTTCATTACCACTCACAAACATCTAAGATACTCCAAGTGTCCAAATGAGCCTTAAGATTCAAACACTTGGGTGCAAACAATTTCTAGAAGCCATTGGAAAAAGTCAATGATTTACCATATATGTGTGATTGGGTGTATTACACAACTCCAAGGTTTAACTGGATCAAAGAGAGATTGCATTTTGCATGGTCATAGGGAGTCCTCATAAAAAAACTATGTTTATTATATTTTATCGATTTTTTGTTAATACATATCATCTTTAAAAATATGCGCTTTATTTCAATTAAGCATGCACTTGCACTTCACACCTAGGCTTTAGACGAAGTTTGTGCTCAAGTGTGCCTATTGCTTTCAACAATACTGCACCTGGCCAAAACCGTGTATAACGTAATCCAAGGAAACTCCTAGAGTGGAATCAAACCGAGTATATCTCAATCTACAACTCACCACAAGCCTTCCCTTTGACCACTAGGTTGACCCTAACTAATAGATAACAATAATTTATGTTTTTGATTAGTAAAAGTAACACTTTATTGACAAAAACAAAAACATAACCCAAGTACATAGAGAATAAATAGGTGACAATAATCCAGCAAACAATAATCTGTAATCATCATTTCTCGTAAACTTGGACCTCCATACTTCAACTATCTTATTTACACTTAGGGTTAAATACTAAGCCTCTACTATTTGGCCTTTATACTAATTACTCCCTCACTTTTTAAAATGAACGTTTTCATCCTTGTACTTTCAACTTCAGTCACTTTCTTATATTGGGAGTTGGAAGTTATCACTGAGTTCTTTGCTTTTATTCTATTCTGCAAGACTGAACAAGGGAACCATAGACAAGATTAGCTGGAGCCCCTCCCGCATTTTTTCACAGTCAAATCGTTCTACCAAGTCCTAACTAGTCAAGGCAAGAACCATTTACTGCATTTTTTGTTTGAACGGCCTCCTTAGGCAAGATTCTTACTATAAACAATTTGCTTGGACATAATAATTTATAATTAGAAGAAAATCACATAATTACTTGTTTTCAATTTAGATAATCAATTTCAAAAGTGATAAAATATCAGATAGAAAATCATTTAAAAATTCATATAGTAAATTCAGTCGGTCCAGGTGAAAAGTCCCCACCCCGAGATGACTACAAACCAATTTTTTTTTTGGATAGGTGTTGCATGTGCAAGAAAACTGGGTGTAAATCACCTACTTCTAAATTGTAAAGTGGCTAGGACCCTGTGGGACAATTTATTTATGAGAATTGGAATATTATTGGTCATGCCTCATAGGCTAGTAGATTTTCTAGCAAGCTGGAGTGAGGATCTTCCCCAAAGGAAGCTGTCCATACAAAGAATGTTGCCTTTAAGGATGCCTTTGTCTTCCAAATACTCTTCCATGGAATTATATTAGTATAATGTGTTGTCATAGCTTGGCAGAAGGAGCATACTGTAAACTTTCATATCTTAGAGGAGCATCAAAAACTCTTACATTCAACTCCCCCATCAAACGGGTAGAGTATACAAAACTCTGAAAAAGTGTCAATTTCCCAATATTGAATATCTCTTGGGGAATGTAAATTAACATTCCTCCTGAGTTTTCTTGCATAATTCCTATGTACTTGGGGCTGCAATTTAATAAAATTGTCTTATCAAATGTCCAAATTGGGAATGCAAGAAAATTAATAAACACAAAACACGTACAGTAAGAAAGCCAATGGGAAGTGCCAATACGAATTTCCCAAATTTGAGTGCTACCTTACCCACTGTTTTGGACACCCAATTTCAGTTAGACCACAAGTACAACGTAAGTTTACAGACACACTGGTGAGCCTTTGAAAACCTATTTGATAAGCTCAATCGAGTTTTTCATTCTACTAATCACATGTACAGCTCTAGTGCCGGACGTCGAATTCACCTCCCACTTCCTTTCCTCCGCTTTCCCGCCAATCAAACAGGGCTTAAAGCTCCAATCCGGGACAAGAATAAACTGAAACCCTAACGTGAACCCCACAAAATCACATTCATGACTAGCCGAGTTAATTCGAAACCCTACTTTCATTCAATTCACAGACTTAAAAGGATAGAGAAAATCAAAGACAAAAACAAGAATTGAAGATCAAGCTTGTGATTGAGAGAGGGAGAGAGAACGGTACCTAGCAGCAGAAGCTGGGTGAACGGTCCCTCCGGAGCTGATAACGTCCTCTCGCATTCGTGTCACTTGACTCCGCCCCAAATTTCGAAGCAATGAAATAATACGAGAGAAAGAGGAGAGGGAAGTGCTATTTATACCGACAATATTCGAGCGTGGAGGTTACAATAGGTCGTAAAAAATAAAACCGGATCGATGGATAGGATTGAATCGGTTCAATTTATATACGGTTCAATAATTTCGATCCAGTCTTGCTTCAAGAGATTTATCTTCTTAGATTGGATCGAATTCCTACCATATCTCTTATATATATATATACATATATATATATATAAATAATAGTATATAAATATTAACATAAATTAATATAATAATATATTAATATATAATATGTATTAATATATTAATATATAATATATACTCTTATAATATTAATATATTATAATTTATAGTAATTAATTAGTTGTAGTATAAAAATATAAATTATAATATATTTAATATCTATATAGAGTATTAGTAATAACTTATAAGTAATAAGTGTATTATTATTATTTAATATATTATTATTAATTTATCACTATTTACTAACATATAAATATATAATATATTAATATAATAGTGCTATTAATTATAATTTACTAACATACTTAATATATAATATATACTAACATATTAATATATAATATATACTCTTATAATATTAACATATAAATAATAAGTGTATTATTATTATTTAATATATTATTACTAATTGGATTGAAAATAATTAAATTTGAACCAAAAATATATATTTGTTCATTGCAGAATTTTAAATTAAATTAAGCCTGTTAAATCATATGGCCCCTGAACTGGACCGCCCCTAAACCGAATTGGACCGGATCAGTATGGACCGAATAGAAGTTTGGTCTGGTCCAGGGTGAAAGAATTCTTAAACCGAATAAAACTGGTCCACAAATTTTTTGGATTAGACCAAACTATTTACACTCCTACATGCTAGTAAAATTTAATTTTCTAGAGTTATTTCGAAAATCAAAAGCCAAATTCTGTTTTAAAAAAATATAAATTTGTACACATATCAAATTTTTTTTTATTATATTTGTTTAAAAGTGAGAAGAAGAAAACGAACAAATGAAATAAAAATATTTTTTATCTTCAAAAGTGAGAAGAAGAAAGCGAGAAAATGAAATAAAATATTTTTTGTCTTCAAAAGTGAATAGTTGAAATAATTAAATATAATAAAATAAATTGTATATGTGTGCAAACTTGTACTTTTTGAAAATTTTAAATTTAAATGATTATTATTCACTTTTGAAGATAAAAAGTATTTTTATTCTCTTCTCTTACATTCTTCTCCTCATTTTTAATCAAATATAATAAAAAAAATTTAATATATATATATATATAAATTTATATTTTTTAAAAGAAAATTTTAACCGAATGCTATTATATTTCATAATTTCATTTTTAAAAACTATAAGCCCATCAATATTTCATTAAAATATAAAGATAGTTACGTGTTAGTTTTTAGTTAGTACTTAATATTCCCATTTTTCAATATAAGGTAAACACCTAATGATGAATGCTATTCATCATCCCACATTACATATTTATATATTTACAAATTATTTTTTAATGTTTTATTTTTTTAATTTTAATTTTAATTGTAATTTAATTTTTATTTTGTTCTTGTTAGACTAATTGAGTTATTCTATTTATTATCCATATATTACATGTTTGTTATAAAAAAAATAAAGAATAAAATAAAATAGATGTGGTGTGTAAGATGATGAATAAATTTTTCCTCATCATAAAGGAAAAACAGAGAAGAAAATGAGAGAACAAACAATGAGAAAAGAAAAATATATAAGAGGGAAACGAAAGAAGTGAACAAAAAAGAGAGAAGAACAGAGAATAAATGAGTCATGCACGTGAGAATGTAAGGCATAGTAACATAAAGCCAAACTTTTCACCAATCACTAACATAAGACAATAAAAGGGATTTGGGATCAAAGATGTGGGTACTTCTGGCCGACATCAGAAAAAAGCTTTCGTCTCTAGAAAGGAGGAAAATCTAAGACACACAATATTGAACCTTATCTATTACACGAGTCCCTCTAGAAACCCTAACCTTACGCATCACTTTGATTGTTTCTACCTCCCTATTTGTTATTTATATAAGAGCTCCTTGTGGCAGCTGAGCTCTATCTCCTGCCATAGTGGCATGACTAAGCTTTGTCTCTTGTCAAAGAAGAGGAGTTGAGCTCTATCTCCTAACACAACAACATGGTCAAGCTCTGTCTATCGTTGTAGCAGCGTAGTCGAGATTTGTCTCCCTCCCCTAGCAACATAGTCAAGCTCAGTCTCCTACTCCACCAAGTTGGTCAGGCTCTGTCTCTAGACAAAACATCTCTAGACAAAACAGAATGGTCGAGCTTTGTCTCCTATTATAGCAACACAATGGAGCTCTGTCTCTCATTATAGTAGCTCAGTGAGCTCTATCTCCAATCATAGCAGCATAGTCGAGCTCTATCACTCACTCCAACAGTGCGGTTGAGCTCCATCTCCCACCTTAGTAGTGCGGCTGAGCTTATCGATGCAATAATGTAGTTGAGCTTTGTCTCTTGTCATAACAACATAGTTGAGTTTTGCCTCCCATTGTAGCATCGTGTTCGAACTTTGTCTCTTGCACTAGCAACATAATCGAGCTTCGTCTCTCACCTCACCAAATTGGTCGAGCTCTTTCTCTAGTCGTAGTAGCATGATATAGTTTTGTCTCCCATCCCACCAGATTGATCGGGCTCTATCTCCCATCCCAATAGCATGGTTGTGCTCCGTCTCCCGTCAAAGCGATGTGGTTGAGCTCTATCTCTTGACCTAGCAGTGTGGTCGAGTTCTTAGTTGCACGGTTGAGCTCAATCTCCCGCCCCAATAGAGTGGTCGAGCTCCATCTATTGCCCTACAAGATCAATTGAGCTCTATCTCTCATACTAGCAACGCAATTGAGCTTGGTCTCCCGTTGTAGCATTGTAGTTAAGCTTTGTCTCTCGCCGCAGCAGCGTGGTCAAGCTCTGTCTCTTGATACAACAACGTGGTGGAGCTCTATGATAGGGGCCTCGGTCTAGCCCCTAATCAATGAGGTCTTCCTCCACACACATCTCCTCTTGTGACCGAACAATCTCAAAGGTTTGGTCGGTTTAGGCACTTTTTTTCGCTTTCTTGAGTTCTTATGATAATGGGGTTATGGTGTTTAAGGAATAGATTTGATTTGGATAGGGAAATGTGGTGGTCTAAGTGGTAGATTAGGGTAGAAAAGGTTTAAAAGAATATTCTCTAGGTAGGCCTATGTATTGGGATCCTTTTGATAAGGAATAGGGTCATATAGTGTGGTAGGGTTAGGGTTTTGGTGGTGGCTAAGGGGAATTTCGAGATTGAGATTAAGTTAGGATTTAAAAGATAATTGGCTAGGGTTTGAAATGATGTGTTTTGGCTATGGGGTTGTTAGATTGTCTTCTTGATTTATTAAAGATTGGAGGGTGATTGGATATGGTCTTGGTCGAATATGAGTTAATGATATTATGTTTGGATTTGAATTGGTACGATTGGAAGGAAATGATATTTGATTAGGTCAACTAATGAGTTGATTGACTAACCAAATAGGGAAGGAAGATATGGTAATGTGGCATTAGGGTTCGGCTATGATATTGGAGAGTGATGGCTGAATAGGGTTTGATGGATGGGGGATTTGGTTTGACTTAGAAGATGATTGAGAGATTATAGGAATTAATGGATGGCCGAGTAAGGTAGTTGGTTGGGGTGATTGGTCTTGATTGAAAATAAATAATATTTGATTGGAAGATGATTGAGAGATTAGATAAGATTGAGTTAATCAATGGATGATTGATCAATCTAGGTAGTTATAAGAACATTTGGTTTGGGGGAGATAATAGAAAGTGGTGTTTGGCTTTGGCAAGGGTGATATGGCTGAATATGATAGTTTGTGGAAGGTAAGATTTTGTGTAGATGTGATTAGGGTTTTGAGATGAATTGAAAGATTTCTAAAATGTAGAAATGTGGTCATGGTGAGATGAGGTGGGCGGCAAAGGAGATAGGGTGGTGGCCGAGTATATACTTCTATTTAGGAGTATATTTGATTAGATCAATCACTTGGTTAATTGATCAATCAATTGAGAGAATAAATGGATGATTGGGTGAGGTGGCTAATGAGAATCTCAATAATGGCTAGGGATGATGTGGCCGAATGAGATAATTAGACTAAGTGGAAAGATTTGATTTGAATTGATTTGGATTTGGATTTGGATAGAATTGAGTGGCCAGTTGGTGAAGGGTTTAAACGGGGCACCTTTGGATAAATGTGGGAAGGAAATATTTGTTGGAGTTAAGAGAAATTAGGAATGGATAATGGAGAATATGGCCGGCTATGGTTGTTGAAGATTTGGTTTAAATTTTGATTTGAATTTGAAATGATTTAAAAAGGTGGAATATATGTAGTCGGGTATAGGGATTATTGTAGTGGTTGATTATGGAAAGGATTTGGTGGGTAGGATAGGGTTTTGAATTTGAATTGATTTGGTTGAGAGAAATATGAAAAGTTTTGATGGATAAGGTGGCAAGTGAGGATTCGACTAGGGTTACTTGTGAGTTGGCCGAATGGTGTGTTTATGGTAAGTGGACTTGGTTTGAAATTTGAATTATTTTAAAATGGAAGCAATGATGTGGTCGGTTATGCGGGGATTCAGCTCGGGCTAGCCATGTGGGTTGTTTGGAGAATTGGAAAACTCAAGGAACTTGGATAAATATTCAAGAAAATGGATGAACACTTAAGCAATAGATGAACACGCCAATTCACAAGAGCATCAATGTGGTCGGCCTTCACTCTTTAACTCAACAATGACACTTCAACAAGACAACACATAAACACTCACTCCCTCACAATTGATAAATCCAAAATTTACAAGGGGTGTGAATTTCGAAATTCTCAAAACACTCACTCATTTCTCAAATTCACAAGTGGTGTGAATTTGACTCTCAAACAAGACACTCAAACACTCAACACTCACTCACTATTTTTGTGATATTTTAATAATCAGACAAATATAAGGGAACTCCAAATCACTCCAAGAACAAAAGAACACCAAAATAAACAAGAATACAAAATGATAGGAAATACCTTAAATAACTTTATTGATAAAAAGGATAGATGTGGAACAATATCGATTCACAAATTGTACAGCATGTTCCTCTTCAAGAGGATTGATAAATTGCACCCATTGAAACTCAAGTGCAAAGCACCGAAAATCCAAGTCACAATGGTGGCCGGCCTAAACTCCTATGGAAGCCACTTCATACACAAAGTGTTTTCAAAAGCCAAGTGATCAAGAATACTAAACTAAAAGGCTTAGAGTCCTATTTATAGAGTTTACAAAGTGGAAACTCCTAAAAGGTTTCTGGACATTATTTAATTAAATAAAATAAATCAAATACAACTAAAAACAAATAAGATAGTCTTGGAGGCCCACGTGGCCGTGGCATACAAAAGGAAATTTGGTGGGCTTGGCTAGCCCATGGCATGGGCCATGGGTATGGGTGTGATTGGCATGTTGGTTGGTCCGCACCTCAGGGAGTCTTGGTTGGTCCATGGCAAAGACTCTAGCCATGGTCAGGTGTTGGCCATGACTTGCAGCTACTATGTACATGGCTTGCTAGTGACTCGACAGGGCCCATGTATGTCTTGGTCTGTGGGGCGTTGGACTTGGCCTAGGTTGGCTAGCACGCTGGCATATTGTTGAAGTGCGCTAGGCTAGGCGCATTGTGCTATTGTGTTGCCGGCATGGTTGCGTGCATGAGGTTGCTAGGCACTGGATAGGCACATGCAAGCATGCGCATGCTGGGTTGCGCATGGTGGGCATGTCCTAGCATGGTCCTAGCATGTTAATGGCTAAGCCATGTGGTGCTTGTAGGGGCGTGCGGCACATGGATGGTGCAAGGTTGCGTGCAATGGGGCGCACATGTGAGCGTGCAGGTGGGCGTTGAAGTATGGCGCTCGCATGGTGCATGCTCTAGTTGGCCCACGGGTTGTGTTGTGCATGGTGGTAAACCTTGTTGGGGTCCTCTTGCTTGTCAAGGCTGGGGCTAAGACACACATGTAGGTTGGTTGTGTTGCTGTTGTGGTGCTGACAGGGGTGTGCCATAGCAAGGACCTTGGCATGCGTGTAGTGATGTCAGGTGAGTGTCATGGCAGGGGCCATTGCATGTCTGTCAGCATGTTGCTAGGCTACTGCTGCTGCTGGATAGGCTGGTGGGCGTTGAGGTTGCCTGCTGGCATGCTGATGGCCTATTGATGCACGCTGGTGGTGTTGCTGGCATGCTGATGGGTGTCACAAGCATGTCATGGTGGGGGCCATGGCATGCTTGTTGTAGTGTCTTGGGCGTGCCATGACTAGGGCCATGGCATGCCTACTGCCTGTTGCCTACTTGAGGTGCTATCATGCTGAGGCACACCGGTTTGTCCTGGGTACACTAGGTTATTGATCTACATGTTGATGCTCGGCCCCACAAGTGGTGCCATCTCCGGTATCCATGTTTATCTAGGACCATGATCATTGGCGGTTTTTGATAGGGTGTTATCACTCTATCCCTCGTTGTTGTAGTGAGGTCGAGCTCTTTCCCCCACCCTAGCAATGCAATCGAGCTCTATCTCCTAGTCAATCAAATTGTTCAAGTCATTCTCTTGCTACAGCAATACAATCAAGTTCCATCTCCAGTCGTAGCTGCATGATCGAGCTCCCTCTTCGGCACTAGCAAATCGGTTGAGCTCTATCTCCCAATGCAACAATACAGCCAAGCTCTACCTTTTGTTGTAGCAGTGCAGTGGAGCTTTGTGTCCGGTCACAACATATTAGTTTAGCTCTATCTCCTATCGCAACAAAATGGTCGAGCCTTATGTCTTGTCTCACCATCGATCAACAGGGGAACACATTTCCAAAGTGTCTTAGTCCTTCTTTGTGCCAATGCAGTCGAGTCCATTTCTCTCCAAAGTCAATGCTTTGCTCTCGCACCTGGCAATCAACGAGAGAACATCTCTCCCAAGTGTCCCATTCTCCCCTCACCTCAACGCTTTTGAGGCAATCTCCCGCCAAAGTCGATGCTCCCTGCTTGCACTCAGTAGATAAAAGGAATACCTCTCCAAAGTGTCCCACTCCCTCCTTACCATAAGCCAAGGCTCTACACTCCCACTTTGGCAATCATAGGGAGAACACATCTCCTAAGTATCTCAATCCCTCCGTGCCACCTAACATAGTCGAGTCAACCTCCCACCTGGTTCAAAATTGATGCCCCACGCTCGCATCGCACCGATCATTTGAGGGAAAACTTCTCTCAAGTGTCCCAATCCCTCATTGATACCTAGTGCGGTCAAGTTAGCCTTTTCCTACTTCAAAGTCAATGGTCCGTGCTTGCATCCTTATCATAGGAGGGAACACCTTTTCCAAGTATCCCAATCCCTATTTGCCACCCATTGTGGTTGAGATAGCCTCCCACCTAGTTCAAAGTCTAGCTTTGAGCTCACATCTAGATAGTAACACCGGCACAACATCTTTTCCAAAACAATCGAGTGCTTACTCTCGTATCACAATCGCTCCAGTAGATTACCTCCATGAACGAGTCTTTGGGCTTCATAACCGTCTAGCATAGGTTTCATTCAGGAACAAGTTGACGGCCTCAACAACTGCTTAAGATGGATCTAGGGGGTCATCAGGCTCCTTGACCAGTTAAGTGTGGGTTATTATAAACAAATTCTAACATCAATGCCAAAATGGAAATATCAAACAATAACTCACGCCAAGGGGCAAAAATGTATTGAATGCTCACAAGAAAACACACTATTTACTTTCGCACAAACGTTCACACCTAAGGTGGGCTCCGCGCTCACACCTAGTGCAATCAATTCATGTCTCACCTACCTTTACAAGCCAAGCCCCGTGCTCGAGGATCATCATCATTTTGGCAAGCATAAGATCAAGGACCAATTCACAAAGGTTTTTTCTTTTATTCTACAGGTAGCTCTATTTGAAGATTATAAATGCCATCTTATTTAACGAGACAATCTTAAGAATCGCAGGCATCTATTAGGGGGTAAAAATACCCCAGGCTCAATATGGCATCCCAAGCATAGTTGAAAGGAAGGGTATCATTAGAAAGGAAGAGATAGAAGGAAATTAAAGGAAAAAGTTGAGAAAAGGAAAATGTGCTAGAGGGAAAAAAAGGAATTGACGGGAAAATGAGGAAGAGGAGAGGGAAAAGGGATTAGGCACTTGAGAGAGGATGATGAAGTGACAGAAAACTGAGCTCTTCACCAAGCACTGATAAAGACCAATAAAAGGGCTTTGAAATCAAATATGTGACCAAGCACTGATAAAGACCAATAAAAGGGATTTGAGATCAAATATGTGGGGACTTTTGGGTGACTTAGAAAAATAATAGAAACTTTTTCAATCTCTAGATGAAAGTTATATTTTTGTTTTATCTAAGTAGCAGGGGTCGTTGATCCATTTGTACAATAAGTTACGAGAGACTATAAGAAACTGTAAAATATACCATTTATAGTGAATATGTCCTCCAAATGGCACGTGGACATAGGTCTTGTGCCGATTTTAATCTATATGACTCAATTCTTTATTTATATTTGCTGTATTTATTTTCTATTTATTGAAATGGACACACGTGTATGAACACTATCACCTCTCTGTACCACTAGCGTGAGCTCCAAATGACACGAATCAATGCCCAAATCATAATTGCGGGTTAAGAATGATTCTTGCTCCCTCTTCAATAGGATGGTTACGTAATACAACTTAGTAATACTGATACAATGTACCAATTTTGCTATTAATATTTTTGAGAAATGATATTTACAGAGTTAGCGTACAAGTCTTGCATAGTCTTAGTCCTTTAAAAAAAGTAAATAAATATGAGATCTACATAATTTTTTTTTTCATTTTTTAATAATAGATACTATTCTTTTCAAAAAGAGTGCACAAAACTTTCACACCCTAATACTATATCCAGCATTATTCTAATTTTCAATTGCAAATTAATATTATACTTAATGTATTAATTTGACAAAAATTAAAAAAATTCAGCTTTGAATTGTAAAATCATAAAAGCCCAAATAATGTTTTTGTAATTAGCCCAGTTGTTTTAATTAAGATGTGAAAATAGGCTTATGTGAAAACACAAAGATTGTTTATATTTAAATAGCAAGATATAGAATAATTAATAGAGAAAAGTTACCATCATTTTAACCATCATCTTATCAACATCCTTTAATTTGGTATCAAACTATGAGTAAACAAGCGATGCATTTCAATAATTTAATATTATATTATAGGATGATAAATAGTACTACTTTAATTAATATAGGAGAAATGATAATTATAGTCGTGAAATGCATAAATGCTACATAATTACTTTGAAAAAAGTTATTAAATATAGAGCTTATATAAAAAAAAATTAAATTTTTAATACTGAATCTCATTCTTTTTTAAAATGATTGTGCGGTATTTACGCAATCTACGACTGTATATATCATTATTATTAATATAGATATATAGAGATAAATAATAGTAGGAAAAAGAGATGTGCATGACAAATAAGATAATATATTGGTAACAAAATTATCATTATAAACATACTTATAAGAAAATTAATTCTTTTAAGTATTAGCGACTAGACTCTAGAGACATGATTAAGGAAGATATTAAAAAAGCACGGTGGAATAGAGATCAGGAAAATTACTTTTGAAGGAGGAATGCAAGCGAGACGGTTTCTTCTTTTGCTTACGTATAATTAATTATATATATATATATATATTTTAACAACATATCATTTCATTTATAAACTTCAGAATCAAGATACATTTGAGTTCAAAACTTCAGTTCTATAGCATTCATGCCTAGGTTTAAAGCTTTTTTTTGCATTATTGTGAGCTAAGTTGTTTCCTCACATCTTGACTCAGATATTTAGATTTTAAATGTAAATATTCGAATCTTTCAATTTTTTTATATTATTTTATAATTCACTTATGTTATTATTAGTATTATCAATATTATCATCATTCTTAATATTCGTACTTTCGTTACTTTTGGTAAAACAAAATTAAATAGGTTAGAGATAGTAAGGTATAGGTTTAAATTTATAACCAAATCGATTTGTTGTAATCATAATGTTTCGAAAATTCAATTGGATAAACACTTCTAGCCGCCATAGAATCCGCCGACCAGGCAGTAGCCACCATTTCGTACATCTTCTGGTGAGTTTTCAGCTAGACTGCCTCCCTCTCTTTGTTTCGGTTTCCAGTTTCTCTTTTTTCACTAAAATCCATTTAAACTCTTCAGTCACGCCTCCTCCTCCGAGCATTAGCCCCGCCGTAAACATAGGTCAACCACCCGGAACCACCACCGAGAAACCCACTACATGCCTATATATTCTATCAATGAGGAACTCCCCTGTTTTTGCACATGGAAACAGAGCATGTTTGCCCAAACCGAGAGCCACGCCTTGCCACAGTTGGGCCACGATGCCACCATCAGTTGCATCATACGACGTCGTAGATCGACCTTCCACCGCCCAATGATGTCCAACAACACCTGTTGTGGGTCCCTCCATGTGAGGAGGAAGTCATGTGAGGAGGAAGCCAGCTAACATCTAACTAACATATACTCATATATGTTTGTCAGTCAAAGGAGAAGTAGAGTGAAAAGAAGAGAAAAGCAAAACGTGTGAGAAGAGGAGATGAAAGAACTCTCATCCAGTTTCAATCGAAAGCTCCGATCTAAGTCATCTGTGGTTCAATTGAGCTGAGATTTTGCAGGAACGTTCACAACTCAAGACTCTATAATCTGAATGGTGGAGATCATATTTTGAACAGTATTTCTGGTGCTCGAGTTCGTGAACAGTAATGCGTTTTGGTGCTCGAGATTGTGAATAGTAACACATCTTTGAAAGCTCCGATCTAAGTCTTCTGTGGTCTAATTGTGCTAAAATTTTGCAGGAACTTTCACAACTCAAGGCTCTACAATCTGAACGGTGGAGATTAGATTTTGAGCATTATTTCTGGTGCTCAATGTCGTGAACAATAATGCTTTTTTTGTGAGCTCTTTCCTAATCACACTGTTTGGTTGCCAAGAGAATGTTTTTCTTGAAATTATTGTTGATTGTATGCCTCTAGTGTTATCTAGAGAGAATATTTGTGTACACAAACATTATTAATAGTGGAAGTTTTAACTAGACTAGGTCCCGTGGTTTTTTCCTTTGCATTGAAGGGTTTTCCACGTAAAAAAAATGGCTTTCTGTGTATATGATTTTCTTTGTATTGTTCTCTACTCAATTACTTCCTAACAGGTTCACACAAAATGTGAGATAATTTTTTCTGCTATTTAGATTTCTTCCAACAAAGTGGTATCAAAGCAGAGTTATAACCGCTTAGTACTTTGTGTTAAATAATGGAGGCCAATTTGAGTAGAATGATTACTTTGAATGGTTCTAATTATCATATTTGGAAGGGAAAAATGAAAGACCTTTTATTTGTAAAACAATTTCATTTTCCGGTGTTTTCTTCTGAGAAATTTAAAAATAAATCTGATGAAGAATGGACTTCGCAACATCGACAAGTCTATGGATACATCAGGCAGTGGGTAGATGATAATGTTTTGAACCATATTAGTGGATAGACACATGCACGTACACTCTAGAATAAACTTGAACATTTATATGCTCGTAAGACTAGAAATAATAAAATGTAGTTGATCAAGCATTTGATGACTCTGAGATACCAAGATGGAACTCCGTTGACAGATCACTTGAATACATTTTAAGGAATAATTAATCAGTTGGCTGGAATGGGTATCAAGTTCGATAATGAAGTATAGGAATTGTGCTTGCTTGGTACATTGTCGAACTCTTGGGAGACATTTAGAATGTCATTATCTAATTCAGCCCTGGATGGTGTAATCAGTATGGATCTGGCAAAAAGCAGTGTTTTGAATAAAGAGATGAGAAGAAAATCACAGGGCTCTTCTTCGCAGTTAAATGTCTTGGTTACAAACAAGAGAGGGAGGAGTAAAAGCAAAGGTTCGAAGAACAGAGATAAGGGCAGAAGCAAGTCAAACAAGTTTGCTAATATTGAGTGCTACCATTGTGGCATGAAAGGGCATATTAAAAAATATTGCAGGAAGTTGAAGAGAGAATACAAAGAAAAAGGGAATGAGAAGAAGAACAACAATGAAAAGAAAGATGATCAAGTTGCTACCACTACTACCGGAGACTTCTTCATTGTTTATGATGATAATGATACAGTAAACATTACTTCTCATGAAACTAGCTGGGTGATTGATAGTGGTGCTTCCATCCATGCTACACCTCAAAAGGATTTCTTCATAAACTATGTACCCAGTAACTTTGGCACAGTAACGAAGGGCAATGGTGGTTTGACTAAAATTATTGGTAGTAGAAATGTATGCTTGGAAACGAATAACGGCACAGTTCTTGTTCTTAGAGATGTAAAGCATATTCCTGACATCCATTTGAATTTAATTTCTACAAGTAAACTTGATGATGAAGAGTATTGCAACACCTTTTATAATAGGCAGTGGAAGCTTACAAAGAGTGCTATGGTTACAGCTCGAGGAAATAAGGTATCAACCTTGTACATGTTACAAGCAAGGCTCTTCAGTAATATTGTTAATGTTATGAAAAATGAGGACACAGTACAATTGTGGTATAAGAGACTTGTCCACATGAGTGAGAAAGGCTTGACAATATTGGCTAAAAATAATTTTCTATTTGGGATGAAGAGTGCGCTTTTGAAAAATTGTACTCACTGTTTAGAAGGGAAGCAGAACAAAGTTTCCTTCAAAAGTTCTCATTCTTCAAGAAAGTCAGAGATACTTGATCTTGTGCATTCAGATGTTTGTGGTCCTATGAGACAAGAATACTTGGCGGCTCTTCGTATTTTGTGACTTTTATAGAGGATCATTCAAGAAAGTCATGGGTCTATCCCCTGAAAAGAAAAGATCAAGTATTGGAAATGTTTAAACAATTTCAGGCCTTGGTTGAGAGGCAGACTGGAAAGAAGCTGAAGTGTATCTGAACTGATAATGGAGGAGAGTATTTAGGCCCATTTGATGACTATTGCAGACAGCAAGGTATTCGACATCAAAAGATACTTCTAAAGACTCCTCAGTTGAATGGTTTAGCTGAGAGGATGAATAGAACACTGATTGAGAGAGTGAGATGTTTGCTTTCACAAGCACAATTGTCTAGATCTTTTTGAGGAGAGGCTTTGAGGACTGTTGTACGTGTTCTCAATCTCACACCATGTGTTCCTCTTCAGTTTGATGTACCAAACAGAATTTGGACTGGTTTGGCTATTACTTATAATCACTTACATGTCTTTAGATGTAAAGCATTTGCGCATATTCCCAAAAATGAGAGATCTAAGCTCGATGTGAAGACCCGACAATGCATCTTTCTAGGTTATGGTTTGGATGAGTTTGGATACAGATTATATGATTCAGTTGATAAGAAACTAGTGAGAAGCTAAGATGTTGTGTTTATTGAAGATCAAACCATATAAGATATTCAGAAAACAGACAAAACAATGCTTTGGTCCAATGATAGTTCAGTTAACTTGGATCCAATGCCATTGATTGACTTGCCAGCACAAGTTGAAGCTGCTATCCAAGATTACCAACAGAGTCTAAGTGATGCAAATGCTTCATTTTAGAATGAGACCCCTGATTAGTTGCCAGAATCAGAGCTGCCATTAGATATTCTACTCAGAAGGTCTATTAGAGACCGACATCCTTCCATTCGGTATCCTACAGATGAGTATGTGTTAATGACTGATAGGGGAAAGCCCGAGTGTTATGTAGAAGCAATGGAAGATGAACATAAGGCAGAGTGGGTTGATGCCGTGCAAGATGAGATGCAGTCATTACATGAAAACCACACTTTTGAGCTAGTAAATTTGCTTAAAGGCAAAAGAGTTTTGAAGAACAAGTGGGTTTATAGATTGAAGCAAGATGAACACACTTCCAAGCCATGATACAAAGCTAGACTTGTTGTTAAGGGATTCAATCAACGAAAGGGTATCGACTTTGATGAGATCTTCTCTCCAGTTGTGAAAATGTCATCCATCTGTGTGTTACTTGGCTTAGCAGCTAGCCTAGACTTAGAAATTGAACAGATAGATGTGAAAACTGTCTTCCTACATGGTGATTTAGAGGAAGAGATTTATATAGAGTAGCCTAAGGGTTTTAGGGTGAATGGTAAAGAAGATTGCATGTGTTGGCTAAAAAAAAGTTTATATGGTTTAAAACAGGCGTCCAGACAATAGTACAAGAAATTTGAGTCAGTTATGGAAGAGTAAAGCTACAAGAAGACCACATCTGATCATTGCGTATTTGTGCAGAAATTTTGTGATGATGACTTCATAATATTATTGCTTTATGTCGATGATATGTTGATTGTTGGCAGGAATTCTTCAAGGATTGAAAATCTAAAGAAGGAATTGAGTCAGTCCTTTGCTATGAAGGACTTGGGCTAGCAAAGCAAATTCTTGGTATTTAAATTTACCGAGATAGAAAAAAGAAGAAATTACGGATATCACAGGAGCAATATATTGAAAAGGTGCTTGACAGATTCAATATAGATAAAGCTAAGACAGTTAGCTCTCCTCTTGCTACTCATTTTAAGTTAAGCACAAAGTAAAGCCCTTCCACAAATAAAGAGAAGGAAGATATGGAAAGAGTCTCATATGCCTCAGTAGTGGGTAGTTTAATGCATGTAATGGTATGCACGAGGCCAGATATAACTCATGCAATTGGTGTAGTAAGTCGTTTTCTCTCAAATCCAGGAAAAGAGCATTGGAATGCTATTTAATGGATTTTGAGATACCTTAGAGGAACTTCCACAATATGTTTATGCTTTGGAAATGGTAAGCATATGCTTGATGGGTTTACTGATGCTGATATGGCTGGCGACATTGATTCCATAAAATCTACTCCAGGGTATTTGATTACTTATTCAGGGGGAGCTGTGTCATGGCAATCCAAACTACAAAAATGTGTTGCCTTATCTACTATAGAGGCTGAGTATATTGCTATAACTGAAGCTAGCAAAGAGTTGCTATGGATGAAGAAGTTCCTAGAAAAACTGGGCTAGAAACAAGAGAAGTATAGTCTCTACTGTAATAGTCAAAGTGTCATCCATTTCAGTAAGAACTCAACTTTTCATTCAAGGTCCAAACATATTGATGTGAAGTATTACTGGATTTGTAACGTTTAGGAGATGAAGTTGTTACAAATTGAGAAAATTCATACTCATGAAAATGGATTAGATATGATGACAAAACCACTGCCTATGCAAAAACTCAAAGTATGCAGAGTAAAAGTAGGTTTGATGGAGCCTCCCACATAGTCGGGAGGGGGAGATTTGATGTGGGTCCCTCCATGTGAGGAGGAAGTCATGTGAGGAGGAAGCCAGCTACCATCCAACTAACATATACTCATATATGTTTGTCGGTCAAAGGAGAAGTGTGTAGATAGAGAGAGTGAAAAGAAGAGAAGAGCAAAATGTGTTAGAAGAGGAGAGGAAGGAACTCTCATCTAGTTTCAATCGAAAGCTCCGATTTAAGTCATATGTGGTTCGATTGAGCTGAGATTTTGCAAGAACGTTCACAACTCAAGGCTCTACAATCTGAATGGTGGAGATTAGATTTTGAACAATATTTCTGGTGCTCGAGTTCGTGAACAGTAATGCGTTTTGATGTTTGAGATTGTGAACAGTAACACATCTTTGAAAGCTCCGATCTAAGTCTTCTGTGGTCCAATTGAGCTGAAATTTTGTAGAAACGTTCACAACTCAAGACTCTACCATCTGAATGGTGGAGATCAGATTTAGAAAATTATTTTTAGTGCTCGATGTCATGAACAGTAATGCATTTTTTTGTGAGCTCTTTTCTAATCACACTGTTTGGTTGCCAAGAAAGTGTTTTTCTTAAGATCATTATTGATTGTATGCCTCTAGTGTTATTTAAAAAGAATATTTGTGTACACAAATATTATCGATAGTGGAAGTTTTAATTGGACTGGTTCCCATGGTTTTTTCCTTTGCATTGAAGGGTTTTCCACGTAAAAAAATTGGCTTTCTGTGTATGTGATTTTCTTTGTATTATTCTCTTCTTAATTACTTCCTAACAGGTTCACACAAAGTGGGAGATAATTTTTTCCGCTGTTTAGATTTCTCCCAACAGCACCATCAGTCTTCTCCATTCCGTATCAACCGCCAACTTACATGCCAAAAGACCACCGAAACAAAGCACGTTCGGAGCGCCACCAACCTACTCAGAAAGTGCCGTCTAGCCAACACCGACGCAATCTCTTGCCCTCAGCCCCAAAATCCACTGTGAAACTCCATCTCCACCCCACACACGACCAACCTTTTCCACGGATGGCCATCACCCACCTCGTAGTTGCCGCTATTGGACGTAATTCTACTATCGCTGCCATCGTTCTGACATCGCACACACCACCCTCAGGCCAGCTCCGTTGCGCCTCTCTCTTTCGCGGTGTCTCTGGTCTGCATGGTAAGATTGCCGCTAACCCTTTTCTCTTGTTCATGTGTGATATTGTGGAATAAGTGGTATTTATACGTCTGCAACTCTAATGGTCTTCACGTTTTAATTGGATTCTTTAAGTTGGCATTTATCATTTTGGGCTTTGTTTCAATATCAAATATTTTATTTTCACAGATTGTATTTCTAACTATTAATTTTACTAGCTTTAGTATTAAACCGTGGCATGTTGTTTTAAACTTGGGTTTTTCTTAGCTTTATTTTGGGATAGACGGTTTTATGATTGGCCTATTTTTTTTACTCAAATTACTTATGCTTGGTTTAGAAACTTATGTTACAACATATCTACGGGATAAATCTATGCTATTTTAATATTATAATTATATTATAATTATAAATTTAGTAGTAAACAAATAAGTGATTAAAACTATATTATTATTATTAGTTTTACAATTTTAGTAAATAATAGTATGGGCTAATATTTTAACTTGAACACTTTAAGTCCATTGTACGCAATCCATCTTAATGTTACCATTTGTAGATTTTGATATATTAAATTTGTACATTTAAAATAAGGAAATGTGTTAAGAATATTTTAAATGGTGTTAGTATTTATTAGATTTATTGTAAAATTAGATGATTATGTTAAGTATTAAGAAAGTTTGTAGTGAAGCTTATGTCTTAGTACCAAATGAAACAGAATAGTGGAGAATTAAGTTCTTTGAGGCAGAGAAGCAACACTTCCATTACTTATAGTATTCTTAATGGCTGGGTACGAAAAAAGATATGTGATTGATATTTGTTACAATGAAAGCATAGGTGTACATTAAATAGGCTTCTTGTGTAAATAGGAATAGATATGCCCTAAGAGTACTATATATCATAAATATGTTCTATATATCAGAAAAATAGGTGTAATTGCACTTTAACATAAGGGTGCTATGTGCAAGGCATGTATACCCCCTGCATGTAGTGCCCAATTGGAAGAATAAAATAGCTCTATAAAAATTACTTTTGTAAAAACCATAACAATAACAATTCATTCAAAAAGTGCCAACATTAATTAAAATCTTCAAAATGGAAGAAGACATTATCATTTCATAACAACATGCACTAAAACTTAGAATAGATTCATGAAAAATAAGTTAAAAACATTGAATTGATGACAAAAACTAAGACGAAAGCTTTTCAAAGATACATTCTAAATAACACCAAAATAAACACATTCTTTATATAAATTAAACAATATACAAAATCACTAAGAGCATCTTCTGGTGCAAACCTGATTTGCATTCTAAAAATGCATTCCAGGCTTCCTCTTCTATAATGAGAGCATCTTCTGGTGCAAATGTAGTAAGCCAATAAGAAACTTTGCTACAACAAGAATTACAACGGAGAATAAGAGAAAGTGAATTACAATGCTCGCCAGTACAAAACTCTATGAGGGTACCAAATAGCAAATTTACTTGGTTGAAGAAATCAATAGTTGAAGTAAGAAAAAAAATCCATTGCTATTGACCAGCTCGGTTTATAAATTAACTAGCTCGGTCAATGATGACTTGTAATATTTAGTCAAAACCATTGCTAAACGTAGCTATTACTTTAGCTGTTAAACACCAGCGTCCTTCATTTAAGTAGACTGAACATTGTTTTTATAACAAAATTAAATAGTTATAATAATAGAGCTCTTGTGAGAAAAGTAAGAGAGTGAGAAAGACGCTAGCCAACATTTCAATTTTTTAAATTAATTTGGAGTTGATTATTTTGATATTCCCCATTTAAAAAGGTTTAGATTGGGTTTTGGATGGTGAGCTCACTTCACTACTATTCAGTATTTTATTTTTACTTTTTACTTACATTTCACTACTTTCTACTATTATTTATCACATTTAATTTTTTATCATTATTTTTTTTACTACTATTCACAGATAATCTAAAATTGCCTCACTACCTACATGTAGGGCCTAGGTCTTAAACTATAAGTCTACTTGCAGATCACACTACAAAATCTCGAGAAAGTTTTGTAATTTTACTAATAAGGACCTTAAAATGTAAGTGCAATTAATATTGTTACTTGTAAGCTTGGTATTTCCACATGACTCCACTATCTATAAATTCAATTATAATTATCATAAATTTAAAATGCTACACACTTTTATGTCATTGTAAGGCCCATTTCAATGGAATGATTGGATGTATAATAATAATAATAATAATAATAAAGAGGAAATGAAAGTGAAAGTAGATTTTTTGACAAGCAACAGGAGAAAGGAGATTTGCTTATTATTTCTTACCTAATCCATATGCAAGCATTGCCCACAAGAAGTATCCAACTCATAGTCTTATTTGCCAGCCAATCATTCCTGCAAGGATATTCCAAGATATTGATACACATACACCAAACACAAGAATTATCAAAGTACAGATTAGATGAAGAACCTAAGGATCGGAAAAGAGTCACAACTAGAAGAGACGGCAATAAAGTTTCCTTTTTGGTGGCATTACTTTAAAGCATGCTACAATTACAATTATAATCGGAATAGGAAAAACATGAAATGAATAATTAGTTATCTATATTAATTTAATGGAATAATCTTTTGATTATGTTTGGTTTAATTAGTTATCTATATTAATTTAATTCGCTGCTGCAATATTGCTCTACGAGTATATTGTCGACGTTGAATTTCCTTAATATCGATAACAATTCCTGTTCTTATATTGCGACGAATGATTTTTCGAAAGATTACATTTTATTTAAATTTGGTTATTAATGTTTTATCTTGCAATTGAAAATTTGGACATAAAATTTTCAATTGAGTTATTAATTAATCGAAAATAATTAAAATACCGATTATATACAAAAGATTTCTTACGCTCTACTTTTCATCTCATTTTTATACTTTTCAAATTACTCATTTAGTTTTAGTTTACGTCACACTTCAAAAATCACTTTTTGCACTCTTCTAAATTTTTTTGTTAATTTCGTTACTATTTTTCAATTTCTCAATCCATCTCCCTGTGGAATCGATTTCTCAAACCTATACTACAAACAATCGCGTTATTCTTTGGGCGTAATCAATGTAGGAGTGAAGAAAAGGCTAAAGAAAGGAATCAAAAGCTGCAATCAAGAACTCAAGATAGATGTGTGAACTCTTTTGTCATCTAAAGGAGCTCATGCGTACTATTGATAAACATTAATAACTTAGAGACCTATTGTGTACTACCCTTTGGCACACACAACAAAAAACCTATTCATGGGTGTGTGTTCATGCGTGTGAAAAGGAGGAGAAGGACAAAGACTGAACTTGAATCAAGCCAGTAAGGGCGGTGCCACAGTCGCAACACTTGCCATGGTTCTTGGCCATGGTTTTGCCACAAGTCAGCATAGAGTCATGTGCTTGCAATCTCTTTTGTACAATTCTGCGGTCGATCCACATTCACTACACAACGGCTTTAATAGCAAATCGGTCGACATGTTCCTTTCTTCCCCTTCCCTTTCAAAATGACGAAAATATATTAATCTTCTCGGGAAACAAATAGAAAGTCGTGGGACGTCACAAACTACGAAGGCAAGGGATTTCAAAAAGAAGAGCGCGAATGAATAAATAGACGGCCATGAAATTTATAATTACCTTTGGATTGAGGTGAGTACTGACTTAGTGGATTTTAATAGTCACAATCCTTTTGGGCCAGTTTGGTTTTAGTAAAATGATTGTATATAGCATTTTTAATAATATATTTTATAATAATATTACGAAATATATTATAAAATATATTGTGTGTGTTTTTATAACTATTATCATATCATCAAATTATTATAATCTTTTTAGGTTTTCACATAAGATAAAATAAACTGTTCAATTTTTTAAAATTTTAAAATAAGAATAATATTTTAAAATATATTCTAATAATATGTTATTTAACTTTTAACTTTCATTTAATCACATCTCATTTAATCTTATCTCATTTACAAAAACAAACAAAACTTCATGTACATTTAATATATGACTCAATACGTTGGAGGGAAATGAAAGTTAAATCCATATTTTAATAAGTTGGATGCTAAGGTAATATTTGATAATCTGAATTAATGTATAAATAGTAGTATTTTATGTATCCTATTGAGATGTGTTTGAATATAAATAGATTAATATATGTGTTTGAATGCGTGAAGTAGGTTGAGAAGAGTTTAAACTTTTTATGAAAAATTGAAGAACTAATGAATCTCGTTAAATTTAGGGCTGCAAACGAACCGAATCGAGTCGAATTCGAACAGGGGGTCAAGAGCTCATTTAGCCTATATATCTACTCGAACTCGACTCGAGCTCGAAAAATATTGGAAATTTCTGATTAAGCTCGATTCATTTAACATATATTATGATCAAACTTGACTCGAACTCGAGAGCACAATTTGTAATTTTGTAATTTGTAGAATTAATTTATATTATTGTAAATTTGTAAATTGTAATAGCTTAGTAATTAGTCTAGTAATCTTTAGTTTTAAGTTTTAAATTTTTCTATTTTAGATTTTTAGATTTTTAGTGATGTTTTTTTTTTAAACGACTTTATACTTTAGTAATGATTATTATTTAGTATTTAATAGACTGATATTTTTTAACGTGTAATTAAATCAGGTTAGATGATTTATTAGGCAAAAAATGACCTAAAATTTGATCTGGGCCGAAAAGGCCCTAGAAGTGTGAACTGGGGTTGGGCGGTGGTGGGGGGCGGGCGGATGGATCTCCACCCCCACTATCCCGCTGCGGGATGGGGTACCCCGCCCCTGTGTAGGCGAGGGCGGGGTGCAGAATAAAAATATCATCTCCCGCCCAAGCGGGGGGCGGAAGGAGGGGGACCCCGCCCCTGGTAGGGTGAGGATCACCCATACTTGAAGGTCTTCAAAAATAACTCCGAATTGAAGATGAATCGAGATTGCGGAATAAAATTGAAGAATGTGTTGAAATGAATAAACCAACTCATGTTGTTGAAATAGACAACAAAAAATGAAAGAAGCTTAGAATTGATACTTATATTTTTAACAAACATAGTAAGAGTAATTTTAAAAAGAAAGTAACTTGTCATTTTTGCAAAAAGAAAGGACACTATCTCAAAGAATGTAGACTTAGAAAGAAGTAAGAGAAAACAAACAATATTGAAGAGAATCTCATTACTGTAGTGTCTGAAGTCAACATGGTATTTAATACTTCTAGTTGGCAGGTTGATACCAGTGCAACTCGCCATATTTGTGGAGACAAAAATCTCTTCAAGAAACATGAGAAGATTGATAACGAGATCAAACTGTACATGGAAAATTCTTCTACCACGAAAATTGTTGGAAAATGCACCGTCGAGTTGAAGTTTACTTCTGGCAAGATAATGATTTTACTTGATGTATTTTATGCACCAAAAATTCGTAAGAATCTGGTTTCTGATAGTCTTTTGTCCAAATATGGCTATAAGCTTGTATTTGAGTCTGATAAATTTGTATTGACAAAGAATGACATGTTTGTGAGCAAATGATACACCGTTGATGGGATGTTTAGACTTAATTTAACAAAGGATAATGTTTTTGTTTATTTTGTTGATTATTTTTCATTATGACATGCTAGATTAGTTCACGAATATTATAATTATGTACTTCGTATGACGAAATTAGGTTTCTTGCCTTCAAATTTACATGATGATAGAAATAAATGTGAAACTTGTGTTAAGACTAAATTAACAAGAAAGCCTTTTTAAAATATTAATAGATTGTCATCAACTTTGCATGAGTTGATACATTCAGATATATGTGATTTACATGGCAAACTAACAAGGGGCGAAAAAAAATATTTTATTACTTACATAGATGATTTTTCAAAATATGCCTATATTTATTTACTTAGAACTAAAGATAAAACCTTAAATAAATTCAAAATCTTCAAGGCAGAAGTAGAAAATTTTCTTAATTGCAACATTAAGATTTTAAGAAGTAATAGAGGAGGTGAATATTTGAATAATGATTTTAATCGTTTTTGTGAAGGTAGTGGTATTATACATCAATGCACAGCACCTTATACATCACAACAAAATGGTATAGTAGAGAGGAAAAATATAACACTTTTGGATATGATCCATGCCATGCTTAAACAATCAGGCCTACTTGACAATCTTTGAGGAGAAGCTATATTTTCTACAATTCATATTTTAAATAGAGTGCATACTAAAAAGAATAATATGTCACCATATGAGTTATGGTTTAAATGTAAACTTAACTTAAATTATCTTAAAGTGTGAGGGTGTCTAGTGTATGTAAGATTACTTGATCTAAAAAGATCTAAATCAGATCAAGAACTTCAAAATGTGTCTTTATTGGATATGCTTCACATAGTAAAGCATATCGTTTTCTGGGTCAAGAATCTAATGTAATTATTGAATCAAGAGATGCAGAATTTTTTGAAAATAACTTTTTTTGAAAATTTTTTGAAGGTAGCAATTCCTATAAAAATAGTACTCTTGAAAAGACTTTTTTTGAAAATGAAAAAAATTTGGAAATTAGAAAATCCAAAAGAATAAGAAAAAAAAAGTTTTGGTCATAATTTTGTAACATATCTTGTAGAAGGAAATTCTAAAATAATCTTACATAAGTTTAGTTTGTATTACAATTTGGAAAATGACTCTCTTACTTTACAAGAAACTTTGAAATTTAGGGATGCTACTTTCTAGAATGAGGCTATTGATAATGAAATGGAACATATAATGTTTAATAAGACATGGATCATTGAAGATTTGTCTTTTAGTTCTAAACCTATAGGTTGTAAGTGGATTTTGAAGAGAAATTTAAAAACTAATGGATCCATTAATAAGTATAAGGCTAGACTAGTAAGCAAAGGGTTTAGATAGTCCAAGGGCATATATTATTCTGATACATATGCACTTGTAGTTAGGATTTCATCAATTAGAACATTGATAACTTTGGCCTCCATATTTAATCTTGAAATTCAACAAATGGATATGAAAACAACATTTTTAAATAGTTATTTGGATAAAGAAGTATATATGGAGCAACCAGAGGATTTTATTATTCTGGGTCATGGAAACAAGGTTTGTAAATTAGTCAAATCTTTGTATGGTTTAAAACAAGCTCCTAAACAATGGCATGAAAGATTTGATAATATAGTTATGTCTAATGGTTTTCGTTTGAATGAAGCAGACAAATGTATTAAATCTAAAGTATGTGATAATTATTTTGTGATAATATGCTTATATGTAGATGATATGATGATTTTCAGTGATAATAGTTCATGGATTAAAGAAACAAAATTGTTCTGTCATCTTATTCTGATATGAAAGATTTGGGTGTTGCTAATACTATACTTGGTATTAAAATATAAAGGAATGATAATACTTATGTTATATCACAAAGTCATTACATTGATAAAATTTTGAGTAAATTTAATCATTTACATTAAAAAATATCTTGGATTCCATATAACCCTACTTTGAAGTTTGGAACAAATATATATTGATGTGTATCACAACTAGAATATTCTAGTGTCATTGGAAGTGTGATGTAGACAATGCATTGCACACGTCCAGACATAGCTTTTGTCGTAGACAAATTGAGTAGATACATAAGTTATTTAGGTGTAGAACATTGGAAAGCAATTTTCATTGTTTTGGGTTATTTGAAAGGAACTAAATCTTATGTTCTATATTATGGAGACTATCCGTCTATAATTGAGGGTTTTAGTGATGCTAATTGAAATTGTGTGGATGATGGATCTAAATCTACAAGTGGGTAGGTGTTCACCTTTGGTGGCGCAACCATCTCATAAGGATCCAAGAAACAAAATTGTATAACTCACTCAATAATGGAATCTGAATTAATGGCTTTAGGAGCTGCTGGAAAATAGGTTGAATGGTTGAGAAACCTCTTAATAAACTTGCCTATGTGGTCAAGTCCAATGTCTCCCATTTATTTACATTGTGATAATCAAGCTATATTATCAAGAGTATATAGCAAGTCATACAATGAAAATATCAAGATATATAAGTCTTCGACATAATATTTGTGAGACAATTGTTGGAAGAAAACATAATCATAGTGAACTATATAAAGTCTAAGTACAAATTTGACATATCCTCTAACAAAAGGCTTAAATAAGGATCTAATTCGTAAACCATTGTTTAAGATGGGTCTAAAAGCTATGGAATAGATCACTAAAAGATGGCAACCCAACCTAGATTTATAATTCTAAATTCCAGGTTCAATGGGAAAAACAAAATTTTATTAGTGATGGTAATAACATTGAATTAGACCATCATTTATAAGAATATATACATATATATATTATTATTATTATTTAGTGTTAGTCCTATAGTGAAAAAGGAAAGGTTGAGTATGACTCTTAGTGAGTTCGTATAAAATGTGTTTTTATATAGGAGCACCTAGAAGAACTCTACCTATATGAATGTAAAGTAGGGTTGTTCTCCAACCCGACTCGACCCAAACCGACATGGCATGTCTCCGAGCCGACTCGATATGACCCACTTCATATTAGCCGTTTACTCGCTTACACCGATTACCCGATACCTCTTCCTCCTCCACCTCCTTCTTCTTCTTCTTCAACAAACACCATTTACAGAATCCAAACAAAAATCTCAAATAAATTATTTTTGTTTTCGACCCAAACACTTTTCAAGAATAATTTCAAGAATCCAAACAAACTCCATTTTTAAACCCAAAATCCGTTTTCAGCGATGATGGAAACCTGGTCCACTTCCGATGCCGCTTCCGATGCCGACGTTCCCACGAGGCATGAGGGGAGACAAATATGGAACGGCTCTATGGACTTCTCAAGGTCACCGTGAGGATCTCTAATAGAAGGGGCTGGAGATTTTGGGAGATCTCATTGGATGCCGACGATTTGAGATAGTCGCGTTGGTAGACAGAGAAGAAAGAGAGAGAGCGAGAGAGAAGAGAGAGAGAGCGGGAGATGAATTATCGAGAGAGAAAATGAGATGCAAATAAATGTTGTCAGTAATGGGTAATTCCGTTTCCGACATTTTTGGTATTCGGGTCGGTACATGTCGGAAAAACGGGTCGGGTCGGTCGGTCAGACATTCTGTACAGGCCTAGTGTAAAGTCATGCCACTTTTGTCGGAGTTTGGTAAACTGCCTATAACACTCATGAAGTCGGGATAATGCGTATGACCTTTAATGTGTGGCTATAAAGAACGATAGAAATATGTGTTGACATGCATTGATTTTTCAGTTTTATCACACGATAGGATGGTTCAAAGATATTATATCTACTATCATATTGATAAAACTTTGAGAATCATATGGTACATAGAAGTTCGAACCCAAAGGTACTCACATCTATGTGTCAACATATAATTGTGATAGCAGCATTTAAATATATATATATATATATATAATATACATTATTTGAAATAAGTGGAAGAATGTTAGATTATTTGAAATAAGTGGGGGAATGTTAGATTATATTTCAAATTATATTTTAAATTTAATTTTCAAATATTATTTCAAATACTATATCTAAATTTTTTGAAATTTTCTCTATTGCATTTTTTCTTAATCCCATATTGATTAGACAATGAAATATTTAATAGTTTATAAGTGAATACATTTCACTATACATAAAATAAATAAATGGGTAGACACACTCTGAAATTGTTACCTAGTACGAAATACTAATCGCACGCACGGACAATCGCACACACGCATGCGATGTATAGACGCATAGATGCATAGACGCTTTAGACGCACTTAGTATTTACGCATCGTTGCAAGTGACGAAATTAATTTATTAAATGAAATGACATGTTTGATCATTTTTATGATAGTTTTCGATTAATTGTTTGTTACAGTTATTTTGATTATTAAGACAATAACTGTTATGATGGTTTTATTATTCCTCTTCAGACAATAACTGCCCAATTCATAATAAAACTGAAATGTTGTATCTAATGCGCTGCTATGGCATCTGATCGTTTAAAATATTAGTGTTCAGAATTTATAAACTGACACTATATAAATAGTGTTGTATCCTGAAGACATAATTGTTTTTTATTCTCTTTTGCAGAACTCTATATAAGTGGGAGACAATATTTATCTAAGAGACAGATTAATAATTATCTCACAAAAGACAGATTAACAATTGTCTCACTGTTCATCTCTTCCAATCTCTATTCATATTCTGATTCTAACAAGAATCAATTATGTGAAACATCAAGGCTTTTCAAGAACTTGTAGTTTCCAAAGAAAGAAGGAAGCTCTCCTTTAAGATGATTTTGGCGCATTGATAACACAATTAGTGAAGTCAAATGTTGCATTGAGCTTGGAATACTTCCAGATATACTATTATTTGTTATATCCCAGAAAAATAATTGTTTTAAATCCTTCCAATAAGGAGGAAGATGCCTGGATAGCTTATTGTTTCTCAAAACACGAACTTTCAATTCTTTCAACATTCCAATAGAATGAGAAATTTTTCCATCAACAAAATTTGAAGAGAGGTCTAAAAAAGATAACCTAGGTAGTTGTTCACCTATGTTCTCAGCGATAGGCTCAGATAACATATTATCATTAAGATATATCTCACTCAAATTACTAAAAAAAAGTGGGAGAGGACCTTCAAAATTATTGGAACTCAAATCGAAGTAATCGGCCAAAGGGTGAATTTGAAAGTATGGTACTTGTCCGTATAGCTTGTTACCAGACAAACTCAAACTGGTGATATTGGGGCAAGAATCTAAAAGCCATGTGGAATAGCATCAGAAAGGCTAACATTATTGAGGTTAAGGAGCTGGATATCATCTTGGGTTTGAAGCCATGTAGGAAACTGTGGTTCAATATGTATGTTATGCAGGTCAACATACCATAGCTTGAGAGGAGGAACCCAGTCCTGATGTACTTCTAAAGCCAATGTACTTATAGACAAATTTGATGACAAATCCAACAACTCTAATTGAGAGAGGTTCTGAAAATGTATTTCTTTTAAGACACTATTCCAAAAATTATAATTCAAACCCAATGACTGAAGCTTTGATAGCTTCCCAATGCTTTCGGGAATGCTGCCATTCATTTGGTTGTACCGAAGGTCTTTTTAGGGATGACAAGTTCCCAATTGAATAAGGAATTGAGGCCGAAATAAAAGAATGCATGAGGACAATAGATTTCAAATTCTTCAATCCTCCCAATGAGTAAGGAATGCAATTTCCCCAAGTAATTCATTATCGCTCAAGGATAATGATTCTAGGTTGCTTTTGGAACACTGAGATAATCCATGCACAATCTCAGTCACTTCCCCACTTATTTTATTGAGCTGTAGATCAAGCGTTCGCAAGTTGCAGAGGTTGCCAAATGATTTTGGTATTACACCGATAGCATTGTTTCCATGTAATGACAATGTATGCAAATTGGTGAGATTTCCCAAACCAGCTGGTAGTGGACCTTCCATCCATCCATTGCTTGAAAGATCCAACTCTTGTAGGAAGTAAAGATTAGAAATTGCATCTGGAACAACACCATGAAGGTAACTTTTAGCAATATTGAGTATAAAAAGGCCACTCACATTTGACAACAAATAAGGTATTGAGGAGTCAAAGTTGTTGCTAGAGAGATCAAGGACAGAAAGCAAAGTGAAGTTGATTAAGGAAATAGACTGAGGAAGACTAATAAGTCTACAGTGATGGAGGTGTAGCTCCATTGAGGAAGGGAGCATATTCTCTGCTTGTAGCCAATCTGACACTTTCTCAATATCAGCATTCTCCATATTAAGATATTCGAGAGACAGAAAAGCGGCAAGCCATTGGAGGCTTTCGACTTGCAATCTCATGGAATCGGAATCCCAAGTACTTGAACTAAGGTCAAGCTTGACCACATGTCCTGTGTTGACACATCCAACACCATCCCATTTACAACAATCTTCACCAATCCAAGAAGAAACTAGACCTAGTGGATCTTTGGCACTTTCTTTGAAGGTAAGAAGTGCTTTCCTCTCCATCTCCAAGCATCTAGGCCGATTGAGGGTCTCGCTGCATGAAGCCCGTTTAATGACTTGTAGGTGCGGAGGTCCCAACAGAAAGAAGAGAAATATGGGAAAGAAATAAGCAATGCACATGCAGTTGAGGCTACTAGCCATTTTTTGAGACACTTTGAACAGCTAATTAAGGAAATCATTGCATACAAAATCTTCATATAAAGGTTTGGGGACTCTCGGCCGACCTTAGCATCGGCTTCGCATGCAGTAATTAATTATGGATGTTTCCAACAGATGGGATTGGCTTTATTTGAAAGTTTAATGCATTTGGCAGCTTTGGAATGAGTAAAGATCTATGAGCACTAAAGTTGCTTCCATAAAGGCCATTCACTAGAAACAAAATCCAGATTCTGTACCCAATAAAATTACAATAGTGATCTTACAAATTATAGAGTAGTGACACATGGTAGCACCACATTAATTCATGTAAAAAATTAGGAATTTGAATTTAGAAAATGTAAAAGTTTGATTGTAAAAAGAAGGGAACATATTAACTACTACTTGTAGTCAAGTTGATACATTCTTAAACTTGACAACTAAGGTGGATGTTAAGTTATTTGAGAGAAGAAAAATAAAAAAAGCCATTGCAGGCTTCTGACTTCCAATACTAGAAAGTGACTAAAGTCAAGCTTGACTGCATGTCCTCCATATGAGATCGAGGATGTTTGTGCATGACGTGAGATTTCAAGTTTTGTGCATTTTTATTTGTTGCTTTTATTTTTATTGTTGATTGTTTAATTGATTTTAAAATTTTGTGAGATTTTAATTGTACTTTAAATTTTCGATTTAAATATATGACTTTATTCTTTTAAATAATTATTAAGTTTCATCCTTTTAATTAATGATGAACAATATTATTATATAAACTAAAGTTAAGTTAAAATAATATTTTATTTGACTTATCTTCATGTTTTAAGTTAAATTGATTTTATATGTTTTCGAATCAGTGTTTTAAGCGCATCGTTTATCCGTTTGAAGGCACCAACGTGTAAGACCTATAAATAGCCCGAAGAGGAAGCCAAGCCCCTCACTTTTTCCCTTTCTCCTTTTCTCTTACTCTTACTCTTTCTCTCTCCTCTCTCTTCTCTCCTGCGTGATGCACACCCTTCCTTTTGACCATTCGGCCTTAGCCTGAACCCAACCGTTGCCGACGACCGGCGATGTCACCGCCCATCCCATCGGCATTACCACTCACCGATGACCCTTCATTGGTGAACGTACCCTCGTTGGCAGTCCCACCGCCCGCGTATGGCCTTGAACTTGAAATGAGTTTCAAAGGGGTTTTCCCCTATTTTCGACACCACTGCCGGCCACCATGGCTCCCCCTAAGCAAGCTTCCCCTCGACCGATGACCCTCCAGCTGTTGGGATAGCCTTTCATGGTAGCCCAAAATACCCCAACTCAAAATGGGTTTTTCTCACACAATGCGCACGGGTTGAGCCACCTAGTGTCGCCATTGGCCACCATACAAACTCACCGCCAGCACCAATGCCTCCCCCAACCTTCCCTTTAACCCGACTTCTCCATCCATGACCCCACCTTCTTTGTGCAAGTGCAAATTCAAAATTGGGTTTTCACACTTTCCAAGCTAGATCTGCCATCTTCTGGTAGTTGCATTGCCTCATCACCACCACTATGAAATTCCCCTTCCTCCAATGAGTATTCTCCTAGCTTCCAGTGTCTAACCGGGCATCCTAATCCAAACCGCCACTAGCCGTGCCAAGAAGCAAACAACGTAAGGTCCAGATTGCTATGGACATCGTGGGTCGACACGTGTTCAATGGTCCAGATTGCTCATCCTATTGTAAATAATCTTCCAAACTCAACTTTAAGATTTAAAATAATAATTATGCGCTAACTCTTTTATTTGCAACTTTGAAGTGTCGGTAACTGATAATAATATTAATAATAAAACGAGAGTAGGTTGGTTGGATCCGAGGCCAAGAAATGGAGGATGAGATCACCCCTTGGTTCATTTGGTTGTGAATTATAAATGTTGATGCGTTTTATGGTGATGTTTTGCTTGCTTTTTGAGTGTCATTACCATGTCATCCAATACCTGCCTGCCATGCATATACGTTTATTTAATTGCTATGATTATTCTGTTGTGATGAGATGCCATGCTTGTATTAGAGGATTGGACTATAAATGTTGATTTGATTTGTTGGTTTAATTGCTTAATTACTTAAATCTACTGTGATGCCATGTTGTGTTTGAGAAATGGTGATGTCTGTTGGATTGATATGTGGGTGTGTGTGTATCACGATCCTAAGCCAGGATGGGGCAATATCCTGGTGGAGCTTCTCTGGTCACTCGGCAGCGAATAAAAATTGAGTGATGTCTTTTGGGTTGTCGTTGGGCGACAACGAGATTGGACGGATGGTAACGCTCTCGTGCCAAGTCTGTGGCCCCTCTACTAGTAAGGGTTAGGGGATGCATGGTCATGATATGCACTGGACGCGGAGTTGGACATCGCTTGTTACGAAATCACATGCACGATCGTTATCTGTAGTATAGCGAAGTGAGCCAGGATGTATGGATGATCCCTAGGGAAGACTATAGTATATATAGAGTATTTGAATGGAATTATAGATCTGTCAATTTCTTCCTTAGAGAATAACACACAAATTTTGCCATCAATAATTTTAGGTGGATGTAGAGAAACTCCACCACAGGAAGTGTTTGAGGCGACTTCACCACCATGTCAGCAAACGACCTTTGTCAACCTGTCGACACTGACGAGCCAGAAGGGCCCCCAACGCTAGCCATTGCGGCTCCACAACCTAGCAACCCGAAAATCCTAGTAGTGCCATAATAAATTGCCAAGCCACGTCAGCACAAATATATTCATAATAGCCTATATTGAAACTCTAACATTATATAGTTAATGAATATAGAACTGCTTCAGGACATCCTTATTGTTTTTGAGCAGAAATAACCCTCCAACCAGGTGGGTAGATGAAAGAAAAAGGGAATTAGCACAATACATTGCATATCAATTGATTAAATTCAAAAGCAAAACAGATTCACTTTTTGGCCCTTTCCCACCAAAACCCTTCCTTATTGCATAGCTCCACGACAATTTACTTCTGAAATCTTGCTTTAAGAATTGTTGGAGGTAAGCGATACTTCGAAACCAATGTTGAGGCACGTCATTGTCAGAAAGTGATGAGGGAATTTGTTCATCTATTTGGTGTGTTTGTGTTGTCTAATACAATATCATTTCTGGGGTGGTTGAATTTATATAGGTATGAGAAAAGGATGAAGAATTGCAAAACAATTGGACACTCTAGTTGAAGGGTGGCTGGAGGAGCAATATCGTTTCTAGGGTGGTTGGATTTGATTGATAAATGTTGACATTTAGTTGCTATTTGTAGGTCAAGCTTATTAGACATCCATTCTTTTATTGGTTCCTTTGGTTTTTGGACTTGATGCATTTGAGAATCGCTACAGGAATTTGGCTTCACTTGTGTTAATGTTTGAGCATGGAATGAAGTTAGATAAAGATAAATTGTTTTGAAGTGTTGGGATTAAGTGACGGAGTAGTAGTGAGTTTGTAAAGCATTATGTTGGTGTTGGTTTCTAAAGCTTGAATGTATTAGGTATGGATTAAGTTTGTAAAATTATATATAAATTTTCCTAATATTTTCATTTTAAATTATTATAAGTGTGAAGTTCGATCTCTAATGTTGGTATATGTTTATTCTAGCCTCTATTAGACTATTTGTTGTGATTATTTTTTACTCAAGGCTCATTTTTTATTTATTTTACAATTATTATTATATATATATTTTTGAAATCTCTTGGCTTTTGCCATGAATGTAATTCATGGTAAATACTTTTTACTACCATACACTCGGTACCTAATATTTGTTTGCAAGTAAATATGTTGGTGGAAAATAATCTTTTTCCGAAAAATGCAAGACTGAGATGAGTAATTTTCACAAAAAGAAATCAATCCAAAAGATTTTTTGCCACAACATTAATAGTGGGAAATACGTATATGCCACCGAAATAGCCACAATATAACTCGTGGGTAAAAATGTATTCCGACCATTGGTTATATGGATAGACTAATATAAGTAACCATTACAATAAAAAAAAAACCACACTCCAATATCGGATCGAAAGCTAAATTCCTTAAATACCATGGACCGAGACCAACCGACATGATTTTTGGTCCGGTCAATTTTTTTGGTCTGGACCAAAATTTTCACCCCTATTCATAAATCTCCGTAATTTCCTATTTGCATAATTTCATATTTTTCAAATGCATATATTTTGAATTTAAGACTTAGTTCACTTACTGAGATTTTGCAAAATCTCACTAACAAGTTCCACCTGCATTTCCACTCCGTAAAACCATAGATACCTGAGGAGTGAAGATTGGGATGTTTGCCCTCCTTTGTTATTAACAGTATTTCTAGCCTTTTATTTTTATAGGATGACTATAATAATTTTTCCACCTATGGCGGAAGATTTGAGACTTATGGATTATTTGGAAGGTGGTGTTTCTTTATTTTGTTATTTTGTTATTTTTCTGGTACTGTTACATTTTAATGGCTTATTTTTTACTTGGAATTAACTGCACGCCATTTTATTGCATGTACGCACACAATTTGTTGTCACAATGCTCTAGGGGTGTATGACTCGAGTAGCCAACACTCTGGCATCAGGACTTCTGCCAAAATACATCGAGGGTGCCACAAATATTAGACGGAGATGTGTAAAAAAGAATCCAAACTTTCTTGATCTGCAAATAATATCAACGATTTGGAGGGTATATCCTTCATACCGACTGGTAAATATAATTGTTTATTTTAAAAACCAAAGGCTCATCTATCTAACACTAGCAACAACCATCGGCCAACTCTAAAGATCTTCTTTCTCTCATCTTTCGATTTATCTGTCTTTTCAGAGACAGATTGAATAATACAATTAAAAAGTTCAAAATCTCGACTTGTTACTTATATCTAAGATAGCCAGTATTTGGGTGTTTCTGTTTCAGCCATACGAACTCAAATTCTTGTATACCGTTCTCAAAACGAGAGTTCCTTCAACCTACTCATATCAATATACTGCACCTTGAAGTTATTTTTCTTTACAATGAAACAACCAGGCATTACAGCTTGCCCAATGTTTGGAAACCGAATGTCAAAATCTACAAGTGAATTTAGAGCATAAAGTTTAGCACGGGCATAGTATCAAAACCAGAAGAATCAATCACTTACATTTTGAAAAACAATAAAACGCTCAATCCATGGATAGAGGTGTATACAAGAGATCATGTACAAGTAAGACCATCCCCCTCCTCAATTAGCAACACAAAGTACTAGACCCAACAAGGAAAAACAGAGAACTAAAACAAATAAAGTAAGAAGGAACCATGAATGCATGTGAAGGAAGTTTCCTTCGTCAAGAGGCTAATTAGCTTCTTCTCCCCAGCTTCCTCTGTAAAGGAGATATTCCTTTGACCATAATGAAAATAGCAATCTTGTCTTTCAAATTATCAAACCATCGAAAGTAAGCCAGCCTCCATGATTTTTTAACAATAAGGGTTCCACAAACTCCCCAAAGTCCAACAACAAAACCAACTGCCACACTAGCGTAGAACAATATTGAGTCAGTTCCATCTTCATTGTAACGCCCCAATGGAAGACCCAAACCACATGGCCTATACTCCAAAAGGACTAGTCAATGATATAATTGGAGCCCCATTGGAACCTTATAAAGAGCTAAAACTTCTCCTTCCCAAGCAATGTGGGATCCCATACACCACCTATCTTATCATTCTCATAAGGGGTATCACAATCTACCCCTCTTAAATGCCCGACGTCCTCGTCGGGTCTGTCTATTGTAGGTGGCACGGCTCAAGTCCCACATTTCTGGTTGAGATAGACTCTGATACTATTTGTAACGCCCCAATGGAAGGCCCAAACCACATGGCCTATACTCCAAAAGGACTAGTCAATGATACAATTGGAGCCCCATTGGAACCTTATAAAGAGCTAGAACTTCTCATTTCCAAGCAATGTGGGATCCTATACACCACCTATCTTATCATTCTCATATGGGGTATTTGTAATGCCCCATTGGAAGGCCCAAACCACATGGCCTATACTCCAAAAGGACTAGTCAATGATATAATTGGAGTCCCATTGGAACCTTATAAAGAGCTAGAACTTCTCCTTCCCAAGCAATGTGGGATCCCATACACCACCTATTTTATCATTCTCATATGGGGTATCACAATCTACCCCCTTTAAATGCCCGACGTCCTCGTCGGGTCTGTCCATTATAGGTGGCACGGCTCAAGTCCCACATTTCTGGTTGGGATAGGCTCTGATACCATTTGTAACACCCCAATGGAAGGCCCAAACCACATGGCCTATACTCCAAAAGGACTAGTCAATGATACAATTGGAGTCTCATTGGAACCTTATAAAGAGCTAGAACTTCTCCTTCCCAAGCAATGTGGGATCCCATACACCACCTATCTTATCCTTCTCATAAGGGGTATCACATTCATTATTCTCGTCCACCTCGCCATCATCAATTGGTGGTGCACGACCAGGTTCAGTTTCATCCCATGGGCACTTTGTTGGAAGAGGATGACCACAAAGTAAAGAGTTGCCTTGATAGATAGATGGGTCATTGAGTGTTTGAAGTTGATTCCCTTGTGGAATTTGCCCAGAAAAATTGTTGAATGACAAATTTAAGTAGCTTAAGAAGTTTAAAGAAGACAAACTGTTGGGGATAAAACCAGAAATCTCATTTCTCGAGAGATCAAGTGATTCTAAGGCAACCATATTTCCAATCTTCTCAGGAACCCTTCCATTCAAATGATTTCTTGACAAATTCAAAATTACCAAACTTGAACAACTTGTTATGGTATCAGGTATTTTTCCTGATAGATTGTTGCTTGAAAGGTCTATGGAACGAACAAAACCAAGATTTGATTCATACAATTAGTCTCTTCCCTTTGAAACCACCAACATTTGTTCAGAATTTCCGGCAATAAGCATTATGTCAGAGTTACTCAAGTTCCCCAGACATGGAGGGATTCCTCCCGAAAACTCATTGTCTGCCCACGTTGGTAGCTTTCCAAAAAATCTATTTCGTGAAACATCGAGGCTTCGCAATCGCTTGTAGTTTCTAAAGAAAGAAGGAAGCTCTCCTTTAAGATGGTTTTGGCGCACTGATAACACAACTAGTGTAGTCAAATGTTGCATTGAGCTTGGAATAATTCCAGATATACTATTATTCCCTATATCCAAGAAATATAAGTGTTTTAAATCCTCCCAATGAGGAGGGAGAGGCCCGGATAGCGTATTGTTTCTCAAAACAAGAACTCTCAATTCTTTCAGCATTCCAATAGAATGCGGAATTTTTCCGTCAACAAAATTTGAAGAGAGGTCCAAAACAAATAACCTAGGTAGTAGTTCACCTATGTTCTCAGGAATAGGCCCAGAAAATATATTATCATTAAGATATATGTTGCTCAAATTAATAAGAAAAAGTGGGAGGGGGCCCTCCAAATTATTGGAACTCAAATCAATGTAATCGGCTGAAGGGTGAATTTGAAAGTATGGTACCTGTCCATATAGCTTGTTACCAGACAAACTGAAACTGATGATGTTCAAGCAGGAATTCCTAAAGCCATGTGGAATAGTGTCAGAAATGCCAACATTTTTAAGGTTAAGGAACTGGATTTCATTTTGAGTTTGAAGCCATGTAGGAAACCGTGGTCCAATATGTATGTTACCCAGGTCAAGATACCGTAGCTTGAAAGGAGGAACCCAGTCCTGATGTACTTCTAAAGCCAATGTACTTGTGGCCGACAAATCTGATGACAAATCCAACAACTCTAATCGAGAGAGGTTCTGGAAATGTGCTTCATTTAACACACCGTTCCAAAAATTATTGTTCAAAACCAACGATTGAAGCTTTGATAGCTTCCCAATGCTTTCAGGAATGCTTCCATTCATCTGGTTGTGTCGAAGGTCAAGTCTTTTTAAGGATGACAAGTTCCCAATAGAATCAGGAATTGAGCCCCAAAAAGAACAATAATTGAGATCAATAGATTTCAAATTCTTCAATCCTCCCAATGAGTAGGGTATGTTTCCCCCAAGTAATTCATTATGACTCAAGTGTAATGATTAATTAATTATGTGGGCTTTTCCCACAAAATATTTTTTTGCAACATAAGTTTGTAGCAAATAGTCGCTTATTATCACAAAAACTGGTTGTAGAAAAAAACAAGAGCCTTTTACCACAAAATTATGTTAGCAAATAAAACTTTGTAGAAAATATTTGTTGTGGCAAAATAATTGTGTTATTGCCACAAAATGTTGTTGTAGCAAATACACTTACAAATTTATTAAGTTTATTTTTTGTGGTGAAGGAAAACATGTAGCAATACTTGTTTTGTGACGAAAAATTGCGTTTTTGCTATAAAGTTTTGTCGCGGCTAATAAATTTATAAATTTGTTAAATTTATTTTTTGTGATGAAAGAAAATTTGTGGCAAATACTTGTTTTTCCACGAAAAAATTGTGTTTTTGTCATAAAATGTTGTCACAGCAAATGAAATTGTAAATTTGTTAAATTTACTTTGTGGGGGAAGTAAATAAAAAAACTTGTGGGGGAACGTTTTGCGGCGAGTTTTAAACCTATTTGCGGCGGTGTGAAGGCGCCGCAAATAATCTTTAAAATTTAAAACAATTGCGATAACCCCCACTCGATTCGGCGACTTCTCCCATTCAAGATTTGCCTCCCCCCCTTCTCGTCTTCCCGAAACCTAATCTCTCTCTCTCTCTCTCTCTCACCGATTGTGCCACCCCTTCATTACTGCTGTGCCGTCATCATCATCTCCATCGTCGTGTCGCCTAGCAGGTGTGTCTCTCTAGTTTTCTCCCTCTCCGTTCGTCTCTCACTCTCTAGTACTCTTTCTCTCTATTTGTTCCTCTCTCTATCCATTCCTCTCTCTCTATTACTTATCCTTTTAAGTTTGTTTTCATAAATTCGTGTGTATATGGATATGATTTTATCATGATTGAGAGATTTTTCTATTTGGTTTTCTTGAAAATAGGGGATTAGGGTTTGTACTAGTAGATTGTAGTGTTGTATTGAAATTTTTAGTATTTTCTTTACTTTATTTTATTTTAGCAGGCTGTTTCGTGTGTTTATCAACTATTTTATTTTATTTTAGCATAATTCGTGTTTTTTTTTACTAAAATAATGGAGATTTCAGTAAGTTTATTATTCAGAAATTCATTTTTAAATGTGGTATGTGTGGATTCTATTATTCCTTCCACGTACAATGTTTCTTTATTTGCTCTAAACGTTGATTGGTTTTTAGATGGAAATGTTTGTATCATGTAAATTTACTAGGTTGAGATCGTTGTGGTTTTGAGAAAGGATGTCTGATTTACAGTTGAAATCCTTTTAAGTGTTAATTATTAATTTGTAAATGTTAGAGCATTTTTAAGTAATTTATGAAGTGCGTATACTGCACCTGAATTGGTATGCAATTAGGCATATTATATTTATGGAAATTTTATGTATATTCAAGTTACATCAAATGTTATATGAGTTATGGGTTATACAGTGATATTGTGTTGTTTCTGATTTTATTTGGGAGGAAAACTATATCGAAGGACTTGAGAAGGTATAGCCCAGATAAATGAAAATATGTATAGGGATGATAACTACACTGAAGGACAATGAGAAGATGTAGACCCTAAATAGAAAAGGAAAGGATAACTATACCAAAAGATATTTAAGAAGGTGTAATTCCCAAAGTAAGAAAGGATTTTGGGAATAATATCTATACATAATGATTTTTGAGAAGGTATAGTTCCCTTTGTGATAAAGAATTATGGGAAGGATATTTACCTTTGGAGGGGTAGTTCCCTACGAAGAATATTTATTTATTTATTTCTGAACATCATACTAAAAATGTTATGTTTTAATGATGTAATCATATTAATGACTATTAATCTTATATATATTGGTTTATTTATCACAGATGTCAAAAGGGAGCAAGACAAAAAGGAAGCCTAGTTAATATGAGGAAAAGTTAGTTCATGAATGGTGTATTAAGTTTCAGACATAGAATATTTTGATTTTTCTTTTATGAACTAACCGTCTGAGTAATATTTAGTGTTTTGATCATGCATAGAATAGTAAAAGGTTTTATATTCAGACATAGAATATGTTTTATATAAAGGTTTCTTTTACTTCTTCCCTTATTATTGTTATGTTATTTTTTTTAAAAGAAGTAAAAACACTTTCAATAGTAAGGAAATTTGGGGGCGTTACAATTGCCCTTTTTATTTGCTAACTCTCAAGGGCTTGGTATGCACATTTTTATATTGGGGTTCTTATTTGATGATAAAGTTTGGGTTTGGTTGGTATCCAACTCTTGACGAAATTAATATCTATGGTGGTATATACTCTTAAGAATCCATCAAGAGAGCAAAATAGGAAGTGGAGAAATTGGTCAATTAATTGTGACAGTGGTGGTACTAGTGTTTGTTGTTGTGAAAAATTCAATCAGACATCAGTAGGCCAGCATTTAGTTCCCTTGAGTAATTATGTTGAAGGGTGTATTTGTTAGGTGGAGGATGCAATCATGATAGTGTTGTTGGTTACTTTGTCAATCTCCATCATCCTTTTGCTTATCCTACTACTGTATCACAAGTAAGAGTCGAGTATATATACTACGATAGTTATTTTTGCCTTGTTCATGACTTTGTGTCCTGTGCTTGCCCGTGGTTACAATCTAGAGTAGGCGATTCTTTTAAATTTATGATTGTTTAACCTTTTTGTTTTTTAATCTAATGCTTTTCATTGAGATGCTTTCATAAGTTTAGTTCTCTATCTACCTATTAAAGCTCATTACCTAAAAGGCTTCCCTATATCAAATGGCTTACTTATCTCTGGTGGATTGTCCACAATGCCAGGTATGAAGCATTTCATGCAGATAATTTATACTTTAAAGCTAGTATCTTTTATACTGGTTTCTTGATTAAGATTCTTTGATGTTAACTTGTACAATAAAGTTAAAGGGAGGCAAATAAATGGAGAAGCACTTGAGCACTATTCTTTGGGGGATATTCTACTATATTAGGTACTTTGTCAAGGTTGTTTTCTAGATTTTTTTGAAGCATTTCATGGGGATAATTTATGTAATGCACCAAAATTCATACCATGATAGACTAGAAGAATATTTAGAGAAATAAGAGAAAGACCCTTAACTCCATGAACTTGTTTGCTTGTCTTGCTAGAAAATTTCCCTTTATATTGGCTTCTTGAATAGATTCTTTTGACATTAACTTGCATTTCATAATTAATAAGGTGAAACTTATTCATATAATTAAAAATTTTTGGAGCATGTGGCATAATTTCCTATTGCTGTCTGTTATGGTTCTGTTTATGTTTGTGGCATGTGGCAAAAACTGTGACAAAAAACTGCTTAAGTATTCTACCCAATTTTGCAGCTACGCACTTCACTTTTGGTGAATGGCATATTTCCTGTTTTTTTTTTCAATTTTTTTTATGACCTTTTATATTTATGTTTTGCATGTATTGTAAGGAGGTAATTTGTTGTTGTCATGGCTGCAAATTTCTTTCTCTCTATCATATCTTTAGACAGAATACTTAAGCACATAATATAATTTAGTGTGAATGCTGCTTATGAGTTTTCATTTCTTTTCTTTTTTTACGATTTTTTTTTTGGTATGCTTAGTCTTTTTTATACATAATGATAGTATGCTGGTGTGTTCTTGAGCATTGCAATAGTTTCTTAGATTGGTGTTTCTTTCAGATACCTTGGTTTGGCAGGTAGCAATGATATTCAAGTGTATTTTATTGATGTATTACAAGAACAGTAGAGGCTGAAATTATTTTGTGGACTGGTGGAGTGGATTGTGGGCCTGTTGGTGTTATTTCATTTCCAAAAGGTGTTTAATTTTGTTTATGGTAAAGTTGCATGTTCTGTTTTTATGATAAACTTGTGTTATTTCATAACTAAAACTATATTTTGATACATTTATATTTTTCTAAACTGTGGGAGCTAAATTATTTTCTAAAACTCATTTGATGCAACAACCTCCTTGTCAATCATATTGGATTTGTATTTGTATTATTTTTGGCATTCCCCATAGTTGTTTCAAACATGTTCTCCCAAAAATTCAGAATCTCACAAATAAATGCCTCAATTATTCCTACTACTTTAAACTTCTGTATTTTTCCTTTCCTACAAAAATTACCAAATTGGGAAAGCTAGATAATTGCTAGATCTGAAGACACTTATGTACAACCCCGCAAAAAGAAACACATTATGGTATCTCGAGGTGTCTTTTTGAAATATCTGGAGACACTTATGTACAACCCCCCAAACTTGGACCCACTTTTTCTAACCATTTTACTACCCATTTGAATTCTATTTTTCCTCTTCCCCTTATTAACTTTTACAATCTGATATGTTATATTTCTTAGATGGACAAGTCTTGGATGCCATCCTTTTGATAGATTGACTAGTTCCAGTTGATATGTTATATTTCATATTTCTTAGATTAGTTGCATCTAGTTCTAGCTCCCATCATTGTTTCCTTGCAGCAATCTGGTTGTATATGTTCTGTTCATATGTATATGAAATTGCTCTGTTATAATCTGTCCCAAATGTTCTATGATTCATTAACAATTGTGTTGTATGAAAGGAAATTCTATCTCAAGATATTTATAACCAGGAGCATTGTCGTATATAAATTTTAGAACACTCGAATTGGCAAATTATCATCCATTAGTTGACATGTGAAGATTTTAAATTAACAATAGATTAAGTACAGATGAAATGGGGTTTTGCATGGCTTGATATTGAGAAATAATAGGGCTTCTTGTGCATGCTAGACTGGTTCATAGACTGGTTCTCTGATGCATTTTTCTTTTTTATTTTTCTTTGAATAGAACCCTGAGTTGATGGCAGTATTTACTAACTGGAAGATGTTTCTGTTCTATTTGAAAATTATTTTGTGGACTGGTGGGGTGAACTGTGGGCCTATTGGTGTTATTTCATTTCCAAAAGGTGTTTGATTTTGTTTATGGTAAAGTTGCATGTTCTGTTTGTATAGAAAACTTGTGTTATTTCATAACTAAAACTATATTTTGATCCATTTATATTTTTACATATTATTTTGTTTTTAATTTCCATGTTTCACATAGTTTCAAGATATTACTCACATCAAATCAACCTCTCCTGGTTCCAGCCTTATGCAGCATTTAAAAGCATTTGGTTACTAAGGTAATTTGTATGGACTGATTTTGGTACTTTGTTAGTTGAGGTTTCCTGATTTTGGTAGTTTGTGATAATTAGTTTGGACTTTGGAGAGTTATAGTTTATTTTGAGAGTTGTCTTGTTTCTTATGTTATGAATTATTATGTACTGAAAACATAGATTCAAGGTTGAAAATGATGGGGCTCACTAGTAATAGGAACAAAGATTCAATGAAATGGGCATAACACTTGATTTCACAAAAAATGGATTGCTGAATTTTTTTCTAAAACTGCTTGGATTATTCATAAGATCATATTTGTTAACATTTTTGTTCCTACAGCTTTTTTTTTCATTTGTTACAAATATGTTATGTACTTGTCATTTACTAAATAATTTATATTAAATGTATTATTGTTTACTAAAATTAATATTTATTATATTCAGTTTATTTGTAAAATTTATTACTTACAAAATACTGGTGAAGCCAGCTAAATTGGTTCACTGGTGTTTTTCTTTAAATTTTTGTAAAAGACTATTTGCGGCAGCTTGAACTCGCGCAAATAGTCTTTCCTGCAAATATAACTTATTTGTGGCAACTTGACTCGCAAAAAATAGTTTTAATACCACACTTAACCATTAAGAACTTATTTGCTACAAAATTATAGTTTTTTCTGGCAATTGAAATTTATTGAAAATATTTTTTTTTACAAAAAATTACTTATTGTGACCATCTTACTCATAACAAATAATTATTTGTGACAATATCTTTTTGCAGCAAATAGTATTTTATAACCACTAAAGCATCTTGTGATGTGTTTTTGTGTCAAAAGATTAGACTTTTGCTACAAAAAGTAAGCTTTTACTATAAAAATATTATTTTGCGGCAAAAACATATAATTGGGAGTTTTTTATCCACAAACCCTGGGACCAAAGATTTTTGTCGCAAAAATTTTTTTATTACAAAAAATGGACTTTTTGCCACAACATCTTATTGCGGCTAAAATCCAGATATGTTGTAGAATATTCTAGGTTGCTGTTGGAACACTGAGACAAGCCTTGCACAAGCCCAGTCAGCTCCCCACCTATATCGGTGAACTCTAGATCAAGCGTTCGCAAGTTGCAGAGGTTGCCAAATGCTTTCGGAATCTCACCGGTAATATTATTTCCTGGTAACGACAATGTATGCAAATTGGTGAGATTTCCTAGACCACCTGGTAGTGGACCTCCAATATAATCATTGCTTGAAAGATCCAACTCTTTTAGGGAGTAGAGATTAGTAAAAGCATCTGGAATGGCACCACGAAGGTGACTGCTAGAAATTTTGAGTATAGAAAGGTCACTCACATTTGACAACCAGTAAGGTATTGAGGAGTTAAAGTAGTTTCCAGAGAGATCAAGGACAGAAAGTAAAGTGAAGTTGATGAAGGAAATAGACTGAGGAAGACTAACAAGTCCACATTCACATAGGTATAATTCTATTAACGAAGGAAGCATATTCACCGCTTGCAGCCAATCTGACACGTTCTCAAGATCAGCATTCCCCATATTAAGGTACTCTAGAGAAGGAAAAGCAGCAAGCCATTGTAGGCTTTCGACTTGCAATTTCCTGGAATAATCCGACCGAGTACTTGGACTAAGGTCAAGGTTGACCACATGTCTTGTGTGGTTGTCACATCCAACACTAGCCCATTTACAACAGTCTTCACCAATCCAAGAAGAAAGTAGACCTAGTGGATCTTTGGCACTTTCTTTGAAGGTAAGAAGCGCTTTCCTCTCCGTTTCCAAGCATCTAGACCGATTGAGGGTCTCGGTGCATGAAGCCCTTTTAATAACTTCTAGGTGGGGAGGTCCCAACTAAAAGAAGAGAAAAATGGAAGGAGATAAGCAACGCACATATTGAAGTTGAGGGTGCTAGCCATTTTTCGAAATACTTGAACCGCTAATAATTAAGGAAATCATCTCATACGAAATCTTCATATAAAGAAGAGAAAAATGGGAAAGAGATAAGCAACGCACATGAAGTTGAGGGTGCTTGCCATTTTCCGAAATACTTGAACAGCTAATTAAGGAAATAATCACATACGAAATCTGCATATAAAGGTTGGGGGACTCTCGGCCGGCCTTAGCATCGGCTTCGCATGTAGTAATTAATTATGGACGTTTCCAACAGATGGGGTTGGCTTTATTTGAAAGTTTAATGCATATGGCAGCTTTGGAATGATTTGCATAAAGGCCATTCACTACAAACAAAATCCAACTTCTCTACCCAATAAACCTACAATATCTTTCAAATTATAGTGCAGTGACACATGGCAGCACCACATTAATCCATGTAAAAAATCAGAATTTTGAATTTTGAAAATGTAAAACTTCGAGTGTGAAAGGAAAGGAACATATAAACCACTACTAGTAGTCAAGTTGACACATTCTTAAACTTGACAATTGAGGTGGATGTTGAGTTAATTGAGAGAAAAAAAATTTAAAAAGTCTTTGCTGGCTTCCGACTTCCAATCCTAGAAATTAAGTGACTAAGGTCAAGCTTGACTGCATGTCCCCCATATGAGATCGAGGATGTCTGAGTACATGAAGCTCATTTAACGCGTACAAAGTATGGGGAACTTCCAACATAAGGCCATTCACAACAAACAAAATCCAACTTTTTAAACTGCTAATCCTTAATTAGTTATTTAATGAAACAAAACTGACCCAGAAACTCAATTGATTAAAGTCAAGTGAGAGAGAAATAATTATTATACATAGTAACGTACTGTGAGCGGCGAGCCCATGATAGAGACCTCGGTCTTGTCCCCACTCAACTAATTCGGTCCTCCTCGCCTTGTTGCTCCTCAATGACTGAGTAAGGCTCCTTTCACTTGTTGATGGTTCGCGTGCACCAACAATAGATGAATGGGTGATATGAGATTGAAGTGGTTAAGGGCAATGGATTGAGTTAGTCTTGGCTAAGGTATGGTAGAGTGGTGCACAACAATAAAGTTGGAGGATTAAGTGTATGGAGCAATAAGGTGTTTAGGTTATGGTAGTCTTGGTTATGGTAATGGGAAGGGAGATGTGGTGGTCTAAGTGGTAGATTGGGGTAGAAAAGGTTTAGAATAAGGTCCTTTGGATAAGCCTATGTATTGGGCTATCTTTGATAAGGTTTATGAGTCATATGGTGTAGTAAGGTTAGGATTTTAGTAGAGGCTAAGGGGGATTTCGAGATTGAGATTAGGTTAGGATTTGGAAGTCAATTAACTAGGGTTTGGAAAGATGGATTTCGGCCAAAGTGGTTAGAGTTAGGTGGGATAAGATTTTGAGATGATTTGGATAATTCCTAAAATGTAGGAATTAGGATTTTGACAAGATGAGTGGGCGACAATGAGGTAGGGTTGTTGGCCGAGTATTGCTTTTATTTTGGGATAAGATTTGATTGATTCAATCAATTGGTTAATTGATTAATCACTCAAGAGAATTAAGGGATAATTTGGTGATGTGGCAATGGGTGAATCTTGGTTAGGGTATGGAGGTTGTGGCCGAGTATACTAGATAGGAAGGTGGGTGGTTTGATTTTGAAATGGTTTGAAATTTAATATGATTTGAAATTGTAGGATGTATGTGGCTGGATGTTAAGATTATGGTGGTGATCAGTTATGGAATGGACTTGATTGGTAGGATAGAGTTTTGAATTTAATTTGATTTGGTTGAGAGAAATATGAGAGGTTATGATGGATAAGGTGGCAAGTGAAGTTCAGTTATGGCAAGTGGTTTGGCCGAGTATATGGAATGATGTGGAGGGAAGATTTGTTTGGATCAATATTTGATTAATGACTAATCAAATGAGGAATGATGATGTGTCAAAGGTGGGTTTCGACAATGACAAAAGGGTGATGGCCGGATGAGATAAATTAGGAAAGTGGTTTGGTTTGAATTTGAGTGATTTTGAATTGAAATTGAAGGAAGTGGCCGGTTATGGAGATAGGGACGGGGGTCGACTTGGCTATTTTTGGATAGAGAATTTAGGTTTGAATATGAGATAAAATAGGAAAGGATTGGATGGTTGATGGTCGGATAGGGTTAGAGAGGTGAGGGGCGAAGTTGTCAAGTGTTGGGCTAGGGTTTCATGGCTTATAGCCGAGTAGTGGGTTAGGGTTTTGGGGTGGTATTGTCATGGGGTAGGCTAGGGTTTTATGTGGCTACAACAAACACCAATTGATTAAGTGAACAACCAAATGAAGATTGAACACTCAAACAATGAAGAACACGCCAATTCCTTCAAAGCCACCAAGGGTTCGGCAACTTCAATTCTTCCGACACTTCCACACTTCTCCAATTAACAACACTTACACTTACTCACACTTGAGCAATCCGAAACTCACAATGGTTGTGGGTTTCGAAATCCTCTAGGAAACACACACACACTTCCTCAAATCCACAAGTGGTGTAGATTTGGCCTCACCAACACAAATGAGATCAAGAACACAATCATCAATCACCAAACTCAATAACACTCACACTACAATTCTCAAATTCACAAGTGGTGTAAATTTGGCACTCTCACAAGACACTCAACACAATTCTCAAATTCACAAGTGGTGTGAATTTGGTATTCGAACAAGACACTAAAACACTTTTTTTTTTGTAGTTTTTCAAAAACCAACAAATAGAAAAGAACTCTAAATAATTTCAAGAACAAAGAACAAACTAAACTAACTCCAAGGACTCAAGAACAACACCAAATAGACAAGAACGCCAAATTGAAATAAATACCTCAAATACTTTGATAAATAAAGGATAGATGCGAAACACATCGATTCACGAATTGCACGATGTGTTCCTCTTCAAGGAAATTCACGAATTGCACCCTTTGAAACCCAAGTGCCTAAACACCGAAAATCCAAATCACAATGGTGGCCAGCCTAAGCTCCTAAGGAAGTCACTTCAATTCTCAATTCTCCAAAATATGTGAAATGAAAACTTAGACGTACTATTCATAGAGTCTAACAAATTGGAAACCCCCAATGGGTCCCTAGCAAAATAAGATAATTACTAAAATAACTAAATGCAATTAAATAAATAAATAAAGCAAATAAACATAAGTGAGAGGCGTCCAAATGAATGTGTGGCCGTGGCATGCTAGGTCCACGATGGTGTTTGTCTGCATGGCATCTGGTTGCGTGGCCTCTGATGGTGTGCATGGCATGGTGATATGCCTAGGCCTGATAATGTGTCCAAGGTGATGCCGTGCTGTGGTAGTGTGGGCCAGTCGGGTGGCTTGAGAGGTGGTCTTGCATGGCCCGGGCTGAGTGTTGGAGTGATAGTCATGCATGGCCTAAGCTGGCAGTCTGGACGTTGTGGGCTGCAAGGCGCGGGCTGGTACCGCACGCTGGATGGCATGCATGGTGTGCATGCCATTGACTTGCTCTGCAAAGCATGGGCTGGAACCATGCGCTGGATGGCATGCCTTGTGGGCATGCCACTAGCCTTGTTAGGTGGTGCTGGGGCGCACTGAGGTGCGTGGGTCATAATGCACAGGTGCTTATGCAAGTGTGCGCGCAAAGGAGTGCGTAATGATGTGCACAAGGGTGTATGCTTGGCTGTGCGCATGGACTGCGCCCGACCAATAGCCTCCATCGTTGATTGCTGCGTATCAAGATATAAACCAAGGCATGCATGCAACTTAGTCATGTGACTGTCTTGACCCTCTAATAGCGGTGTCAAAACATGATCTAGGACGGTTTTTAATGGAGTAGTATAAGCTCGTCCCTCTTTCATGTCTTCACAACAGAAAACATACTTTCTAGAAAAAAGAAAAAAATAATAATGCTAAACCTTGGAAACTTTGAAGAAAATTAGTTTTTTTTTTTCCATACATGTAGAAGACCAGAGTATTTGTATCAGGAAAATGAGAGTATGGCCACCAAATATGACCACTCTTGTTTTTATTTTATTTTTTTAATTTTTTAATGGTTAAAAAAGTGATTATTAGTGAATTTGTATTTGTATATATTTTTTATTTTGTTAATAGTTAAGGATGTTTAAAAAGTGCATAAAGAAGAGGAAAAAAAAAAACTCATTTGTGGTGGCGTGCACATTTGATTGTCACATGATTTGGTAGCACCCTAACATTTTCTTCAATATTCACTTTACTTACCCACATCTCTCATTGGTCGGCATATCTTTTCTTTTACAATCTCGTACGGCCACTTTAACGTTTCCAACTTGGAACAAACCACCAAACTTAGAAGTTTTACCAACTTAAAATACTCCAATCCCAACCACAATTTGGTACATTTAAGTTTTTTGACAAAAATATAAAAGATATGATACCCAATTAAATGAAGAAGAAACATCCACTGTGTCTTAAGAACCCCAGTTCGGGTCAAGTAAAGACCACACTCAACATGCAACACTACAAACCATAATGTATCGCTTTGAATAATTTCACCAAGAAGCCTAATGAAAACAATCACAACATAAACGCCAGATGAAAACCCTATCTTGATGCCACAACACCTTCATCTTTAGAATCAAAGCAAAGAGGACAATAATGAAGCAAATTAACCAAATATTTGTAAAGCAAATGTAATTTTTGCTTAATTTTTTGAATCATAAATACATCAAAGTAGAGCTGAGCAAAATTTCAAAAATGTGACTCCAAATTTGACTCCACTCTAACTCCGTTGAAGTTAAGACTTTTTCTTTAATTTTTGGTCGGGGTCGAAGGTGTTGCTAATCCAACTCCAACTCTAACTTTGCCCTCTGAATCATACTACGCCTCCGTTATGGGACATATATTATAAAAATATGTATTTATTTATAATTCATCATATATTCTAGTATAGGAAAACCTCAAATCTGGTCACATGAGAACTTAATTTTAAAAGCAGCTAGTAAGATTTTTGCACCTAAGACGTGTGACAAAACTTCATCTACACCTACATATAGAGCTGTAAAATAAACAGGCTACTCGACAGATAGCTCGAATTTGACTTGATAAAACTCGAGATCGGCTTGATTCGTATATTAAATAGGCTAATTGTGAACATAAAATTAGGCTCGATAATTAAACGATACAACTCGTATAAAGCTCGACCGATTCGTTTAATGTTTACGAACAAATCCGTATATAGCTTGTTCACCTCGAGTTTGACTCAACTCAAATAATGTTTGTGAACAAGCTCGTTTAAAGCTCGATCGACTTGTATATATTTTTACAATACAATATATATATATGTTTTGTAATATACATAATGATGTATTTTAGACTGGTAATATAAATTTATAAGTCAATAATCAATATATAGATAATAGACATAATTATGTATATAGTCATTAACATGTACTATTTACTAATATACGAAATAATGATAGTGACCCACTAATAGTATTATAATTTAAAGAGTCATGTACTAATACTATAGTCTATAGACTATAGAATATAAATTTATAATTATAATCATAATATTATAATTAAAATTATATAATGATAATTTATAATACCATAGACTATTGTCTATTAACAATTTATCACTAATCATCATTCTTATTATTTTATATATAATTAGTCAATAATAACTAAAGTTTAGTATTATTTATTCGTAAGATTAGTATTAATATTGGAACCATATAGTATAATTACTTAATTAGTATTAGTATTACTACCATATATTATACTATATTAATAGTATTATTAGTATATATTATTAATATATTATAATTTATATAAGTTATCACTAGTAGTAGTACTACTACATAGTAACTAACAGAATAACTTGTATAGTAACTATTAGTCTATTAATATTATTATATAGTTACTATTGGTCTATTAGTAACTATAGAGGCTATAGTTAGAGTCATTGTGATACCATTAGTTAGAATGATCTAGTTATTCAGTATGATCTATTTATAGTGATACTATTATTTATAGTCTTATACTATATGAGTAATGATACAATTACCATTGGTGTACCACTTATTTATCACTTTTAGTGCATTTATTTTGTTATTATTTTCTTTTAAATATTTTTTTAATATTCTTAATCTTTAAGAAAAAATTTAAAAAAATTATAATTTTACTAATAATCACTTTCTTAACCATTAAGTAAAAAAAATAAAATAATAAAAATAAGGTAGAAGAGTGGTAAATGGGTAGGAAATCTATCATTATTCATACCATATTATATAACAGTTATATAATGCATACTATAATAATACTATAACTAATATACTATGGTTATAAATTATAATATTATATAATATAGTTAGTCATATATATACTATATAAATATAACGTACTTATTAAGCACTAACTACTAAGTACTAAGTAGTACAGTCATAACTTATTAGTATTAACTTATTAGTATACTATATATAATTTGATAGTATTGAAAAATTAAAATTTACACAATTATAATTATTAGTATTATAATCTATGTCACATACATATAAATATATTGGTGTATTAATAAATTTATAGACTAATATAGTATTATAAATTAATAGTTTATTACTATTAACTTATTAAGTAAATAAGTATTAAGTTGTATAGTCTTAAGTCTTACATAATATGATAATATATAACTAATAACATTAGTAATAAATTTCTAAATTTATATATTAATAGTTTATACTATATATATAACTTAACAGCATTGAAAATATACCTAATTTATATATAAATAGTATTATAAACTTATAGTCTAAGTTTATTATCTATAGACTATAGTCTATAGATATTAATATATATAATATTAATATAGTTTATTCTTTAAAAAAATAAAATTTTCTAGTTTAGAAATTTAATATGCTAAATTACCTCTATTTAAACCATTCGATTTGATGAATTTAATCTCATTTGTTGATTTATGAAGTGGAGCCCTAAATACACATCGTTAGATTAGTGCATAGGATTAATTTTGGCCGTTTATCCACCTCTTATAAGTACCGTAAGGATCCTCTTAGTCAATAATAACTAAAGTTTAGTATTATTTATTCGTAAGATTAGTATTAATATTGGAACCATATAGTATAATTACTTAATTAGTATTAGTATTACTACCATATATTATACTATATTAATAGTATTATTAGTATATATTATTAATATATTATAATTTATATAAGTTATCACTAGTAGTAGTACTACTACATAGTAACTAACAGAATAACTTGTATAGTAACTATTAGTCTATTAATATTATTATATAGTTACTATTGGTCTATTAGTAACTATAGAGGCTATAGTTAGAGTCATTGTGATACCATTAGTTAGAATGATCTAGTTATTCAGTATGATCTATTTATAGTGATACTATTATTTATAGTCTTATACTATATGAGTAATGATACAATTACCATTGGTGTACCACTTATTTATCACTTTTAGTGCATTTATTTTGTTATTATTTTCTTTTAAATATTTTTTTAATATTCTTAATCTTTAAGAAAAAATTTAAAAAAATTATAATTTTACTAATAATCACTTTCTTAACCATTAAGTAAAAAAAATAAAATAATAAAAATAAGGTAGAAGAGTGGTAAATGGGTAGGAAATCTATCATTATTCATACCATATTATATAACAGTTATATAATGCATACTATAATAATACTATAACTAATATACTATGGTTATAAATTATAATATTATATAATATAGTTAGTCATATATATACTATATAAATATAACGTACTTATTAAGCACTAACTACTAAGTACTAAGTAGTACAGTCATAACTTATTAGTATTAACTTATTAGTATACTATATATAATTTGATAGTATTGAAAAATTAAAATTTACACAATTATAATTATTAGTATTATAATCTATGTCACATACATATAAATATATTGGTGTATTAATAAATTTATAGACTAATATAGTATTATAAATTAATAGTTTATTACTATTAACTTATTAAGTAAATAAGTATTAAGTTGTATAGTCTTAAGTCTTACATAATATGATAATATATAACTAATAACATTAGTAATAAATTTCTAAATTTATATATTAATAGTTTATACTATATATATAACTTAACAGCATTGAAAATATACCTAATTTATATATAAATAGTATTATAAACTTATAGTCTAAGTTTATTATCTATAGACTATAGTCTATAGATATTAATATATATAATATTAATATAGTTTATTCTTTAAAAAAATAAAATTTTCTAGTTTAGAAATTTAATATGCTAAATTACCTCTATTTAAACCATTCGATTTGATGAATTTAATCTCATTTGTTGATTTATGAAGTGGAGCCCTAAATACACATCGTTAGATTAGTGCATAGGATTAATTTTGGCCGTTTATCCACCTCTTATAAGTACCGTAAGGATCCTCTTGAAACCCTAATGTGTTGTTGCCTTTTGGGGTGCCATCGTGTTCGAATCCTCTCATATCTCAACTCTCAACTCTCAAGTCTCCGTCTAGGTCTCCATCTTTCTCCCGACCTTCACGCATCCTCTCAGGTCTTTCTATGTCTTTCAATTCCATTTTCCATCCCACGCAGTTTCACTCTCACTCTCAGTTATTAAATTTCATTTTCACGCAACTAGGATTTCACTTTCACAACCACCAAAGCCATCTCTCTCTCGCCATCTCCTTTCGCTCAAATTCCCCAACAATTGGTTAACTTCATTTGATAACAGGCCACGGTGCCATCGTCATCGCCGTCTTCGACCTAGTTTCCGTTGCCGTCTCGACTCTCGCTTAGCAGCCTAGTAGGTGAGTATCTCTCTCGTGCTCTCCCTCGCCGTCGTTGTACCCAATCCCTTATATATATATATATAATTATGTGTTTATTGGTATGATTTTAGCATGATTGAGGATTAGAGTTTTGTCTATTAGGTTTTCATCGATGATATTAGAGCAATTGTTTTTTTAAAAATTAGATTTTACCATGATTGAGGATTGAGGTTTTTTCTATTAGGCTTCTCAGTATGTTGCAGACCCCTTAGGGTTTCACTTATTTAAAAATGGCTATGTTGCATACTGGAAAACACCCAACAATCGATTCTATTATATGATTTTACCTTATTTTTGTGTTAATCCTACACAGATTGATAAGGATGTTAACACATTGTGGTTCCATTTAATTTTATTTGTGAAATCAACTATTGTTGTTATAGTAATTGGTAATGGTATCATATCATTTAATAGTTTTCTTAAAATATAAAATCAGCTATTTTTGTATATTGTTTTTTTGTTTCTCTTGGATTGGGCTATTGCCACCATTTTTAGATTTTCTTTAGCATATATTACATTTTAATCATTATTTACACATATTATTGCCACTGTCCTATAATGCAGTAGTGTGTTATCATGGAATGATAGGGTGTTGTTAGATTTTCTTTATGCAAACTACATTTATTAATAATTAACATATGTTCATTCTCTTTTTTTTTTTAACTATTTCTTTAAAATCGTTTTGGGTTCAAGGTACTGTCTCTAAATTTAAGCATTAGTCATAGAATATGACTTGCTGGAGTAGACCAGCAGTATTAGTCCCAAATTGGCACTTGTCAACTTTTGTGGCGAGTGGGAGTAGGAGCTCGCCGCCACCTCCACCACTGCACTTCTTCAAGATAATACTCTCTTCTATGCTTGCCAACCAAGAATTGAAAAGTAATGCATATATCTATTAAGTATGTTTGACTAATTAATTCTATAACTTCATATGATAATCTAAGTTCATAACTTCATTTGATATTTGCAGAGTATCCCTAAAAACTTTGTGCGGTTGTTTGAGTCTAAACTTGTCGACACTGTTACACTCACTCCTCCCAATGGTACTATCTGGCAAGTGGAATTGGAGAAAGCTGAAAAAAAATATGCTTTTCTCAAGGTTGGCCTGAGTTTGCACAATATCTCTCTATCGAGATCGGCTACTTTCTAGTCTTCAGATACGAAGGAAATTCTAGTTTTCATTATCTTGTATTTGACAAGGCTGCTACTGAAATCCAGTATCCAGTGGTAGCAACAAATGTTACTAATGATCCAGTGGCCAGACTTGTTCATGTATCGGACAATGAAGAAAAATCAAGCAGTCCATCAGCTTCTGATACATCCGAGCAAGAAAGACTGAGGATTAATAATGGAAGAGAGAGAGCAATCCAAATAGCCAACACATTGAAGCCTACAAATCCTTATTTCGTGTGTTCCTTGCGGCTCTATAATATTCAAAGGAGTTATATGGTGAGTCTAAATTTGTAGTCAATGCAAGTTATTGTTCAAATTCAATTACTTGTTAAAAATATGCCGATGAGTTGAAGTTCTTTTTTGTTGTGCAGTATGTGCCTGCTGAATTTACTGCACAACATTTATTAGAAAACCAAAATCTAAAACTTCAATCTTCTGATAGTATAAGGCAATGAGATGTCTCTTGTTATTACAATGACAAGGATTGTTCTTCAATGAAACTGGTAAGGGGATGAAGTGTATTTGCAAGGGAAAATAATTTGAAAGAAGGAGATGCCCTTACCTTTGAGCTCATCAAGAGGAGGTGTGCCATATTTAAAGTCTACATATTTTGAGTAGCGAACTATGTTTGAAGATTTTATTTAGTAATTTACTTCTTTTCAATTTTTGTTATACATATCTTTTGGTAACTTTTTTTTTAATTTGCATAGATTACTAATCCCCATTCTTCTTCTTATGGACAAAATATTGTTTTTTATTTTTTGTATTTTAGATAGTTTAGTATTTTAGAGAACTTGAATAGTCTAGTATTTTTGGATAGTTTGATAGTCTATATGTAGCATATCTGATAAAATTTGGACAGTTTAGTATTTTAGAGAACTTGTCTTGATTGTTATTTTGTTGACGAGGCTGTTTAGTTGTTTTGGATGCACATCGAGCCACCAAAGTAAGAGTATGCTGAGAATGTTAAGAATCAAAATTGTTTGATTCTAACTATTTAATGTTATCACTTTACAACTTTGCCTTCTGGAGGCACATTGAGCTACCAAGGCAAGGCTGTATAAGTATAGTTTTGTTTGAGTCAAATGGTTTATGACTTTAACATTTTTTGGTGTCCTTGCATTGTGGGTTTATGGCAATAGAGTTCTGGCTTCAGCCTTCAGGTAACTCATCACCCCTCATTATTCTTCCTTACATACTTTTTTAATGGCAAATTAAATTTTGCATTAGAAACATCCATTGATTAAATTACCTAGTTGTAAGTTCTTGTTCTTGAGTAATGATGTAAGGGATGAAAAATAATTTTAATTATTTTAGTGTAGTAGTGTACAGGTTACAAAATTCCATTTTTAGTTAAACTCTGGAACATTATATTGCCTAAGGACTCTTGTAATGGTTTCTGTGGTAACTAGTTTTATTCCAGTTTTATTTGGCATCTGCTTTTATTTAGATGTCCATTTCAGGTTACTATATTACATGTTGGTGTTAAAATCCTATTAGTAATGTTAAATTTTGGGACTGTGTTTGTGTACAGATATGTTATTATTGTATTCAAAATCCTGTTTTGTTTTTATATAGAATCAATTATTAATTATTATATACTTGCATATCTTATATTAGTGCTTTTGTTGAGGTTGAATAATAGTAAAGGGTTTGTTTGGCATCTGTTATTGTATTTACAACATGATTTTCTTGTTGTTTGACATCTAAATTAAATGTTGGGAACTTGAGAGTTGGTATCTATTTATAAATTATGCACTTTTATTTTGTTATATACTTGCCAATTGCCATCTGTTTACTATATTTTCTTGCTATTATAAACTTATATAATTGTTGGGAGTTGACATCTGTTTATAAATTAAGGACTGCATTTTCATGTTGTTTGTTGATTTTAGAGAAATTATGTTACTGTTAGTGTTATTAATCTTGTTGTGCCTCTATATGATTGTATCTATTTATTGCCTTTTATCAGTTATTAGTTTACTGTATCTTTTCTTTTAAGGCAAATTAAATTTTGTAATTTCACTCAAAATTTCTTGATAGTACTACTAAAGTTAGCACTTAACAGTACTTGAGTAAATGATTAAAATTATTCGTAACTTTTTGTCTCAATAGTGTATGTAGTGGGCTAGAGGCATGCTGACAGTGGCAACAGGGGCCAGGCAACTGGGCAAACTTATTATAATTTCTATCACAACTCGCTCGAACTCGGCTCGTTTACGGCCCTACCTACATACATTAGATTCCTTGTTTTTTTTTTCTCCCTCTTCTCTCTTTTTCTCCCTCCTCCACCTACAACTCTCCCCCTTTCTTTTCATCGGCTCGACGTTTCCCCGATCTTGGAACAAAAGGAAACATATATATGTATAAACATACACAAGGTAAGAAAAAGTACGTGAATTTCTTTTACAGAAAAATTGAAACAGTAATTGGAAACTAGAAATAATGTGTAATATTGTATTTATCATCGTATAATTAGACACCATAGTATAAGTCTAATATAAAAATAAGTTAGACATTAAAAAAACTAAATCAACAGTGAATGACTTAGTTTAAATTTTAATTTTTAGAGAAACTAAAATCTAAACGCCAGTAAAAGATTTATTTTAAAAAATAGACTTAATATGAAACTAAAAAATAGTCCAAGTCCGACTCAGCTCCGAAAAATCTGAGTCAGAGTCAGAGTCCGAATCAAAGTCAAATTAGAGAGTACACAAGTCGAAATTAGAGTTGGATTCAAAATTTAGATTTAAACTCCGGCTAAGTCGAAATCAGAGTTGAATTTCCTCGGAGTTGGATTTAGGGAATCGAACTCCGACTGTGTCAATGATCACCTCTACATCTAATGCATAACACTAGCATACGTCCCCGAGATCCACGTACGCCCCCAAGAGTTCATATGATATAACGTTTACTTTCAGGTTAAGAAAAAAAAAATATATTATTTTTAATCCTTTGAAAGGCAATTAACAGCAAGTTATCGGCTCAAATATTATTTGAAAAGAGCCTTTCATCGCAAGGTTAGACAACTGCCAGTTAACCATAAGAAAATCACAATTAATGATCTCCACTCATTTGGAAATTAGGCGGCTCTATTTTAAGTATCTTGCAACAGCCAACAAGATGCCAAAAAGAAGCCCTGTGCATCTAAAAACATTTTGCATAATTTTAGCCCCAAGCAAAAGACCGGCAGATTTTGGAAGCTTCCAAAATCAGCACTACGCAGTTAATGATCGAAAATGAAAACTAACATTTTTCTTTCCTCTGCTTCATCTCTAGCTTTCCAAACAAATGTTTCAGCCCCGTGGCAAGAGTCGTATAGAACTACAATAATAAGATGATTGATTGCAAACATGAGCTGGTGAGGAAGAAAATAAATTATTTTATAAGATGGAATAATAAAAAATATTTAAATGAAGGCTAATCCAGTCCACCCAACATGCAAGGATAAATTTTGGTTTTCGGCCAACATTATAATATAATGGACTCAACAATTTGGACTCGATTCCAAATTCATGCATTCCTATAACTTGAGCACGGGAGTCCAGACCCAGAGATCAAAGCAATTAAATTACCATGCATAGGTTTCTCGCTTCTTACTGCATCTACCACTAACCTCGAGTCCCCTTCGAAAATCATTGTTTACAACCCCATATTCTTGCACCACATTGCAGCTATAACTAATCCACGAGCTTCAGCTATTACTGGTTGCACACAAAAGGTTAACGCTTGCCTTAAAGTAGCTAAAACTTCCCCTACCTTCAAAGACCCATGAATTTCTTCTAAACCATAAAGACCTGGTCATTTATGCAAACAGTGCTATTTCCTCAGGTCCAATTCTGTTCAACACTTGCATATAGATATTGCCAAAGTCCTCATCAATGATTGAAGTCTATAATTTTTCAACCCCATCATCCAGACATCTCGGGCAGAGGGGCAAGACCACAATATATGACCAGAGTCTCTTGAGAGCAAAAATAGATGGGGCAGAAAGAACTTGGTACTATATTCTTTTTACATAAATTTTGTTTGGTGGATAACGCATCGTTGCAAGTGTTGGGTTGCATGTGGAGACTAGTCTAGGAGCTGAAAATTATGTATCAGGAATCTAGTTCAACCATCGCTTGACACTCTCGACCTTGGCTCGAGTGAGATTCAGACAGAGATCTCACTCGATACTCGCTCAACATATCCCTCGAGCGAGGTTCACAATAAATTCGAGTTAGGGTTTTCCAGCACCGTTTTTGCTATAAATATGTATTATTTGACTGCTTAAATACATTTTCAGTGTATTTTGAGAGAGAACAATTGTCTATTGAGTGCATATTGTGTGAAAGAGCAAAAAGGTCCTAGAGAGAGTGAGTTGAGATTGAGTGATTGTAATCTCCTTAGATTAATAAGATTTATGCAGTTTTGTAGGTGTAGGCAATTTGTCCAATCACGTAAATCCTGTGTCGTGTGATTGAATGTGTTTGCTTTCACTTTTATTTGCTATCATTGGTGTGTGTGTTTTGCCCACAACAAAGCACAACAACTGGTATCAAGAACCAAGATCGGATCTAAAGGATAATGAAGGCTGGAAATCAAGTGAACGAACCTGAGATCGAGAAGTTTGACGGCACTGATTTTGGGAAGAGGCTCCACCTTCCATTGTTGGGAACGAAGCCCGAGAGCATGGCTGATGCTGAGTGGACCCTGTTAGATCAACAGGTTCTGGAGATTGTTCAGCTAACCTTGTCTAGAACAATGGCACACAATGTCAGTAAGGAGAAGACTACAGAAGGTCTCATGAAGACTTTGTTAGGTATGTATGAAAAGCCTTCGGCGAATAACAAAGTACATTTGATGAAGAAATTGTTCAATCTGAAAATGTCGGAAGGTATGTTTGTGGCCCAACACCTGACTGAATTCAACACGATCACAAATCAATTGTCTTCTGTGGAGATTGAATTTGATGATGAAATCAGAGTGTTGATTCTGTTGACATCGTTGACAAATAGTTGGGAGGCTATAAGGATGGCTGTAAGTAGTTCAGTCGGCAAGATAAAACTGAAATACAGCGACATACGTGACATAGTACTTGTTGAAGAGGTACGTAGAAGAGACTCCGGTGAGTTCTCGAGTTCGGGATTGGCCTTGAATGTTGATAGTGGGGCAGGGGACATGACAAGTCAGGCTCCAAGAGCAGAGGGAAGAGTAAGACGAGATATGGGTAGCAGATCAAGTGCAGTGATTGTGGCAAGCCGGGTCACATCAAGAAAAATTATAGGAATCAAGAAAGTGATGAGGATGATGATGTCAATGTAGTAGCAAAAGAGATTCATGATGCCCTACTTCTTGCAGTGCACAGTCCGATTGATGATTGGGTGTTGGATTCAGAAGCGTCGTTTCATAGCACCTCACATCGAGAGATTATAAAGAATTATGTTATTAGTAATTTTTGAAAGATGTATGCGGCTGATGGAGAGGCACTGGATGTAGTGGAAGTGGGTGATGTGCACATCACACTTCCAAATAGGGGTGTGTGGACTTTACAGCAAGTCAGACACACTACAAATCTAAAGAAAAATCTTATCTCTATGGGACAACTTGATAACAGCGGTTATGCAATAGTGCTTTCTGAAAGAGCTTGGAAGATCACTAAGGGTGTGCTGATTTTAGCGCATGGTAAGAGATCTAACTCTTTGTATTTGACATCAGGGTCCAGTGATGTGCTGAGAAATACAAGAGTACAAAAAGGCAGGCTTGATGGCGCAAAACCTATGAGAAAGCCAAAGGGAGTCAGCTTCATTGTTCCTCATGTAAGACTGGGGAAGTTGGCTGAGATTTCCAAGAACGATTTAAGACCGGATACTCTTAGTGCAGTGGGAGTTATGAATCGCCTAGTGATGTGTTGACTAAGGGTGATGTGCGTGGGAGACTGAAATCGGGCTCAACTTCAGTTTGTTTTCTAACTTGAAGACAGGAATTGTGGGCTACAAAGATGATAGAGCTTGGCTGAAAATAATGGATGGCATGTGGAGACCCAGTCTCCAAGTGGGAGATTGTTGGGTTGCATGTGGAAACTGGTCTGCAAGCTGAAAATTGTGTGTTAGGAATTTGGCTCGACCCTCACTCGAACTTGGCTCGAGCGAGACTCACTCGACCTTGGCTTGACCTTGGCTCGAGCGACAGTGAGACAAAGATCTCACTCGACACTAGCTCGACATACCGCTCGAGCGAGATTTGTAGTAAATTTGAAATTAGGGTTTTTCAACGTTGTTTTTGCTATAAATATATGTTATTTGACTGCTTAAACACATTTTTCAATGTATTATGAGAGAGAACAATTGTCTAGTAAATGCATATTGTGTGAGAGAGCAAAAAAACCCTAGATAGAGTGAGTTAAGGTTGAGTGATTGTAATCTCTTCTAATTAATAAGATTTATGCAGCTCTGTAGACGTAGGCAATTTGCCGAACTACGTAAATCCTGTGTCGTGTAATTGATTATGTTGTGTGTTTTGCCCACAACAACAAGCACGCCATATAAACACTTTAACAACATTTAGGGTCTTCAAGTTCCAGACACTCTTCCATAGATCATTGTTTTTCTCTGAGTGTGAAGTCTCCCCCCTCTCACTTGCTTGCAACTATTTTTGTAGGTGGTAAGCACTTCACACCAAAAAGCATCCATCTGAAATTCCTTTCCAAGCAATCTTGTAATATCTCTTCAACCTCATCTAGCATAAATTTATCTTTTAGTAATTGAGTATTCCACCAATACTTTGTGTTGCTGTCAATTATGTCCTTAACTTTGACATCCACTTCCAGATAACTTCTTGGTGACACCACAGTGCAAGTGCATGCTCTTTTAATCCACTTGTCTCTCCACACATTCATGCTCTTAGTATCCCCATCCTGCCATATATAACCTGCATTGACAATAGGGATTGCTATACATAAGCTCCTCCTAACATATGAAGGTCTAGCACCTGCTTTGGCTTGAAGGATTGATGACTGTGGGTAGTATATTTCTTTAAAAAACTCTTGCTAGCAATGAGTTCTCATAGGTCAGCATCATCCATACCTATCTTGGCAATAAAGCCAAATTAAAAGCCCTTAAATCTCTTATCCCAAACCCCTTTCCCTCTTACTTGAGTTTAGTTTATCCCAACTTTTCTAATGAACTTTGGCTATTTTTTCTTGAAAACCGTACCAGAAATTTGCCATCCTTGAGTTAAACTAGTTGTTGGGAAGCTTAGGCACTAGGAATACACTAATACTATATGTTGAAATGGCTTGGATCACAGCCTTTATCAGAATCTTTTTCCCAACCTATGATAGAAACTTTGTTTTTCAGTTTGCAATTCTATTATCCACTCTTTCAATTATCCCTTGGAATTCCTTTTGGTTTGATCTACCAATCAATGAGGCTAGACCCAAATACTTTTCCAAGCTTGAGGACTCCCTTAATCCAGCCAACTGTTTTAGGAAATTCTTTGTAGGGAGCTCTATGTTCTTACTAAAAAACAAAGTAGGCTTATCTTTGTTAAGCTTATATTCAGATGCAAGTTCATAATCAGCTATGATTTGATTCAATCCCACCCACTCTTTCATGTTGCTTGACAAAAGAGCATACAATATGGTTTATCCCTTAATCTTCCTCTAGCCAAGGGAACCCCAGAAATATATTCTTCATTTTTGCCCTTTGTAGTTGAGTTGTAAAAGTTTCTGCACAAATTATAAATAAGAAAGGACATAGAGGACAACCTTTTTTGAGCCCTCTTGTAGGCTTAAACACTTCTTGGGGTATTCCATTTAGCAAAACAAAAAAGGAGGAAGAGGTAATACATTTTTGAATCAATTCTATCCAACTAAAATTGAAGCCCAATTCCAACATTGTTTTTTTTCACAAAACTTCATTCTATTTTGTCATATGCCTTGCTTATATCTAGTTTTAATGTCATGTATCCTCTTTGTCCATGCATTTTAGTCCCCATAATATGAAGAGTTTCATAGGCCACTAATATATTATCTGAGATATTCCTGCCAGGTACAAAAACCCTTTGATTTTGTGAAATCACTTGTGACAAAATTTTCATCATCCGATTAGTCAACGCTTTAGTAATGATCTTGTATAACACATTATATAGACTAATTGAACAATACTTTGACAAATACTTTGGATTTAGCTTCTTAGTATCATCACCAAGTAAGTAAAATTAATGGCTACCAACTCTTGATCAGAATTTAAAAAATTCAGAATTGCTTGGACCCATTTGGAACATGGCAGCTTAAATCTTTTCCTTGCTGAAAGGTAATCTCCATTCATCATTCGTTGGTTGAGTTACTTTCTTGGGAGTTTCATTGAGAAATTCATCTATATTGCTTGGATTAGATGTTTGAAACAACTCCATATAATAATCAGTAAAAGTCTTCCCAACTTGAGTAGGATCTGTGTGACTAATACCCTACCCATTAGTGATCTGGCGGATAGAGTTCCTCTTCCTTTTTTGAGTTGCACACAAATGATAATAAATGGAATTTCTATTCCCTTTTAGTAGCCAAGTAACCATAGCTCTTTGATTCCAAGTGAGGTTCTCCCTTTCTAGCATGTCTTCAATCTCTTTTTGTAGAAGCTTGACCTATTGCATAGATTTTGCTATCTTGGCATGCTACATTTCCGACAAGTGAGCCATTTTTTGTTCCAATCTTACTTTTGTGTTGTACTCTTGCTTGTAGCTCCACGTTTTTAACTCCTTCATACACCTAGCCAACCTTATTCTGATATCTTCTAAGTTGCTTACTTTATTGTCTTCCTGCCACAGCCTTAAGATAATCACTTCACACTTAGGATAAGTCGACCACCTGTCTTCATATCTGTTGATTGACCTCTATCTCACTTGTGTTTCCTTATGTGCTTGAACTGTTATTAAAATGGGACAGTGATCTAATGATGTTACTGGTAAAATCTACTCATTTCCATTTCCAAATTCAGCACACCACTCTGAGGTAGCCACATCTTTGTCCACTTTTTCTTTTGTAAAAGAATGGTCAAACCTATTATTAGCCCATGTAACTTCCCTTATTGAAACCCAACATCATGCAACTTGCAATCTGAAACTCTCCATTTGTTTTAATTTTCTTCTTGCTCCCCCTAATTTTTCACTTTGATATAGGATTCCATTGAAATCTCCTATACAAGACCATTTCTTCATTTTGCACCTTTAGATGCCTAAGCAAATTCCATCCATGAATTCTTTTTACTATTTCAGGTTCCCCATAGAAATAGGTTAACATCCACGAGAAGCCTTTGAGATCAATCCGTGCATTAACATGTCTTGTTAAATAAGTGTGAATTATGAGTTTAGTGTCATCATCCCAAAACACTGCCAAACCACCACTTTTGCCTTTTCCCTCCACTGTAACCAGGCCTTTAAAACCCAATCTGCATCTTATCTTTTCCATTTTATAATTTTGTATCTTAGTTTCTATAAGAAACAAGATACTAAGCTTATGGATCTTAACCATATGGTTAACATTTCTAACTGTCTGAGGTTTGTCAAGCTCTCAATAATTCTAACTTATAAGCCTCATTGCTCTTGGTGGGGCTACTTAACAGCCTCTGCCAATAGATTGGAGGCCACTAAAACAATCAGTTTTTTACCTCTTGCTTCTTGGTTGGTCTCAAGGCTTGAACAGAAAGCCCCAATTTTGTTTTCCTTTTCTTGGTGTCATGAGGATGAGCAGACCCTAGCTATATTGCTTTGTCTCCTTGCCCTTCTCTTCCACATATTTACACTTGGTATAGTCATCTGTTGTGAGACATTACTCTCTAGCTAATCTTCTACAAGTTCTGGCTTGCTTGCTATCAGTTGTGCAGTTGAAGTTGCCTCTATTTCTTCCACAGATTCCTTGTGAAGTAGCTATTCTGGCTCCATTATCAACAGAGGTAGAGCCTCAACATTTTGTGTCCCCTTAGCATAGTTCTCTGCCTTGCTTGATGGCTCATGTATCACTTTACTTCCCTCCATGTTTGCCTTAACTTTCATCCTCGTCTGCTTTATGATTTTCAACTATCCCATATACTTCTACTGGTCTGACACCTCATAGATTGGCAAATTTGTTATTAGGTTACCTGAGCTACTTCCGTAGCTAGACTTGGTACCTGAATTGGGAAAATTGGGGCTAGAATTAACTGCACTCAACCAGGAACTATATTGAGTTGCACTTGTCTCTCCACCCACCTCAGTCTAGTTGTATTTTCCAGCGCAACCACTTGGTCCATGCATAATAGCCTCACAGGCAAACAAAACCTAGGTTACCTTTCATATTTGAAATGAACGAACCTTCTGTTACCTAATAGTTCCACTACCTAATAGTTCCTTAAATCCACATCAATTAGTACCCTAATGCATTTTTCCCAACAATTGTCTTATAGTCTGCCTCCACCTGGAGTGAAATATCAATATAGGAGCCAATTCTCTTTCCTATCTCTTTATTCATGCATCCAAAAGGTAGGTTAAAGAATTGTACCCACAAATTAGTGTGTGTAAATTGCAAATTAGTTGGGGATGTGAACCCTTCAAACTTTTTCAAACAGATTAAGTTCATATTAAACATCCAGGGTTGGCCTTCCCATATTCGATTAAACTCAACTTCCAATTGGAATTCAAATATGTATTGGTTCTCTTCAAGCTCAAAAATTTTTTAAGTCTTCACAAAATTTCCAAACTTTGGCTATGGTATTTTTGAAGATCTCTTTATTGATTTTCTTCTTAGCTATTGGTTTTCCCACCAAACAAAGTTTACCTTTTTCCATAGTAAGTTTGATATCGTCGCCTGTAATCACAATCTCAGCTTGCTCTTCATCTGTTAATGATAACTTCTTCCATCCTTCAACTAGCTTTTTAGCATCTTCTTCCTACAATTGTACCACTTCCAATTGACAACCACCGCTTGCCCTTGGCAAACCTAACTTCCACTTCTGCTAGATACCTTTAGACACGAGAGGGAACTTACTCATCCTAAAAATGTTGTTTTTGAAGGGATAAAGGACAATATGTTTCTTGTTACAATCAATAATGCGGGGGGCAATGAATGATCCCCCACGACTTTAAGCCCCTCATTTACGATTTTTGAGGTTGTGCATAGTAATTTACACAGTAATTTGCACAGTACTCAATGCCTATATATATGAGCTTTGATCGATCTGTAATTCATATGAAAATATATATAGAATGAAGAAAATTTCAGTTTTTAAGAGTTCTAAATATTTTCTTTTATAAATTCACTTGCAATAATATTTTTTTTCTTTAGTTTTATTACATATTATCAGCACGACATTCTACCAATTTTAAAGCTAGTAGTCTTCTACTTCAAATAAAATATTCAATATAGTATTTGCAGTCTTTGAAATAAATATCAAAATATTATATTATTGATTATTACTTGATAAAATATGTGTTTACTTCCGTGACTTTATAAATTTATTTCTTAGATACACATATTTATTTCACTATTTATATATGTAGAAAATGTCAAATCTTACAAAGTTGGAATTCGTTGCTCTTGAAATATATAGAAAAAATTATTTATCCTGGACTCTTGATGCTGAAATCCATCTGAATGCAATGAACATGGGCAAGACAATAAAAGAATGAAATCAAGTGTCCCTACAAGACCGTGTTAAGAAAATGATTTCCCTTCGGCACCATCTTCACAAAAAATTAAAAACTGAGTATTACACAGTAAAAGATCCCTTTACTTTGTGAAATAATTTAAGGAAGAGATATGAACACTAGAAGACTGTTATCCTCCCAAAAGCTCGTTATGATTAGTTGCACCTGAGGTTACAAGATTTTTAAAGTGTTAGTGAATATAATTCTGCACTTTTTAAAATCAGCTCAGTATTAAAATTATGCAGTGAGAAAATCACCGATGATGATATGTTACAGAAGGCATATACTACTTTTCATGTTTCGAATGTACTCTTATAGTAACAGTATTGAGAGCGAAAGTTCAATAAATATTTTGAACTTATATCTTGTCTTCTAGTAGCCGAGCAAATTAATGATTTTGTATTAAGAAACTACTAGTCACGTCCTACTGGTTCAACATCATTCATTGAACTGAATGGTATTGAATTTACATCATTACTAGAAGCGAATGGTGCATCCTTTTGAAGAAATCGGTGGCGTGGACATGGTAGGAGAAACTATATTAATGTTGGTCCCAGAAGCGATAACATTAAAAGAGATAATAATAAAAATATATCGTATCACCAGAAGTAGTAGAACTTAGATAGGGGTAAAAACTCTCAAAATAATTCTTCAAATAGAGGTGAAGAGGTGCTATAGATGTGGTATGGTTGAGCATGTAGTTGTCGTACGACCAGACACTTAGTTGATTTATACCAAGCATCTATAAAAGGCAAAAATAAAGGTTTGAAATCAATTTAGTAGAACCATCAGATGATTCATTATATATAGATAAAAATGATATCACTCAATTTGATGTTACTGATTTATTTGAAGACTCTATGGTAAGATTGATCACTTGATTGGAGATAGAAGTGTTCTTCTCAATTAATGTATTTTTTTTTTAGAACTTTTTAATATTTGTAATGAAAGTTTTGTATATTTTTGTAAAATCATGGATCATATTGATGAATGTTTTATCTCTTAGTTGAATAATAAAAATATATGTCTAGCTGATAATGTTACAACTCACACAATTCTCAAAGATAAGAAATATTTTCAAAATCTAACACTAAACAAAACCTATGTCCATACCATATTAAGTTCATTAAATTTAATTAAGGGCTCCAGAAAAGTTTATGTTGTGTTGTCTAATGGCACCAAATTTTGTATTGATGATACTTTATTTTTTTCACAATCTAGAAAAAATTTATTGAATTTCAAAAATATACATCGTAATGATTATCATATTGAAACTACCAATGAAAACAGTAAAGAGCATCTCCTCATTACTAAAATAATAATAGGCTAGAAATTCGTATTAAAAAAATTGTCTACTCTATTTTCTGGATTGTATTATACAAGAATGAGAACAAATGAATCATCTGTGGTAATGTACTAGAAGTGCATTGACCTCAAAGTATTTATGACTTGACATGATTGCCTTGGACATCCAGGATCAATACTAATGAGATAAATCATTGATAATTCACATGTGCATCCCTTAAAGAATCAAAAGATTCTTTTACCCATAAATATCCGTACTCTGCATATTTTCAAGATAAGTTGATTATCAGACTATCTCCCTCAAAAGTCGTTGTCGAGTCCCTATCCTTTTTACAAAGGATTCACGGGGATATATGTTCATTTTGATTCTCTATCTATTATTAGATACCCTTGAGTTTCTTACAGGGGATATGTTTAAAGTATATTTTGAGAATTGTCACTTTAATGAATCCACTTTTCCATTACTAGATAACGTAAAGTCAGTGCCTAAAGCACGACAAGAAATTACTTGGGATAACAAAATCTTGTTTCAATTTGATCCTCTTACAAATGAATATAAACTAGAAGTTCAGAGGATTATCCATTTGCAAAGTGTTGCAAATCAATTATCGAATGTATTTACAGACACTAAAAGTGTTGTAAAATTATATATTCCTGCTGTTAATGTTCCAACAAGAATTGCAGTCCCTTAAAGACAAATTATCAAAACAGCAATAGATATGTCTAAGACACACCTGAAGTGTGAAAGACCTATTAGTGCAAAAGACAAAATTTTTCAAAGAAGAAAGATACAAAATGAATTTGGCGTTCCTGAAGAATCCATACCCACAATACAAGCTACAAGCATAGTTGATACTCCTGAAAAAATCAAATATTTTATTCCAAAATCTCTTGAAAAGGGATCTCTTGAATAAGTGTTTCATAAATTGTTTCTCCTGAAAATGAATAGGTACTTGAAAATAATAAGATCTCAATACATTTCATGAGTATTGGAAAAATTCTAGATAGAAATAAAATTGTTGTTGACAACATATTTTCATATAAGTTAACCCTTGATATTACCAGAAGTAATAAAGAAAGTGAGCCAAAAATCGTCGAAAAATGTCGACGTAGATATGATTGGCGAAAATGGAAAACAGCTATTGGGCTGAATTAAACTTGCTAGCAAAACGAGAGATATTTGGACCTATTATCCAAACATTAAAGGGTGTAATGTCTGTTGGATATAAATGGGTGTTTGTACGAAAACGTAATGAGAAAAATGAAATTATGTGGTACAAAGCATGACTTGTCGCACAAGCTTTCCTGTACAAACCCGGGATTGATTATGAAGAAATATATCCTTCCATTATGAATACAATCACATTTAGATTCTTTATTAGTTTGGTTGTTACAAAAGAATTAGATATACGGTTGATGGATGTGGTTACTGTATATTTATATAGATCCTTAAATCATGACATATATATGAAAATTTCTAAAAGATATAAAATACCTTAAACATCTACAAGTATACCTAGAAGTATGTACTGTATCAAGTTTCAAAGATTTTTATATAGGTTAAAATAATCTGGACGCATGTGGTATAATTACCTAAGCGAATATCTATTAAAAGAGAGATTTGAGAATTATTCTATATGCCCGTATGTTTTTATTAAGAAATCGGAATTCGGATTTACTATTATTACGGTTTATATTGATGATTTAAATATTGTGGAAACTCCTAAATAGATCACAAAAACCGTTATATATTTAAATAATGAATTTGAAATAAAAGATTTTGGCAAAACAAAATTTTGTCTCGGCCTGCAGCTCGAGCACTTGCCAAATGAAATTTTTATTCATCAGTCCATGTATATAGAGAAAATCCTGAAGCACTTTTATATGAACAAAACTCATCCCTAAGTACTTCAATGGTTATTCGATCACTTGATGTGAAGAAGGATCCATTTCGTCTTTGTGAAGACAACGAAGAAATTTTTGGTCCTGAAATACCATATCTCGATGCAATTGGAGCTTTAATATATCTTACAAATTGCACTTGGCCTGATATTATATTCTCAGTTAATCTACTTGCAAGATATAGTTCTGCGCTAACTCGAAGGCATTGGAATGGTATTAAACATATATTTCGTTATCTTCAAGGTACGATTGCTATGTGATTATTTTATCAACATGGATCAAGTCCATAGTTGGTTGGGTACGTAGATGCATGTTATCTTTCAGATTTACACAAAAGTAGATCTCAAACTGGATGTGTATATACTTATGGAGATACTGTCATATCATGGAGATTTGCCAAGCATACACTATCTGCCACATTTTCAAATCACTCAGAGATCATTGTAATTCATGAAGCAAGTCGAGAGTATTTGGCTGAGTTCAGTAATTCAACATATCCAAGAAAAGTGTGATCTTCCCATGATCAATAATAGCCCAACAATTTTATACGAAGATAATATTATCTGTATCACTCAAATCAGAGGAGGATATATCAAAGGTGACAGAACCAAATATATTTAACCTAAAATCTTTTATACTCATGAACTTCAAGAGAAATGTGAAATTGATATCAAGTAGATACGATCAAGTAATAATCTGGCAAATTTATTCACGAAGGCATTACCAACTATGATATTCAAAAAAATTGTCCAGAATATTGGAATGCGAAGATTTAAATATCTATCATCATGCACTTTTCAGGAGGAGTAAATATCTTGAAGATTTGTACTAATTATACTCTTTTTCCTTCGCTAAGATTTTGTCCCATTGGATTTTTTTTTACAAGGTTTTAATGAGGCAATTTTAAAGCATTTAGTGGTACATAAGAATATTGTACTCTTTTTCCTTCGTCATTAGTTTTTCTTCCTACTAGACTTTTTCTTGGCAAGATTTTAATAAGGTATATTCTTTATAGGTGGTCATTCAAAGAGGAATGTTACAATCAATAATGCGATGGGGTGATGAATGACCCCCCCACGACTTTAAGCCCCTCATTTACGACTTTTGAGGTTGTGCACAACAATTTGTACAGTTCTCAAGGCCTATATATATGAGTTTCGATCAATCTATAATACATACGAAATTTTATATAAAATGAAGAAAATTTCGGTCTTAAGAGTTCTAAATATTTTCTTTTATAAATTCTCTTGCAATAATATTTTTTTCTTTAGTTTTATAACATTTCTCATATTTTTCTCATTTAATTTTATTTATTTTTATAAATAAATTTTATTTATTTTTTATTATCCAAATTTAAAAATATTTGATATTTTAACCTTATTAATGTTTTTCATATTTTTATAGAATTGAGATTACAATCAAGCATCTCAATTATTGAAGACTGAAGATTGCTTTTAAAAATAGAATCTATTCGAATGTTGAAGAAATGAAAATCTAGACTTTTAACATAATTTTATTTAAAACTAATTGTTTGTATTGCTTACTTTCCTAATGCTTAAAATAATTTATTTTGATTTTTAATGTGTATTACATATTTAGTGGACTTTTTATTATTTTTTAATTATGTAGTAATTAGTATATTTAGTAGTTATTAGTTACTAGTTATTAATAATATAAATGACATTGAAATTTAAATTAAATTAAAATTTTAAAATGAATTTTAAAAAATTAGCAAATAAAAAAACTAAAATATTATGAATATTGAATAATGGATAAAAAATTCAAAAAAGATGTTGAAGTGGATAAAAAGAAAGGTCCAAAAAGCATCCAAAATGACTAGCCAATATTGAGGAACTGATCGAGAATCGGTCCGACTAGTTCCACCCCCATACACGGTCGGTACGGTCGGTTCGGTCAATTTTAGGAGCCATTTTATACTCTGCGGTCGGTTTGAGTTTATTGAAAAAACCAAACCCTTAAGGTTGATTTTCAGGCCTAATCACCCCTTCCTATCCCTCTCTATCCTCATCACTCTCTGCCCATCCAACTCTCAATCTAACCTGTAGTCCTCACCCTCTGTATGGGTAGACTGTCCACCTGACCTCGGTCATTGCTAGTGGGAGAAGTTTTCGTGGATGTCGTTGGGGTGAGGAGAAAAATTGTGTGATTATAACAATTTTTCATATAGTGTATTTTCTTCTTTGGATCTGGTGGGTTTTTCTCCTGTTTTGGAGTTTTCCACGTAAATTTTTGTATTGTGTTTATTTCTCTATTTTTTTTTTTTTGTTATTCTGTCGAAAGTAGATCCTGGTAGGGAGAATATGGGAGATCCAAGATTCCCAACATTTTTGTCTCAATTGCATGAACGTAGCATGGTTTTAGGGTGAGTTTTGGTTTGATATTAATGCGTTCAGATCAAAATGGATATGCATGTTAATATACGATTGTTAAACCAGTTGAAAATTGGTCAACCCGCTTTAACATGTTTAGAGCATTGATATTGACTACATCGAAATTTGATGAAAAATATAAATTTGATAGAAAATCAATACCTTTATATCCATAATTCTACATTAGATTTATCATAAGATTCATTAAAATAAAATATGATATATCATATATGAAACCAACAAGCACATTTATAATTTATTCATCCAACAAATATTTTAAAAGGCAAAAAAAAAAAATATTTTGATGGGTGAATAGTAACCCTTTAAATATAAAGGATGATACTTAAGTACTATAGTTCAAAATTTGAGTCGGTAGATTTTGATAGATTTAATGTGGGATTATTTAGATAAAATTATCAAATTTGCATGTGATGAGTTCAAAAATAGATATAATACCAATGCTCTAGAGAGTCTAAAATTTTCACTTATAACCTTGCACCTAAAAATTGAAAAACTTTTTACCATTCTCAATCTGTCACTCACCTAACGCTGCCCTCTCATAATTATCAGGCTCGCCCACCTCTCTTGGTCTGCCTCTTTCTCATCTGTCAATCTCACTGTCGTTGGTCACCTATTCCCTACATGAGGAAGTCTCTCACGGTCTTCACTGTTACTCTCATTGTTTCTCTTCATCGTCGCTCTGCCACTCTTTGCCTTTCTACTGACTCTAGAAATGATAAGTTATTGAGCCCTTTGGTGTTTACCTAATAATTTAGCTTTAACTGAGATTGAGCCCTTTGGTTGTGGTTCTATGGTCATCTCCTGGCATGAAAGTTGCTCGACATAGATAATTAATAAACTTTCCTAGAGCATTTAAGATTTTCTTTCATGGCATATAAATCGTAGCTTGCAAGAAAGTACCAAGTATTTTTTAGAAAGGTTTGGGCTTATTTTCTTCAACTTGTTGGCCATTGTTGGTACTGAAAGAAATATACTGGCCAACAGTTTGTTTAAAAGTAGTGCTGTGGAAATGGGAGAAAAATGGAATGTTATCTGTTACAAGTGCCTACAAGTTTCTCTATAATTTGAGCTTTAACAACAAGGGAGAGTCTTCACCAATCCATGCTTTGAATTCTCTATGGAAAACCTTCTGGAAATTGAAGATACCCAATCGAATTAAATTTTTTGGTTGGAGAGCTCTCAAGAATGGTTTGCCAACTCTCATCAATTTAAAGAAAAGGAAGATACTTTTTTATATGAATTGTAAGTTTTGTGTGGAGCAGTTGAAGAAACAGGTCATGCTCTTGTTTATTGTTTTGTCCTAAAACCATTACGGCAGAAGCATCACTCTATTTTGAAATGGGATGGACCTCAAACTTATTTTTTCTTACTAGCCCAAAAAACAATGCAGGTTGGCTTGAGTTATGATTTAGCAAAAAAAATTCTCTTGGCTTGGTACTTTTGGCATTGAAGAAATCAATTTTTGTTTGAGAATGTTATTATTACTCCTGAAGACTTGGTTGAAATTGTGCTAACTCTACCCTCAAATTGTGCTGAGTCTCATAAATCCTGTGTAGCTACCTTAACTGATAATTACAAGTGGAAACCTCCCATTTCAGCACTTTCAAATTAAACACAGATGGAGCTATTTTTTCTTTATCATCTTCATCAGGTTTTGGAGTAACCCTAAGAGATTCAAAAGGAAAAGTTTTGATGGCAGCTAGTGGGAGGGAATATGAGGTCCAGAACTTATTGGAAGTTGAACTCCTTGCTCTCCTTAGAGGTTTGCAACTTTGTATCCCTTTGGATATCCTCGCACTTATTGTGGAAACTGATTCCCTGTTAAGTGTTCAAGCCATTCAAAGTTAAGAAGAGTCCATGTCTATGGAAGGTAATTTTATATATGCCGTTAAGGAATTATTGCAGAAGCAGCCGAATTCTTCTATCAAGCATATTCCTCGTCTTGCAAATGAGGCTACAAATTCTTTGACTTATTATGCTCGAGCTCAGAGCACTCCAACAATTTGGGGGGCTAATATTCTTGATGCTATTGCCCAAGTGGAGTCTGAGTGTAGAGTTATCTGAATAGCTATGTTTATTTGTTCACATAGTTGTTTGTTGTGTACCTCATAGTTGTATTTGTCACATCTTATTTCGAATGAAATTGAGCCCTATTTCCATATAAAAAAAAGTAGTGTTCCAAATCCATTATCATTTGTATTTTGTTTTTAATTTATTTATCGACCAAATTAGTAATTTTCTATACATCTTTCTTTTCTTCGGTGGTCATTTCGAGTCAGGTTTCATTCTGATCGGGTCTAATATATAATTGTGTGGGCATGTTACATTATATTGCTATGCTACAGTTGCTGGTTTTAATGTTGTTTTTTAAAAAAAAAACAAAAACAAGTCAAATGAGTGAGGCATGCAGCAAATGAAAATTACGATTTGATTGACTTGAATGCACCGGACGATTTCTCAAAACTTTTCAAAATGAGAAAACTAAAGCGAAACGAAGGATGCAGTCAAACATGTGGATTTTTTTTAGATGATTTCTAATTCTGAAAAAGGGGTGGTAAGACATGAGCAAACTGCAAGATGTGTGGACCTACATACTTGGCAATGAGCAAATATCGAACCAAAAAGTTGAAGTGTCACTTTGAAACATGTCCTATTCCTATTTCTGTAGTTGCATCATTGATCATTGATCAATTTAGATGTATGCTAAAACTAGATATTGTTGAATCATTAGTTTTTACAAGAGATTGGTTATATAGCGAGCAAGGTAACGTTATTTTTATATTATTAAGTAATTTATTGGAATGATTTCAATACCATGATAGTTTTTGGCATTAAACTTTATTAATTACAATTTTTTAATAGAAGCATAATAAATGAAATTGAACAAGCTAACTAAAGATATTATGAAGCTGGATGGATATCAACAAGAGCAAGGAGGACACTTCACTTCGGCTCCTTCAAGTTATAAAATTTTTTAGATTTTTTTACCATTATTGAAATTGTAACATTAACATTATTACAATATATTGTAGTTAGTTTAGATTGTAATTTTGAATTTATGTAGTTAGTTCATAATCTTGGGAGATATTGTAATTTTAGCTTTTTATGTGAGTTTGTGATAATTAGGTCAAATGGGTTATTTAGGTTAGTTCAACCTTAGTTAAATGGGTTGAAATAAGTCGTGTTGTATCGACCTATTTTTAATTAATTAATAATGGGCCATGTCAGGTGAATCCATTATTTTAGAGTTTGAAAATTTGACACATTAAAGTTAATGGGTCGTATTCCGATTGATCCAAATAATTTTGTAAATGTAATTTGAGTTTGATTAGGATTAGATGAGGTTGTATTTAAATTCAAACTAAGGATGAATGTAATTGCTAAATAGGATTCTAAGAGTTAATCCGATAAGAATGAAGTATTTAAATTTGAGTTATTCGATAAGGATAGTATTTTGAATTGTAACTCTTATCCAAACTTGTTTAAGTAATAAGATAAGAGTCTACAAAAAATCCTATGTTAGTTTTGAATCATATAATCAGCTGGAGTGATAGAAATTCAAGATTCATATTAAGAAACCGAAACTAATTCAAATTTGGAATTATCCAGTTGAAGTAATTCAATCCGAGTTGTTCGCAAACTGTTAATAACGTAACAGACTTGAATTTTGGATAAAGCTCTCAGCAGATTCCTACTCCAACATAAGTATTGCACTACTGCATTGCCTATAAATAGAAGAGTCGTCGGAATATTCCCTCCGGTTATCGGAATATTCTCTCTGGACACCGGAATATTCTCCCAGTCATCGGAATATTCCTACACCAGAATATTCTTGCCGGCGATAGAATATTCTTGCCGGTGACAGAATATTCTACTGGCGACGGAATATACCGACGGAATATTCCTTATCCGTTGGGTTGCTATAGCGGGTCACAAACCGGGTCAAACCGGTTCGGGTCGGATCACCCGGATTTAACGGATCGGAGCTTGTCTTCTTCCCTGGCGCGCGCGTGTGGCGCGTGGGTCCCGTGGCTGGCGCGTGGCCGTCGCCGAGTCGGCGCGTGCGGAGCCTGTAGCTTCGTCCGGTGTCCGTTTGAGACGAAATTTTCACCAAAATTTTCGTCTTGACCTGAGGAATCTGATGGTATCCTCCAAACTTGATTTCGATCAAGTTTCAAAATGGATCTTTTACGAAAATTCACAAATCCGGCCTCCTACCGGCTCTGATACCATTCGTTGGGATCGGCGGAAGCTCACAAATAATATGGAGACCAAAATTTAACGTGGTTCGGCCAATTTAGTCTACGTCCACACACACAAAGAAGAGAATTTGTATTAAACAACAAACCAATTATTTACAATGGTTTCTCTCAACTCTCACAGCTTCTAATATCTCCAACGGACCTCACCTCCGACTCTTCTTCCTCATTACAAGTTTACATGTATTTATAGGAGAAAGAAATAGTGTGAACGTGTAAAAGACGGTGGAACTCCGGCGGCCTACTTTCTTGAATTTTTCGGCGGCGCCTACCTTCCAGCTGCTACTGACGGTGTCATTTTCCAGAAGCCTCCAGCTTCTTCAATTTGCGTGTGTTGATTTCCAACAAAGCCTAGTATCAAAAGCAGAAGAATCAATGGCTTCCATTTTGAAAAACAGTACTAAAATGCGCAATCCATGCAAGGAGGTGTGTACAATAGATCACATACATGAGTAAGACCATACATCTCGTAAGTTAGAAACACAAAGTGCTAGAATCAAAAAGGGCAAAAAAAAAAAAAAAAAAACAGAGTACTGAAACAAATAAAGTAAGAAGGAACCATGAATGCATATGTAGGAAGTTTCCTTTCTCAATAGGCTTAGCTTCTTCTCCCCAACTTCCTCTGTCAAGGAGATATTCCTTTGACCATAATGAAAATTGCAATATTGTCTTTCAAATTATCAAACATCCGAAAGTAAGCGATCCTCCATGATGTTTTAACAATAAGGGTCCCACAAACTCCCCAAAATCCAACAACAAAACCAGCTGCCACACTACCGTAGAACAATAGTGAGTCAATTCCATCTTCATTATTTTGGCCCCCCATGCCGTCACCAATTGGTGCTACATGACCTGGTTCTGTTTCATCCCAAGGGCACTTCTTTGGAAGAGGATGACCACAAAGTAAAGAGTTGCCTTGATGGATAGATGGGTCATTGAGTATTTGAAGTTGATTCCCGTGTGGAACTTGTCCAGACAAGTTGTTGAATGACAATTTAAGTAGCTTAAGAAGCTCAAAGAGGATAAACTGTTGGGGATAGAATCAGAAATCACATTTCTCGAGAGATCAAGTGATTCTAAAGCATTCAAATTTCCAATATTCTCAGGAATGTTTCCATCAAATGATTTATTGACAAATTCAAAATTACCAAACTTGGAAAACTTGTTATGGCATCAGGTATTTATCCTGATAGATTATTGATTGAAAGGTCTACGGAACGAACCAAATCAAGAGTTAATTCATACAAATATGCTCTTCCCTTTGAAACCAGCAACATTTGCTCAAATGAATAGGCAACATGAAACACTTCGTCGCCTTCACTGAAGTTCCCCAGACATGGAGGGATTCCTCCTGAAAATTCTTGTGTGCAAGGTCTAAAATTCGAAGATGAAACAGATGACATAATTGTTGAGGTATGTGCCCACTAAAAAAGTTTGACCTAAGGTTCAAGCGTAATAGACAGGTTATCTTTTCTCCTATCCATGTTGGTAGCTTTCCAAAAATCTATTTCTTGAAACATCGAGACTTTGCAATTGCATGTAGTTTCCAAAGAACAAAGGAAGCTCTCCTTTAAGATGATTTTGGCGCATTGATAACACAAATAGTGAAGTCAAATGTTGCATTGAGCTTGGAATTCTTTCAGATATACTATTATTTGATATATCCAAGAAATTTAAGCCTTTTAAATCCTCCCAGTGAGGAGGGAGATGCCCGGATAGCTTATTGTTTCTCAAAACAAGAGCTTGCAATTCTTTCAGCATTCCAATAGAAGGGGGAATTTTTCCATCAATAAAAAATGAAGAGAGGTCCAAAATAGATAACGGTAGTAGTTGACCTATGTTCTCAGGAATAGGCCCAGAAAACATATTATGATTCAGATATATCTCACTCAAATTACTTTAAAAAGGTGGGAGGGGACCCTCAAAATTATTGGAACTCAAATCGAAGTAATCGGCTAAAGGGTGAATTTGAAAGTATGGTACCTGTCCGTATAGCTTGTTACCAGACAAACTCAAACTGGTGATATTCGAGCAGATATTCCAAAAGCCATGTGGAATAGTATCAGAAATGCCAACATTGTTGAGGTTAAAGAAGTGAATTTCACCTTGAGTTTGAAGCCAGGTCGGAAACCGTGGTCCAACATGAATGTTATGCAGGTCAACATACCGTAGTTTGAAAGGAGGAACCCAGTCCTGATGTACTTCTAAAGCCAATGTACTTGTAGACAAATCTGATGACAAATCCGATGACAAATCCAACCTCTCCAATCGAGAGAGGTTCTGAAAATGTGCTTCATTTAAGACAACATTCCAAAAATTATTGTTCAAAACCAACGATTGAAGCTTTGATAGCTTCCCAATGCTTTCAAGAATGCTTCCATTCATTTGGTTGTGTCGAAGGTCAAGTCTTTTTAGGGATGAAAAGTTCCCAATAGAATCAGGAATTGAGCCCCAAAAAGAACAATCCATGAGATGAATAGATTTCAAATTCTTCAATCCTCCCAATGAGTAGGGTATGTTTCCCCCAAGTAATTCATTACCACTCAAGTATAATGATTCTAGGTTGCTGTTGGAACATTGAGACAAGCCATGCACAAGCTCGGTCACCTCCCCACTTATTTTGTTGAACCCTAGATCAAGCGCCCGCAAGTTGCAAAGGTTGGCAAGTGCTTTGGTATCTCACCGGTAATATTGTATCTAGGTAACGACAATGTATGCAAATTGGTGAGATTTCCCAGACCAGCTGGTAGTGGACCTTCCATCCCTGGATTCCTTGAAAGATCCAACTCTTGTAGGGAGTAAAGATCAGCTAATGCATCTGGAATGGCACCACGAAGGGAACTTCTAGCAATCTTTAGTAGAGAAAGGCCACTCACATTTAACAACCAGTAAGGTATTGGGGATCTAAAGTAGTTGCTAGAGAGATCAAGGACGGAAAGTAAAGTGAAGATGATGAAAGAAATAGACTAAGGAAGACTAACAAGTTTACAGTCAGGTAGGTGTAACTCCATTAACCAAGGGAGCATATTTACCGCTTGTAGCCAATCTGACACATTCTTAAGATCAGCATTCTCCATATTAAGATGTTCGAGAGAAGGAAAAGTAGCCAGCCATTGTAGGCTTTCGACTTGCAATCTCTTGGAATCCAAAGTATTTCGACTTATAAGCTCAAGCTTGACCACATGTCTGGTATAGTTGTCACTACAAGAGAATATAGCAGTTGGGGCGATATTCATTTCCGGTGACACATAATTTTGTGACAAAAAGTCACTTTTGTCATTTTCGATTTTCCTTTACCTCAATTACAAAAACCACCGGAAGCAAACCAAATTAAATCCCAACGCGTGCCTAATTTTCCATTCTCCATTCCCCCAACCCAACCCCGCGTCCACGACATTCACTCTCCCTCTCCCTAATCTCCCTCTCCCTCCCCCCCTCCCCCCCCTCCCCCCGCCCTTTTTCTTCACTCTTTGCTTCACACGGTTTACCATTGCCAGCACCGCCTGAATCTGACCCTCTTCCTGCCGTTAGATTTTCCATTTCAGCTTCGTCGAAGCTCCTCTGTCAAATTTAAACAAGGCATCGTGCGTTCTACTGTTAATTGATTTCAAATTTCTGGTACGTGTGCTACAACTCTTCTATTATCTTTTTCTGTTCGTGTTTTTTTTTTTCAATCTTTTAGCATGGTAGGGTTGGATTGGATTCTATTTTGGTTGCATTGTAGGGTTTGATTGGTTTCCTGGCACGAATAGGAAAATCTGTTATGAAACAAGTTTGAGAGTTGTACTATGATTGCTGAGGTCATTTTGATGAGTAGTTGCTTCTCACAATTTGACCAAATCAATTTATAGAAATTCTATTAACTCTGCTGGTCGATAGTAAATGGAATGAAATGTACGTTGCTAAACCGTCTAGGAGCTACTTTGGTTGAACCCTGATGAATGCTTGCTATACATTAAACGGAAGGTCGTGTGTTGTTTTGTTTTTACTTATCTATATTATTAAACGGATGGCCGTGTGTTGTTTTGTTTTTGCATTGTATTAAATGTGGATTGTTGTAGTTTGCATGCTTAATTTTGTTTCTTGTTATTCTTATAATTAGTTCTCTTTTGGATGTATTAATTTATGGTATCAACTAGCATGCTTCTAATCATGGAAAAACAGAGGAAGGCTCAGCCTTCTCGGACAAAATGATAGATAAACAACAACCAAGATGATGCCATGAACATAATGATAGTTTCTAATAAATGTGTTGTTGGGTTTGTGAAAAGGGGAAGTGAAAATATGTTCTATAGCTGGCAGGATGGGTTTGAAAGTTATTTTTACACCTACCAATTAATAAGTGTCATATAGGCATTGCAAAAAAAATTAAAATGAATTTGCAAAAGGTGAGAAGCTAGATGCTATAGACTTACACAATAAGTCTCAATTAAAGATAAACTTGCAGTGCAATTATTCCTAGGCAGTTCATTTTGTCAAGATCCTGAGAATTTCTAGCACTGCATATGCATGAATCTTCTTGTTTGTTATTGTAAAAGCTATAATTTTCTTGGATATTGCATATGCCTATGATCCTATTCCGTACTTTTTGATCCCTTTTTGTAGCATATTAAAGACCCCAACGTAGGGATGTCAACTGTCAAGCACTAGAAACAGAAACAAACAATAACTAAAAACAGAAATGTAACATTTGGATTTGAGAAATGATTTATAAGTTTTACATGTAAATTTCACTCAAATAAAAAGACTCACTTTTAATGATAAGTTTTGCTCCTTTTTTTTCCAAATAGAACATGCAAGATTTACATATTTTAATACTGGATCTAGAATTGTTTTGAAAATTTTATTGACTTAGTTTTTAAAATAATAATAATAATTACAAATTGTAACCTAAATCTCACTCACACTCTCCAACTAATGATAATTCATGATAGATCATGCAATGGATGCTGGGCTAGAATAATATATCACAAAATTCTTAAATAAGTATAATGCTACTCAATTGGTTCCAATATAGGAATGATTCTTATAAAGAATTATAAGAATACTTATCTAGAAGGTTTATGTTTATTCTATGTGGTACATTTCATTGTTGATTAAATGAGATTGATGTGTGGCATGTTTATATATAAACTATTATTTGAAGAAAAATAGATGGACTGGTTTTAAATTTTTCTCTTATATATTTTATGTTTTGGCTTTGACATTTTTGTCCGTACTTTACAATATTTGCTTTTTTATTTTGCCCCTGTTTTTATAATGATATTTTGTTGTCCTGTATTGTTGTACTTCATCTATCAACTTGAATATGCTTTTATTCTTTTCTATCTCCATCCAAAATGTATGAATTTGTACAACATGCTTAAATAAATCACACGCAATTCCATGGGACAAAACATGCAGTAGTTACTTGTAAAAATCAAATAAAGAAAAACTTACCATGAAAATCTTTTTCGATGATTTCACAAAGAAGACCAAAAGGAAACAAGAACAAAACAAGAAATATGAATACTGCTGCTGGCTCTTTCATCTTGTATTTTGTATTTGTCTTAGCACATATAAACGATTCTGAGATTTGAAGTGAAAAAAATATTATTTAAAGAAAAAAATTATAACAATGAAGAAAGAAAAAAAAAACCCAAAAAGATTAAAACAACCTAACTTCTTCAAACTCAACTCTTCCATACAGATACAGTGTTAGGAACATGCATGTTGAAACAAATGAGAAAAAAAAAACCCATATCGTGGATGTTGGAACAAAAAACACAAAAGAAAATGCATATCTAACTAAAAAGTGACAACAAAAAATAATCTACATAATAGAAGAAAAAAGTTAATTCAGATCCAAATAAAAAAATCTATTAATAAATATGTAAAGCTGTTCAAATCTATAACCAAAAATAATTAAAGACATGCACAAAGGATATCACGAAAGTTAAAGACTTTATAAGTGGATCATCTTCATCATCCTTATCCTTATTGCAAGTTAATTAGCTGTATTGGGGATCAATTATTCGACCTCCTAGAAATCTATTCTATTGGAGGCACTCTCTGCTTTGATGATGGCCAGACTTTAGCTTACACAACATGAGGACTAACCACTTTTGATATACCATCTGATCATAATGGTCTTTTACAACCAGAGGACTAACCACATTAATTTTTTTGCAACATCACTTGTCCTTGCACTTGCAAAGTTAGTTCTTGTAGTGTACTAAGTTTTTTAAAAAAATTCTAAGGAAAGCAGGGTAGAGATGCTAGTTCTATACAAAGCTAAATAAAATTAAATCTTGTAAATCTAAGCTTATGACACCTATTCTTGGCCTATCACACCCTTAGTGATTGAGAATCCGCATTTAAACACTTTTGGGATTATCAAAACACAAACATCTTATTCAAGTCTTGTGAGACAGCCCTGCTACTGAATCTAATTTCTATTTTATGCTATATATATATATATATATATATATATATCTTTTTAGTTCATTGTAAGAAAGTAGAAGAAAATTAAAAGATAAAATAAATCTGTTTCGTTGAAGTTAGAACATACAAATTAGAACATATTTGTGCAGCATCTGTTTGGTTGAAGTCTTTATTTTATCTCTAAATTCCTATGGTGCGTTGATCATGATCTTTAGAAAAATATGGGTGCATTATATATTTATTATTTTATTATATATTTATTACTTTTTCACTTTACTAATAGTTGGAGGAGTTTAGAACCACCCAATAATTATCTTTTGAATGCACTGCGATGTCTTTCTGTGTTTGAGTAATATCAATTTATACTTTGTTGCCTACACATCATTGTGCCACATTCATTTCATGATTTATAAATATGCCTATACCTAAGGTTGCTTTTTTATTTTTATATTTATTATTTGATCTTCAGGCTCTCTTTCTTTGTTTTTGGCCCGCATCATTGAAGTGTCCACAGGTCATCCTCAACTACTTGATATCTGGCAGCCAAAAGCACGAATGTATATACACTTAAAATACTTATACACGCCTTCCAAACTTTGTTTTTCTGCTGCCAATAGAAGATTTCAAATGATGAGCCTTTTCACTTGTGAAAAATGATCAATTAACTCCTGCATGCATGTAAACTCCCATCACATTAAAAGCGCAAGAAAAAGAAAAAGAAAAAATAGATAAAGTCTTCAAAGGGACCACAGATTCTTAAGAGAAATCAATGTGAAAGTACTGGTATATTCAAACATTTCTCGTGGAATATGCTATCCAAGAAAATTCAGACACTGGATATGAAAGCAGACTTTGATTTGACTGCAATAGTTAGCAAATTTTGGGTGTATATTATCATCCCATGGTTTTAGTTTCTGCAAGTTAAGAATTTCATCAAGCAATCTCATTTTCTCGCAAATTAGGGTGGATAAATAGGCTTTTGGGAAGACAGATCTCCATCGAGTTCTTTCTTTCATGTTTAATTGACTAAGAAAAATGCTTGTCCTGTTTTTTTTTTTTTAGCTCTTTACTTTAAATGTTCTTACTTTAATTTCTTGTTGAGTTTGGCACTTGCAACGCTAATCTTGTTATGAATTGGTTGTGAACAAGTAAAACTAACATATGTAATAATGATCATTCAATAATAATAAAAAATGTGTTATATATTATTAATAGAATAAAAATGAGATGGTGATACAGTGTACAAAAAATTTCTTTTGGATTATGATTGGATGAAGTTAGTGTATTCGGTGTGCTGGCTTGTATTAGATATTTTATGTGAACGTGTATAGAAAATGATTTTTTTTTCCCTGCTTTTGTCGTGATTTGTTTATGGGTAAATCATAATGTCAGAAAATACTTTTTGGAACGGTTGGGTAGAGAAAATAACTGTCAATTTCTCTGAGAATATTTGCATTTGAAAATTTTATGGTCCATTAATATCTTTACCGGTTTGTAATGATAATGATTGTATTTTTTTTTTTGCAGTTGACTTGATAAAATCGGGTCCCACTGTAATTCTTCGTAATGCAAAAATTGACATGTATAAGGGGTCTATGAGGCTGTTGACAAATGGGACTGCATTGAAGTTACTAAACTTGTTAAGTTCGCAGTTCAAGAGGATAACAATCTCTCCCTGATTGAATATGAGTTGGTGAATGTAGTTGAAGAAATTATGTGAAATTAGGTGTGATACTAAAAAGACTACTTTATAGGTTGGAAGTTTCTCTAGTTTTATCAGTCAAGCATAATTTTGAAACAGCTTAAAAAATAAAATAATTGCACATTAATTTTTTTTTCTTCTGCAGAAAATATGATTATATGCATCTTTGTTTCTCATTTACATGATTTGTGTTATTCGAATTCAAATATGTTGAGGATATTTGAATGAAGTTGATGGCATGTGTTGGCAAGTAAATATAAATTTCTCCTAATTTAACATTTTTTAATTTATTACTAAGCAAGTAACTATGATAAAAGAGATAAATATAGGAAAAAAAATCACATACAACAATGCGAAAAAAAAAAACAAGGGCACAAAATTTAATAGGGCAAAGCATCAGAATTTTCTGTGACAAAATTTTTGGTTATTTGCGGCGAAGATTGGTCGCCGCAAAAGGTATATTACTGTCAATTATAAATGTCGCCCCAAACATCCTTTGTTGGCTGATTATCAGCGGCTAGTAGACCTAGTGGATCTTTCGCACTTTCTTTGAAGGTAAGAAGTGCTTTCCTCCCCATCTCTATCTCCATCTCCATCTCCAAGCATCTAGGCCGATTGAGGGTCTCGGTGAATGAAATCCTTTTAATAGCATCTAGGTGGGGAAGTCCGAACAGAAAGATGAGAAAAATGGGAAGGAGAGAAGCAACGCAAATGAAGTTGAGGGTGCTAGCCATTTTTTGAAATACTTGAACAGCAAACTAAGGAAATCATCGCATACGAAATCTGCATATAAAGGTGGGGGGGGGGGGGGGGGGGGGGTGGTACTCTCGGCCTAATTAGCATCGGCTTAACGCATTTGGCAGCTTTGGAATGATTGATGAGCACTAAAGTTGCTTCCATAAAGGCAACTTCTCTACAAACAAAATCCAACTTCTCTACCCATTGAAAAATAATACTCCGTCCACACAAATTACAAAAGTGATCTTTACAAATTAATAGGGCACTGACACATGTCACCACCACATTAGTCCATGTAAAATAATCAGGAATTTGAATTTAGAAAATTTAAAAGTTGAGGGAGTGCGAAAGGAATGGAACATATTAACCACTACTTGTGCCACGTTGACACATTCTTAAACTTGACAATTAAGGTTGATGTTAAGGTACTTGAGAGAAGAAAAATTAAAAAGCCATTAAACTTGACAATTAAGGTTAACAATTAAGGTTAACGTCAAGCTTGGCTGCATGTCTACTTAGGTTGTGGCATGCCACGTCAATCCATTCGGCATTTACAAAGAACTTTGACCAACCCTCAGGATGAAAGTTGACACGACGGATCTTTCGCAGTTTCGTTGAAGGTGAGAAGTTTTGTTTTCCGATCTAAATCTCAGAACGTAATCTAAAATTGAGGATATCTGTGCATGAAGCTCGTTTTACAACTACAAAGTGTGGGGAACTTCGAACATAAGGCCATTTACGACAAACTCACTCCGACGTTTTTTATAAAACTAGACATAGTAACGTACAGTGAGCATATTCCTCTTATGATGTCTTCACAACGTAAAACAATATTTTTTTGAAAAGAAAAAGAAAACAAGAGAAACTAGGACCAAACCTTGAAAACTTCGAAGAAAAACGGGATCTTTTTTTCATACATGTACAAGACTGGAGTATTTGTATAATGTGCTTTCCTCCATTATCGCTTTCTCGACATATCTTTTCTTTGACAATCTCGAATGGCCACTTTAACGTTTCCGACATGGAACCAAGCACCAAACTGAGAAGTTTCACCAACTTAAAATACTCCAATCCCAACCACAATTGGGTACATTTAAGTTTTTTCACAAAAATATAAGAGACGATATCCAATTAAACAAAGAAGAAACATCCACAGTATCTTACGAACCCCAGTTCAGAATCAGAGGGTCAAGTGAAGACGACATACTCAACATGCAACAGTACAAACCCATGGAAGCCTATGGACAACAGATCACAACATAAATGCCAGATGAAACCCCTTATCCAGACGCCACAACACCTTCATCTGTAGAATCAAAGCAAAAAGGAAAATAATGAAGCAAATTAACCAATATTTTTACAGCATATGCAATTTTTGCTTAATTTTCTGAATCATAAATACATCAAATTAGAGCTGAGCAAAATTTCAAAAATCCAACTCCACATTCGACTCCATTCTAATTTTGTCAGAGTCAGAATTTTTTTTCCAGGCAGAGTCGGAGGTGTTGCTGATCCAACTCCAACTCCAATATAGAAATGATATTATAAAAATATGTATTTATTTATATAGTTATCATATATTATAGTATATTTATATAGATATGTAACTAGAACTTATATAGTTAAATTTAATAATATACTAGTATGAGTTAATTATTATAAAAGAATATACTTTTACTATAATATAAATGAACTAATAGTAATTTAGTGTGTATATATATATATATGTAAACATCATATTATTACTACCATACGTAATCAAGTATAGAACTAAGTTAGAGACTAATATTGAAATAAGCTTATTAATAAACAATACTAAAATAAGCCTAGTATAATAAATTAATAACACATAATACTAATTTACTAAAGAATAATAACATGTAATTAGAGACCTTTTACACTAGAAAGTCTACTCATTAACTAATGTATAATAACATGTAATGAGACACTATAGTATAAGTCTTGTATAGAAATAAACTAAACACTAGTATAGAAATAACTAATAAGTCTAGTATAATAAGTTAACATATAATTCTAATTTACTAAAGTATAATAGTATGTCATTAAGACACTAGAAATGAGTCTACTGTAAAAATAAGTTATAAATAATAGACACCAGTATAATATGATAAGAATTAATATTATTGAATAATAACATAAAATTACACTTTAATATGCCTCGTATAGAAATAAGTCTAATATAATAATTTAATAACACATAATATTATCATATAATAACATGTAATTAGATACTAGAAATAATGTGTAATATTATAGTTATCATCATTAATTAGACACCATAATATAAGTTAAAAATAAGTTAAGACATTAGTAAAAAAAAGTAAATCAACAGTTAATGATTTAGTTTTAATTTTTAACTAAAATCTAAAAGTCCACAAAATATATATATATATATTTTTAAATAGACTAAAAGGTCAGAGCAAAGTCAGATCAGAAACTCCACAAGTCGGAGTCAGGGTCGGATTCAAAAATCAAATTTGAACTCCGACAAAGTCAAAATCAGAGTTGGATTCCCCCAGAGTTGGATTTTAGGGGAATCCAACTCCGACTATGTCGGTGATCAACCCTAAATCAAATGCATACCACTAGCAAACGTCCCTGAGATCCACGTAAGCCCCCAGGAGTTCATATGATATACTGTTTACTTTCATGTTAAGAAAATAAATAAATAACAATAATCCCATGAAAGGCAATTGACACCAAGTTAACGGCTCAGATATTATTGGAAAAGAGTCATTCATAGCAAGGTTAGACATCAACTGGCAGTTAACCATAAGAAAAGCACAATTAATGATCTCCAATCATTTAGAAATTTAAGGGGACTCTGTTTTAAGAATCTTGCAACGGCCAATAAAATGCCATAAAGAAGCCCTGTGCATCTAGAAACATTTTGCATACTTTTAGCCTCAAGCAAAAGACTGATAGATTTTTAAAGATTCCAAAACTGGCACTACGCAATTAATGATCGAAAATGAAAACTAACCTTTTCTTTCCTCTGCTTCATCTCCAGTTTTCCAAATAATATCTTTCAGCCCCGTGGCAAGAGTTGTATAGAACTGCAATAATAAGATGATTGATTGCAAACATGTGCTGCTGAGGAAGAAAATAAATTGACAAATATCTAAATGAAGGCTATCCAGTCCACCCAACATGCAGAGATAAATTTTGGTTTTCAGCCAACATTGTAGACAACAAACTCAACAGTTTGGATTCAATTCCAAATTCATGCATTCCTATAAATTGGGCAGGGGAGTCCAGACCCAGAGTGCAACGCATCATAGAATATACCTTGTAAAATTCTAGTGTATCTCCTCCAGACTTGCGAACCTCAATCATGTAGAGTGAAGGCACCACCTCAAAAATCTGAAGATAGAAATTTTAGATGGTTCCAAATCGAAATACATCTAAGGGATGCTTATAAGAAGGGAAAGCAAGGGTTTAGAATAAATGTACCTCCGTTACCACAGCTAAATGACCTTTACGTCCAGTTTTTTCACCATGAAGCTTCAACTGAGATGGGTAAAAAACGAGGGAGAAAAAGGCGATTATCAGAATTGGAAGATAATTGAATGCTTGACTGATTTGGACTAAAGCCCCGTTTGGATAGTGAAAGTGTTTCATCTTATTTCATCTCATCTTATCGTTACAACGTTTTCAAATTCTCACACAATATATAATAAAAAATTCAATTTTTTTCGAATTCCAAAATAATAATATTAAAAAATAATATTCTAATAATATTTTATTTAATTTTCAAGTTTAATCTAAACTATCTCGTCTCATCTAACTATCCAAACAACACCTAAAGCTCAACTTCTAGATTTCCATACCTCAATTCATCCAATAGGTTTCTCAAATGATCCAACTATGAGAAAGCAAGCCCAAGATAGTAAGATATTTTTTTAATAGGAAGTTAAGATTTTATATAAATCTCACTTAGAGCTAGAACTTAGCACTATAGCTTGCACCTAAATACATTTTTTTTTTTTTTGGATTAGTAAAAAGATAAATTTTATTAATAATGAAGAAAGAAAGCAGAGCCCTTGTACACAGGAAGTGTACAAACGAACGCCTAATTACATTCTAGGACTAGTAAAGAAAGATGAGAAGTCGTGTACATTATTCTCATTTAGAACAATAGCAGAAAACCACAACAATAAAGTGTGAACAAAAAAATTATGTAGCTCCGTCATTGTGCGCTCCTTGTCTTCAAAGCAACGATCATTCCATTTCGACCAAATGCACCACATGAGACATAATAGAATCATCTTCTATGTTGCCCCCGCTTGGACACCCATATACCTTCTTCCAACAACCTAACAACTCGACTACCCTTGCTGGCATGACCCAGGGAACGTCTACCCTACGGAAAATCTCATCCCACAACCCCCTTGCTACCTCACAACACAAAAGAAGGTGATCCACAGATTCATCATTCTTTTTACACATGCAACACCAGTCCATCATGACCCAGGGAACTGCTGTGGTTAAAATCTTCCCAAGAACAGCAGTTCACACAAAAAAAGCTACTCTCAAAGGCACTCGAGACCTCCAAATACTCTTCCAAGAGAAATGAACACTATTATACGTTGTTAGGCTTTTGTAGTAGGCCTTAACTGTGCATTTTTTCTAATCATTATACCACCACTTCAATCTGTCCCTCTGTACCGATGGTCTTCCCACGGAGTATAGCAAACTGAAGAAATCAGAAATCGTGGATAGTTCCCAATCATGAAGATCCCGAGTTAAAAGGATGTTCCACTAATAAGAGCCACGGGAGAATATCTGTATGTCTGCCACAAAAGCCTCCCTATTGCCTACAATACGATAGAGAGTTGGGAAAACCATATCCAAAGCATGCTCACCACACCATACATCCCGCCAAAAACTTACTCTAGTACCCTCGCCAACTACAAAACGGATGTTTCTCAAAACACGGCAAGCCCTTCCGTATAAACTTCCATAACCCCACTCGATAACTCTCCCTCACTTCTTTAGAACACCATCCCCCTTGGGCACTACCATGCCTAGCATCGATAATGGCTTTCCACAAGGACTCTCCCTCCAATTGATATCTTCATAACCATTTTCCCAACAAAGTTTTATTGAACATTTACAGGTTACACTCTCAATCCCCCCATTTGTCATTGGAGAGCAAACAGTGTTCCAATTGACCAAATAAAATTTTTTTTCCTCACCCATGCCCCCCATAAGAATGCTCGGAATAATTTTTCGATCCTATTTACCACCCCTCCAGGCATGGGAAACAAAAATAGAAAATACGTGGGGAGGTTAGTCAATATACCCTTTGATGAGAGTGTGTCGACCCCCTTTCGATAAGTACACCCGCTTCCAACCCGCCAATCTTGTCTCAATCTTCTCCACTACCCCATCTCAAATGGCTCTAGCCTTAAACGTTGCTCCCAAAGGAAGTCCCAAATATTGCATAGGCAGCAAGGACACCTTGCAACCCAAAAGATTTGCTAGACGGTTGATGTTTGACACCACTCCCATGACAACCATCTCTGACTTTCCTAGTTTCACCTTCAACCCCGACACCGCCTCAAAGTAAAAGAGTAGAGCTCTAAGCATTTGAATTTGACTAGCTTCCGCATCACAAAAGATGTGAGTGTCATCTGCAAACAGTAAATGTGAGATAGTTATAGGGCCACTAGTGTCATTGCCCACCTAGAAGCCAAATAAACACCCACCCCCACGGCAACCTTCACCATCCACCCAAGTGCATCCATAACAATAATAAACAGAATGAGAGATAATGGGTCTCCTTGTCTCAGGCCTCGAGAACTATCAAAGAGTCCAGCAGGCATACCATTAATAAGAACCGAGAACCGAGTGGTAGAAATACAATGTCGAATCCAAACTATCCACCTATCTTCAAAACCACACCTCCCAAGCAAGTAGAAGGAAAAGTCTCAGCTCACATGATCATAGGCCTTTTCCATATCGAGTTTACACAGAATACCTAGTATCCCTTCCCTCAATTCTTTGATCTAGGCACTCATTGGCAACCAGTACCGAGTTAAGAATGTCTCCCCCGAATAAAAGCATTCTGAGGCTTGGAAATGATGCTTCCCAACACCGGGCTAAGTCGGTTAGCAAGTATCTTTGAGATGATCTTATAGACATTGTTCACCAGACTGATAGGACAAACTTCCTCAATAGACGTAAACCCATATTTCTTGGGGATGAGAGCAATAAAAGCTGTGCTGAGGCCTTCTTCAAACTTCTGAAGGGAATGGAATTCACTAAAAACCTGCACTACCTCACCTTTCACAATATCCTAACATGTTTGGAAGAAACCCAACTATACAAAACCATCCGCTACTAGCCACATGTTTTCAAATTTGAGGTACTGATAGCCTCTGTGAATTCCTCCACAATCAAGCAATATAGGGAAATGATCGAAACTGACATGTGGTAAACGTTTCTGACAAACATCTGGAAAATGAGCTTCACATGCTGGAGAAACCAAAAATCTGTCTAACCTCGACCAAACCCATCCATTTGACCACGTGAACTCGCCCCCAACGAGAGGGAGATCCATGAGATCAAGGTAAAAAATAAACTTTAAAAACTCCTCCATAGCCATCGAATTCCAATAGATCCCCACCTGCTCGCTAGGGAAACGAGTGGTGTTATAATCCCCGCCCATATACCACGGTACTTCCTATAAGGAATGTAAACCCGCCAACTCCTCCCACAACCGCCTTTTCTCTCTATCTTCATTGGGTCCATAGGAACCTGCAAAAGCCCACTCTCATCCATCAACCACATTTCTGAAATGAATTGCAACCGAGTAATCTCCAATGCATTCCTCAATCCCTCAACTACTCTCTTATCCCACATTAAAAGCACACCACCCAAGGCCCGCAAAGAAGCTAAAAAGGCCCAACCCACATTCCCCACAAACTATGGACAAAACTTCTATCAATGACTCATCTTTGTTTCCTGGAGACACCACATCCACTTTCCATGACCGCAATAAAGATTAATGCAAAGGCATTTATTGCGATCATTAAACCCCTGGACGTTCCACGAAAAGATCTTAGGCTTCATGGAAAACCAAGAGTGCCCTTCCCTTTCGATCTCTCCTTCCCAACACTCCCTTCCTTAGCATCGCAATTAATAGTGCAGGTAAGTTTTTTGAGTTCCCTATCCAGCTTTGAAGCCGATTTCAACCGCTTATCTTCGATGGCTACAAGAATGGCCTGGAATTTTCTTCATATCCCCCACAAGTAACCCCAATAATGTCTTGTATAGCCGCCACCTGCTTGAAGATCCAATCCAACGTGTACCTTTCCAGTTTCTCTTGGGAAGAATTGTGCAAAGTAGGGCTACCTCAACACCCTCCCCAGCTGAGCACAAACTATCACACAAAGCCAACTACATATTCCCTTCAGGAAAGGAGGTCACCGCACTATCATAAGCCAACTGCATATTCCCTTCTAGTACCAAGGCTAGAGTAGAAACCGGAGCATCTGAGACCAACTCCCTAGGAATTTCTATAGAGAAAATAAAAATCAGCATTTCTAGCTGTGAAAGAATTGTTTTTGGAGAACTCACTGTTGGAATAGCCTCCATTGATCCACAAACCAACTCACCCAAGCCATTCCATGAGATCGCGGGCGAAAGAGAAGGTCCAATGACACAACAGAGAGGAGATTTAGTCTTTCGGGATCTTTCCAGCACTCTTTTCGGCATCCAATCCGTCGACGAGATGCCCAAAGCCTGCGACGGGGTCGTTTGACACTTCGCCGGCGATGGAGGCGACAATGTGACTTGATGATGGTATGGAGGTAACCATGCAATAAAAATATTTAAATGGTAATGGTATGGAGGATGAGATGGTGACTTCAAGACCTACCAGTTGCATGAGTAATTACCAATCAAAAAAAAAATCCCATACAAAAAAATCAAGAATCGAACAAAAGAAAGAAAAATCCATTGATACTTGTTGAGAAATCAATAAAATAACTCACCCCCTAAAAATAGAAGTTAACAAAAGAAGACAGCTACAATAATTTCAAGGCAGAGAGAGAGAGAGAGAGAGAGTACTGCACCTTGAAGTTTTTTTTCTTTACACTGAAACCAAGAAGCCCTGCAGCTTGCTCAATTTCTGAAATTATCTCATTAGCAGGAGATTTGGATGTGAATCTTGTTTCCTTTTTAGAAATACCCTATTACCAAGGACACGCCACCCATGTTTAATGTCTATGAATTAATCCAACAATAACAACAGAGGACTGACAAGTAAGTTACCTTTCAAAACTATAGAATTCTAAAAATAAAATTAAGACTATTTCTATCAGCACTTTGAAAACTCAACCAGGCTTAAATTTCACATATAATTGGAGAATATCTGAATCTACAAATGAATTTTGAGTACAAAGTTGAACATATATCACATGCTTAAGCCTAGTAACAAAGGGAAAAGAATCAATCACATCCTTTTGAAAAGCCTTAAGAAGGCAATTAAGCCTAGTGATCATCATTGTCTTATAGGATATAATTTTTTTTTTTAAGCAATAACCATTTCATTAAAAACATTAAAATGGACAATCCATCTACAATGAGGTGTGTACAAGAGATTGTATCATACGATATACAATGAGGTGTTTACTCAGCACAATTAAAATATCAGGTTTTCATTCCAAGTAGATCCAAACCAGATGTCTTGATACCAAGTTCAACAGCCAAAGACAAGCATACCATCTGGGTCTCGAAGATTCTACTGAGGTTGAAGCCCTGAGACGTAGAGATGAGCTCAAATGCATTCATAGTGACAGGTGACATAGGCACTTCTTCCCGCCTCTCAATGACAAGCTCTTTGGAACCCTATTCAAATGGGAAACAGCAATTACAAAATACATACCATCACCATATAACCAAAAAACTAAACTAAGCATAATGTTTAAGCATGTAGAAGACCAATCTTACTCCAATTTCATTGAAGATAGCATCCACATCGGCAAGACTAACATCAGCTTCCTCAAAACTAGGCGGCTTATATCCTTTCTTAAACCACTCGTTCTCAATGACCTCAGCAATTGTAATCCGCTGTTTCAATCAATTACCTCAATTATTCAATGCAAAAAAAAAAAAAAAAAATACATGACAGTAAACAATAAAATTGAGAGAGACAATGACATACTGTTGAGGGGCTAGGGTCCAGGATTCTTTTAATGAGTTTCTTTGCACTTGAGGAAAACCATGGGGGACATGTGAAGTCAGCCTTGAATATCTGTTGTTTACAGGTAAAGAGCATTAAAGACAATTCAACAAAATTCCCACTTCTTGCGGAGCTGTACTCTTTTTCCTTGTGTATTGTCTACATAGCATTATTGAAGAGAGGATGCAAAGTAATGCAGTGCGATTTATGAATTAAAAAACTACAACTTCAGACTTGAAAGGAGAATGTCCTAAAAACTCTACACAAGGCCACTGGAACCTAAAAAATCACTGTGGGAATCCAGCTTGCATCAGGCAATGCAAGATCACATAAGTCAAATCTATATTTAATTTTAGTCTTGACTTAAAACAAGGAAGTGAAACCTCATGAACAGATGAATTGGATAAAACTTCCATGACTGGATTGGTGAAATAATTCAATCCTGGCAAGGCATGTGTCAACGTGCAGTGTGCACTGTATTATGCACTTGCCAAAGAAAACAAGCAAAAAAAATAAATAAATAATCAGTGATCATGTTAGGCTGAAAAGGACCTAAGGGCCGCATGTTTACAAATATACTCTATTTCTCTTTCCTAAACACAAATGGACAAAAGCCAACCACTATTTTTCTCCGACAGTCTGCTTCCTTACAAGAAGCACCGCTTCCAGAAAGGGCACAAGATATTTTTTCTTATATAATTAAGACAAACATTTTATTAATAGAAGTAACTAGGCATATAGCCCAAGTACACAGGAGGTTACAAACAGCATACACCTGGTTACATAACAAGGGAGCTGGAAAGGGATACAAGAAAATCATTAAAGCAAGCTCCATTGAGTACACACAAGGATGCCCAAAGAAATAATGTATGGAAGAAGAAACTTCTTAGCTCATCCAGAGAATGCTTCTTGTATGGAATTCTAATAAAGATTAAAAAGAACATTACTACAGATTTGGATGAGATTCTTGCTCAGAAGATGTATGTAGCAATATAGTTTTGACCGTCCAAAAAAGCTAATTGTTTCCACAAAAAAAAAATTAGTTCACTAGGATCAAAACAATGACTGGACTCAAAAGACAATTTAGACACTACAGAAAACTTTGAAGAATGAGTCAATAGAAACAGAGAAAGCGATTAACCTTTTTATATAATGCAGTGAGGTTGGATTCTTCAAAAGGTAAATAGCCAGCCAGTAAGACAAAAAGAATCACACCGCATGACCACAGATCTGCCTTTGCTCCATCATAGCCTTTGTTGTTGATCACCTAAAAAGGTGAAGTGCCATTGAAAAAAACCGAAGGTTTTGAGATTAAAGAAATACTGAAATAGTAGTTTACACTTTGAACCAAAAGCTATTATACCTCTGGAGCAACATAATTTGGTGTACCACATGTTGTATGGAGCAACCCATCTTCCTGAAGAGAGAAGATTATTAGCAAGACAACTGTATGAATCGCTTACATACATCAACCAATAATTCACCATAGTATCAATAAATCCCAAAGCATCGTGTTAGGCATGAGCAAGTCAGAATGAGAAGTGGGGCTTCTAGAGACCAGTGGCAACCAACAACCACTTCATAATAAGTTCTGGATTACATTTTTCATGATATGCTTTTACTCACTCGAACTTGTTGTGGTAGTGCACTCAATCCAAAATCTGAAACCTTAAGAAGTCCTTCAACATCCAGCAGTAAATTCTCTAGCTGCAAAATGCCAAACCACAGTAACATCATGTTTCTCTTCTTTTAGGGATAGGTGCAATGACATTGGAACATACATAAAAAAAAAATTTTAAAACAAAAACAGTTTATCACCACCAACTGCACTATTTATTTAATGTTAAACCAACAAAAAAAAAACATGACAGTTAATGTTAAATCAAAACGTAGCCAGTAAGTCAATAGAAAATACAACAATGGAAATCACACCTTTAGGTCTCTATGAAATACACCTCTGCTATGACAGTAGTCCACAGCACTGATAAGTTGCTGAAAATACTTTCTACCCTCATCTTCCTTCAGCCTCCCTCTACGTGCCTGGATATAGCACAAAATTGAGTCAACGATGGAGGATTATTAACAGAATGAACAACAGACTTCATTCCAGATTGCATAAGATTGCCATCAGCAGCAGACGACCACTATCTTACAATTTTGTCGAAAAGTTCCCCACCAGCCACAAATTCCAAAACAATGTATATCTTTGTCTTGCTAGCCATCACCTATACAAGTAACACTGCCGGGAATCAATCCAGATGCAGAAGTAAATCGAGAAACATTATAGGGTAAGTACTAAAATATATGGAAAATCCAGGACAGAAAATAGATCAGGTAAAAAGTTGATAACAATATCTAGCAGTAAAGCATGAAGAAAACCATGAAATCACAAATCATGCCACAGCATTGAGAGAGGGTAAAAATAAAATTAATGGTGATTGTGCTCTTTAACCTCATACATACGGATAACATTTGGGTGTCTAATCAGTTTCATCGTCGAGATTTCACGCTTAATCTGCAAACCAACCAGAAAATAGTTAAGGTAGCCACACTGTATGCAGATTGAAAGAAAATCAATTTTCAATTTCATCAAAATCACATTCACATTTCAAATATTTTCTGAGTGCCAGAGAGGGTGTAAAGAATTCGTCTGGCAATCAAATTGTTGCATTGCAACCTAAAATTAGACATAAAAAAGAAAATAGACTCACACAATAAGACAAACCTGAGTCTCAATATTTGTTTATTTTTAATTAGCACTGGGTGTCTGGGAACAGCTTCCTGACTAATCCCTAGAGTGCACAGGCTCTTGAAAAAGAGTTTCTTACAAGTGTACCTTAGGTAATTTAAGAGAAAAATACCCCAGTCCGATAGCCCTAGAGATTGTTTGCACGGTTGCACCCAAGGGGATCTAAACATTAGACTTGGGGGGAGCATGCCCCCAAGTCCAAGGGCTTTACCAATTGAGCAAACCCCTAAGGGTTTGAGTCTCAATATCTATACACGAGACAAATAAATTACATCACCACACTAATCATAATACACAAAATTCTCTTAATTTGGCTAGTTCTTTTCACAAAAGATTTTAGTATCCACGCCCTTAATTCAAAACCAAATCATACATCAGTAAATTGTTTAGACTTTAATAGAATTTAGCCCAATTCATTTGTTTTGGATAAAACTGAATTAACTGAGTTCCATCAGTCTTTAAGTCTATTTTTTCTTTGTTTTGGGAACAATAAAAGATACTCCAAAAAGACAATTTTCCACTATTTCCCTACTAAAATATAGTACAAGAACAATTTCCCTTGTCAACAGAAACAAGAATATAAAAGTTCAATACAAATTATACGCCTGTACATTAATTTGGTCACGAAATGACGATGATTTTGTCATCTCTCGAAGTTGACTGTTTCTTTGATTTAAAAGAGAGAAAATTCTAGAATCTTCTCCGGGCTCCAAGCTCCTAGCTATTTTTCTCGAAAACCAAACAGTCAATCACCAGATATTATCACTCCAAAATGAAAAACCAATTAATAACACGTAATTTTTCTTATCATAAAAATCCAAACCTGACCCAATGAATTTAGCGAACGAAAAAGAAAAACACATCTCACTCGTAACGCAAATAAGATAAAAATTAGGATTGAGACCTGGACGATCATCTTGTGCTGGAGAACCTTTTCTTTGTTGAGAATCTTGATAGCCACATTCTCGTCCGTCTCGACATTCCGAGCGAACTTGACCTTGGCGAAATTGCCCATGCCCAGGGTCCGACCCAGCTCGTACTTCCCCACGCGTGTCCTGATGTTATTGTAGTACCGCGACGCCATCTTCTCCCTCTCCAACCTCACTATCGAATCCCTTCACTTCCTCAGTTTCTCCCCCCTCACTCTCTCTATCTAAAATCTTTCCTCTCTCTCTCTCTATATAGAATCGAATTCCGCTCTGTAGAGCTTACGGATCAACACCTCTTTTTCTTGCAGGGTTGCCAAACCTGAGACTTTGTCATCCTCATTATTCCTCTTTGTTTTACGAAAACTAAAATTCAAACGGACACCAAAAGGCCCTCAAATCCGTCGTAATATCCCTAATGAAAATAAAACCCGGACTTCGAGTTATGCTTTTGAAAATACGAGGGGGTGACACCGGACTTTGAATCAGACGTGAACCCCACGAATCCAAATTCAGGAACAGGGAAACTATAATAAGAAAAACCCATAGGCTGTAAGAAAAAAGCACGCTATGAAGTGTGAATGAATTGACAAGAAAGAGAAATGAGTGTCCGAGATCAACAAAAAGGGCAGGAAAAAAAAGAAGAAGAAGCGAACTTTACGAGAGGCTGAGGTCTCTATGGAGAGAAGTTTTCGGATTGAGCTGAAAGCATTTGAAGGCAGTTTTTTCTTTGTTTTTGTTTATATCGGTTCATTGTATATATCTGTTTGGCAGAGTGGTACGAGGAACTCGCAACTGCAATCGCAATCGCAATCGCAATCGCTCCGCTTCGCACGTGATTGGGTGGTGTCGTTATTAGTGATTTACTTCCAAACGTTTCCCGTCATTTCATGAACAATACGTGTGTATTATTTGAACTGAATTATAATAAAATTTAGAATGAGAATGCGTATTATTTCGCATAGTTTCGATTGCAGAAATGTAATCAAGATATTATATCATTACAATGATTGTGCAAAAATTCGTTTTTAAATAAGAGAAATGCTAGTCTTATTCCTGAATATTTCCGAATTAGGTTCCCGCCTGACGTGGCATGCTCGTCTGGCAGCCATGTAAAAAAAAAAAAAAATTATTTTATCTAAGAAATTCTACACCATGACTTCCAGAAGTCCCCTTCGTCTATTTCAAAAGTGCCGTTAATCCCACATCTGGATCATCATGTCTCCTCGCTTCTGTTCGACCAAGCAAGGTAGGGTTCTTCTCTGCCCAGCTCAGTAGAAATCCTTTCCCTTGGCTCCTTAGAGCATTTTCAATAGAATAATTAAAAAAAAAAATTAATTATATATTTTTCATATTTTTTTTTTTAAATTTTAGTCATATTTGATCAAAACTATCAACAAATGAAAATTTTAACTTTACTACTCATTTTTAAAAATAAAGTATATTTTTTTGATCTTTCTCTACAATTCTTTTAATAATTTTTGATCAAATATAATTAAAATTTTTGAAAAATTGTGTAAAAAATATAATTTTAAAAAAAAAAATTAGCTACTCTATTAAAAATGCTCTTACATTTTAAAATTTCAAAAAACTTAAGATTTCCCTTTTCTTTGCTTAGGTACACAAAATCTGAAAGTTTGTGGGTTATTTTTTTGCTAACCTTTTTCTTAATTGTAAAAGTCATAATTTTTTGTGTGTGCATAAATATATATGACATTTATATACATTATAAATTTATTGTTGCCACTTAAGTTTTTAAAGGACAATCACATTTTGTATATTTCATATGTTTCGCAGTAACCAAACAAAGGAGTTTTAGAAGGAAATCTCCAAAACAACAAAATACCAGCCTCGGAGAAGTTTTTTCCTCCAAACTAACTGAACAAACATGCAGAGTGAGCTGGGCAGAGAGAGCTGCAAGCTGGAAGACGATGCCGAAAATTTAGTAGGTCGGTATTAGACTATCGCGAAACGTCGATTAATGGACTACTGAAGTTGAATGGACTCACGGAAGGGAAACGAAGCCTCCAAAGATTAATGGCCTTCTCTAACATTTTTTGCTTTTTATTTTATCTCTTCTATCTTCTGTTTTTTTTTTTTTTAATTATGTGTCAGTAGGGTGTATTACACGAAGAGAATTCGGGAAAATGTGTGTATGTGGCTATAGAAGTACTCTTTAAATAATTGTTGCATAAAAATCTGAGAAAATAAGTGCAAATATTGATGTACAAAATCATAGATAACATAAATAATGAAAGAAAGATTTGTCTTTAGTAATATTTTAGAGTGTCCTAAATTGAAATTTTTAAGGCTAGTTTGCATACATAAAATCAAACTATTTCATCTTACTTATTATAATTTTTTTAGTTTTTATATAATTATAATAATATTTTATTTAATTTTCAATAAAATATATCATCTCATTCTATTTGAACTACATAACTAAATGCTACCTTAAGGCGCCCCTTGTTAGGATTTAAAAGTATTTTAATTCATCTCATCTAATTATTATATTTTTTTAACATTTTTAAAGAAAATATAATAAATGATTTAAGTTTTTATATTTTAATATTAAAAATAATATACTAATAATATTTTGTTCAAAATTTAATCTTATCTGATTTCATCTTAAGTTACTATCTAAATTTCCTTGAACAAATGCATAAAAATAAATAAGACTCCACAAAAATCTAACGTAAAACAAATAACAAAGCAACGGACAAACAAACAAATTATCAAACGGAGGAATAGCCAGCAGGATGGATAACAAAAACGACTCTATTATGGTGAGAAGAAAGTCGTAGAAAGCTAACAAAGACGACTTTGTTTTTGCGACAAGAAAAGATACATGCCAAATTGTCCAAACCGTATATTATTTCTTGGAAAGAACCACGCAACTTGTAACGTTTCAAATGTAGCATTCATATGAAACCGAGTTTACTCTCCTTTTTTAACTCTCTCCAGTGGACGAACTCCGGCGACTAAACTTTTCCAGCTTTTAGCTCCTTTAATGGCGGAGGGAGGTTGGAGCTTTGACTCCGACCACTTCCTCCCCCACCCGGACATCTTACTTTTAGTTTTTCAGTCTTTTTTTCCATTTCTTTTAAGCTTTTTTCTTAGGTTTTCTACTCCAGCACCCAACATCTCTGCTCTATTGTTTTTTGGCCACCTTCGACATCCACATGCGCCAACAACATCCTTCCTAGCTGCCGATCGACACATTAGTAGAAGAGAACCGTCATTTTGTTTGGCACGTAGGCCACAAGCGTGGATGTTATCATGTGTGTGGTCCACGCGAAATTATGATTTGGTAGGGATTTTGACAACATGCGCAGCCCTATGGTCTTCGGAGACTTCTTTTCCAACGATCCTACCTGTGCTCGATTAGGCGCACGTGGGCCACACGAGTTGGCACGGCCGACGTGAACCTCTGTCGAAGTATCAGATCTAGTTGATACTTATTATATCTTTCTGCTTTCTATAACCAAAGTTCAAGTAAAAGTGAGCGTAAAAATATCTATCTATCACTTTAGACTAATAAGATGCAACACACACCTTATTAATGCGACTTTCAGTCACAGCTTAAAACTGTATGTAGTAGTTCTTCCATGTTTTGAGAGTAGGGTATGAGCTAATCTCTTGACTCCAAAAGTCTACTTTGGAAGTCAATCACTTGATTTTTGTTTAATTTTCTTATATGTATTATATTGTGTATTAGTTTTTTTTTTAAAACTGTTTACTTAAATTTTATCCAATAAAATTTAATTTGCTAAGAAAAGAATTAATGTAGCCTTCATATAATACAATAATTAGAGAAGGATTAAACGAAGGTCACATCAACTATAAGAGATGATTGGCATAATTACTGCATCATGTCCTATTAATCATCTTTATTCATCTTTCTTGATTGCAATATTAATAAATGGATGCCGTAGTGGGACCCACATAGCATCGGGTGACATTATAATATGCATGCGATCCCCAATTGCGCTGATTTCTAACCAATGAAGTAAGATGGAAGTAAAGAATTATTTGCGATCAATAATTAATTTGAGTACTGATAGTCTGATACGCACACAATGCAATAATAATTAATTTTTAATTTTTAATGAAATCATAATTTTTAAATCTTTAAAAACATCAAATCAAAATAAAAATCAAACTTAAATTTAAAAAATATAACATTTTAATTCATAGTTGTAAACAAATTATTAACAAGTAATAGGTCTATCAATTTTTGTATTAATTTTGGTAAATAATTGGAAACTCATTTTAATAATGCCTGCATAATCTAAAACAACTTTGGATATAAGTGACCATTTAAAATCCAATAAAAAAACTTAACTCAGTTACAACCAATATATAAATACTTACTAGACTCTTGGAAAAATTAAGGAATTGTTTATTTTCTAAAATCATCTCATCTTATTTCATTTCATCACAAATTTATCATTATATTTTTTCAAATTTTCACATAAATAATTTAAATAATTCAACTTTTTAAAGTTCTAAAACAATTTTTTCAAATTTCAAAACAAAACTAATATTAAAAAAATATTATAATAATATTTTATTTTATTTTTTTAATTTTTATCTCATTACATCTCATTTCATCTACGAAGACAAACCAGCCGTAAATCTTGCTTGCAATGTCACGAGTATCCCACACAATTTCTGTACCTTGATAGTTCCAATCTATCAACCTTTTGCAGATTCACCACGAGTACCAACTCGAATCTATGCACATAGGCAATTCCAAAAATCCTTCCGACCGAAGAATAGACCCACACCATGGAATCAACAATGCTCCAACACAAGCACAATGTGATGGAGTTTTGTTTATCAAGAAAGAATCAATCTTCAATATGCAATGGGTCTTCTAGGGTATTCTCTAAACAATTAATGAATACGCCGACTCTAGCCTTTATTTCCATCTAGATGTTGTACAAATTATTCTATATATACTTATGGTTTGAGTAGGATACTTAAAGAGTCCAAACCTTAAAAAATTGATTCTTGAGATTTTTGCTCGAGCAAATTGTTGAGTGAATTTTCTGTCCCATTTTTCACCTGCAAATAATGGAATTTAAGGATGCTTTTGAAAATATGAATTTGTAAATAATTGAGTTAGATTTTCAAAGTCACAAAGACCATCCCATCAGATATGAGAATAAAAATTATGTTTGATTTACTCCAGCTAGGTCGATCTTATTAGGTTTGCAAATTTCCAATGATCTTTGCACTTTTTTTCCAATTGCAACTTGGACTTTACTCAACATATTTACACTAACGAAGTTTTGTCATATGAACATGCCAATATATTATTTTCACACTAACAACTAAACAATACCTAGCATCTCCTTATTTCTTCTCCCCCTTATCTCTCACAGCTCACATCCTCTCCTCTTCTAGAAGTCGCATCTCACTTCTTCTCCTCCTCCAATGGCCAAGTCAAAATCTTCAACTCCCTCTCCACCTCTCCACCTTATTCCAATTTTCTTCTCATAGAATCATGACCATCACCATCGATCCCTAGAAACTACAACCCACAACCAAGTCATAGTCATGGGTTGCAAAAAGCCACGACCGTGACTCGGTTGTAGGTCGGCACAGAGACCCATGGCTACGGTTTGACCATTTGTCCCTTTGCAAGACCCAGGATCATGTCTTGGTCATGGTTATAATTAAGATCTTTTGAATTTCACTACCAACCTTTCTTTTTTAATTTATGGTTAGATCTATGTATTTAAGGTATGAATATGAAGATTTTGGGGTTGGATCTGAACTGAGTTAGTAACTCTATATATCTAAATTCTAAAAGAGCAAAATACAGGAAATGGGTGGAAAAATCAGCTCGTCCATTAAATGGAAGTAGATGGATAGTGACTTAGAGCATTGATATTAGTTCCATCAAAATATTTTTTCAAAATTTTATAGAAAGTACAAATTTGTTAGATAGAGAACAACTAAAAAAAGGTCCTACATTAGATCCATAAAAAAAGTTTCATCATATTTATCAAAAATAAGAAAAAAAAATGAAAATAATAAAGTAAAATACTTTTAATTTGGCTTTTGAATAGTGAATCCTTCATAATGAATCCTTCAAATATGAAGGATTTATTATTTAAAAGTCAAACAAAAAGTACTAATTTATTTTATTCTTTTCACTTTCTTTTTCTCATTTTTTATCAAATGAGACGAAAATTTTTTGATGGGTCCATTGTGAAACTTTTTTAGGTGTTCCTTGTCTATCAAACTTGTACCTTTCATCATTTTTAATTTTTTTTTTTTAATAAAACCAATGTTATTACTCTTAGAATAAGGCCAAAGGCGGAATAAAAAATGACCACCCCACCCATAAGGGTGCGGGCGGGGGAATCTAGCACCCCTCAATATAATGTAGCATCCGTCCACATTTGGAGCAAATGAAGACGTAAATGTATATTAGATTGAAATATGTCCAACCCACAAAAATGATAAGTTATTGGTATGTGAATAAAAAATATGGGCTAATAGTTTATAGAGGAATGTCATTATCTCTTGTTTTAGGGATCATGTGTCTTGTCTTAATAACTTCTATTTAACAGACTATCATCACAATTGCTTAGGGAAAGAAAAGGAGGAAGAAACCGTTTGTTTTTTCCAAGTTATACGATTGGATTCCAAGAGCATTGAAGGAGAAAAAGTTGTGGCGTGCGGAAAACACTGCTGGACTTAAAACAGCCGGATAATCTATAAAATTCAAAAGAATAATCAGCAAGAGAGAACGTGGACATGTGGTAGGACATACAACTAATTGAAAGAGTAAAATAATGAAGGGCGTGAAAGAAAAAGGAATAAAGTTTCATACATCTATTATAATCACAAGGAATTAGTATTTTAATAAATGGACCGATTAAACCTATGCCATTTGAAAGAGAAAGTAACCAAAAATAAAAAAAAATAAAAAATTAAGGTGAAGTACTACCATCGTGCCAGCCACCAGGTGTGATGACCAAAAAAATTTCACAGAAGTTTAAATATCTGAATAATATTAAGTTTCAAATACATAAATTTCATATAAATAATTATAAAAAATAAATCTCATAAAATAAAGATTAATTTTTTTATATTTTTTTAAGTGGAGTTTTTTTTTTATGAGTACTTAATAGAATATTTTTTTTATATAGAAATAGGTTCACTTTCATTAATCCAAGAAGTTGAAGTTATATAAGTGTGACCATTAATTCACTAAGACAAACTCAGTATACAAGTCCTCTAGAAAACAGCTGGGACACCAACTTTTATGTCTCTTAGACAAGTGTTTGAAAGACTAATTACTGCCTCCAATAAATGACATTTAATAAAGCCTCTTCTTTAAAAGATGAGAGAAACTAGAATTCTACATACCAAAAATTTAGTAGACTATTTTTCATTATAACGTTTTTCTATGCAACACAAAAATAAACAAGAACAATTAAACAACATAAAATAACACAACACTCAACAAAACAGCAGCTGTGGTAGTACATGAATAACACGCGTCACTTTAGACATGAAAACTCGCATGACTAAGGAGCTCGGGAACCATGGTTCCACTAAGAGCCACACACGGCGAAAAGAAACCCACAAAATAGCAAGACGTGTCAAGAAAGCATCTTGCCCGTTCGGAGTATGCATCACTCTATTCGATAAAATCTTCCAGCGACTACAAGATTGACAGACTAGGGGAACAACGGCAAGGCACGTGGTTGTGTAGAGTCTTTGGACTACCTCTAACTTGCAAACAAGCCAACCAAACACCCTAAAATCTGAAACCCACTATCAACTCTTTACAATGACAATGGCCAAGAAAATGAGAGAAGGGAAAGAACAGCAGATGGAGGGAGCTACAGAGCTTTACCTTCCCCCACCCTCCCCCTCCCCCTCCCCCTCTCCCTCGAAGCTGATGAAACACCGCTAAGAATTTTCGAAAAAAAGAGTTTTCACAAGAGATAAAAGGATTTTTCAAAACCAAGAGGACCCGAAAAGGCCTTAAATTTAGACCACTTAAGTAGAAAACTTATCGATTTATTACTTTTATAAATCATTTCTAGCTCATATAATTATCATTATTCATGTACATTTATTAACCAAAAAAAAATTGAGATTTAAAAAGTAAGTCATAGCCCTGTTTGAATTCATAACTCATCTTAACTCATTTCAACTCATTTTCATCTCATCATTACAGTTTTTCAATTTTCTATACAAAAAACAAATTTCTATATACATTTTTCAAATTTCAATACATATTTTTTAAATCTCAAAATAATAATAATATTAAAAAATAAGTTAAATTTATCTCAACTTATCTCTTAATTCAAATAAGGCCATAATCTTGATGCATACCAATTATTACGTGAGTTTTATCTTATAGGGAATTGTTCTATTTGTAAATTCATAATTTGACGTAATATTAAGTAATTTGTTATATTTATTTTATAATAAAATTAATTTTATAATCTTTTATATTACATCAAATCACTTTTAAATGTTAAATTTTAAATTTATTATAATAAAATATCATACGAATAAGGCATATATCGAGATCACAAGTTATCTTCCCTTCTCTCTATTTTTCCTTGGGTTAAACTTTATTGTAATCATGAAAGATAAAAGAGGCAAGAAAAATGAAGCTTAGCTTTAAATCCGAATTAAAGAAGTATATGTGGTTTTCTGCCGTTGTAATACTCTCCTGTTTAAGTTTTTATTTTTTTTAATTATAAAAAAATTACAAAAAGGAAAAGAGGCAAAAGAAACGTACAAAACTTTGGCCAAGTTTTTAAGTTTATACTAAGGTCACATCCATTTTTTGGGCAAATCTTACCTTACGGTGCATAACAAGATATCGCTTTGGACAGGGCGTATTTTAGGATATAAAATAGAAAAAAAAAATTTAAACGAACCTTATATTCTCAACAATATAAAAGATGAACTTGTTTAAATAGTAAAAATATTTCATCTCATCTCATTATTATAATTTTTTTCAAATTCTCATATAAAAATATGATAAATAATTTAATTTTTTTAAATCTAAAAAAATAATAATATGAATAATAATAATAATACAATTTTATTGAACTTTTGTTACAGGCAGATCTTAGTAGCTAGTGGTTACTATTAGATTACGAGCTTGTTTAAAATTGCGTTTTGAGATTCAAAAATATTTTTAAATAGTTAAAATTACTTTAAAAAAAATGACATATTTAATAATTTTATATAAAATACTTTAGTCGATTAAAATAAAGTTAAAAATAATTTTTCTTAAAAATCATCAAATTGAAATTTTTATAAAAAAGTTATTGCAGATAATTATATATTTTTAAAATATTATCGTAATTAACTTTAAAAACATTTTAGACATAGAAATTTTAAACAGTAAATAATTTTTTAATAATAAAATTTATTACATTAAATTTTAAATTATTAATATTAAATTAAAAATAATATTTTCACTTGTAAGACTAGGATTAAGTGGGTCTATTAGATTGCATAAGTGACTTGCAGATCACTTGTCTGATATAAATATCTTAACATGTGTATCAGATTCATTCATCCAGTCATCAATACAAAATTGAACTCTTTCTCTCAAGTTCTCTTCCTTCGATCTTCTCATTTTATGCGTGTAACAACTTTCCATTTTGATCTTATCTTTAACTCAATATTCAAACGGTACATAATAAATTAATATAAAATCTGTTTCGTATTAAATTATATTTTTGTCATTCTAAATCACATCAAGATTTGAATAATTAAATAACCAATAAAGCATACTGTAGAAGCGTAGATGTGAGGGGAGATTTAACACCAATCAATCACTATAGATTTTGATTATGCCTACGTGATAAAGAAACAACTAGCACCAATTTATAAATTCAATCATAGCAATCCCTTGATGCTGCCTTAAGGTCAACACACTTAATAATTTTGATAAAATATCATATCTACCCCCTCAATAATTGCAATAATACAACGAAAATAATAAAATAAGTAATAATTTAGGCAACAATTACACTTCATCATTATTTAAAATGAAAACAATTCCAAAGAAGAAAGAGTTTTTTCTCTTTTAAGAGGAATAGCAGTGGCAGACTTTATTGACTTGTTTGGATATCTAAAATAAGTATGAATAGAAATAAAATAATTTGAGTTATAAATTTATCAGATTTTGAGAAAAAAAAAATTAAAATATTATAAAATTAAAATATTATTCAAATTATACTATTTTTAATATAACTTTTGTTTTAAAATCTAAAAAAGATATATTATTTTTTGAATTTTATTTAGAATTCTAGAAAAGTTATATGATTAAATAATGATTAAATTAAAAAATTAAAAATTTAATTTGAAATGAGCAATGTATGAGGATGTAGCAAGAGTTATCCTAATGAGAGCAAAAAACACTTATTTTTATATTCATTTTTTTAATATTCTTAAATATTTATTTTTTAAAAAAAATTCACAACATCATTAAAAAAAATACTTCCTTATACTAAATAAAAAGAAAAAAAAATTGTCGAGACATCTCTTGACAAACCTATTGGGACAAGTAGATATATTCTATTGAAATATATTTTGTACTTAAGTGATGTTTGGAAATAAAATATCTAAAAATATTTTAAAATACTTATATCTTTAAGAATAATTATTCTTGCAGTCCACAAATGTGGATTACTTTGTAGGCATAATGAAGCACTCCTATTTTATTTACAAATGAAACGAAACGTTTCACTAGGAGAAATCAAACACGTCAATGTTATTCCCAGAACAACCAAGGGGATGAAATCCCTTCCGCTCGCCCTCACCATATCACCATCACCGTCATCATAGTCATCACCTACGTAGCAACCCATTGGCATTGACATCGCCTAATCTTGCTGCAGATACTTCACCCAATTCGCTCCTATCAACCAGCTTGAGGGACAAGGTTGAAGGTCTGAGGAGCTTATATATTGTAACAAATCAACCTAATATATCGTTGTTTGACCCTTTGAGAGATCTTTGGGATGAGAATAGTGAGTGGTACTCAAAGATGGAAAAGCTTAACCAGGGGAATCAAATTGAATTTGACGGTTACATGTGGGTGTCAGTGGATACAAAAGTGTTTTTCAAAGGGAAAAAGCAGATTGAAACTTTCAATGATCTCACTAACGATTGCAAGGATGACATTAACTCCTGTAGTGCTTCGACCAGCTAATTACCACATATGAGGTTCCAAAAGTAGCTTCTTCCCTCGTTTGGGAATATCCAGGTGTACCTTTTAGTTATTTTTCATCTTTCTAATATTTGGACTACAAATGAGTTCACAAATGAGTTCAATTTTTGGACTGTATGTAATGTTTCTCTATTTTTGAATGCATCCTAATTATATATGCACAATTTTTTATAAAAATATTAGCAAATAATCTTAAAATATTAGTAAATGGGGGAGACGTTGGAAATATTAAAAGATCTGAAGATAAGATTATCTATAGTGGGAGGAAATAAATATATTTATATAAAAAAGGATAAAAATTAATGTTTTAAATGATGCACGTCGGAAACAATATATAAGTTGACGTCAAATACATTTCAATCATTCAGGCCACCGCTTGAATTTGAAAATGAGTTGAGCTCATCTCAAATTCATCATTATATTTTTTCAAATTCTCATACAAAATATAAATCGCAATACAGTTTTTTTAAATTTTAATATAGTTTTTTTCAAATTTTAATTCAATTTTTTCAAATTTTAAAATAATAATAATAATATTTTATTCAACTTTCTCAACTCATCTCATCTCAACTCCGAATTCAAATAGACCTTAAAATAGATAAAAGAGTGTTATAAAAAATATTTTAAATTACGAATGCTCAAAAGCAGAAGCTCCACTCTTGTGATGAACAAATATTCATTGCGGTAAGAAAGATGCGTATTCCCTTCTAGTACCCCCCCCCCCCAACCCTAGGCTTGGGTGTAGGGGGTCTATCCTCTAAAATTTGATCACACATCCCAAGGGTAAGTTTCCCGTTTGCATGTCGGGGGCAAATGGCCCCCAACTTCATCCGGGGTAAAACACCAAAAAGTTACAAAAATAAATAAATAAATAACAAATCCAAAAAATCTCAATTCCATCCACAACAAATTTATAGATCTTTACACATTGTATTGGAAATAAAATAAAAAAATCAAAATAATTATATGATGGAATAATCCTCCGAAAGAGAGATAGACTGAGAAGGAAAGAGACTAAAAGAGACCAAGAAAAATACCTCAATAACGAAGAGACTCGAGCGTAGTGAGAACCATCGACGAGGGCAGCAAAGAGAGAGAGATGAGAGAAAGAAAAATTGAACGGGAGGAAGGAAAAACTAGAAAGATTATATTTAATTAAAACCTAACCCTATACAAAGTCCTTTTATTAATGAATTATATATATAATTAAAATTACTTTAGAATATGAAATTCCTTTTATACTCCTGTATGGTAAAAAATTGTCTAATAATTTTTTCAATCAAATTGGTTAGATCTCAATCGTGTGAATATATAAACAATTAAATATATACAATAAATCAATTATCAAGTATAACACAACGATTGGTTACGAAAGGAAACCCTTTGAAAAAATCTTCAAAGATAAAATCTTATGGGGTAGCTAAACCCAGAAAAATCAACTTTATTAGATTAAAAATCCGTTTATAAGCAATGTCTCAATTACAAAACTTTTGTCAATTGACTCCACTTACTTAACTAAACAAACGACCCGTTTGTCTCTGTTGCCCAGATGATTAACACAAGAGGGGAGTGAATTGGGTTATATTATAAAAATTAACACTTATTAATCAAATACACAATATAAAATATAAACAGAATATAAAGTAGTAAGAAATGTAAATAGTAGGGTAAGAGAAAGCAAACTCAGTATTTTTAGGAGGTTCAGCCCCACTGCCTACGTCCTCACCTCAAGCTACCCCTTGAAGATTTCGAATTTACTAGTCAATCTCTTTTAGGTAGAGATAGAAACCTATTAGACTTTTGAGCAGCACCGCTCCAAAGAATCTTGTAGAGCACCCTCTACACTTTCAATCACCTCACACTTGGTGATTTAACTATTCCCTGTGTACAACACCTTCTACACACACAAGGGTTATACGCATCCTCTTACAAATACAAGAGTTGATAGTGAATAGACTATCAAAGTACACTCATTAATGAGTGAGATAGAAATAATACAGCGCAATCTATATCTCTCTCAACAAGAACAAGAATTAAGGTTCAAAATTTTAGAAAAGAAAGAATGGGAGTTTTGAAAGAATGATGCAAAACTTAGCAATAGATGTGTAAGCTCTTGTTGTGAGTTTTGTAAAACACAAGTGAGCTATTTATAGGCAAATGAGTCTTCAATTTCAAATTTGAAAAGATTCTCATGTCAAAGCCATCATCATTTACTTTTCAAAAATTTTAAACCTAATCTTTTTACTTTTTGCATGTGACAAAATGAGCACACTTTACTTTTCAAAAATTTCAAACTTAATCTTTTACTTTTTGCATATGACAAAAGGAGCACACTTTATTTTTCAAAATTCTCAAATAAAGACATCTACCTTTTGTATAAGTCAAGAAAAACATCCATCACTTTTGAAAATATTCAAATAAAACATACACATGTGAAAGATGACAATCAATCATCTTAATATTTTCAAAGTTCAAACCTTTAATCATGCCATGCACATGTGAAAGATGACAATCAATTATCTTTCAAAATTTTCAAATTTAATTTTCAAAATATTCATGCACATGTGGAAAATGTATTTTAATGCTTTATGATAAAATATTAATTTTGAACCTTAATCCTAATTTCGAATTTTTAAGAGATTTACAACATTACTCTATGATTTTAATATGAACTTGTTCCCTTCTTGCTCATACTTGGTTCCTTGATGTGTTTGATTCTATTGTGTGGACAACTTGAGTTTGGGACTCCTTTATTCTTTGAATTCATTTGTTATCATCAAAATCCATGTGTAGATTTATAATTACACGAAACTTGAAACCTTTGGTTCAACAATCTCCCCATTTTTTATGATGACAAATACTTGATAGAACCTAAAGCCTGTATTAATACTTAAACTTCCCCTGAGAATGTATGTTAGTTTTTCAAGCAAAAATATAAATATAATTCCAAGCATATATAACAAGTTTAGAAATTTAAACAATATTAAAGTTCTAGTCTAAAACTTCTTCCCTTTTTGGCATAATTAAAAATGATTGGCAGCAAGTAAATAGACTGAAGAAAACGGTGTGTTAATAGACATTGTAGATAGTTGAAAAATGGAGTCGTTCGTGACCTGACAAGTGCTGCAAAGCCTCGAGGCCTAACTCTATGAATTTAGTGCGGCTGAAGATTTAAACAATCGCCTGATATTGTTGATAAACAGGATTGAAGGCTCTGAGTTTCTATAAAAAAATGATCATTTTTACCTATCGGATACAAAAAAAAAAACATCGCTTCTTGATCTGAGTTCTGTTTTTCCATAACGATAGAATGACCGAACAATTCTCTTCCACTAATGTTCCAGACTTGAATAAGGAACCCTTGACGCATCAACCATTAATCTTCTCTCCCGAGGCCATCAATACCATGATAGGAGCAGAGAACCGTTTTTCTAGTAGGGCTGATTCTGAGATTATTGCAGAATCAAGAATGCTCAGTAGTCAATATGCTGCCTCTGTTACGATCATGTCTCTAAGGTTAATGACGAGGGTGAGTGATATTTATCATCTTAACATCCAAATATCTGAGTTACAACGGAAACTTACTACTAAGGATAGAGAGAATAAAATGCTATAACAAGAAAACAAAAAGTTGAAAAAATTTACAGATTGGTATACTCATGATCTGCAACCACGAATAGAGGAGCTGGAACGAGAAAGGATTCAGATACAAGGTCAACATCGACAGATAACAGTAGAGGTTTATCGTTTACTAGAAAAATATGGACAATCTACTGTTGATCTCGCTGGCTTAGTAAGAAAACTTTTGACAATGTGTATCTAGCATATCTTGTATTTCTTTTGACTAAATAAGATTTAAAGAGATAAAAATTTGTCTTGTTCTTTATGCTATCTCTATAAAATCAGTTTTAAAATTCATCCGATTTGCATCAAATCTTATTATCATCTCTATAACTCATCTGCATTCCTTCAACATTCTCGATTTAAGTTTTCAATTCTTTTCTCAATGGCTCATTCTTCTAACATTCCTCTAGATCCATCAATGAGGTATTCTACACCTCAATCTCATGTTTTTTCTGCAGTACCATTGGTGCTATGTTGCATCAAGATAATAATAGTTTGGCTAATAAGTCAGACTCTGATGCTATCTACGACTTAGTGAGTCTCGGGACTCGCTACTCATCCTCTATTGTTACTTTTTTCCAGCAGCTACAAGTCAAAAATCATGAGATTGAAAAGCTTAAAGAACAAATTGTTATACTTCAACGAATTGTTCAAGAGTCTCACACAAGGGAATGAATCCATTGGCAAAAGAATAAACAATTGAAATCTCTATTGGATTCTTCATTCCGCTTGCCAGTTCCCATGGATAGGGATAACATGATATTGTATGAAGAGAATGAGCGTCTCAAACATGAGGCTAAGAACCTCAAGTTTATGTAAAAGTATTTAAAAATATCTCTCTATTTTTATGAACTCTGATCTATCTTCTAAGAGATATTCATAACATGCATCATACCTATTTCTCTTCTAATCATACATAATCTATTTTCTAGTAAAAGTTTTGTGAATATATCTGCTAACTGATCGTGTGTGTTTGTGAACTCTAGTACTATATCGTCTTTCTGCATATGATTTCGAAGAAAATGATATCTTATTTCAATATGCTTAGTTCTAGAATGTTGTATTGGGTTCTTTGAAAGATTTATAGCACTTGTATTATCACATTTGATTGGAATGTGATTATACATGAGTTTAAAATCTTCAAGTTGTTGCTTCATGTAAAGAACTTGAACACAACAACTACCCGCAGCAACATATTCTACCTCAGCAGTAGATAGTGCAACAGAATTTTGTTTTTTACTAAACCAGGAAACTAATGCATGACCTAAGAAGTGACATGCTCCACTAGTACTTTTTCGATCTATTTTATAGCCAGCATAATCTGCATCTGTATAGTTGATTAGATTGAAAGATGTGTGCTTAAAGTACCATAACCCTAAGTTAATTATACCACTAAGAAATCTAAGAATACGCTTAACTGCAATTAGATATGATTTTTTTGGAGATGATTGAAAGCGTGCACATAAGTACACACTAAACATAATATCTGGTCTACTTGCTGTCAAATATAATAAGCTACCAATCATACCTCGATATACCTTCGAGTCAATTAGTTTACCAGATTCATCTTTATCAAGTTTAGTGGATGGGCTCATTGGTGTTCCAGTTTCCTTAGCACCTTCCATCCCAAACCTTTTCAGCAATTCTTTAATATATTTTGATTGATTAATGAATGTCCACTTTTTGCTTGCTTAATTTGCAATCCGATAAAGAATGTAAGCTCTCCCATCATACTCATTTCAAATTTTTCCTGCATAGTCTTAGCAAAAACTTGGCACATATTTTCATTAGTAGCACCGAATATTATATCATCAACATAAATCTGAATCAAAAGAATATCATCATTTTCGTATTTAATGAAAATAGTTGTATCAAATTTTCCTCTTGAAAATATTTTTTCAATTAAGAAACCACTGAGTTTCTCGTACCACGCTCTAGGAGTTTGTTTGAGTCCATATAGTGCTTTTGTAAGTTTGAAAACATGATTTGGAGAAATATGATTTTCAAAACATGAAGGTTGCTCAACATATACCTCTTCATTTATAAAACCGTTTAAGAAAGCACTTTTAACATCCATTTGAAAAAGTTTAAAATTTTTATAACAAGCATATGCAAGTAGAATTCGAATAGCTTCTAATCTTGCAACTGGTGCATATGTCTCATCATAATCGATTCCTTCTTCTTGATTGAAACCTTGGGCTACAAGTCGAGTCTTATTTCTAGTAATAACTCCGAACTCATTTTTCTTGTTTCTAAAAACCCATTTTGTTTCAATAATAGTATGATTTTTGGGTATAGGAACAAGTGTTCAAACATCATTTCTTTTAAATTGATTAAACTCTTCTTGCATAACTAGAATCCAAAATTCATCAAGAAGTGCTTCATCAATAATTTTAGGTTCAATCTAAGATAGAAAAGTAGTATGATTGTAAATAGATAGAAAAACAGTATGATTGTAAATATTTCTAAGAGATGATTGAGTGCTTACACCTCGTGAAGGTTCTCCCAGAATTTGTTTCACTGGATGATCTTTTACAAATTTTCACTGTTTGGTTGCATGTTATATTAAATTTTGATGTCTCCATGTTGGACTTCCTCTATTGTGTTTTCTTTGCTGAGATTGAGACTTTCCGTATTATTTATATCTCATGTTTCTTCATCAATGGATTTCTTAGAGAGTAGAGAATTAGATTCATCAAATACTATATGCATAGATTCTTATACAGTCAAAGTCTTTTTATTGAATACTCTATAAGTTTTACTATTAGTATAATACCCAAGAAAGATACCTTCATCAGATTTTGCATCAAACTTGCCTAAATTATCCCTGTCATTTAAAATAAAACATTTGCATCCAAATATATGAAAATAACTAATGTTGGGCTTTTTTCTCATTCCAAAACTCATATGGGGTTTTATCTAATTTGGACCTTAGTATAACTCTATTTATAACATAGCATGCAGTACTTACCGCTTCGGCCCAAAAATAACTAGGCAAGTTGTTCTCATTTAGCATTGTTCTTGTCATCTCTTGAAGAGATCTATTTTTCCTCTCTACTACCCCATTTTGTTGAAGAGTTCGAGGAACAGAAAAATTATACAAAACTATTTTCATCACAAAATGTTTCAATATTTTTATTAACAAACTCTTTTCCCTTATCACTTCGGATACTTGAAATAGTATAACCTTTTTCATTTTAAATTCTCTTGCATAACTTTGTAAAGGCATTATGTGTCTCATCTTTATGAGTAAGAAAGATGACCCAAGTATATCTAGAGAAATCATCAACAATAATAAATGCATAATATTTTCCTCCTAAACTTGCAACTCTATTTGGTCCAAAAAGATCCATGTGTATCAGTTGTAGTGGTCTAATAGTGGAAATATATTTTTTGGTTTTAAAAGAAGTTTTTTTTATTTACCAAATTGGCATGCATCACAAATTTTGTCTTTAAGAAAATTTGCCTTTGGTAAACCTCTCACAAGATCATTTTTTGAAAGTTTGAAAATAAGTTCCATGTTGGTATGACCTAATCTTCTATGCCATAACCAATTAGTTTCATTTTGAGCTGAAAAACAAATAGCATCTTGTGAGATAATTTCTTCAAAATCAATTGTATAAAACATATTATCATTAAGCTATATCTAGCTCAAATTACTAAAAAAAGAGTGGGAGGGGACCTCAAAATTATTGGAACTCAAATCGATGTACTCAGCCAAAGGGTGAATTTGAAAGTATGGTACTTGTCTGTATAACTTGTTACCAGACATACTTAAACTGGTGATGATATTCGAGTAGGAATTCCAAAAGCCATGTGGAATAGTGTTAGAAATGCCAACATTGTTGAGGTTAAGGAACTGGATTTCATCTTGAGTTTGAAGCCATGTAGGAAACTGTGGTCCAATATGTATGTTATGCAGGTCAACATACCTTAGCTTGAAAGGAGGATCCCAATCCTGAAGTACTTTTAAAGCCAATGTATTTGTAGACAAATTTAATGACAAACCCAACAACTCTAATCGAGAGAGGTTCTGAAAATGTGCTTCATTTAAGACATCATTCCAAGAATTATTGTTCAAACCCAATGATTGAAGCTTTGATAGCTTCCTAATGCTTTCAGGAATGCTTCCATTCATCTGGTTGTACCGAAGGTCAAGTGTTTTTAAGGATGCCAAATACCCAATAGAATCGAAAATTGAGCCCCAAAAAGAACAACCCTGGAGATTAATAGATTTCAAAATTTTCAATCCTCCCAATGAGTAGGGTATGTTTCCCCTGAGTAATTCATTATCAGTCAAGGATAATGATTCTAGGTTGCTATTGGAACACAAAGACAAGCTGTGCACAAGCTCAGTCACCTCTCGACTTATTTTGTTGAACCCTAGATCAAGCGTTCGCAAGTTGCAAAGGTTGGCAAATGCTTTTGGTATCTCACTAGTAATTTTTTTTTTCAGATAATGACAATGTATGCAAATTGGTGAGATTTCCAAGACTAGCTGGTGTTAGAAAATAAAGAATACAAAGGAATGCAAATGGTGACAATCTCATGACGATGTTTGTCACACAAGTTAGTGATAACGAAAGGAAGAATATGAGTGAATGACTTGTGTACTAGTGACCTCCATTTATAGGCAACCATGCACATATTCGAAAGAGTCACAACCCTTTAACTTGATTTGTGATGGCAAAAGAAAAAATATGAGTGAATAATTTTTACACTAGTGATTTCTATTTATAAGCAACCATGCACCCATTTGAAAGAGTAATAACCATTAATGTTTTAATAGTTACTAAGTAATACAAATCTTAGTAAGTGACAACACTTTGATTAAATCTAAGTGTTGTGTCTTTTGACACTTTACAAGAGATGCAACCTTTTGAATTAGTCAAAAGATTGTGTCTCTACATCCTTAACCATCATCATTCTTTGTGAGAATCATCACCATGAAAATGGTGCAATTCTGAGGGGCACACCATTTGATAATCACATCCCATGGAATAATAGCTGATAGTGGACCTTCAATATATGGTTCTGCTAGGTACAGTCGAGATGTGCAAATGGGATGCAATCAAACCGTACAGAAGAGCTTATGTGGAATAAAAATAAATAAAAAGTATAAAAGCAAACATATCTCATCTTTCTTCTTCGTTACTTTTTTTTTTCTCAACCTTTCTTTTTTTCTTGGTTTGTTTTCTAGGCTATAAATTTCTTCAATTATTTTGTTTAGATTCGTCCAAGATTTTTGAATAGGTTCTTCTATTGGACAAGTTATGTTTTTTTTCCATCTTCATACACTAGCTCCTTATCTCATGTGTGACTGAACAAGCAATAAGATAGAGAGATAGGCTCAGCTTCATTTCATCGGTGAAGAGTAATTGCTCGGAAACATAGAGATGGACACTTTAAGAAACAATGGTTTAATTAATCGGCTTGAAAAAATAGAAAAATAATTGCTCACCAAATTAAGGATGTCAAAATTTTCCCCCGTCCAACTTGTTGACCTCTTTGTCCTATTGTACATTGGTAGACATTGATGAATTTTTGTAGGTTATTTTCTTATCAAGAATCAAATTAGGATTCACCTTCTTCGCTAAAGTTGGAGTCTTATCCAAAGATGAGTATTAGTATGGCTAAAACCCTTCCTTGGATGACTTCGTTGCTGAATAGAGTAAGGAGCCTTGCCATTCAAGCTTAACTTTTCAGCAATTTAATAGCAACGTGCTTCAACATTTTACATGTGATAGCCCGAAATTTCCATTCTATTTTATTTATTTGTTATAAGTAAAAATTTTGGTATCTTAATTAGAAAGGGAACTTGAGGTTTGGGTTTGGGCTTGAGCCTTAGAGATATGATTTGTGTATTTGACCCAAAGTGGAGTAGTAAGACCCATAAGGAAGATACATGGTCAACTAAGCCCAATGTAGAGGGACACTTGTCACACTTAGAAGAGTCCTAGTTAGTCTTTAAAAACCGATAGGTTTATGGGAGAAAGGGCTAGTGAATGGAAAGTTTGACTAGTGAGTTTCTTGGGAAAAAGTGTGAAGGAGATAAAATGAGATTTTGCCCATGTGGAAAGCATGGAAATCGTGGGGTGCAATAGAGGGATAAAGTCAACTCTTCTAAATTGAGTTTCCTTAAGAGAATACCATATCTAGGTGATTGACACATGATGGATTTTGTGAAGAGTGAAAGCTGTGTGTGGGGGAGTGTTTCAGTGGAGCTATAGCCGAACCCTTCTCTTGTGTTTTTTTATGTGTTGCTTCCAAATCTAAGTGTAGGACAAGTGATGGGTCTTATAAGAAGGGATGACTATGATGTGATGAGTGATTGGTCAAGAGGAATCATCATTGGAGAGAAGAAAGTGATTGAGGAAGAGAAGGGGATTCGGGTGAGGCTTGAGCAAGGGTAGCCAACTACTCTCAATTGTAGTCTTTTTAAGTGTTTTCAAATCTAAGCAATCATGACATGTAAGATTGTGTAAGAGAATGTAAGATGTGACGACCCCAAAATTTAGAGTATTTTTTTGTGCCTAATTATACTAATGTGGCTTAGTAATCTAGGTAAATGGGTAGCTAGTGCCTTAAGAAATGGACTTGAGAGTTCAAGGGCCTTAAGGCCATGGCATGAGCTTGGGCCTAAGTGGGGGAGAGAAAAGCCCATGGGTCCATAGGAGGAGGTCCATAAGACAACTCAAGCCCAAGCTTGGTGACACATGTCAAGCTAGGAAGAGTTTAGTAATTTGAGTCAAGACTAGTGGTTGAGAGAAGGAGATTCTAGTAGGCGAGACTAGTTGACTAGTTGTTTTGTTGGAGGAAGAAAGGAAAAGCCATGAGTGGAATCCATCTTGTCCTACCTAGGTAAGTGTGTGAAGTGTAGGATTTTGCTAAATAAGTCAACATAGGATCCTACCATATCTAGCAAAATCATGTGGAAAGGATTTGAGAAGACTTGGAGATGGGAAGAGAGGGGAAGGGTTTCGGTGAGGGCCTTGGCCGAATGGCCTTGGGTTTTGCTTGCCTAAAACCTTTCCAAATCTAGGGGAAAGGACATGAGGGGATAGTGAACAATAGGATGAGACTTGGTGTGTAAGAGAAGTGACATGAGATGGGAAATGATGGAGCAAAAGTGGAAAGAAAGGGATGAAGGTTTCGGTCATGCCTTAGCCGAACCTCTCCCCTCCTTGTTTGACTTGCTTTCCACCAAATCTAGATGAATATTTGTGTAAGAGTGACATGACAAGTTTGTGTGAGGTGTGAGGTGATTGGTTGATGGAGGAAGCATGTGACAAAAGTAGAAGGAGAGTGAGATGAGGGAAGGATTCGGATGAGATGAGGGATGGAGGAATCCGAAACCTCCTTTGGGGGTTTTCCCAAAAATGGATCCTCAAATCCATTTGAATGACTTATGAGAGGATAGTAGGGGAGACAAGAGGGGATGTGAAGTGATGGAAAGGGGTTGGAACCCTAGGGTATGTGGCCGGCCATGAGAAGGAGAAGAGAGAGCATAATCTCCAAAACCTAGGATAGGATGGATTAGGGTTGATGTGATCAAGTGATGGGAGTCACTCAAGAGTCTTTCAAGCCCATCACAAGTCACTCAAACATAGGGGAATGAGTGGCCTAGAAGCTAGCCAAATGCCTTGGCCGAATGGCCTAGTTCCTTCACCTTTTGGACTTGCACTTTTCGGACACACACACACACACCTCTCCCTTCTTGGCATCTCACGGCACTCTCCCATTTCTCTCCACTTGGTTTCACTTGTTCTCACCACCTAAACACCTAAACACACCAAACTAAGAAGGAGAAGGAAGTAGTGTTGGTGGAAGAAGAAGAAGCCTAGAAGAGGTAAGTAACTTAGCCATTTCAAAGCAAAAACTTAGAAGCATGAAAGAGAACCTTAAGTTTATACCTTTCAAAAAGGGGGCCTTTCTTTTAGAAATAATAAACTTTTAGCACAACCTAACTAAGCATTTATTTTGTTTTCAGAAGTTTTATAAGCTAGCTAGGAAGACAAGTAAGCACCTCCTTACTATACCTTTAGCAATTTCCGTATATTTTAAAGTGAATGTGCTTGAATGTGTGAGAACATGGTTGAATATGTTTTATTGTTTGGTTGCTTGCTCAGAAATCCATGATGAATACTTAAGAGTACAAAGGTTATCTTGATGAGGATTCATGTGTAAAATCTATAATCTTATTGGGTAAAGGATTTGGAGATGATGATGAGTTTGATGGTTCGATGAGAAAAAGTATGTATGCATGTAGATATCGAGTTAGTTGAATGTTGGTAAATATAAGATATATGCATACTATGATATTGGGGAAGCATCTTTATAAATATTGTGCATATAGAAATGCCATGCTAGGATAAAAAGTGTATGAAGCATTGGTGGAAAAATAGTCGTAATAATTTTTGGAAGATGTTGGCGTTAATATTGCTTAATGAGTACGATAATGCATGCTTGTGGAGTTATATTTTTTGGAGAAGTTCTAGAAGAGAAAAATTATGAAGTTTTAATCTCTTATTTACTTTATATTCATGTTTGGATATTTTGGGAGAAAAGAAGTATGTGGGTTGGGAGAATGACATGTATGGGTTCGGATTCACCTAGATCGTTCAAGTAGTGCCTTAGTGGAAAGACTGAGAGAAGAAAACGTAAGGCTTGAGGACCTTATAGGTTTCGGGTTTGACCCTATTAAGGCTAGGAAATTATTTTAAAAATCTCGAATTTAGGCGAAATGGTGTTAGGGAGATCAAAGGAAGAAGAAAACATCAATAGGAAGCAAAGTAGGGTCTCGGCCCAAACCCTAGGGGTGAATGCCGAGCACCCCACCTCCCCCTAATGCTTTTGTTTAGACATTTTTCCATAAGTAAGAGTCTATGGTATAAGGATTTGAAAAAAATACGACTACACGTGTGTACTCGGGTTCGTCTCGAGTTCTTGCATCTACAAGGTCAAATGCTGCATGTCACATGCATAAGCACGAAAAACCTATGTTTTTAAAGAATGTTTTCGAAAGAAGAAAAATAAAGTTTTAGAAGAACCCCAAAGGCTGGGACGGGGAAGTGTCCCAGTGGAACTCCCTGTTCACTCAGAAGTGATTAAAGTCGAGTGAAAGCCCCTGGGTCGACAAAGAACCGTCGGCAGACCATGTATGACTCCACATAAGTGTCCGGAGCGTGGTCGCACCTAATGCTAGTGGGTGCCCTATAAGCGGTGTTGGCCTCGGCCTCGCCATCTGATAAGTTTGTAGTCGCTTGGAGAGAAATCCCCAAGCGATGAATAGCGTGAAAGGACGCGAAACGTATTCACTTTGGTCGACTTGGTCGCCGGGTGTGACGGTAACTAGCGGGGAGCACACGGTGCATAGGGGAACCGTGAGGTGTCCAAAATAAGAAGTCATGATGAAAAGAAAAGGGTCTTCGGGCCATATATGATATGATATGATAAGTGGCGCCTAAGATAAGTAAAAGACGAAAAGTTTTCGAACAAGAGTTCTTTTTGTTGTTTTCGAAAGAATATGCATCAAAGGAGTTTTGCTATGCGTTTTGAACAAGTATGATTCTGGAAATTAAGAATAAGAAAAGAAAGATGATTTTTTTTCACGAACACGTGCATCAGTCTAGGCATAAGTTCCATGGTAATGCATATGTAAGAAGATTTGTTTGTTATTCACCTTACTATATGCCTAAAATTGCTTCTGATAGAGTATAGATGTACTTACTGAGATTTCTCCCGAAATCTCACCCCATTCCTTGTATTCCCACTATTGTGCCCTCTCGGGGACAATAGACGTACTTGCAGGTGAGGATGGATCAGAAGGATACGACCCCAGAGATGACACGTCGGACCCTCGAGGGTCCGATTGAGGCCGCCCTTAAGGGGCCAGTACCACTAGACCGCCCGGGTCAGTGGGAGATAGAGTCACTGAAGGTGACTATGTACAGTTATGTTGGGCTACGCCCTTCAGGGTGTTGTTTAGTATTAGGGATGGACGAGTCCCTCCACTTGGGGCGCATTTTTGGAACGCCTTCTAGGGTGATATGTGAGGTAGGGCCTAGCCTAGATTTGGACCGGCTTCACTGGGGCCCGAACCTTAAGAAAGTGAAGAAGGAACCCGTCGGATGAATATATGGGCAGTGTTAAGACCCGTATTGTATTTTGATGCCCTGTATTATTGTTTTTGGAAAAAGTCTTCCCGCCTGTGGGAAGCACTATTTTGGTTTCTTGGACAAGTGATGTAAATATTAAATCCTGGTTATGTTTAATATTATGTTTGGGATCCGTAGTCTAACCATGTGATGTATATTATTGACGGCTTAGCCTTTTTATTTCGCTACGAAAATCTTTACTTGACGTTTCAAAAAAAAAAAAAACTAAATGCATGCTATGACGAGGGGTGAGCTTCCTTGTGTTGTTCGTCCCCGACGCTTCTATTCACGTGCGATCCCAAGCGTGGGTTGGGGAGTCGACAGCGGTGGTATCAGAGCAGTTTAGTCTCTGGGTAACAACCACAAGTCCTAGGAAAAGAAATCACATGGTATAGGATTTAATCTTTTAGCATCAGGCTTGGAGTGTTTTGAGAAACCAGAGGAAAGTGATGCTAGTACTATGAAGATCAGAGTAGAATACCGGAGTTTGGGTAACTCACGTGTAAATTTTGTGTTTTCAGGGGAAGGTATGGCCGGAGGAAAACGTCGTGCTCCTACCCCAAGGACCAGGGTACCCCCTGAAGAAGAGGATCGGGATGTCGGTAACCCTACGAGGGGAGAGACGCCCCAAATCACTCCCCCTAGAACTGAAGGAAAGGAAGCACGGAATACCCCGATGGATGGGGACAGGCCATAGCTGAGGCAATCCGTCAAATGACGGAGTTAGTAAAAACTCAGATGGAACAAGGCAGATGTCATCCACATACCGGCGGAGGAACGTCGGGCTGTACTTATGAAAAGTTCCTGGTCTACCGATATCCGAATTTCATGGGAACGGAAGGAGCTATGAAGGCGGATAGGTGGATCATGGACCTGGAACGTACGTTCGAGATCAGCGGGTGTACAGAGATCCAGAAGGTCCAATACGCGGGACACCTACTACAGGGAGAAGCTGGACTATGGTGGGATACAAAGAGGAGGCTGTTAAGGGAGGAACTAGGAGAAAATGTGAATCCCACCTGGGAACGCTTCAAAATGGAATTCGACAACCGCTTCTTCCCTGAGTCCATCAAACAGCAGAAGGCCATGGAATTCATCACATTAGGACAAGGAACCATGACGGTGAACCAGTATGCGGCAAAATTCATGGAAATGGCGCGATTCGCTCCTCACTTGGTGTCTACCGAGAAGATGCGGGCGAAGAAGTTCCAAGACAGGTTGCAGCCAAGAATCCGCAACCAGTTAGCTTGCCTACGAATCGAAATTTTCCAGGAGCTAGTAAATGTAGCGGCTATTGCTGAGGCAGAACAAAAGAACTTGATCAACCAGGTACAAATGAATAGAAAAAGAAATTTTCCCTACTCTTCCGGGAAGGACGCGGGCAAGAAGAGGGTTATTCTTCCTGCGGACAAAGGGAAGGACAAAATGAGCGGGCCAGGAGTACTAGCGTCCTCGCCGCCTTGCAGAGCATGTGGACGGCCACATCTGGGCGAGTGTCGGGTAGCGACAGGAGCCTGTTTCCGGTGTGGTCAGAAAGGTCATAGGATATGCGACTGTCCTCAGATGGTCGCCAGCGGGGCTACGCAAACCGGAGAAAAGGCAAGGACCCCAGTGAAGGCCAAAGTGTATGCCCTTACCCCGGGAGAAGTGGACATGGAAGACAAAGAGGCCATTAATGCAGGTATCATTACTGGTAAGGATTCGACCTTGTCTTGATTCAGATTACAAAGGGTTTTTTTTTCTATAATTTTAATGATAATAAGAAATCTTTATAGGAGAAATCATTCTGAGGCGTAACATAGTATATGCATTGTTTGATTCGGGAGCAACGAGATCCTTCATCTCCTATAATTGTGTGCGTCAGTGTAAGCTAGAAGTAGAACCTTTAAGTCAGAAAGTACTGGTAACCCTCCCAGATGGAAGAACGATAGGTTGCCAGCGGATAGCAAGGAACTGCCCTTTAGAGATTGCCGGGCTGCGATTGGATGCCAACTTAATAGTTTTCCATCTGTTGGGATTCGACGTGATATTGGGAATGGACTGGCTATCTCAGCATTTCGCCAAGATTGACTGTCGTAGAAAGGAGATAACCTTCGAGCTGCCAGGAGAACCAGAGTTGCGTTATGCGGGAGAAACGGTTAGCTCGGTTCCTTCTATTATGACGGCAAGAAGAGCAATCCAGAGTATGTAAGGAGAGGCAAGAGCATTTTTGCTGCTATCCTCAAATGTAATAGAAGAATTGAAAAATATCGAGGAAATTCCAGTGGTGCGAGATTTCCCTCAAATATTCTCGGAGGATTTACCTGGACTACCTCCGGATCGCGAGACAGAGTTTGCCATCGAATTGGAACCCGCTACGGCGCCGGTTCATAAAGCACCATATCGAATGGCACCAACGGAACTAAAAGAATTGAAAGTACAGATAGAAGAGTTACTAGCAAAGGGATTTATACGACCTAGTTCGTCACCATGGGGAGCTCCAGTTTTATTTGTAAAAAAGAAGGATGGGACTATGAGAATGTGTATTGACTATAGAGACCTCAACAAGGTCATTGTCAAGAACAAGTATCCGTTACCACGGATAGACGATTTGTTAGATCAATTACAAGGAGCGACCGTGTTTTCAAAGATTGACCTCAGATCAGGATATCATCAACTAAGAATCAAGGAACTGGATGTACCCAAAACTACATTTCGAACTCGTTACGGATACTTCGAGTTCTTAGTTATGCCTTTTGGACTGACAAATGCACCAACAGCCTTTATAGATCTGATGAATAGGATTTTTCGGCAGTATTTAGATAGCTTCGTTGTAGTATTCATTGACGACATCTTGATATACTCTCGGAGTGACGAAGAACACCGAGAACATCTGAGAACTATATTGAGTACTCTACAAGAGCATCAGTTGTACGCCAAGCTTAGTAAATGTGAATTCTGGCTTCGGGAAGTCAAGTTTCTGGGTCATGTCATTTCCAGCAAAGGAGTGGCAGTGGACCCGACAAAAATAGAAGCGGTGATGGAATGGCAGAGACGGACAAACGCTCATGAGATACGAAGCTTCCTCGGACTAGCAGGTTACTACAGAAGGTTCGTGGAAGGATTTTCTAAACTGTCTGGCCCTCTGACAGCATTGACCAAGAAGAACGCCAAGTATGCCTGGAGCAACAAGTGCGAACAGAGTTCCAAGAGCTCAAGAAGAGGCTGACTTCGGCACCAGTGTTATCATTACCAGAACCCCACAAACCGTATGTAATATTCAGCGATGCCTCAAAAATGGGTCTGGGATGTGTTCTAATGCAGGAAGGGCGAGTGGTGGCCTACGCGTCCCGACAGCTTAAAGATCACGAGCGTAATTACCCCACCCACGACCTAGAATTGGCAGCGGTAGTATTCACACTAAAGATTTGGAGACACTATTTGTACGAGGAAAGGTGTGAGATATATACCGATCATCAAAGCTTGAAGTATCTGTTCAGTCAGAAAAGTCTAAATATGAGACAAAGGAGATGGGTTGAGACGATCAGTGATTTTCAGTGCGAAATCAAATACCAACCGGGAAAAGCGAATGTGGTGGCAGATGCATTGAGTCGAAAGATGAGGGTAGAAGAGTCACCAACGCTGACAACTATGCGGGGTATGCTGACTAAAGACCTACCCCAAGGGGTGATGCTACTGGCGACACAGGAAATTGTACCGCTGATCGAAGATGAAATAAAAGAAGAGCAACGAAAGGATGCTAAGCTGGAAAAGATTCGGCAAAAACTAATGGAAGGGCAGGGACCACCCCACTTTGCACTATCAGATAACGGGACACTGTGCTTTGAAAAGAGGACAGCGATACCAGAGAATCCAGAACTAAGAGAAAAGCTTATGAGGGAGGCACACTGCACCCCTTATACAGCTCACCCGGGAAGTACTAAGATGTATCAGGATTTGAAGAAGAAATTTTGGTGGGAAGGCATTAAAAAGGATGTGGCTACATTTGTGGCCAAATGCCCAATATGCCAACTAGTTAAAGCCGAACATCAACGACCGGCTGGAACGTTACAACCCTTACCAATTCCAGAATGGAAATGGGAGGACGTGTCTATGGACTTTGTAGTGGGATTCCCAAGGACCTCGGCAGGGAAGAATACAATCTGGGTTATCGTCGATAGGTTAACCAAAAGTGCACATTTCTTGCCAATAGCCAATACGGATTCCATGGAAAAATTGGCCCGAACATATGTAAAGGAAATAGTGCGCCTGCACGGCGTGCCCCGAACGATCGTTTCAGATCGAGACCCCAGATTCACGTCCCGCTTTTGGCAAAGTCTACAAAAGATGATGGGGTCGAATTTAAAATTCAGTAGTGCCTATCACCCACAGACCGATGGTCAAACAGAACGGACAATTCAAACCTTAGAAGACATGTTGCGAGCATGCGTGCTAGATTCACGCGAAAATTGGGAAGGTCTCTTGCCTCTAGTGGAGTTTGCCTATAATAATAGCTTCCAAGCTACTATCCAGATGGCACCCTACGAAGCTCTGTATGGAAGGTAGTGTCGATCGCCTCTGTATTGGGATGAAGTTGGCGAAAGCCGAGTGTTAGGACCTGAATACTTACAAGAAGTCCGCGCTCAAGTAGAATTGATACGGGAAAGAATGAAGACCGCGCAAAGTAGACAGAAGAGCTACGCAGATCGACGTCGAAGACCCTTGGAATTTGAAGTCGGCGATTGGGTATATATAAAGATTTCCCCTATAAAGGGAGTGACTCGATTTGGCAGGAAAGGAAAATTGAGTCCGCGGTACGTAGGTCCCTATGAGATTCTCGAGAAAGTTGGGTTAGTGGCTTACTATTTGGACTTGCCCCTGAGTCTGCAAGGGGTTCACAATGTATTTCACGTATCCTCATTAAAAAGGAGTCTGAATGGAGGACCAGGAACGATCATGGATCCAGAAAGTATCGAACTACGTCCTAACCTGACTTACGAAGAATGGCCGACTCAAATTGAAGACTACAAAGAACAGGAACTAAGAAATCGAAAGATTTCGATGGTTAAAGTAGTATGGAACAATCCCGCCTTCCAGGAAGCGATGTGGGAACGCGAAGATCTCATGAGGACTAAATACCCTCATTTGTTTGTAAACAATTGATATGTTCGTAACTCTGTTGTATGAACTTTTGTGCCCTTTGGGAAAAATGATGATTGTGATATGTATATACTTGTATGAATGTATGAATGCTTTGTGAAGATATTGTCTATAATTGTCTAACTACCCCTTAGAGCAATAGTAACTTATGAACTTGAATAAGGAAATGACCCGGACTAGAAGAAACCCCCGTATGTCTGTAGCCACTGTAGCTCAAATGAGAGAAAGAAGGGAAAATAGACAAAGAATAATGCGCAGGAGGCGTGAAAGGATGAGAGTACAAGGGTTAGCACGCTTGGAGCAATACGAGCGTCACCGCACCCACATTATGAGTATGACTCGTGGGGGAGCACTTGTTCCTCGTCGAGCTTTACCTCACGAAGAACGACAACCAACTAGGAATTGGTTGAGGGCTGAAAGGAGACAGTTACGTAGAATGATTCGAGGTCAGGTGAGCGAGCCAAATTTAGAGCCTCTAGGCTTATCCGACAACTCCGAAGACCGTGTTAGGTTAAGAGAGGAAGGAGTGCCCCAACTAGAGACCGAGGAAGAGATCACTCGTAGGATAAACGAGCTGAGGGTGAATATGTATTATGACCCTGACGTGGATGCAGTATTCTACCACTCCCAGGACTCTGTGACCGAGGAAGAAGACGTACCTGCCTATTCATCCTCAGAGGAGTCTACCACGACTAGCACCGGAGGTATATCTCTATATATATATATAAAAAAAAAACCATCCATTATTTGTCTAACTGTGCATGCCTTAGCGATTTCGGGGACGAAATCTTTTTTTTAGTGGGGGACGATGTGACGACCCCAAAATTTAGAGTATTTTTCTGTGCCTAATTATACTAATGTGGCTTAGTAATCTAGGTAAATGGGTAGCTAGTGCCTTAAGAAATGGACTTGAGAGTTCAAGGGCCTTAAGGCCATGGCATGAGCTTGGGCCTAAGTGGGGGAGAGAAAGCCGATGGGTCCATAGGAGGAGGTCCATAAGACAACTCAAGCCCAAGCTTGGTGACACATGTCAAGCTAGGAAGAGTTTAGTAATTTGAGTCAAGACTAGTGGTTGAGAGAAGGAGATTCTAGTAGGTGAGACTAGTTGACTAGTTGTTTTGTTGGAGGAAGAAAGGAAAAGCCATGAGTGGAATCCATCTTGTCCTACCTAGATAAGTGTGTGAAGTGAAGGATTTTGCTAAATAAGTCAACATAGGATCCTACCATATCTAGCAAAATCATGTGGAAAGGATTTGAGAAGACTTGGAGATGGGAAGAGAGGGGAAGGGTTTCGGTGAGGGCCTTGGCCGAATGGCCTTGGGTTTTGCTTGCCTAAAACCTTTCCAAATCTAGGAGAAAGGACATGAGGGGATAGTAAACAATAGGATGAGACTTGGTGTGTAAGAGAAGTGACATGAGATGGGAAATGATGGAGCAAAAGTGGAAAGAAAGGGGTGAAGGTTTCGGTCATGCCTTAGCCGAACCTCTCCCCTCCTTGTTTGACTTGCTTGCCACCAAATCTAGATGAATATTTGTGTAAGAGTGACATGACAAGTTTGTGTGAGGTGTGAGGTGATTGGTTGATGGAGGAAGCATGTGACAAAAGTAGAAGGAGAGTGAGATGAGGGAAGGATTCGGATGAGATGAGGGATGGAGGAATCCGAAACCTCCTTTGGGGGTTTTCCCAAAAATGGATCCTCAAATCCATTTGAATGACTTGTGAGAGGATAGTAGGGGAGACAAGAGGGGATGTGAAGTGATGGAAAGGGGTTGGAACCCTAGGGTATGTGGCCGGCCATGAGAAGGAGAAGAGAGAGCATAATCTCCAAAACCTAGGATAGGATGGATTAGGGTTGATGTGATCAAGTGATGGGAGTCACTCAAGAGTCTTTCAAGCCCATCACAAGTCACTCAAACATAGGGGAATGAGTGGCCTAGAAGCTAGCCAAATGCCTTGGCCGAATGGCCTAGTTCCTTTACCTTTTGGACTTGCACTTTTCGGACACACACACACACCTCTCCCTTCTTGGCATCTCACGGCACTCTCCCATTTCTCTCCACTTGGTTTCACTTGTTCTCACCACCTAAACACACCAAACTAAGAAGGAGAAGGAAGTAGTGTTGGTGGAAGAAGAAGAAGCCTAGAAGAGGTAAGTAACTTAGCCATATCAAAGCAAAAACTTAGAAGCATGAAAGAGAACCTTAAGTTTATACCTTTCAAAAATGGGGCCTTTCTTTTAGAAATAATAAACTTTTAGCACAACCTAACTAAGCATTTATTTTGTTTTCAGAAGTTTTATAAGCTAGCTAGGAAGACAAGTAAGCACCTCCTTACTATACCTTTAGCAATTTCCGTATATTTTAAAGTGAATGTGCTTGAATGTGTGAGAACATGGTTGAATATGTTTTATTGTTTGGTTGCTTGCTCATAAATGCCATGATGAATACTTAAGAGTACAAAGGTTATCTTGATGAGGATTCATGTGTAAAATCTATAATCTTATTGGGTAAAGGATTTGGAGATGATGATGAGTTTGATGGTTCGATGAGAAAAAGTATGTATGCATGTAGATATCGAGTTAGTTGAATGTTGGTAAATATAAGATATATGCATACTATGATATTGGGGAAGCATCTTTGTAAATATTGTGCATATAGAAATGCCATGCTAGGATAAAAGGTGTATGAAGCATTGGTGGAAAAATAGTCGTAATAATTTTTGGAAGATGTTGGCGTTAATATTGCTTAATGAGTACGATAATGCATGCTTGTGGAGTTATATTTTTTGGAGAAGTTCTAGAAGAGAAAAATTATGAAGTTTTAATCTCTTATTTACTTTATATTCATGTTTGGATATTTTGGGAGAAAAGAAGTATGTGGGTTGGGAGAATGACATGTATGGGTTCGGATTCACCTAGATCGTTCAAGTAGTGCCTTAGTGGAAAGACTGAGAGAAGAAAACGTAAGGCTTGAGGACCTTATAGGTTTCGGGTTTGACCCTATTAAGGCTAGGAAATTATTTTAAAAATCTCGAATTTAGGCGAAATGGTGTTAGGGAGATCAAAGGAAGAAGAAAACATCAATAGGAAGCAAAGTAGGGTCTCGGCCCAAACCCTAGGGGTGAATGCCGAGCACCCCACCTCCCCCTAATGCTTTTGTTTAGACATTTTTCCATAAGTAAGAGTCTATGGTATAAGGATTTGAAAGAAATACGACTACACGTGTGTACTCGGGTTCGTCTCGAGTTCTTGCATCTACAAGGTCAAATGCTGCATGTCACATGCATAAGCACGAAAAACCTATGTTTTTAAAGAATGTTTTCGAAAGAAGAAAAATAAAGTTTTAGAAGAACCCCAAAGGCTGGGACGGGGAAGTGTCCCAGTGGAACTCCCTGTTCACTCAGAAGTGATTAAAGTCGAGTGAAAGCCCCTGGGTCGACAAAGAACCGTCGGCAGACCATGTATGGCTCCACATAAGTGTCCGGAGCGTGGTCGCACCTAATGCTAGTGGGTGCCCTATAAGCGGTGTTGGCCTCGGCCTCGCCATCTGATAAGTTTGTAGTCGCTTGGAGAGAAATCCCCAAGCGATGAATAGCGTGAAAGGACGCGAAACGTATTCACTTTGGTCGACTTGGTCGCCGGGTGTGACGGTAACTAGCGGGGAGCACACGGTGCATAGGGGAACCATGAGGTGTCCAAAATAAGAAGTCATGATGAAAAGAAAAGGGTCTTCGGGCCATATATGATATGATATGATAAGTGGCGCCTAAGATAAGTAAAAGACGAAAAGTTTTCGAACAAGAGTTCTTTTTGTTGTTTTCGAAAGAATATGCATCAAAGGAGTTTTGCTATGCGTTTTGAACAAGTATGATTCTGGAAATTAAGAATAAGAAAAGAAAGATGATTTTTTTTCACGAACACGTGCATCAGTCTAGGCATAAGTTCCATGGTAATGCATATGTAAGAAGATTTGTTTGTTATTCACCTTACTATATGCCTAAAATTGCTTCTGATAGAGTATAGATGTACTTACTGAGATTTCTCCCGAAATCTCACCCCATTCCTTGTATTCCCACTATTGTGCCCTCTCGGGGACAATAGACGTACTTGCAGGTGAGGATGGATCAGAAGGGTACGACCCCGGAGATGACACGTCGGACCCTCGAGGGTCCGATTGAGGCCGCCCTTAAGGGGCCAGTACCACTAGACCGCCCGGGTCAGTGGGAGATAGAGTCACTGAAGGTGACTATGTACAGTTATGTTGGGCTACGCCCTTCAGGGTGTTGTTTAGTATTAGGGATGGACGAGTCCCTCCACTTGGGGCGCATTTTTGGAACGCCTTCTAGGGTGATATGTGAGGTAGGGCCTAGCCTGGATTTGGACCGGCTTCACTGGGGCCCGAACCTTAAGAAAGTGAAGAAGGAACCCGTCGGATGAATATATGGGCAGTGTTAAGACCCGTATTGTATTTTGATGCCCTGTATTATTGTTTTTGGAAAAAGTCTTCCCGCCTGTGGGAAGCACTATTTTGGTTTCTTGGACAAGTGATGTAAATATTAAATCCTGGTTATGTTTAATATTATGTTTGGGATCCGTAGTCTAACCATGTGATGTATATTATTGACGGCTTAGCCTTTTTATTTCGCTACGAAAATCTTTACTTGACGTTTCAAAAAAAAAAAAACTAAATGCATGCTATGACGAGGGGTGAGCTTCCTTGTGTTGTTCATCCCCGACGCTTCTATTCACGTGCGATCCCAAGCGTGGGTTGGGGCGTCGACATAAGACATGTGTGTGTAAGAGTGAGTGACTTGATGGGTGATTGATAGTTACTTGTGAGGAGAGAAAACTATTGGAGGAAGTATGAGTATTTGATGGAAGCAAGGCAATGCCTTGGCCGACCACTTCATGGCCCATTCTCCTAAGTTAGGTTTCCAAATCCTAGTGAGTGACATGTGAAGTGATAAGAGAGGGGATGAGGTATGATGTGATGGAAGAAAGAGTAGAGAATCACCCTAGTAGGCCCTAACCATGGTTGGTTTTGGGAAAGAGATTCGACCTAGTACATGACTAAAACTAGGCATCATTTGCTCTAATAATATGGGTCAATTATGAGGTATTTCAACCCATCAAATGACATTCCTAGAACTATAGAATGAGTGACTAGAAGCCCCATTTGACCGAATGGCCTTATCCTTTCTTTCCATCTCTTTCGGTCCCATTTCCCACACACACACCTCACGGCAACACCCATTTCTCCTCTCCACTTTCAAATTCTTTTGTGTTCCTCCATCTCCCAAGCACTTCTTTCCTTAGACTAAAGTTGAGTTGTGCAAGATACCCTTGAATGGAAGCTATCTTTGGAAAGGTAAACAAATTCCTAAGCCATTTCATGCATAGGATCTTAGATTTGATCACACATGCACACACACTAAAGCCTATGTTCTTGTTATCTTCTTTGACTATATACTTATGATTTATTTTTATCTTATCATTTTCATACTTTTTTAGAGATATTCTTATCTACACCTGTATCTCTATCTTACCCTTAACATTCCATTTATATGTGTACAGTGAATGTGGTTATATTGCTTGTTGAATGCTTAGTGATAATAGGCTAGTATATTTGAAAAAATGCCTTAAATATTTAGTTGCAAAATCCATGTTAGTAATTATATTATTCTTAGGCTTGAAGTTATATGATGTTGAAAAATATAGCTATTTTGTTGCAAAGGAAAAAATATAGAATGTTGATATGGTAAATGGTGACAAAATGCATGCATGATCAAGATAAGCTTTTAGGATTGAAAAGATTTGGCTTGGTGCAAATGTAGGTTTTGGCTTTGAAGGTTTTAGTGTTAAGATTTTTTTTCAATACTCAACTATTCACTCATGAGATAAATTTGTATTGGATATTTGAGAAATTTGGAAGTGAGAAACTAGGAGGATCTAATAGCTTAAATTTCGATTTTCCTATGTAGGATCAAGTGTGTTATTATTTTGGGGAAGAATGATAAAAAATATTTAATCTAAGGGCCTTAGGGTTTTAGTCAAGCTCTCTTTGTGGTGCTAAAAATATTTATTTATTTTATCAAGACATACTCAAGTACATGGATGAGATTGGATGAAGAAAATCCTAGGTTGGTATCTTGGAGGGTCTTGACCTAACCCTAGGAGTGAAAGCTGGGTACCTATTTTTCCTTGTTAGATCAATTTTCATACTTTTATAGAAATTATTGATGAATTCGTGAGGTGTTTTGGTTGTGAATGAACATGACAATATGTATGCTTGCACTAGTCTCGTGATCCGCATGTGTAGCATAAGGGTTGCATGTCATATGCATGAAGCATAAAGTCATATTTTTGAATCATCACGTGTTTTCTAAAGAAAAAAAAAAGAATTAAGTTTTTATAAGAATCCCAAAAACTGGGACAGGGTAGTGCCCTAGTAAAACTCTCTGTTCACTAAGGAGTGAATAAAGTCGAGTAAAAATCATTGGTCAACGAAGAACAGTCGATGGATCATGTATGACTCCAAAAAAGTGTCCGAAGTGTGGACACACCTAAAGCTAATGGGTGCCCAAAGACAGTGTAGGAATTTTGCCTCGTTGTTATAAAAACAAGTATGTAGTCACTCGATTTGAGTGGTCACCGAGTAATAAAGAGCGGATAATGTAGTCACTTTGGGCTTAAGTGGTCGTTGGGTGATACAGTAACGCATAACGTAGTCACTTTGGGCTTGAGTGGTTGCCGGGCAATACGACAACTAACGGGGAATACACAATGTGTAGGGGAACCGTGAGGTGTTCATAAAGAAGTCATGACAAGAACGGTTTTCAAGCCCAAAAAATGATATGAATATATTAAATGGGGCTTAAGATAAGAACTGATGAAATACACGAACAGTTTATAAAAATGTTTTGAATACGTGTCAAAGAAGTCAAAATTATATGAAAGACCTTTTATGAAAAGTACATGCATGAATCAAGTCTGAAAGAAAGTCAAGATTTATGACAATTATCATATGCATATGTGTCAGTTAAGTCACTAGTCTCGTATGCATGATGTTGTCCAAATGACTAACATAAGAAGGGGGTGAATTGAGTTATATTAAAAAATCAACACTTATAAATCAAATACTTAATATAAAATATAAATAAAATACGAAGCATCAAGAAATATAAACAATAAAGGCAAGAATAAGCAAACTCAGTATTTTAACGAAATCCAGCCCCACTGTCTACGTCCTCACCTCAAGCTATCCCTTGAGGATCTCAAATTTATTATTCAATCTCCTTCAGGTGGAGATAGAAATCTATTACACCTTTGAGCAATACCGCTATAAAGAATCTATGTAAAATACCCTTTACACTTGCAATCACCTCACATTTTGTGATTCAACTATTTCTTGTGTAGAATACCTTATACACACACAAAGGTTATACGCACATTCTTATTGATGCAATAGCTGATAATGAGTAGATTATTATAATACACTCATCAATGAGTGAAATAAGAATAATACAGTGCAACTTATATCTCTCTCAAAATGAACAAGAATTAAGATTCAAAACTTAGAGAAGAGAGAATGAGAACTTTGAATGAATGATGCAAAACTTAGCAATTGATATGAAAACTCTTATTGTTGTGATTTTGCAAAACTCAAGTGAGCTATTTATAGGCAAAATGAGTCTTCAATTTTAAATTTTAGCAAATGTAAAAACATCTTTCATATTTCAAAATATTCAAATAAAAACATCTCTTTTCAAGACAACATCATTCATATTTAAAAAAATTCAAACAACACATTCACATGTCAAAACATGACACTCAATTATATTTCAAATTCAAAATTCAAAGTTTGATGATATCATTGCATATGTCAAGTATATGTGAAATATAATTTTCGAATTTAAACCGTTTGATGATATCATTACATATGTCATGCACATGTAAAATATAATTTTTAAATTTTAAAACTTTTAATGATATCATGCATATGTAAAAAAAATTTGATACTTTGTAAGAGAAGATTAATTTTGAACCTTATCCAATTTCAAATTTTATCAAAAGATGTACAAAATTACTATGCGAGTTTCATTTGTAGACTGTTTTTCTTCTTACTCATGCTTGATTTCCTTATGTGTTTAGCTCCCTTTATGCGTAGATAATTTGAGTTTGAGTTTTTAAATTTATTTGTTATAATCAAAATTTATACGAAAATACGAGACTTGAAATCATGCGTTCAACAATCTCCCCCTTTTTGATGACAAATATTTAGTAGAAATCTGCGACCTACAGTAATACTTAAGCTCCCCCTAAAAATATGAATTAGTTTTTCAAGTAAAGTATAAACATGATTCTAGCATATCTAACATGATAGTATAATACTAGTATAAGACTTCCCCCCCTTTTGGCATCATTAAAAAGGAACCGCAATTGATTTTAGTAAGATTTCTTCCCGCAATAACCAATAATCAAATAAAATAGTGCGTTAGTAGAAACTGTAGAGAGTTGAATAATTGGAGCCACCCGTTTCCGACAAAAGCTGCAAAGGCTGAGGCCTAATTTTATCGTCTCAGTGTAGAGATTTGAAATCCGTTTGATTTTATTGACAAATGAGATATTATCAATATTTAAAATCTTTGGGCTGCTGTTTAAATGACCATTTTAACCCATTGAATACTAAAAAAAAATCTTATATTTCTTATTGATCAAATATTCATTTATCCAGAACGATAGAATGGCGGAAAAAAGTTCTTCTGGTAATCTTCCGGATTTGAACTAATAATTGTCTCAATTAGTCATCTCAACCGTCTCATCCAGCATATCTTGTAAGTTTGACTAAGTAAGATTTGAAGAGATGATAGTGTGTCTTGTTCTTATTTCCGTCTCTATAAGAGAAATCCTTAACTTTATTTAATTCGCATCAAATCTTCTTCTTATCTTTGCAATTCGTCTGCATTCTTATTTTATAAATTTTTAATGGCTCATCAATTTCCCTTTAATACTTCTCGTGATCAATTTATTTCTGCATTTGTCGTAAGTTTCATGAAGCAATAAGAGATTGATTTGGTTAATAAATCAGACCACGACGCCATTTATGAGCTTGTGGGTCTCAGAACTCGATACTCATCATCCATTTTTGCTTTTTCCGCTCGATTGCAGTCTAAAACTCGCGAAATCGAGAAGTTTAATGAAATGGTCTTTGTACTTCAACGACTTGTTTATGAGTTAAACAGAAAAATAGTAGAGTTAAAGCAACAGAATAAGAATTTAAAATCCTTACTTGCCTCTTCATTTCGACCGCTTAATCCTTTAGACGAGAATAACATGTCGATTTATGAAGAGCAAATACAGTTGAAAGATAAGGTTAGAACTTTCAAGTTTTTGTAAATCATTTGAGATAATGGAATAAAATATTCAACAGATATTCATGGCATGTATCATTCTTATTTCTCTTTTAATCATGCATAATCTATCTTCTAGAAGGGATTTTGTGAAAATGTCTGCCAATTGATCGTGTGTGCTTGTGAATTATAATACAATATTACCCTTCTGCACATTATCTCTAAAAAAATGATATATAATTTCGATATACTTAGTTCTAGAGTATTATATTGGGTTCTTTGAAAGATTTATAACACTAGTATTATCACATGTAATAGGAATATGATTGTATATAAGTTTAAAATCCTCAAGTTGTTATTTAATGTAAAGAACTTGAGCACAACAATTGGCTACAGTAACATATTCTGTCTCAACTGTAGATAATGCAATATGATTTTATTTTTTACTAAACCATGAAACAAGTATATGACATAAGAAATAACACGTTCTACTGGTACTTTTTTGATCAATTTTGCAACCAACATAATCTGCATCTGACTAGCTAATAAGATTGAAAGAAATGTGCTTAAGATATCATAACTCTAGGTCAATGGTACTCGCAAGATATCTAAGAATATGTTTGATTACAATTAAATAAGATTGCTTTGGAAATGATTGAAAGCGTGCACAAAAACATACACTGAACATAATATCAGGTTTACTAGCTGTCGAAACCTTGCTTGCGCTTGAGATCGTACGCAAATCGAGACGTCAGAGATGAGCATCACAAGGAAGTTTACCCCTCGTCGTATTATGTATCTGATGTATATATATATATATATATATTTAAGGCAATGAATAAAGATTTTCGCAGGGGAAAAATGTTAGACCTTTCTAAACTTACATCACATGGCTTGAAGACTCTAATATCTCAAAGTACTTCATTACTATAAATATAAATACAACGAAAATTCGTAATTTTTTCTTCTTCCAAAACACGGGAAGCCCAAAATAACTTCATACACCTCTAGAGGCAATGTTACCAATATATCTGTCTCCACAAAAGTGCGTTTCCCAAATCAACGAAAGTTTTTCCAAAATATAAATAACTAGATACAAAACATCTTAGGCGATTCCCATCACCTTTCTGTCTAATACAGAGGTTTTTTTTATCTTCTTGAAATCAGGGTTGTAACGAAGATGGTCCAAATTCATGATAGGCCCTACATTATAACTCATCCAAGAGGATGACTCATACAGGCGTCCCAAGTGGAGGGACTCATCTACTCCTAAGACCAAGCAACACCCTGCAAGGCGTAGGTCTGCCAAAATGTACGTTGCCAAAGGCAGTGACTCCGCCGCCCATCAGCCTAACATGCCGAGAGTCACCGGCTCGACGACGGTGGACTTAGTTGGGCCCTTGGGGGTCTGAGGTGTCATCTTGAGAATTATACTCGGTTGATCCGCCATCACCTGCAACTACCTATATTGTCCCCAATAAGGAACAATAGTGGGAATATAAAAGGGTGAGATTTCGGAAGAAATCTCAGTAAGTACATTAATATTTCAACAAAAGTATTTCAAGCATATAGTTAAGTGAATAACAAACAATCATATGTACCTCATGCATTATAGGACTCATGACTTTACTTATCCACATGCTCATGCTCATGTCACTTTCTTTAACTTGCTTTTCTTTGACTTCTTTCGTATGTTTCCTTATAATTTCATGTGACAAATTACTTGAAACACCTTTTCAAAACTCACCACTTTGAAATACTTTTCATCTTTTCTTTTCTTAGGCGCCACTTATCATATCATATCATTAGGCTCGAAAGCCCATCTTTTCATCATGACCTCTTATTTGGACACATCATGGCTCCCCTATGCACTGCGTATTCCCTACTAGTTACCGTAGCACTCGACGACCGTATCAAACCTAAGTGGCTACGTTTCTCACCCTTCGCACTCTTCATCACTCGATGATTAATCACTCACCGAGCGACTACAAATTTATTCATATATCGATAACATAAAAGTCAACACCGCTTTTGGGCGCCTACTAGTTTTAGGTGTGACCATGCTCCAGACATCTTTTGGAGCCATATATGGTCCGTCGATTGTTTTTCGTCGATCCAGGGGTTTTCACTCGACTTTAATCAATCCTGAGTGAGCAGGGAGTTCCACTGGGGCACTACCCCATCCCAGCCTTTGGGGTTCTTATAAAACTTTAATTCTATTATTTTCTTTTAAAAATATGTTTGACTCAAAAACATGATTTTCATGTTTCATACATGAGACATGCAACTTGTAACACTTAACATGTGACACGTGAGACGGACACACATGTACTAAGTGTTATACTCTTTCACAAGTCAAGCACTAAAGAATTCTACTTATTTTCCATCTAAAAGTACACAATGACCTTGTACACATTTAGGGGTGCTCGACCCTTCTCCATTAGGGTTGGGCCGAGACCCTCTTTAGTTGTTTCCTAGTATTTTCTTTTCCTATCATTCTCCAAAAACTCTAATCTAGCCTTTATAAAATAATCGAATATTTTTAACACCAAAAATAAGGTCTTAGCCGAAACCTAGGTTCCTTATGTTTATTATTTTAATCACTTTTCTTTTCAGCAAGATAGCTTACTTAACCATACATGTAAAAACCGAACATTATGCTATTAAATTCCTTTAGTTCTCATACCTCTAATTTCTCCAAGTATTCAAGATTTAATCATCATATAAAGTGATAGTTGATCATTTAAAAGTCCAAACCTAACCCTTAAATCCGAAACTCATATATACATCAATCTAAACTTTTTCAACTCCAAGCATTATTTCAAACATGCATGCATATTCTCACTACTCATCATGTCAATCATGCCGCATTCTATCTTTTCAACTAAGTATCTAAATCCACGATCATAATATGACATTTAACTTAAAATAATACATTAAACAAGCAAGGATTTTTGAGCTCAATATGTAAGATATTTCATCAAATAATCTATCCTACATCATCCAATATCCAACAAGTTTAACCATGATCATGCATGCATTTCGTCAATCTATACATCATGTTGATCTCTTGTGAACAAGTTAACTAATCCACCAATCGTATCATATTCTCAAACTTAAAGAATCATAAGTTTAAATATAGATTCATGCCTAGCTAAGCATGGTATTTTTACTAAGGAATTTCATTTTAGCATAAATAAACAAGAATTTAAATTCTTTCAAAAGTATACTAGAATTGCTAAAGGCAAAATAAGAATATACTTACAATACTCTTAGTGGGCTTAGCTTAAATCTGAAAATATACATATATAAAATAATCTATTAGATTCACTATAAACATGGAGACTTGAATAGTATACTTTTGAAATGAGAATATAGGTGTGGTGTGTGTGTTCTTCCTATGCTTGAATCAACTTAAGCACTTACCTCTTCAACGCTTTCCACTAAAGAATGCTTGCCTTAGTTCTACTACACTTAGAATGTTCTTGCGTTTAGAGGATAGAAGGAAGTGAAGCAAAAGAAAATGGAGTGGGAGGGAGTGTTGGCCGAGAGGTTGAGAGAGTGAGAGAGAGTGTGTGTGCTTTGAGACCAAATGAAACAAGTAAGAGAACAGATCATGCCTAAGGCCATTCGGCCATGTCTCTCCATAGGGTACTAGGTACTCATTTCACTAGTTTTAGGTGTGACATTTGAGGGGTTGAATGACTATTTGATTGACTTCCATCTCATGACCACTCCAAGACCAAATCTAGCCCATAACTAGGTTGATTTTGTTTCCCCCATTTCCATCTATGGCCGGCGCCCCTCGTAGACTTTTTGGATTTTATTCCCTTCACATCACTCATACATCTCCCTTCCATCACCTCATGTGTCAATCCAAAGGATTATAAGATCAAACTTTTGAGAAATGGGCAAACATGGTTCGGCTATGCCACTTTTGGTTTCACCCGAAACCTTCTCTTCTTCTCCCATGGTTTTATCTCTTTTCAATCATCTATCAATCCACTTGTCACTCATTCTTACACTTTTACACATTATACTTCACACTCTTACACCAATCTCACAAGTTCCTTCACCTAGATTTGTCAAAATCCTAAGAAGAACTCCAAATGAAGCCCACGATTTTGGCTTCACCCAAACCCCTCCTTGTTTTCTTTTCTTTCTTTCCTTTTACTTCCTTCTCTCCAATGATACCACGTATCATTTGTCAATCACTTTGTCAACTCACTCTTACAAGATCTACTTTGGGTCATTTGCTTAGATTGTGGAAGATTACATAGAAAATATCTGAAGGAATTCGGCTATATACCTCCACCGAAATTCCTTTTTCTCTTCTCTTCGATTTCTCATTTCAACCACATGTGTCATCTATCTAGATATGGTATACTCCCAGGAAGACTAAAATAAAAGATTTTTTTGTACTTCCCAAGATATCCCAATGATCAGAAAATCTCATCATGAGATTTCACACTATATCCTACAAGTAATCCACTAGTCAACTCCCAACTACTAGCAATTTTTACTTTTTATCTACTAGTCTTGGATGACTTACTAGGATTTCTGTAGAGATGACATGTGTCTCTTGTGTAGGCTTGGTGGATCATGGGTCAAACTCATGGACTTGTGGGCTTATTGTCCCTCTCTTGGCCTACTAACTTAAGTTACGCTTTCAAGACTTCAATTCTAAGCCTAAGCCTTCATCCTCACTTCTATAAATTACCAATATTTTTATTAGAATAATTACTTAATTAAAATAGTAAGAAACAAAAATTTCAGGTCGTCACATCCTCCTCCACTAAAAAGAAGATTTCGTCCTCGAAATTATTTTATGCAATGATATAGGTATTAATTAAAAATATTATACCTCTAGCGCTAGTAGCGGTGGACTCTTCTGACGACGAATATGATTGTACATCCTCCTCCTCTGTCACGGAGTCCTGAGAGAAATAAAATACGACATCCACGTCGGGGTCGTAGTACATGTTTATCCTTAATTCATTCATCCTATGCATAATCTCATCTTTTGTGTCTATTCGGTGTATTTCCTCTTCTCTTTGTCGAATACAGTCATTCGAGGTATCGAAAAGGTTCAGTGGCTCTCCACTAGGCTTGCTCACCTCACCTCGAATCAATTTTCATAATTTCTCTCTTTCTGCTTTTAACCATTTGCTAGGTGGTTGTCGCTCTTCTTGTAGCCTAGCACGACGAAAAACAGGCGCTCCCTCACAGTCTATATTCATAAGATGGGTACGGTGTCTCTCATACTGGTCCAAAAGTCTCAACCTTGTACTTCATTCTTTCACGCTTTCTACGTAATATTTTTTGCCTATTTTCTCTTTTCTCTCTTAACTGAGCTACTGACATGCGTGGGTTTCTCCTATTTCGAGCCATGTCCTGGTTAAAGTTTCATAAGTCACTATAATAGTCGGATAGTAACAAACATAAAACAGTAAAACACTCATATATTAATATACATAAACACCCATACAACATAACAAGGTTCAAACAAGAAGACAACCATCACATTACTAATTTACAAACAAATGAGGGTAATTGGCCCTCATAACATTCTCACATTCCCACGTTGCCTCTTGAAAAGATGGGTTGCTCCGTAGTACTTTAACCAAAGAGATTTTGCGATTTCTCAATTCTTACTCCTTGCGATCTTCAATTCGCATTGGGGCGCAACCTGATACTACTTGGATCCATTACTGTCGCCGGTCTTTCACCAAAGCTTTTCTTTAATGACGACATATGAAATACATTGTGAACTCCTTGCAAACTCATAGGTAGGTCCAAATTGTAAGCTACTATTCCGACATTCTCAAGAATCTCATAAGGTCCAACATAACGGGGACTCAACTTCTTTTCTTGTCGAACCGAGCCACTCCCTTCATTGGTGAAATTTTGATATAGACCCAATCGCCAATCGCGAAATCTAATGGTCTTTTACGTCGATCTGCATATCTCTTTTGCCTATTCTGGGTAGTCCCCATTCTTTCCCTTATCATTTCCATTTGAGTTCTGACTTCCTGTAAATATTCAGGCCCTAATACCCTGCTTTCACCTACTTCATCCCAGTACAGGGGTGACCTATACTTCCTCCCATACAGGGTTTCGTATGGTGCCATCTGAATGGTAGCTTGAAAACTGTTGTTGTAGGCGAAGTTAATTAGAGGTAAAAGACCTTCCCAATCACCACTTGAATCAAATACGCATGCCTGCAACATGTCTTTTAAGGTCTGAATAGTCCGTTTTGTCTGACCATCCGTCTATGGATGATAGGCATTGCTAAACTTCAAGTTAGATCTCATCATCTTCTGTAAGTTTTACCAAAATCGAGACGTAAATTTGGGGTCTCGATGGAAACAATTGTCTTGGGTACACTATGTAAATGAACTATTTCCTTTACATAAATCCGTGCCAACTTCTCTATTGAATTAGTGTTGGCTATTGGTAAGAAATGTGTACTTTTTGTCAGTCTATCCACTATTACCTAGATTGTGTTCTTTTCTACTGATGTTCTCGGAAATCCTACTACAAAGTCCATAGATACATCTTCCTATTTCCATTCAGGGATTGGTAAAGGTTGCAACATTCCTGCTGGGCGTTGATGCTCTACATTAACCAGTTGGCATACTGAACATTTAGTTACGAACATAGCCACGTCCTTCTTGATACCTTCCCACCAAAATCTTCCTTTCGGGTCTTGATACATTTTGGTGCTTCCAGGATGAGCTGTATAAGGGGTGCAATGCGCTTCCCTCATAAGCCTTTCCTTCAATTCTGGATTGTCCGATATCACTATCCTTTTTCCAAAATATAGTGTTCCATCATCTGATATCGTAAAGTGAGGCGATCCTTGCCCTTCCAACAATTGCTGTCGGATCTTTTCCAATTTGGCATCCTTTCGCTATCCTTCTCAGATTTCATTTTTAGTTAGTAAGACAATTTCTTGTGCTATTTCCAGCATCTCTTCTCTAGGTAGGCTCTTAACTAGCATGTCTCGTATAGTCGTCAGTATAGGCGGTTCCTCTGCTCAAGTCTTTCGACCTAAAGCATCTGCCACAACATTAGCCTTTTCTGGATGATACTTGATCTCGTACTGGAAATCAATTATAGTCTCGATTCACCTTCTCTGCCTTATATTCAGATTCTTCTGACTGAACAGGTGCTTCAGGCTTTTGTGATCTTTATATATCTCGCATTCTTCCCCATACAAGTAGTGTCTCTAGATCTTCAATGCAAATACTGCTGCTGCTAATTCTAGATCATGAATGGGGTAATTCTGCTCATGATCTTTAAGCTATTGAGATGTGTAGTAACTATTCTTCCTTCTTGCATCAAAACGCATCCCAAGTCCATCTTCGAGGCATCGCTATATACCACGTACGGTTTGTGGGGTTTTGGTAATGCTAATACTGGTGCTGAAATTAACATTTTTTTGAGTTTTTGGAAACTTTGCTCACACTGATCCTCCAGACATACTTGGTGTTCTTCTTAGTCAAGGCTGTCAGAGGACCAGATAGTTTGGAAAATCCTTCTACAAACCTTCTGTAGTATCCTGCCAATCTAAGAAAACTACGTATTTCATAAGCATTGGAGCTCCCCACGACGATGAATTAGGCCATATAAACCCCTTCTCCAATAGTTTCTTGATCTGCGTCTTTAATTCTTTCAACTCTGTTGGCGCCATTCAGTAGGTTGCTTTATGAACTGGAGCCGTAGCAGGTTCCAATTCAATGGCGAACTCAGTTTCACGATCCGGGGGTAATCCTAGCAGATAATCTGAGAATACTCGAGAAAAATCTTTCACTATCGAGATCTCTTCAATACCCTTGGCACCCTCCAATGCGTTCAGGGACATTAAAAGAAACACTTCTGCTTCTCCCTTTAGGTTTTTCGTTGTTCTTTTCGCCGTCACAATAGAGGAAATAAAACTGACTATCTCCCTTTCATAACGCAACTTCTCTTTTTCTGGTAGCTCAAAAGTTATCTCCTTCTTGCGACAATCAATTTGGCGTAATGCTCGGATAGCCAATCCATGCCCAATATTACATCAAATCCTAACAAGTGAAAAGCTATTAAATTGACATTTAATCTCACGCCAACAATCTCTAACGGACAGTTCCTCATTATCCGTTGACATCCAATCACTTTCCCGTTAGGGAATGACACTAATACCTTCTAAGCTAATGGTTCTACGTCTATTTTACACTTCCATACACAATCATATGAAATGAAGGATCTCGTCGTGCTGGAGTCAAATAAAGCATATACCACATTACATATCAAAATAATCTCACCTATAAAAGTTTCCTATTGTTACCTTACGAAAAATCATCTTATATTTTAAATTTGTGGTAAGGTCAGATTATTACCAGTAATGATACTAGCATTGATGGCCTCCTCATCCTCCATGTCTACCTCTCTAGGGGTAATGTCATACACTTTTGCCTTCGTGGGAATCTTCGCCTTTCCTCTAGGCATTGCAACTCCGCTAGAATCCATCTGAGGGCAGTCAGGCATCATGTGGCCCACTTGACCATACCGAAAGCAAGCTCCCGTTGCCACTCGACATTCGCCTTTGTGCGGTCGTCTATAAGTTCTACATGGTGGTGACGATGTCGGCACTCCTGGTCCATTCGCTTTGCCCTTTCCTTTATCCGTGGGACGAACACTCATTCTTTTGCCTGCATCCTTTCTGAAAGGGTAAGGAAAACTTCTTTTCTTGTATGTCTAGGCTTGGTTAATCAGACTTCTCTGTTCCACTTCAGCAATGGCTACCACATTCACCAGCTCTTGGAAGTTTTTGATTCGCAGACAGGCCACTTGGTTGCGAATTCTTGGTTGCAAGTCATCTTGGAATTTCTTCGCTTGCATTTTCTCTATTAACACTAGATGAGGAGCGAATCGCGCCAATTCCATGAATTTTGCAACGTACTGGTCCACCGTCATGCTCCCTTGCATCAGTGTGGCGAACTCCATAGCCTTTCGATGTTTGACCGATTCAGGAAAGAAGTGGTCATCAAACTCCATCTTAAATCGTTCCCATGTAGGAGTTACATTCTCTCCGAGCTCTTGTCTTAGTAGCTTCATCTTTGTATCCTACCATAATCCGACTTCCCTTTGTAGTAGGTGACCGGCATACTGTACTTTCTACACCTCCGTGCACCCACTAATTTCAAAGGTGCGTTCCAAGTCCATGATCCAATGGTCTGCTTTCATGGCTCCTTCAGTCCCCATAAAGTTTGGGTACCGATAAACCAGAAATTTCTCATAAGGGCATCCTGATGTTTCTCCGTCGGTATTTGGATGACATTGGATTTGTTCCATCTGATTTTTTACCAGCTCTGTCATTTGGCGGATAACCTCTGTTATCGCCTGTGTGCCATCCCACTCATTCGAAGTCTCTCTTCCTCTGGGTTGAGGTGGCGTGATTAGTGGCGTATTTCCTGCCATTAGTATGACAGGACTTGAAATGTTTCCTACTGGCGGTGCCTCAGGTCTTGGGGTAGGAGCACGGCGCTTTCCTCCTGCCATAATTTCTTGAAAAGCACAGAATCCTCACATGAGTTACCCTAACTCTTGCGCTTCCGATTCTCATGACTCCCAGCATCATAAATTCATACGGATATTATCTCCAACCAACCGTTCTAAGAATTTAGGACTATAACTAAGAAATCATAACATATACCATGTGATTCTTTTCCTAGGACTTGTGATTTTCTACCCAGAGAGATTTAACTACTCTGATACCACCGCTGTTGATGCCCCCGCTTGTATTGGGATCGCATGCAAATCAAGACGTTGGGGAAGAGCATCATAAGGAAGTTCACCCTTCGTCGTATCATGTATCTGTATATTTTTTTTAAAGCAGTGAATAAAGATTTTCGCAGCGGAAAAAGGTTAGACCTTTCTAAACATACATCACATGGCTCGAAAACTCTAATATCTCAAAGTACTTCATTACTATAAATATAAATACAACAAAAATTCCTTATTGTTTCTTCTTTCAAAATAACGGAAGCCCAAAATAACTTCATACACCTCTAAAGGCAATGTTACCAATGTATCTGTCTCCACAAAAGTGTGTTTCCCAAAATAGCGAGAAAGTTTCCAACATATAAACAAATAGATACAAAACATCTTAGGCGATTCCCATTACCATTCTGTATAATACAAGGGCTCTTTATTTATCTCCTTGAAAACAGGGCCGTAACAAAGACAGTCTAGATTCAAGGTAGGCCCTATGTCACAACTCATCACAGAGGATGACTCATACAGGTGTCCCAAGTGGAGGGACTCATCTACTCCTAGGACCAAGCAACACCTTGTAGGGCGTAGGTCCGCCAAAATGTACGTTTCCAAAGGCAGTGACTCCGCCGCCCATCGACCTAATATGCCGAGAGTCACTGGCTCGATGATAGTGGACTTAGTTGGGCCCTTGGGGGTCCGAGGTGTCGTCCTGGGAATCATACTCGATCGATCTGCCATCACTTACAACTACTTCTATCGTCCCCAATAAGAACGATGGCAAGAATATAAAAGGGTGAGAGTTCGGGAGATATTTTAGTAAGTACATTAATATTTCAACAAAAATATATCAAGCATACAGTTAAGTGAATAACAAACAATCATATGTACCTCATGCATTATGGGACTCATGACTTTACTTATGCACATGCTCGTACTCATGTCACTTTCTTTAACTTGCTTTTCTTTGACTTCTTTTGTATGTTTGCTTATAATTTCATGTGACAAAATACTTGAAACACATTTTCAAAACTCACCATTTTTAAATGCTTTTCATCTTTTCTTTTCTTAGGCGCCACTTATCATATCATATTATATGGCTCGAAAGCCCATCTTTTCGTCATGACCTCTTATTTGGACACATCACGGCTCCCCTATCTACTCAATACTTGCACCCCTAATTATAATATAGAATTCGTCCACATTTGGAGCAAATGAAGATCATAAATGCATATCAGAATGAAGAGAACATCTTTTAAACGGAATTGGTGTTCTAGGCCGAATACCACCCTTTAATGATATCTTGGCACGTAGAACATTCATTAGAATACTTGTGGGAATGCAACAGAGAGGATCTAGAGGACTGACTATGGAAATGAGAAATCCCTAGCATTCAAGTTCCTCTCTTCCATCAAACAATCGCACACTGGATTCTCCTCCCTCACAACAGAACTAGCAAACCCTCGAGCCAAACCTTCCTCTCCTCATTCTCCTCTCTGTGAAAACCCTCTAGCCCAACTTTTCACCATTGAAACAACCCTCCTTGCCTCGTGCTCCTTTCTCTTTCACTTCTTCACAATGCTCTTATCTCTCCCTCTGTACTCTCTCGTGCTCCTCTTTGTGATTTTAGGAAAAAGTTATCTCACACATTCATGGTTCATGCACAAAGGTATTCTTTTTTTTTTTCCTTTTTAAATTTATGGGGTCCCTATTTGGTCATTGAGAAAATTGGGAGAAAGACGAAGTCGGTCCTAGAGTGCACACGATCTTCGTCTTTGATCTTTTAATAATTTCCGTTCTTAAGCCACAAAACCTTGGACAAGGACGACAAAAATTATGTTTATGATTTTCCCCACCAGAAAAACCAAAGAAAGTGGAAGTAACCCAAAACTTGTCAACAAAGATGAAGGAAATTAAAAGTTGAAACGCACAACAGAAGACTTTACTCACGGAAGACAATACTTTCCTGAAAAGGATGTATTGACTTAAATTTCTCTTTTTGATTAGTTTGTGATTTTTTGCATTTTTCTCGCCATCTTTTGCATTATGGTATTGCAAACATTTTGTTTGGGGATGAAGGTGGTGATGGTTGAAGGGAAAAAATGAAGACGAAATGCGATTGAGGCCCAGTTTGGATTGAGAGATGAGACGAGTTGATATAAATTTAGTTTATTTTTTAATATTATTATTGTTTTAGGATTTGAAAAAGTTGATTGAGATTTGAAAAATGTGTATTGGAATTTGAAAAAAACTGTATTGGAATTTGTGTTTGGTATGAAAATTTGAAAAAATGTAATGATGAGTTTGAGATGAGTTGAAACGAGCTCGTCTCGTCTATGAATCCAAACCAGCCCTGAAGCTCCCTTTGTGCGCTACTTCTGTATTTTCAGTGATAATCAAGTGCAGTAAGTCTTATTTTTTTTATCATGTAATTTGTTGATGTGGCAATTTACCATTAATGAGTATTAAGCACCCTAGAGCACCTTGCCTAGTCAAAAGTGGGACTGCAAAATGAAATTCCTTTAACCCACCAAAATGGTACGTTATTGGTATGTGAACAAAAATATTATCGACGAATAGCTTATGGAGGAATGCCATTATCTCTTGTTTTAGGGATCATTTGTCTTGTATTAGTAACTTTTATTTAACAGTTGAGAAAATCTATGTGCAGTTGATTTGGCCAGTTGGTAGGCAAATGCCTGAAACAGTTGGGTCTCACTTCCTCCTCTTTCTCTTTTCTCAACAGACATTTTCTTTTCTCACCCACTGCACTTTCATTTTTTTTCCTCTCTGTTTTTGATGTAATATTCCATTGATAAGTCTTTTTGTATTTATCCCATTTCGATAGTTTTTTTGTTTCTTCCTACAGTTTGGTTGCCAGCCTTGAATATTTCAAAAAAGGAAAAAAGAAGAGAGTTAAAGATTCTAAAAGTTTTCCTAGCTTTGATTGTTTGACGGTTTTCTCACAAACCAAATGGGTTATTGATGAGTGCGTGAAAATACCCTCTAAATATCTTAATATTTGATTAAATTATAAAAAATAAAAATAAAAATAATTAGATTTCACTTATTTTATTAAATTATATTTATATTTACATTGAAATGTTTTTAAATACTATTTATCTTATTTTATTTTTATTTTTTATTTTCTTATTATATCTTTTCTGACTTTATTTTATTTTATTTGTCTTACACTTCAATTAGGACCCGCATGACATTATTCAATAAAGTCACATGATCTAGTGAATTGGGTCCACATGATATTCAAGCCCCAACGCTAGCCACACGGACATCATTATCCCATTTGATTTTGTAAAGGCCCACACTTGAACTTCAATTGGATATTGGGACGGTTGCTGCTGGGTTTAGTTTATTGGGGCCCGCCACATGGATGCACTTCAACATGGCTTTTAAACTCGAGAAAAGAGAGGCCGGCACTTTACATTTGAATTTGGACCTGCACCCGAATACACGGCAACTAGGCATTGTTTTAGTTCTAGTTGGGCACGGAATTGAGGGGATTTTAAAATGAAAGCAGCCGCATATATATAGAGAGACGCAAACGGATGAAAAGGCAGAAAGGAATTAAATTCTCAATGGCCGGCTGCGTGATCAATTTTCTCTAGAATTTTTTGTTATTCATAATGTGCATGGATAACTAAATTATTATGTACTATTAGAGATAAACTTGCATATTAAATAATATTTTTAATTTATTTTTAATTCATGTACTTAATTTTCAATTATTAATTTTTTTTTATTATTCTCAATATGTTATTGATGTTTTCTTCTCCGAATAATCTTAGAATTTATTTCGTTTATGAATTCAGTTATACTTTTTCTATTGAATGGATTGGTTCTTTGATTATATTTGGAACAATTGATTATCTGTATTAATTTAATTCTCTGCTGCAATATCGCTTCCTGGATATATTGTCGTTATTGAATTTTCTCAGTGTGGATAACAATTTGTTTGATTTAGAAATGATGAATAGTTTTTCAAAAGGCTACATTAGATTTAATTTTGGTTTATAATTCTATATCTTCCGATTGAGAATTATAAAATTGAATTTTAAATTGAGTTATCAATGAATTAAGAATAATTAAAATACCGGATATATGCAAGTGATGCTCGAAACTCTACTGTTCGTCAACTTTGATTACTTTTTCCAAATTCTTTAGTTTAATTTTAATTTGCATTTAAAATCATTTTTTGATTTCTCATTAATCATTTAATATTTTTTTCGTTTCTTTATTTTTTCTACTATTCTTTTAATTTATCTTTATGTGGAATCGACACCCCAAAACTGAGCTACAATTATCGCGTTATTTTTTGGGTGTAATTAGTTATATATAGTTTTTTATTTCTTCTGACGAACACGAAGAACGTTTCAACTTCAGCCCTATGCTTTTAGTCACTTGCGTGTTGTGTGGATTCCACAAAACCGACTTTAGTACTGGGATTTGGTTTGTAGTATTGTTCAAACATTTGAAACTTAAAATTGAAGATGACTAGTTCATTTTTTAACTTATCAGAACATTCAAAATCAAGAAAAATATAAAAGAAATTATGATGTAAATTTGCAAAAATATAGAAGAAAGCTTATGGGTTTGGGAGGTCTTTAATTGTAATTGTAAACCCTCTGTGTTTATTAAGTGTCAGAGTTTGGGTTTGGGAGAAAATGCTTTGGAAAATGCTCTTTTATATATATATATATATATAATTTTCAGCTATGTATTTGACATTCAAAACAATAATCCATTGCAACCCAGACGAGGGCAAATTTGAGAGTGACTCCCATGCAAAGATGAAGACTAGAGGCAAAAAGAAAATCTAAGACAAAAAGGAAGAAAGAAATTACTATTGAAAAAGAGAAATAAGAAACTCTCTTTGAAACTCTTAAGAACTGAAACTTTTTTTCTCTCTCTATATTTTCTTATGAATTTCATAACAACTGAAACCCAAATTTATAGGCGTTGAAATTACTATACAAGTTACTGTGCAAGACTTAAAATAATGGTGGTGGGGTCATTCACAAAATAATTAAAGGGGCGGGGACCGCCCCTAATAATTCATAACACTCCCCCTTGAATGACCACCCATAAGAATCTGCCTCGTTAAAACCTTGCCAAGGAAAAACCCAGTGGGAAAAAAAAACCAATGGCGAAGGAAAAAGAGTACAGTCTTCTTATGTATCTACAAGTGCTTTAAGATTGTCTCATTAAAATCTTGCAAAGGAAAATCTAGTAGGACAAAATATTAGCAAAAGAAAAAAAGTACAATCAGCACAAGTTTTCAGGACTTTTACTCCCTCTGGAAAGTGCATGATGATAGATTTTTGAGTCTTCACATTTTAATATTCTGCACAATTTTCTTGAATGTCGCAATTGGTGGTGCCTTCGTGAATAAATCTGCCAGATTATCACTTGATCGTATTTTTGATATATCCTCATTTGATTTGAATGATAAAAACAGCATTATCTTCGTATAAAATTGTTGAGTTATCATTGATTATGAAATACCACACTTTTATTGGATATGTTGAGTCATTGATTTCAGCCAAATATACTCTCGACTTGTTTCATGAACTGCAATAATCTCTGAGTGATTTGAAGATGAAAAATAATATCTGATTGACAGACTTAATAGAAATCTGATACCTGCAATAATACTTAAACTTCTCCTGATAATATGCATTAGTGTTTCAAGTAATAAACAAATATTATTTCTGCATATATAACAGATTACGAATTCAAACATGATTTCCATCTAAATAATGCATTAGAGAGAACATGATAATATTTTCATCTAAAATTTTCTCCCCCTCATTCGACGTTATTAAGGAGAACTTGTTTATATACGGCGGAAATAACATTGGAAACCATTCATGTATGATCAAAGCTCTAAAAACTTTGAAATCTAATATTATCGGTTCGGCGGAAAATCAAATCCATTTGACATTGTGGATAAAAGAGATCTTGAAGAGATTTAAAGGTTTCAGGTTGTTGTTTAAATATAACCAATTTTACCATTGGTTTACTCCAGTAAAAAGATCTCGCATTCCTCATAGATTCAGTTGTTGTTCATCCAGAACGATATTATGTCTGATAGAAATTCTAATGTCCAATATTTAAACCATGAACCTTTTATACCTCAACCATTTATATTTTCTCCTGAGACTGTAAACACCATGATAGGAGTAGAGATATATCTTTCTAGTTGCAGCATCAAGAATCCTTAATGCTCAATATGCTGCCTCTCTTACAACCATGTCTCAGAGGCTATTGGCGAGAACGAGTGAGGTTGATCATCTTAAAACTCAAATATTTAAGTTGCATCAAACGCTTGCAACTAAAGATAGAAAAAATAAAGATTTAAGACAAGAAAACAAGGAGCTGGAAAAACTTGTAGACTAGTATTCTCGTGACCTGAAAACATGAGTAGAAGAGCTAGAACGAGAGAAAGTTCAGATAAAAAGTCAACAATAGCAGCTAACGGCAGAGGTTCAGCGTTTACAAGAAAATAGGTATAGCTGTAATTAATCTCGCTGGCTTTTGAAATTATGCATCCAGCATATCTTGTAAAGTGAGATTTGAAGAGATGGTTTGTCTTGTTCTTATTTCCATTTCTATAAGAACCGTCTTTAGCTTCCTTTAGTATGCATCAAATCTTCTTCTCATATCTATAATTCATTTGTATTTGTATTCTTATTCTACAAATTTCAATGGCTCATCAATTTCCTTTTACTATTTCTCACAATCAACATATGAGGTGTCCTTCACCTTAATTACAAATTATTCCTGCATCTTCCGCAGGTGCCATGTTACAGCAAGCGAATGATTTGGCTAATAAATCAGATCGTGAAACCGTTTATGAGCTGGTGACTCTCGGCACCTGATACTCCTCCTCTATTGTTGGATTTTCCAAACGATTACAATCCAAAAATCGTGAGATTGAGGAGCTTAACCAGAAGGTTTCCGTACTTCAATGACTCGATCAAGAGTCTGACAGAAAAATTACGAACTTAAAGAAAGAGAATAAGGATTTAAAATCCTTATTTGCCTCTTCATTTCGATTGCCTAATTCTTTAGATAAGGATGATATGTTGTTTTATGAAAAGTAAATACATTTGAGAGGTGAGGTTAGAAGTTTCAAATTTTTGTAACTCATCTATCAATTGAATAATAAGATCTTTTCTTTTCAAATGCATTCCTTGAATTTAAAGCAGCCATTATGATCTCTTCAGGAGTTCTAACAAGGTAAATCATCAACGTAAACTGCAATAATGACAAATCCGGATTCTGATAAAACACATGGGCATATAGAATTATTCTTAAATCCTTCTTTCATTAGATACTCGTTGATTCAATTATACTACATGCGTCCGGATTGCTTTAACCCATATAAAGATCTTTGAAACTTTATAAAGTACATACTCCTAAATGTACTTAGATTAACTGCTTCAAGTATTGTATATCTTTATATATGTAATGATCTAATGATCCTTATAAATATACAGTGACCACACTCATTAACTGCATATATAATCTTTTTATAATAACCAAATCGATTAAAAATATGAATGTGATTGCATTCATAACAAGGAAATGTATTTCCTCATAACTGCTCTCGAGTTTTTGCAGGAAACCTTGTGCGATAAATTATACCGCACAATTTCATTTTGCATTATGCTTTTGTATAAATACTCATTTATATTTTATAGGCATTACACCTTTTATTGTTTGGACAACATGTCCAAATACCTTTCGCTTTGCTAATGATTTTAATTCAGTTTCAACAACTGCTTTTCATTTTGGCCAATCATTTCTACGTCGACATTTTTTGACTGTTTTTGTCGACAACAGTTTTATTTCTATCTGATGAGTGCACAAAAATGCACTCTAAATACTCTATTTAAATACTAAAAGAAATGAGAAAACAATGGATATAACTCATGTTAATAAAATTAATGGTCATTTATCTTGAGATAGATATAAGCATGATTTAATATATTGATGAGAATATAAAATGTCATATTTTCCTCTCTTAATGTTTAAAAATTTATTCTTATTTGATGCCTAAATATAATCATTATTCTTATATTTTGATTTAGGACACAAATGGAGACATTAGGAGCAAATGAAGATAATTGCGGAATTTTAGACAGTTCTGACATATTTTCGTAAAATGGGCATAACTCTCTCATCCAATCTCCGATTGAGCTGATTCAAGATGATCTAGAACCTCAAGAGAAATATCTATAACTTTTATGTTTTGTGTTTGAAGAGATATCCACTCAATCTAAGACAAAATTGACCATCAAATTGACCATCAATGATCAATTCAGATACAAGATGAAGTGCACTCAAGTTTCTTCAAGACAAATTATTTGACCACAAGATATTAAGTCATACAAGACAACTAATAGATAGAGAAGCAAAATTGAAACACTCAACCTACAAGCAAAATCCAGCTCATGCATGGTGGGAAAACAAATGATCAAAATGACAACTCACAAATCACTTGGATTCAAGAATGGCACATGGCAAAACAAGTTGAAATTGTGATGATTTTGTCATGACAACTTGCATGAAGGATGCTTATAAATAGAAGGAAGGGGTGTGTGTTCTAAGACCATGCTTAGTGTCCTTGGATGCCTTGGAAGATACATTGTTTTTGAGAGCTTGAGAAAAGAAAAGAAAAACCAAAGAAGAGAGAAGAAAATAATGGTTGGCTCTTCCATATTATCCCTTGAAGAATTTTTGTTGCATATTTTCAATATGTGTAACTAATTTTCTAGTAGAGCTAGGGATGAATTTGTATATATGATGGTATTTGTAATTGTTTTTGATTCATATATGTGTTCTTCAAATATTAAACTCTTTTGTTTAGTCATTCGAAATTTATTATAAATGTTTTCGTCACCAAATAATCTTAAAATTTATTTTATTTATAGATTCAGTCATGCTTTTTCTATTAAATGCAATAATCCTTTGATTATGTTTGGTTCAATTGGTTATCTATTTTAATTTAATTCTCTGCTGCAATATTGCTCTACGAGTATATTGTCGACGTTGAATTTCTTTAATATCGATAATAATTCCTGTTCTTATATTGTGACGAATGATTTTTCGAAAGATTACATTTGATTTAAATCTGGTTATTAATGTTTTATTTTCCGATTGAAAATTTGGACATAGAATTTTCAATTGAGTTATTAATGAATCGAAAATAATTAAAATACCAATTATATACAAAGGATTCCCGATGCTTTACTTTTCACACTCATCTAAATCTTTTTGTTAATTTCGTTACTGTTCTTCAATTTCTCAATCCATCTCCCTGTGGAATCGACACCCCAAAGCTATACTGCAAACGACCGCATTATTCTTTGGGCGTAATCACTATCCATAAATTTTTCAGTACTCATGAAATGTATTGAGATCTCATTGTTCCTCTTCAGGGGAAAACATTTCATAAAACACCTCAACACGAGGTTCCTCTTTAGGAGGTTTGTACTCTTCAGGAGTTTTCTCTTCAGGAATTATACTCTTCAGGAGTTACATCTTCAGGAGTTACACTTTTTAGGAGTTATACTTTTCAGGAGTTACCTCTTGAGGAGGATTATATTTTATATAGAAAATACGGTCTCTTCATGAGCACCAATTTTTTTTCTTTTGTGCACCAATAGGTCTTCAACGCTTCAGGTGTATCTTAGACTCATTTATTGCTGTTTTAACAACTCGTCCTTCAAGGATTTCAATTATTGCTTAAGTATTAACAGTAGTAATATATGATTTTATAACACTTTTAGTGTCAGTAAATACATCATGTAATTGATTTACAACACTTTACAGATAGATAATCCTTTAAACTTTTGGTTCACATTTATTCGTAAGAGGATCAAATTAGATAGGGTTTTATTATCCCAAATAATTTCTATCGTGTTTCAGGCAACGATATTTCATTATTTCAAAACATGATGAAATATTAATAAGCTTATATATAAAAGCTTATCAAGTGCTTGGCCGTACAATAGGTACGTGACCATTGTTCAGACATACCACATCCATAACAAACATCTTCATCTTTCTATGAAAAATTATTCTGAGGGCCTTTACCCTTTTCTGAGTTGGATCACTTCTGGTGATATGATATATTTTTATCATCTTTAGTGTTGTCGCTTTTGGGACCAACACTTCTATAGTTTTTCTACCACGTCTACACCTTTAATTCCTTTGAAAGAATGCACCGTTCACTTTTGGGAATGGTGTAAATTTAATATCATTAATAGGACGTAACTGGTAATTTATTAACAAAAACTCATTATTTAGCTCAATCACTAGAAGAAAAAATAAAAGTTCAGAATATTTGTTGAGCTTTTACTCTCGATATTGCTATTGCAGGAGAACATTCAAGATATGAAAAATAATATGTCTTCTCTTATATATCATCATCAGTGACATTTTCACTACATAATTTTAATATTGAACTGATTTTAAAGAGTGCAGAATATTCAATACCACTCTTAAAATCTTGCAACTTCAGGTGCAATAAATCATAATGATCTTTTGAGAGGATTACATCTTCTGGTGTTCATATCTCTCTCTTAATTCATTTCACACAGTAAGATGATTTTTCATGATGAGATACACAGCACAAAATATTTCTTAAGTTCATCATCATATCCAAATGGATCTCATCAAGGATCTTGGATATATAATTTTTTCAAGAAATTTCAATAGTAATAAATTTCGATATTTGACATTATATCACAAAAATAAATCTGTGAATTTAAGAAATATATTCATATTATTATAAGAATAAAAGTAGAATTTTATCAAGTAATTTTCAGTAATATGATCTTTAATATTTATCTCGAGGACTGCAAATAATATATTGAAAAACTTACTTGAAGTAGAAGACCACTAGCTTCAGTACCGGTAGAATCTCGTGCTGATAACGTGTTATAAAACTAAAGAAAGAAATTACTATTGCAAAAGAGAAATAAGAAACTCTTTCTGAAACTCTTAAGAATTGAAACTTTCTTTCTCTCTCTATATTTTCTTATGAATTTCATAATAATTGAAGCCCATATTTATAGGCGTTGAAATTAATATGCAAGTTACTGTACAAAACTTAAAATAATGGTAGTGGGGTCATTCACAAAATAATTAAGGGGGCGGGAACTGCCCCTAATAATTCATAACAGAAGACCATTTTTTGTCTATTTCTTTTTTTAACATATATTAGCTGACACATGGCAAGTTGTATACCTCTCGCTTGCACATCTCGACTGTACCTAACAAAGCTCTTAACAGTTATGCTACTTGAAAAATTTATAGTGATAACAACAAATTTTGTGTGGTTAATTTTTTTTTAAATCTTAATTAAACTTTTTCAATTTTTAAAATAATAATTTTATGAAACAATAATATTCTAAAAAATTTTATTTAACTTTTAAATTTTATTTAAAATTATCTCATCTCATATTATTATTTAAACGAGACCTAAAACTTCATGTTGGGCATAATCTATCATCAAAATTGCTTAAAAAAAAGGAAGAACCGTTTGTTTTGTCCAAATTATATGATTAACTTATGATAGCATTTAATTCAGAGAAAAAGTTATGGTGAGTGTAGAAAATATAATGCTAGATTTTAAAATCATTGTTTTAAATACCATACCGTGCCAGTTGGTATGGTTGGTACAAGTCGTACCCGATCAGTTGGGCAGTATAAAAATGTTGGTTGTTTCGTACCGGTTGAAATACCAGTTGGTATTTCGAACATACTCGCTAATAGTTTAGCCGTACCGGATTTCAACCTTTTACTTTTTTTTTTCATCTTTTACTATTTTTTTTTACCTCAATTCAAACTAAACTAATTATATATATAATTTATTCATATATTGACTATTATTTTGAAATATAATTTTTATATATTTATATTATATAATTTATTTATGTAATGATTGTTTTGAAATGATACACGAAATGGTATCAATATCAAAATATTTCGTTCCAATACCTTGATCGATACATCCAGTGATGTGATATTCAAAATATTATTTAAAACTGCCAAATAATCTATAAAATTCAAAAGAAGTCATCAAGAGAGAACGTGGACATGTGGCAGGATATACAATTAAAATAGTAATATAATGAAGGGGCTGAGAAACAAAAAGGAACAAGGTTTCCCAATAATACATCTTTTTTTTTTTTGAAAGAATGACACTTGTTTGCATATCATTAACTTAAAAAGGAGTCAATACAATGAGGATGACCCTCTACAATCAAGCTCTCAGAAAGAGCAATCAAAAGAGTTTTTAGCTAAAGCATGGGCAGCTTCATTCGTTTGCCGATGAACATGCCCAAAGGACCATTCCTTGAAGTGTTGGATGTGACGCTCCCAATTTACGTATAGAATTTAACGTAAACCGGAGTGTCAGGGTAAGTAATACTTGGCTACTCAACCCCATACTTATCGAAATTTAATTCAAATCGCAGGAGAAAAATTCTGAGAAAAAAATTAATTTCTAGTGATCACAATTATTCATATCATAACATCATCTTCTTACATGCATAACTCAGTTAGTTTTCTTGTATACAAGATTATAAGATTTATCAAATATTTTCATAAGGCCACCTTGGCTCATTCTTCTTTTACTAAAATTTCTTCTCGCATCCACATCGATCCTTTCTACTATTAATTGGTCAAAATTTCTAAGGAGAGTACTGCGAGAGCCCTTCAAGGTTCCTCCAAGTCTCTCGAGTAACTATGGTCTTGTCCATGTCCATATTCAATCCTGTAGTAAATATCAATTTCTAAAAGAAAAGAGACATACAAGAATGAGATTTTCAGCGAAATCTCAGTAAGTACACACGTAACTTAGTAAGTATAGACATCATAAAATAATCATATACAAGCCCAGCAACCAGAGTATGCATTTATGGCATGCTTTATGTGAGTCATGCATGACTTGAACTTATAAACTTGTATCATGTATGTACTTTTCATTCTTATCTTAAAATCCTTATTCTTATAAATTTTTACTAATATCCACTATTATTACTTGTGGTTGGGCCATACTACTATTGTTACCCGTGGTTGGGCCATGCCACTATTATTACTGTGGTTGGGCCATGCCATATCTTTTCTTATTTATTAAATGCTTGCCATGACTTTTGACGACACTTACACGACGACATGTAATATGGACTTTTCTTAAAATAGACATCATGACTTATGATGACATGTATGAGACAAAATGTAACATACGCATAAACTTAGACTTATGACATGCATATTATATATCCATATGAACCTTATAAACTGTGAGAACATTACACATCAGACACACATGCATTTACGTCATATCAGTTCATAGAATCAATGCATACTATGATCAATTTAGTTTTTATTTCAATCCCAATTTTATCTTTAATTAAGTCCTTATCTCTTAAAAGTTAAAACATAACAGTTATATATATTTCTCTTAGTTTTTCATAACTTTTTGAATCACTCAAATCTAATATCAAATTAGCAATTTATGGTCGTTTTACCAAAAGACGTCAAATCTCTCCCTATATCTCGCTCGAGCCAGACATCAAGTAAGAGTTGAGCAAAGTCTCTGCCTAAATCTCAATTCTACCTCTTCAAGTCCAATTTCGACCTTTATAGAGTTATTATCTCTCAAAATTAAAACATTAAAGTTGTAGATCTCTGTCTTATCTTTCCATATTCCCTTAAATCATTCAATTCCGACATCACACTAATAAGTTATGACCAATTTACCATAAGATGTTAAATCTGTCAACATAACCCATTTTAAATCCGAAAATTACTAGGGTTGATCTATTATTTTTTTCCAAATCAAGACCTCATATTTTCTTTAGTTTCCTTCAAAGTGATTATGTGCTATGCTTCCAAAAGAGAGTTAGAAGACTCTCAAATGTCTATTTATAGGGGTGGTGGTTGACCCATATGAAGGAAAGAAGAGGGGCAACTTGGTAAAGACCATAGGCTTATGGTTTGCATGGGATGAGGTGTCCCTCCTAAACCCTTTTCATGATTAAACTAAATCCCCAAAAAATATTAGGCTTTGTAGCTGAAATGATCATCCAATGGTCAGTATTTGAGATGTTTTTGCAGCTCATTTGATCAATGGTTGAGGTAGAAGCTTAAGGGATAAGGGATGAGGTGTCATCTCACCTAACCATGCATGTATCACCCTTTCAAGCCTTCATCTGGTTAGCCACGCCCCGTAGCCTTCCTCTAACCCATTTAGTTACTTTATAACCTCCTTAAAACTATACATAACAAGTTCAAGAAGGCCCCTTCTTGATTTAGTTATGATAGAATCCCATTTGGATCCGTATTCTTCAACTCGAATTCTGTTTAAGTTCAGTCCAGAGTTATCCACTTGCTTCCGAAATAAGTCATTGATACTGTCCAAATATTCAAAAACTCATAATATGAAAGTTTTATATCTATATCTTAGTATTCTATAGGAGTTGAAATCACCTAATGTGGACCTCATATGAGTAACTTAGGCTCATTACACTAAAACTCTATAGTTTAATCTGAGAATGCCTATTCCGAGCACCAAGTGTTTGATCTTTGGTTCTATCACTTCCTTTTGCATTTATACCCCAAAATTTAAAAATTCCACTTCTTCTAAGGTCAACTTGAATTTCTCTAGTTGATACCTTGTTCCAAATCTCAAAGGTCATTGCATAATAGTTTCTAGAATGCATAATTTCACCTATCTTTAGCTCAAATTCTCATTTACATCTCCAACTCTATTTTTCTAGAAGATATTTATCCAATAAATTCCTCTAAAAAATAAATTCAAGTAAAAATTCATCTTAAGAAATTTCGGGCTATTACATCCTCCCCTCTAAAATAAAGATTTCGTCCTCGAAATCGCTAAAGGATAATCTTTAAATTCTTCCAAAATTAAACATTATTGCCAAACACACCTTGATACATTACTTCAACTTAAGCTTGTCCAAAAGTTGTCCTACCATTATTTACAAAAAAGTCCACACATTGACCATATGCGGGGAAATTACAATTTATTAGTACCAACTCCGGCATCTTTTACCTCATCAGCCTTCGCGTCCACTTCTCCAGGGGTGACTGCATAGACTTTGGCTTTCATGGGCGCTTTTGTCTTTCCTTCTGGTGTTGTAACTACTTCAGAGGTATTCTGTGGACAGTCCCGAATCATATGGCCCCATTGTCCACACTTAAAACAGGCTCCTATGGCTAATTGACATTCACCAATATGTTTCTTTCCACATCTTCTGCATGGTTGTGGCATAATAAATGCTTCTTGACCGACTATCATTTCCTTTCTGTCATCGATAGGGGGAGAAATCCTTTCAAAGAAATCAGGAGGTCTCTTTTTCCCTGGTACTTGACCCTGTGCCATTAGGCTCTTCTATTCAGGTTCTCCAATAGCTACCACGTTTATCAATTCCTGAAAATTTTCTATCCGTAAGCACGCCACTTGAACTCGAATGCGCGGCTGCAACCCTTCTTGAAATTTTTGCGCTCTCATCTTCTTGGTAGATACTAGGTGTAGGGCAAACCTTGCTAACTCTATAAATCGGGCTGCATACCATTCTATTATCATATCACCTTGTACTAACGTAGCAAATTCTAAAGCTTTCTGCCGCTTCACAGATTTTGGAAAGAATCGATCATCAAATTCTTTCTTAAACCATTCTCACGTAGGTACTACATTCTCTCCTAACTCTAACTTCAACAACTTCCTCTTTGAGATATTTTTGCAGCCCATTTGATCAATGGTTGAGGTAGAAGCTTATGGGATAAAGGATGAGGTGCCATCTCACCTAACCATGCATGCATCACCCTTTCCAGCCTTCATCTAGTTAGCCACACTCCTTAGCCTTCCTATAATCTATTTAGTTACTTTATAACCTCCTTACAACTCTACTTAACAAGTTCAAGAAGGCCCCTTCTTGATTTAGTTAGGATAGAATCCCATTTGGATCCATATTCTCCAACTCGAATTCTGTTTAAGCTCAGTCTAGAGTTGTCCACTTGCTTCTGAAATAAGTAATTGATATTGTCCAAATATTCAAAAACTCGTAACATGAAAGTTTTAGATATATCTCTTAGTATTCTATATGAACTAAAATCACCTAATTTGGACCTCATATGAGTAACTTAGGCTTATTACAATAAAACTCGACAGTTTAATTTAAGAATGCCTATTCCGAGTACCAAGTGTTTGATCTTTGGTTCTATCACTTCCTTTTGCATTTATACCATAAATTTTGAGAATTCCACTTCTTCTAAGTTCAACTTGAATTTCTCTAGTTGATATCTTGTTCCAAATCTCAAAGGTTCTTCCATAATAGTTTCTAGAATGCATAATTTCACCTATCCTTAGCTCAAAATTCTCATTTAAATCTCCAACTTTATTTTTCTAGAATATATTTATCTAATAAATTCCTCTAAAATTAAATTCAAGTAAAAATTCATCTTAAGAAATTTCAGACTATTACATTGGAGGAGCTTATTTGCATCACTGATCAGTAGGCCAATGGAGCTTCAATCCACCTCCGAACCATTTATAGCCTTCACCACTTGTGAGGAGTCATATTCAAAGATGATATTCCTTTGAAACCCCAAGTGAAAACACAGAGATATGGCCTTTCGAGCTGCGGATGACTCTCCAAGTAGAGGATCAGGAAAGGTTGCTTTTGAGGATTGCGAGGTGGCTTTCACAATACCACTACTGTCCTCAATAATGACCCCTATGTTGATTTTGTAGTTGGTTTTATCCACTCCGACATCCCAATTGACTTTGAGGTAATTGGATGGAGGTTTGCACCAGGGGGTGGAGGTTGTCTCGGTGGAGTGTGCTTCTGTTGGTGGATCACTAAGTTTTGGAGATCATAGACATTTGCACATATGGAGGCATGAACTTGTTGGGCAGGGGTGAAAATAGAATCGAAGACCCATTTATTCCTCTGCCAAATCAATTTTAGACCATAAGCAACCTCACTAACCTTTTCTTCAGAGACTGAGTCCAAGAGATGGTTAAGTACCTCTACAAAAGGGGCTTCATAGTTATCCATCTTTTGAAACCGCTTAAAGCAACAGCACCACACTGCTTGGGCCCCAACACACGACTAGAGGGTGTGAGTGGCTGTTTTAGGATGTTGGAGGCACATCAGATAGGTATTTGTAGCTAGGGGAAGAGGAAGGTATCAGATTCTCTTGAAAATGTTGGCTGTGGTGGGGAGGATTTCATTGGATGCTCTCCACAAGAACATCTTTACAGCTAGGGGAAGAGGAAGGTATCAGATTCTCTTCCAAATAGCTAAGGGAGCTAGAATGGCTGATGTTTGGCCTGACTTCTGCTTAGAAAGAGAGCCTTGGAGGTGGTATGCTGATTTTACTGTGAAAATTCCATTTCTGGTAGCTCTCCATATAAGCTAGTCTGGGCTATTGCAAGAGCTGATAGTGATTTTTTTAATGGCTTCAACTTCAGTAAGGGAAAAATTAGCTTGCAGCAGTTAAGGATCCCATTGACCAGTGTCTGGGTTTATTAGACAGGATACTTTAGAGTAGAGAGGTAGACTGTTGGGGTGAGATTGAATCTTGAAGGAGCTAGGGATGGGTATCCACTTGTCAAGCCACACCCTCATACTTTCCCCATTTCCAATTCTCCAAATTAGACATTCAAGTAAAAGTGGCCTAGCTACAACAAAACTCTACCACAAAGGATGAGCCCCCCTAACTTTTGTTGTCAAGAAGTCACAATGGGTGTGGTATTTGGCTTTGAGGACTTTCAAGGCTAGAGATGAGGTGTTCGACAAAAAGACCCAAGTTAAAATCTTCAAGTTCTTTGAACCCACGACCACCAAAGAATTTGGACTTCCTTAGGCTCTTCCAATTTAGCCAATGAGTCTTAGAGTGTTAATCATTCTTCCCCCACAAGAAGCTCTTCATCATTTTATTAATTGCCTAGAGAATGCCTTTTGGAATTTTAAAGATGCTCATGCTCTATGTCGGAAGTGCCTGGAGTACTGACTTGATGAGCACTTATTTGCCTGCTTGAGTGAGTAGGTTTGTTTTTCAATTGCACATTCAGGTTTTGATCTTGTCGAGGATGGGGTTGAAAGCTTTCATTCTATGTCGGCCAACAAAGAAGAGTAGACTGAGGTATTTATCAAAGGTTCATGAGGCTCCAACACCTGCTAAGGATAGGATTGCTTGTTGGTGGATTTGTCTGGAATTCCTGCTAAAAAAATCGAGCTTTTCTCCAAATTCAAACGTTGTCCCTATGCATTCTCCTAAGCCTGGAGTATATTCCTAAGTTTGGCCTATTCAGAATGTTAGAATATCAAGCTTGACACGTGGAGAGCTCTACAACCAATGATGCAGCTTGGAGAAGAAGTGATCATGTGGTTGAGGTGCTGTGTGTGACCGGGCTTCATTAGGGTTTCATTTAAGGGCATTTTTGTAATTGTATATCGAGCTGTATAAATACATGCGATGCTACAGTAATACAGAATCAGCCGTGTATGAAATCAGGCAGAGAGAGAGAGAGAGAGAGCCCGAGCTTAAGGCGATTTAGGGTTAGGGTTCTTGATGTTCTTTGGGTTGATTTCTTGAAGAAACAGAGGAAACAAAGCTCTGAGGTTGTATCTCTGTAACTTTTACTCTTGATTAATAAGATATTTCTTCTAGGGTTCCTGCTGTGGATGTAGGTCATTAGGGCCGAACCACGTTAAATGCTGTGTTTGTTCTTGATCTGTTTTATCTCTGTTTATACTAAGTTTTTTCTTCATCAAGCTTGGTAAAACATAGAAAAACCTGGAATCATATATATTTACAGACAAGAAAGGTTCTGTAACTGTTCTGTAAATAGTTAACAAGTGGTATCTAGAGCTAGGTTATTCGATGGGGACAGCCAAGTTTGAGTTTGAAAATTTTAATAGAAAAAATGACTTCGGCCTGTGGAGGATCAAGATGCGTGCTGTCTTGGTCCAACAAGGGCTTCAAGATGCTCTTCTTGGAGACAAGAAGAGCATTGACACATCTCAGGAAGAAAATCAGACATTCCTTTGACTGAGAAGGTGAAGCCCGAAACATTACAAAAGGCACACAGTGCCATCATCTTGTCCCTAGGAGATAAAGTACTTAGGGAAGTTGCCAATGAGAAAACGGCAGCAGGAGTCTGGCTAAAGCTAGAGAGTTTGTACATGACAAAATCTCTAGCAAATAGACTCCATAAGAAGACCAGACTCTATACTTTTAAAATGAACCCTGGTACATCCATTGATGAACATTTGGATGAATTTAATAAAATCCTTTTACATCTTGCTAACATAGATATTAGCATAGATGATGAGGACCAAGCAATTCTTTTATTAAGTTCTCTGGACTCCAACTATAATAACAAAAAAGAAACTATGATGTATGGGAGAGAGAGCCTTACCTTGGAGGAAGTGCAATCTGTACTGCACTCCAGAGAATTGTATGCTAAGTCAGAATCCAAACAAGAGATAGGGGAGGGTTTAAATGTTAGGGGGAGGTCTGAAAAGAGGGACAAGAAAGGTAAGAATAAGAAATCAAGGTCAAAGTCCAAGGGCAAACCTCTAAAGTGCTTTGCCTGCCATAAGGAAGGGCACTTTAAAAGGGATTGCCCTGAGAGGAAACAAACAGCTAATGCCATCACACAAGAATCTCCTGGTAAGGCAGATGTAGTACTAGATGGATATGATAGCTCAGAAGTCCTAAATGTATCTGAGACAGACCCTAGGAAGGAATGGATACTGGACTCAGGGTGTTCTTTCCATATGTGTCCCCTGAAGAGTTGGTTTGAGTCTTTCACCAGTCTGGATGGGGGTCGTGTTATCCTAGGGAATAACAAGTCTTGTAAAATTCAGGGGATTGGGATTGTGAGATTACTAATGCATGATGGAATAGAGAGGGTACTGAAAGATGTGAGATACATACCAGAGCTCAAGAGGAATCTAATCTCTCTGGGCAGCTTAGAAAAAACTGGATACTCCTTCAAGTTTGAAGGGGGAAGTCTGAAAGTAAGTAGAGGGTCTCTTGTAGTCATGAAAGGGGTGTTGAAAAATGGGTTGTACACCTTGATAGGTAAGACTGTGATAGGTGAGGCTTCACCTATCATTCACAAAGGAGAAAACCAGGTTTCCCTGTGGCATAGGAGGCTAGGGCATGTTAGTCAACAAGGCCTAAAAGAACTGGAAAACCAGGGGCTCCTAGGAGATAAAAGGCTTCAGGACCTCCCATTCTGTGAGGAATGTGTCTTAGAAAAAACTACCAGGGTTAGTTTCAAGAAGTCCACACACACCACAAAACAGATACTTGACTACATACACTCAGATTTGTGGGGACCTGCAAAGGTAAATTCACATGGTGGGTCAAGGTATTTCCTGTCTATAATAGATGATTTCTCTAGGAAAGTATGGGTTTATGTTTTAAAACATAAAAGTGATACTTTTGAGAAATTCAAAGAATGGAAAACTCTAATTGAAAATCAAATAAGCAGAAATGTTAAAACACTAAGAACAGATAATGGTTTGGAGTATTTGTCAAATGAGTTCACTGAATTCTGCAAGACTAAGGGAATTACTAGACATAGAACTGTTAGGGAAACTCCCTAACAGAATGGACTAGTAGAAAGGATGAACAGGACCATCCTTGAAAGGGTAAGATGCATGTTAGCTACCTCTGGTCTGCCCAAGACATTTTGGGCAGAAGCTGTAGCTACTGCTGCATACCTCATAAATAGGTGTCCTTCCTTAGCTCTCAGTTTTAAAACTCCTCAAGAAGTCTGGTCTGGAAAACCTGCTAATTATCAAAACTTAAGAGTGTTTGGGTGTATTTTATATGCACATATTAATACTGACAAGTTAGAACCTAGGGCTATTAAATGCATTTTTGTGGGATATCCAGAGGGGGTTAAAGGCTATAAACTCTGGGTTACAGAATCTGGAAGACAAAAATGTATAGTAAGCAGAGATGTGGTTTTTCATGAGTCTGCCATGGGGGGAAAACCAGCTAATTCCCAAGACACAGTACACTGTCCAGACACCAGGGATATGCAGCTTGAGGTGGAGCAACCCTCCATTACTCAAAGCTGGTCAGAAACAGAGAATACACACTCTGAGGAACAAGTCTCAGAGACTAAAATCTCTGGACCTAAGGAAACATACCTTCTTGCCAGGGACAGGCAGAGGAGGGTCATAAGACCTCCTCAAAGGTATGAAGAAGCTGATATGACAGCTTTTGCTCTTTCTGTTGCAGAGACAGAAATTGAGGTGGAGCCTAGGACCTTTAGAGAGGCCATGGACAGTAAGGAGGCCAAGAAATGGATTCTTACAATGCAAGAAGAAATGGAGTCTTTAAATAAAAACAAGACATGGGTAGTAGTGCCTAAACCAAAGAATCAGAAGCTTGTAGGTTCCAAGTGGATATTCAAAAGGAAAGAAGGTATCTCAGGGACTGAACCTCCTAGGTATAAAGCTAGGTTAGTGGCTAAGGGGTTCACTCAAAGGGAAGGAGTTGACTACAATGAGATATTTTCTCCTGATGTAAGGCATAGTTCAAATAAGATTTTTGTTGTCTTTTGTTGCTGTACATGACCTGCATTTGGAACAACTTGATGTTAAAACAGCTTTTTTGCATGGAAACTTGGAAGAAACTATTTACATGAAACCTCCTGAAGGTTTTGATACAGAAATGGGTAATAATCATGTGTGTTTGTTAAGGAAATCTCTGTATGGACTAAAACAGTCACACGACAGTGGTATAAAAGATTTGACTCATACATGATTAAAAATGATTTCTGTAGAAGTAAGTATAATAACTATGTCTATTATAAGCAATGTAATAACTGTCATATATATTTACTCCTATATGTAGATGACATGTTAGTTGCCTGTGTAGACATGGACTTGTTAAATAAAATTAAATGCATGCTTAAATCAGAATTTGAAATGAAAGACTTAGGTCCTGCCAAAAGAATATTAGGCATGGAAATAACCAGAGAAAGGGATAAAAATCTTCTCTGTTTATCTCAGAAGTCTTACATTTCAAAGGTGTTAAATAAGTTTGGAATGAGTCATGTTAAGCCTATGCCTATCCCTGTTGCACAGCATGTTAAATTGTCCAATAAACAGTGTCCAGAAACTGAGTCTGAGTCAATGTTTATGGATAAAATACCTTATGCTAGTATGGTTGGGAGTATAATGTATGCAATGGTATGCACTAGACCTGATTTATCATATGCTGTAAGTTTAGTGAGTAGATTTATGGGAAAACCCGGGAAGCCTCACCGGTATGTTTTAAAACAAATTTTTCAATACTTAAATGGTTCAAAGCATTTAGGATTAATTTTTGGAAAAACTGTGCAGTGTGACTTAGGATTAAAGGGGTATACTGATTCAGATTATGCTGGAAACTTAGATACCAGAAAATCACTATCTGGTATGGTCTTTACTTTTTTAGGAGGCACTGTCAGCTGGAAATCTCATATGCAGTCTGTGATAGCATTGTCTACCACAGAGGTTGAATATATAGCCTTAACAGAAGCCTTTAAAGAGGCTATATGGTTAAGGGGGCTGAGTCAAGAGCTAGGAATGCATAGTGGGGATGTCACAGTCTACTGTGATAATCAAAGCACTATACATTTGTCAAAAAATCATGTTTACCATGAAAGATCTAAACATATTGACATTAGACTGCATTTTGTGAGAGATGTCATTTCTAATGGTGAGATTGAAGTAAGGAAAATTTCTACAGAGGATAATCCCTCTAATATGCTTACTAAAGCAGTACCCAAGATTAAGTTTGAACATTGTTTGAACTTAATCAACCTAGAAAAGTGTTAGTACCCATTAGGGGGAACAAGCAGGAACTCTTTTGCAGGGAGAAGTTGATGGAGGCAAGGTTTACAAGCTTGCCAAGGTGGAGAATTGTTAGAATGTCAAGCTTGACACGTGGAGAGCTCTACAACCAATGATGCAGCTTGGAGAAGAAGTGATCATGTGGCTGAGGTGCTGTGTGTGACCGGGCTTCAGTAGGGTTTCATTTAAGGGCATTTTTGTAATTGTATATCGAGTTGTATAAATACATGCGATGCTACAGTAATACAGAATCAGCCGTGTATGAAATCAGGCAGAGAGAGAGAGAGAGTCTGGGTTTAAGGCGATTTAGGGTTAGGGTTCTTGATGTTCTTTTGGGCTGATTTCTTGTAGAAACAGAGGAAACAAAGCTCTGAGGTTGTATCTCTGTAACTTTTACTCTTGATTAATAATATATTTCTCCTAGGGTTCCTGCTGTGGATGTAGGCCATTAGGGCCGAACCACGTTAAATGCTGTGTTTGTTCTTGATCTGTTTTATCTCTGTTTATACTAAGTTTTTTCTTCATCAAGCTTGGTAAAACATAGGAAAACCTGGAATCATATATATTTACAGACAAGAAAGGTTCTGTAACTGTTCTATAAATAGTCAACACATAAGGATTAGGCTAACAAAATAGAGCAGTAATAAATTGGAAGAGAGAGTAACTAAAAAAAAAAAGAGTATAGTACAGTCGTGCCAACCAAAGAAAACTCAACAGAAGTTTAGATACAGAGTAATATTAAGTAAAAGTCTCAATTACATAAATTTCATATAAGTAATTATAAAAACGTAGACTCCACTAATAAATAATATTTTTTTTATATTTTCCAATAAGATTTATTTTTTTACAAGAAATAATGTGAGACTTGTCTATTTATCATATATTAATAATTATCGGTGTCAAGCATTTATTAATCATAAAACAATTGGGATTTAAAAAATATGGGGTGGCTCAACAGCCAGTACTGGAGGCTCCCACTAGTTTATTTTGCTTGTTTCCTTTTTTATTATTTTTTTATATGTATTTTTTAATATTTTTAAATATATTTTTTAATTAAAATATTATTAAAAAATTACTTATTTAATCATTTAAAAACCCAACAATAGCCCGAGCTACCACTACCAGTGGGAAGAGTATCATTTTCCAAAAGTAAGCCATAATCTTAATGCATACCGATTATTACGTGAGATTTATCTCATAGGAAATTGTTATTTGTAAATTTATAATCTGGCATAATATTATATAATTTGTTATATTTATTTAATATTAAAATTCATTTTGTAATTTAACGTATGAATCAAATTATTTTAATTTATAATTTATTTTTGTAAGATCTTATATGAGTAAGGCATTTATCGTAACAGATCACAGGTTATCTTCCTCTCTCTATCTTTCCATGGGTCAGACTTTATTGTAATCAATTGCAAAGATAAAAGAGGCAAGAAAAATGAAGCTTGTCTTTAAATTCGAATTAAGGAAGTATATGTGGTTTTCTGCAATATACCACTCTCCTGTTTAATTTTTTGTTTTTTCAATTAGAACAAAATTACAAAAAGGCAAAAAGGCAAAATAAACATACTGTTATAAAACTAAAAAGAAACTACTATTGCAAGATAATTTATAAAAGAAAATATTTAGAACTTTTAAGAACTGAAGTTTTTCTCGTTCTATATAAATTTTTTTATGAATTATAGATCAATCGAAACTCAAAAGTCGCAATTGGGGATCAAAGAAAATAATTGAGAGAGAGGGACAACTGCCCCTTTTATTGAATTATAACACTACTCATTAAATGACCACTTATAAATAATTTTTCTCGTTAAAACCTTGTAAAAAAAATCCAGTGAAAAGAAAAACTAATGTCGAAGAAAAAAGAATACAGTATTCTTATGTACCGTCAAGTGTTTTAAAATTGCTTCATTAAAACCCTACAAATGAAAATTCAATGGGACAAAACCTCAGCGAAAGAAAAAGAGTACAATTAGCACAAATCTTCAAAACATTTACTTCCTCTGAAAAGTGCATGACGATAGATTTTTAAGTTTTCACATTCTAATATTCTGCATAATTTTCTTGAATGCCTTCATAAATAAATTTGTAAGATTATTACTTAATCATATCTTTGATATATTCTCATCTAATTTGAATGATACAAGCAGCATTATCTTCGTATAAAATTGTTGGACTATTATTGATCATAAGAATACCACATTTTTCTTGAATATGTAGAATTGGTGATCTCAATCAAATGCACTCTAAACTTGTTTTATGAATTACAATTATCTTGAGTGATTTGAAAGTGTGGCAGATAGTATTTGCTTGATAGACTTAATAGAAATATGAGATCTACAATAATACTTAAACTCCCATTGAGAAAATGTGTTAGTTTTTCAAGTAATAATCAATAATGCATTAGAGGGAACATGCTAATATTTTTATCTAAAATATCTCTCCCTCTTGGCATTATTAGGAAGAATATGCATAGCAAAAAGGATCATTGAGAACCATCAATATTCGACAAAAACTACAAAAACTTGAGGTCTAGTTCTATCAATTCGGTGTAGAAGGAAATTCAAATCTGCTTGATATTGTTGACAAATGAGATTTTTGTAGAGATTTGAAAGCTCTAGGATGCTGCTTAAAGATGATCATTTTCACCCATTGGATACTTACGCAAGATCTCATATTTCTCATTGATCCAATTGTTTGTTCAATCAGAACGATACTATGGCTGAGAGAAATTATTTTGTTAATGTTCCAGATTTGAACCAAGAACTTATTTTGTCAACACCATGATAGGAGCAGAGATACATTTTTCTAGCAAAACTAATCCTGAAATTATTGCAGTATTAAGAATGCTCAGTACTCAATATGCTGCCTCTATTACAATCATGTCTCGGAAGCTACCGGCGAGAGTGAGTGAGGTTGATCATCTCAACAATCAAATATCTGAATTAAATAAAAAACTTGCAACTAAAGATAGAAAGAATAAAAAGTTAAGACAAGAAAACAATAAGTTGAAGAAATTTATAGATTGGTATTTTCGTGAATTGAAACCACGAATAAAAGAGCTAGAACGAGAGAGAGATCAAATATAAAGTCAACAACAGCGGTTAACAGTAGAGGTTTAGTGTTTACGAGAAAAATAGGGATAACTATAATTTTGTTGGCTTTTGAAAATATACATCCAGCATATCTTATAATCTTGACTAAGTAAGATTTGAATAGATGATGGCTTGTCTTATTCTTATTTCCATCTCTATAAGAGCAATTTTTCAGTTTTATTTAATTCGCATCAAATTTTCTTCTCAACTCTGCAATTCATTTATATTCTCATTCTACAAATTTTTAATGGTTTATCAGTTTCCTTTCAATATTTCTCATGATCAATATATAAGGTATTATTCACTTCAGTCCCAAACTATTTCTGCATCTATCACAGGTGCCATGATACAACACGAAAATGATCTGGCTAATAAGTCAGATCATGATGCCATATATGAACTTGTGAGTCTCGGAGCTTGACACTCATCATCCATTATCTCATTTTTCACTCGGTTGCAGTCCAAACTCGTGAAATTGAAAAACTTAATGAGAAGATCAATGTATTTCAACGACTTGTTCAAGAGTCTAACAATAAATTTGTAGAGTTAAAACAACAAAAAAATAATTTAAAATCCTTACATGCCTCTTCATTTCGACTACCTAATCCCTTAAACAAGGATGATATGTTGATCTTTGAAGAGCAAATGTATTTGAGAGATAAGGCTAAAAATTTCAAGTTTTTGTAAGTCATCTAGTATTTAAATAACAGATCTTTCATTTTCAAATTCATTATTTAAATATATAGTAGTTCTTGTGATATTTTTAGGAGTTCTAACAAGATAAATAATCAACGTAAACTGCAATAATGACAAATTCGAGTTCTGATTTCTTAATCAAAACATATGGATATATAGGATTATTCTCAAATCCTTCTTTCAATATATTCTCATTGAGTCAATTATACCACATGCGTCTAAATTGCTTTAACCTATATAAAGATCTTTGAAGCATGATGAAGTACATTCTCCTAGATGTACTTGGATTAGATAGTTCAAACATTGTATATATTTCAGGGATTTTCATATGTATGTCATATTCTAATAATCCATATAAATATGCAATGACCACATCCATCAACCGCATATTTAATTCTTTTATAATAACCAAGTTGATTAAAAATCTGAATGTAATTGCATTTATAATGAGGGAATATGTTTCCTCATAATTAATCTCGGGTTTCTGCAGGAAATCTTGTGCAACAAGTCGTGTTTTGTACCGCATAATTTCATTATTATTATTATGTTTTCGTGTAAATACCCACTTATATCTAATAAGCATTACACCCTTTGATGTTTGGACAACAGGTCCAAATACCTCTGGCTTTGCTAGCGAGTTTAATTCAACTTCAATAATTGCTTTCCATTTTGATAAATCATTTGTACATTGACATTCTTCGACGGTTTTTGGCTCACTAAAATATTACTTCTAGTAATGTCAAGGGCCACTTTATATGAAAATATGTTGTCAACAACTGCTTATTTTTATCCAGAGTTTCTTTAGTACTCATGACATGTATTGAGATCTTATTATTTTTAGGTACTTGTTCCTTTTCAGAGATAAACATTTCATGAAAAGACTCTTCAGGAGGTACTTTTCAGGAGTTTTCTCTTCAGAAGGATTATTTTTCAGGAGTTTCATTTTCAGGAAAATTATACTTTTCAGGAGTTTCCTCTTCAGGAAATTTGTACTCTTCAGCAGTTTTTATTTTGTACAAAAAGTTTGGATATATCTTATTACTTGTTTTGTGGGTATAGTCTCTTCAGAAGCATCGATTTTTTTTTTTTGCTTTTCTCTTTTTCACCAATAGGGCTTTAATGCTTCAGGTGTGTCTTAGAAAAATTGTCTTTTAGGGATTTCAATTCTTACTTAAGCATTAAAAGCAGTAATATATATTTTTACAACACTTTTAGTATTAGTAAATACATCCGATAATTGATTTGCACCACTTTACAAATAGATAATCTTTTGAACTTCTGATTTACATTCATTTCTAGGAGGATCAAATTCAAATAGGATTTTATTTTTTCAAGTAATTTTTTGTCCTACTTCAGACATCGACTTTTTGTTATTTCAAAACATGACAAAATATGAATAAGCTTTACTATAATATATAAACGTTTAGTATAAGTGAATCAAGTGTTTGGCCGTACAACAGGTACGTGACCAATATTCAATCATATCACTTCTATGACAACATTTTCATCTTTATATGAATAATTATTCTGAAAGCTTTTATCTTACTTTGAGTTGAATCACTTCTGGTGATACGGTATATTTATATTATTATCTCTTGATTTGCAACACTTGACAAATAATTAATCCTCTGAAGTTCTGATTTACATTCATTTATAAGTAGATCAAATTTAGATAGGGCTTTATTTTTTCAAGTAATTTCTTGTCGTGCTTCAAGTATCGACTTTTCATTATTTCAAAACATAATAAAATATTAATAAACTTTACTATAATATATATATATATATATATATAAACTTAGTATAAGTGAATCAAGTATTTGGCCGTACAAGAGGTACGTTTTTAATGTTCAGTCATACCACATCTATGAAAAACATCTTCATCTTTCGATGAAGAATTATTCTGAGAGCCTTTACCCTGCTCTGAGTTGGATCACTTCTGGTGATTCGGTATATTTTTATTAATATCTCCTTTAGTGTTGTCACTTCTGAGACCCACATTTCTATAAATTTTTTTTACCACGTCCACGACCTCGATTTCTTTGAAAGGATGCACTATTCACTTATGCGAATGATGTAAATCTAGTACTATTCACTTAAAAAAATGATGTGAAACTGGTAGGACGTGACCGATGATTTATTAACAAAAACTCATTATTTAGCTCAACCACTAGAATATAAGATAAAAGTTAAGAATATTTATTGAACTTTCACTCTCGATATTACTGCTGTTGTAGGAGTACATTCGAGACATGAAAAATAATATATATTTTCTATAACATGTTATCATCAATGACTTTCTCATTATATAATTTGAATATTAAGTCGATTTTAAAAAATACAAAGTTATAGTCACTATAACTTTTAAAATCTTACAACTTTAGGTCAGTACAGAAAAATACAAAGTTGGCAGCGTTTATTTATGTGCCGGTAGAATTATATAATTGCTAGTGCTTAATTTTTGTGCCGATAAATTATTGAGATTTTCAGCGTTTATATTGTTACGCCGTTAATAATATATAGCTTTGGTGGGGTTTAAAAAAAGGCTACAAATTTTTCATTTTTGTGTCGGTAAATTATATAATTGCCGGTGCTTAATTTTTACGCCGATAAATTATTGAGATGTCCGATGTTTATATTGCTATGTCGGTAATAATATAGCGACGTGTAAAAAATGCTGCCAATTTTTTATTTTTGCGCTGGTAAATTATCATTTTCTCAGTGTTTATATTATTATGCCATTAATACTCTATGCTTTGGCGGGGTTTAAACAAACGTCAATAATTGAACAATTTTACACCGATAAATCTAACTGTATTTTCTGGCGTTTAGATTATTATGTAGGTAATAATATATAAATTTAATGGCGTTTCATAAAATGCCTAGAATTGAACAAATTTATAGACAGTAAAGTGTTGAGTTTTTCGGCGTTTTTATTATTTAAACAAACGCCAATAATTGATCGATTTTATGCAAAAAAACTAGTAGTTTTTTTGTGTTTATATTGTTATGCCGGTAATAATATATATCTTTGAAGACGTTTATAAATTTTCAAAAATTGATCAATTATATACTGATAATTTAGTAGTGTGTCAGCATTCAATAGAACTATAGAACTACATAATTATAGAAGAGATTCATACATCATTCCATTTATGCAACGCCGCTCAATTTATTTCCTTCAATATTTAATAAGTAATGTTAAATACAATAACGTAAGTATTGTGCATTCCTTTTAAAATTTGTGCGAGTGTTGTAAACTCCTTTTGAAAAAATAAAATCTAGTATTTAAAATTTAATCTTTTAATATGCATCTCATATTTATTCTTTTTTAAAAAGAATGTGGTGCTTGTGAATTTTATGACAAAATATGTTAAAATATGTTGGGAACCTTGTGAATTCTAATGATTGATTTGAGAAGAATATATAAATTCAAGAGATTTGAATAATAATGTTTGTTTATAAATCACTAATTTTATCACTATGAGAAATGTTCGTAGTTTCTAAACTAATTGAACATACACAAATAAAAAGTATTATAAATATATTGTACAAAGTTACTAGACTGTCAAAATTGTTTGAATATTATAGAAACTAATACCTATCATATCATAGTTGTTTTCATACATCTGAGAGTTTGAGTAGCTATAGACAGCTCATATTTTTGTAGGTTGTCTTCGCAACTGTGGTATGGTAGTCTTTACATTCTTTTTTGGATCCAATATACCTACACCAAAAACAAAAAGTTTACATATATGCAAATAATACAAGAAAGTAATATTTGAAGCATGATATGAGATAGAAAGCCAAGTTATAATTGATATCATGTTAAAAAGTCTAAATATATATTTCTTACCCAAACTATTGAAGAGTTTCAATCGTCATTCCATCTATGTCATTTCGCATCCACACAAGATCGTCAACATTTTGTTCAATAGCTTCATCATTGGAAGTGTTACATTATTCGTTGACTAAATATTCATCCTTTTCGTCGTCAGTCACTTCCTCTTCACTAGTGTCATACACATCTCTAGGCTTTGTCTTAACGACAAGAACCCAATTTGGGCATCTTTCATTTGCCATATAATATACTTGAGATACTTAGGAAGATAAAACAAACGGATCATCAAATATCCGATTGCCAGTGTGTACTAGATGAGAAACCTCCACCCTGAGTAACATCTGCCCAATCACATTTGAATAACACATATTGAGACCCATCATAATAAATAACCTGAATTATGCGTGTTAATTGGCCATACCATGCAGGACCATCTTTAGTACACACACTAACACCACAATTATGAGTTTCTTCCCATTTTCGTGATTCCTAGTGAGATATTTTGTACCATTGATAACAATTCGCTTAAATTCTTTGGCAATTTGCATGGGGCCTTTAGAATGCATTACGACATTATGTCCCAATTCACTTCTTCCATTGTCATCCATCTTCATTACCTAAAAGGTTGGAGTATTAGCATTGATCAATACGACAAAAACAATTTAGAGACATAATAAATTATGTGATATAATATTGTATGAGGTGTAAATAGTACATAGTCTCGGAACCAATTACAAAATTGGTCTTGGTGTCTCTTCTGTAGTTCGGCATTTGATAAATGATTCTCTTCAATGGTATTATTCAATATCTTCAAGTGCATCCTATATATGTTCAAGACAACACAAATGTATGTTATAATTATGCAGATATAAATGAAATATAATTTAATTTGTACGTATTAAACAGTGCAACTCATATGCGGAATGGAGCAAAATCGTCAAAGTTGAAGAGAATATAGCGATGTGCTTGAGTCCACGATGTAAAATCGAGACGAATATCAACAACTTTCCCTTTAGAGTCATCCAGGTTTTGTGATGGTCTATTGAAAACCGTTTGAGTGGATTCCAAATAACGTGAACAAAATGTCAACAATTCCTCCAACAAATATCTTTCAGCAATGGAACCTTCTTAGTGCAGCCTTGTTACGCACATGAAACTTAAGTCGGTGTAAGTCGGTGTAGGTACCTACCACAAAAATCATAAATGACTTTTACTATTTAAAAAAAAAAAAATTTAGCTTGAAATATATTTATGTGTTTTTAAGTCAATACTTATAACATACCTTTCAACAGGATACATCCATTGGTAATGAACGGGTCCTCCAAGTTTACATTCGACAACTAAATGTATAATCACGTGCATCATAATCGTGAAAAATGATGGGAAAAATATCATTTGTAATTGACCAATCGATCCAAGTCTTCAAGCCGCAACGTTTTGGAACAAATTTCTTTGAAGAATCCAGATGACTCGATTAGTGGTTTTATTACCTTCTTAGGTAATGATCCACGCAATGCAATTGGCAGGAGGTGTTGCATCAATATATGGTTATCATGACTCTTCATGCCCACTATAGTATGGTGTTAAAGTTTGACACAACGTGAAATATTTGAAGAATAACCGTCTGGTACTTTTACATTTTGTATAACTTTCAACAAGTCTTCTTTCTCTTTGTTACTCATTGTGAAAATAGCTGGAGGCAAATATATCCTGTTTGTAGCTGTGGTAATCGGATGAAGTTGTGGTCTCAATTCCATCTCTTGTAAGTCAAGGCGTGCCTTTATGCCATCTTTTGATTTTGCTTCAATATTTAACAGTGTGCCAACAATATTATCTACCACATTGTTTTCAATGTGCATCACATCAAGATTATGACACAACAAATTATCTTTCCAATAAGGCAAACTAAAGAAAACACTATATTTCTTCCATGAGTGTTCTTAACATTAGTGGACCACATAACTCTTTTTCTTTTACGATCTTTTCTATCATTGAATCCTTCATCATGTAATAGTTCCAAAATTTCATCAAGTGTTGGCATGGTAGCCGTAGGTGGAGGATCAATTTCTCATGTACCATCAAATATTTTTGCCAACGTTCTCCACTTATGATCTCTTGGCAAGAATTGTCTATGTTCCCATATAAGAATTTTTTTTTTTTAATATTTCAGCCATCTAGATCGTGTATTACCCATACAACAAGGACATGCTAAACGACCTTTTTTACTCCATCCAGACAAATCACCATATGCAAGAAAATCATTTATTGTCCACATTAAAGCCGCGCGCATTGTAAATGTCCCTCTAGAGCAAATATCATATGTTGGTGCTCCGACCTCCTATAATTCATTTAATTCTGATATTAGAGGCTCTAAGTATACATCTATATTCATTAAAGGTGATGATGGTCCTAGTATAATCAATGATAGCATGAAACTTGATCGTTTCATACACATCCATTAAGGTAAATTGTAAGGTAGCAACATTACCGGCCAGGTAATGTAGGAAATGCTCATGTTACTGAAAGGACTAAAGCCATCTGCAGATAAACCAAGCCTAACATTGCGGGGGTCAGAGACAAACTCATGGTGTTTTGAATCAAACGTCTTTCTAGCCATGCCATCTGCTGGATGCCTTAGTACCCCATCATCAGTGCGGCTTGTAGCATGCCATTTCATATGTGAAGAAGTCTTTGATGACATAAAAAGCCTTTGCAACCTTGGTTTTAACGGAAACCATCGTAATACTTTCACTGAACTTTTTTTACTTTTTTTAGACCTATCATCCATAGACTCTTTTTGCTTCCACTTTGACGCTCCGTATACTACGCATGTTTCCAGATTCTCATTGTCCTTCCAAAAAAACATGCAACTATTGGGACATACTAAAATCCTCTCGCATCCAAAGACCTAACTCCTTCATGTATTTCTTCGCCTCGTACATATTTTTAGGCAATGATGCTCCTGGTGGGAGCAAATCATTCACAAAATCTAGTATTTCTTTCGCATGCATATCTAAATTTAACAAAGTTATTCAAAATCAGGAATTTCAAATGCAGCGTCAATGTCGATCTAAATCCTAAGCTTGATAACACTTCCACAAAATATTATTAATCTAAGCCAAAGAGCCAGACTATACATAAAAAGAAATTCTAGTTACAGTATATAGGAGGATTTTTAAAAAAATGGAAGCCTACAAGCAAAAGGGAGGATAATGATGAGGAATTAGAGAACAATGAAGCATTGTTTTAGTTTTTGGCATTGTTTTGCATAGATGGAGAACAATGAAGACAATAAAAAATCTATATGAAAACTTGCATCAAACCATGCCCGTATTTCAGATTTTCTTACAGATCCCATTTTATTGGCCCAAATCATTTAAGATCCATTGCTCCACAAAGAATAAGTTCTATCCCATGCTGAGAATCACGCAAAGTCAACATTCCATAGCTTAAAACCAAAGTTAGACCATCAAACATACCACTTTTGAAGCCGCCAATCCTTGGTTGTCGCAGGAACTTTGGAATCCTCTATTTTGAGAGTAAAAAATAGAGGATGGACAACCAGTAGTGCCTCAGTTCACATCTCTTGCTGTTAGTTTGTTATATGGAGGGGGAGATGGTTGATCATGGGAAAATGAAGGGACTGAAGGCGTTATTGATCTGTGGGGAAGTTAAACAGGCGCGATGGAGAACAATTAAAAATTTGCCTTGCATTATTAGCTAGATAATTCCATATGTTGCCGTGTAATACGTATTATATAATGTTTTAATATATTGTTAGACATATTTAATATAATGTAATGCAATCAGACCTTTAATTATAATATTTTTGTAACATAGCATAATTATGTATATATATATCTAATATATATAGTGTTTATAATTTTTTTTAATATATAATATAATGTGGGAATATGAAGGGACTGTGAAGTTTTACACGTTTGGAAATAATAAGTTTAATGAAAATTGAACCTATAGTATGATCATTAGAAGGAATACATGCATCCTAAAAAAAAATAATAATAATGACCAACGCATAGGTGATGTTATGGATGCAGATCCTTAAAACAAAAGTATATATCTAAGGACCTTGGGGATTTTCCAGAACTCATTGTAGACATTAATTATAATATAATGTTTGTAATATATAATTGTACATTAATATATATAATATTAATGTAATGCATATACATTACATTACAATATAATATTTGTAATATATCATAATTTTGTATACATTATATATACATAATATAATGTTTGTATACATATATACATATATAATGTATATATGTATACAAACATTATATCAAGAGAAATTCTTTTTGCAATCTAGAGTGAGAGATTGCATTGTAGTCCCATCAACTACAGTGATTTAATAGTATTAGTATATACTATAGCTAAAAGTATAACTAATAGTATTAGTATTATAATATCATTATAGTTAATAATATCATAATTGATATAGTATAATTAATATAACTAATTATACTAAATTGTATAATGTATATTATTAATAGTATTAGTATTACTTTATTGCTATATATAGTTAATAGTATCATAAGTGATATATTATTAGTTATAGTATAATAGTATTAGACTTAAAGACTACAATGTATATCATTAATAGTATTAGCATTGCTATATCACTAATGTTAATAGTATTATAAGTGATATAGAATTAGAATTACTATATCATTATAAGTAATACTATAATAGTATCATAAAAGATATAGTATCATAATTTATAATATAGTGATTTATATAATAATTTATATATATATATATAGACTTAAACTATATTACTAATAGTAAAAGAGTGTTAGTATATTAAGACTATATATGTAACATCTCGCTCCGACGCAAATTTGCTTTATTATATTATTGGTTTAATATGTTCAATAACTGGTTTAATATGTTCAAAAAGTTATTGGAGTTTTTTGAATAGTATTTATTTATTTATTTCACTACATTTCCTAAGTTATTGTTTTATTTATTTATTTACTTATCTTTAGTTTTAGATATTTGTTACCTATTTCATATGGCTAGAGTTATTAGTTATTTTACTCTATAGTACTTTTCTCTTTAAATTTATAAAACTCATATTTTTATGATTTACGTATATATATATATATATATATATATATATATATATATATATATGAATATTGCAGCACATTGTTGGGAAGTTTGGTTTGAAAACTTGCTAGCTGTCCTCATCACATTTACTATATATACATTAATCAAATCCCACTCACATGCACGTTTCCAAATCCCACGCCACTATTTTCACGGCAACTGTGTATATTTTCATATTTGTATTTCTTTCATCTCTTTCCTTATTTTCTCTAAAATTTTGCAGTTCTCATTTATAGTTATAACTTCCATTCCCGGATGTCACGCTTTCTCCCTCTAGGATTCTTGTTTTAAATCACCTATAAATACACTTTATCCCTCTTAACAAAAGATGCCGCAGCCTTCTCCTAGCTTACTATTGCTCCTCTACAGCAATGTTTCCTCCTTGTTCATCCCTCGTACAACTTCCCAGCTCAAGCCTTCCTCACTTTCCCACTGCCATGCACCAAGAATGACCGTGATATTCTTGAAATACGTTTGCAGCATGACTTCCTCTCACCACCTTCACCGCGTGCAGCCACATCAAATTCCACCACTGCAGTCATCCCCACTTGAGAAAAACATCACCACTGTAACCCTTGTTCCCCTTCGTGTTCAACCATCCAAAAATCTGAACTGGTGCTCTGTTTTCGCACCACCGAAATAGGGTAAGGATATCCCATCTTGAGCCACGTCGCTACCCCATCCCATCGTTCCCCACCTGCACAGACATCACCTAAACAAATTGAGAGACTAGACATTGAACTCGTAGCCCAAGCCTCAGCCCAGTATCACCGAGACCAGCGATCGCGAAATACTTTATGCTTAGAGCCAACAACCAATTGCACCAAAACCAAAAGAAAAACCACGTAGTTACTCCAGTCCACGGCCTCGTTGCACTCCTCGCAACAACCGCACATCACCAGCCCTTCTTTTACCAAACCAAAGGCTACCAAGCCTCTGCACCTCTCGACAACGCTGCCCTTCACACCACCGTCGTCTAATCATCGCCCACTTTGCACCATCGCATGAAACTAAATGAAAAAGGTCCCCTATTTTTAATCTCTGAAAACAGAGCAATGCTGCTCACCCCGTGACCTTTGTTTTTGCCTCTCTCAAGGCGTTGTCGGACGACCAGAACCACCCAGAAATGCCGGCGGTACACCCTGCTGCTCCTCGGTCTCCTGTTGGTAAGTTTCTGCCGCGCGAATTCCCCCTTTGGTTTTGCCTTGTTTTGAAAGATAGAAAACATTCTCTTGTTTCTTCCATAAGCTTCGTATGGGTGTATTTGTTTTACTGGATTTTATAATTCGGTCCTCTTGGCCTAGAAACAAATAGTGAGTTTTAAAGTTTTATTTCTCTTAGGTTTTGTTATTTTGAGTGTGTTGTTATGATATTTTATGAAAGTTAAAGGTTTAGGTGTTGGGTTTGAGGTATGCATGTCATTTTGGGCTAGTGTTTATGGTGTGTTTTTTAACCGATAACCTGCTTGCTTTTCTTTTGGTTCTATTAAAATGTTTTGGGTTGGGATTTATTATAGGCTTGGGTTTTAAATCTTTCAGGTTGCTTTCTAAATTAATTTAGGTTTGAATTAAAAATCCTTTTGGTTCAGATCTTGGGTGTTGCAATACCTCAGTGGGTTGAATTTGTGATTTACTAAATGAGACATGGTTTGGATTGAAAAATTTGGATTAAGTAATCACTAAGTGAGGATTTGAAGGATTTATGATATTTTAGAATTTTAGAAGAATTTAGTTTCAAGCATTTTGGGGGAGAGTGGATATATATGGTTTCGAGGTTGTTTCGATTTTAAGGAAAGATATTGGTTTTATATAGCAGGTTCTATTTTCGAGGTTCATGATCATTCAGAAATTTACACAGGTTACATGATTATTTTTATAGGTGACGATTGATCTGTATTCAACTTTATTGAGAATATTTCTGAAAAGCTAATAAGTCCAGGTAAGCGAGGTTCCTATGCTTGGCTTTGTACCAAATGTAGACTGAGGTTGACTTTCTAAAAATTTATGCATATTTCGTTATTAAATGAGAACTTGAGAAAAATCAACTTCAGTCATTTCTTCGTATTATTCATGAAACTTATATGAAAGAAAGAAAAATATTTTCTATCATACATTGTACAAACATGAGCTTATTTTTTGTTATGCTGTTTCTGAAATGTGAAAAATAGTGATATTGAGGGTTTGAAAAGTGTGCATTGATATTATAAATATGCTCTAACTCTGTTTTATTTATATAAGAATGATTTTGAAAATAATTTGGAACTATGTGTTATTTTGATAACTCTAAAATTTTTTAACATGGTATACTGGTTTGTATCTGACTCTATCTCGGCTCTGCTCTGTTTGGTTTGATACTAACTTCTCTGTCTCTGAGTACACCCATTTTGGAAATAAAGTGGTTTATTGTGGACTTTCCTGTGTGCACACTCGGGACTTCGAGAATGATTAAGGGAAAATTTCACCTCTATCTCTACCTAGTTTGGCCACCGGGATTAGCACAACCCTACCATAAGAGTTAAATATGGTCTCTGTTCTGTAAGATGCTCTATTTTGATATGATGATGATGCTCATTTTTGTTATGCCAAAGTACTCTGTGTTTTATATGATTTAAAAATCATCGCTATGTTACGTTTGAAAATGTGTTTTGTTCTGCATATTAAAACTAAATAATATTTTGCTCTGCATGCTGTACTTTGGAAAATGCTCATGTTTACACTCTAGTATATGTTCTTTTCTTACTGAGTTGTGGTTAAACTCACCCATTGTCTCTAAATATTTTTCAGATGAGTTTGAATATTTCAGCCAAGGATCGGATTATGAAGTATTAGGTGAGATGATTTAAGAATGATTAATTAAGCATAAAGATTTTGTAAAGGTTTAGTAAGAAAATATTATTGTATTCTGGTGAGTTATCATTTTTTGGGTATTGATGATATTTTGGAAATGAGTTTTAAGACCAAACTCTATATGATATTTGAAAATTTGGAGTATTTAATTATGGTGCTGAATGTGAGTGTTGTGATAGGTAGTAACTCTCGGACCCCTGCGGGACCGGGGCGTTACAATTTAGACTTACATTAAGTATAAAAATATGATTAATAATGTTTGTATTACTATACCACTTTATATAGTTAATAGTATAATAAGTGATATAATATTAGTATTACTATATCACTTATTATACTGATATATAAGACCATATTATTAGTAGTATTAGAATTACTATATGACTACTATTTTTTTGTTTTTTTGAGAAATAGACTTACTTCATTAAACCATAAATATGAAGTTGACAAATGTGACTAATATAAACTGAGAAAACACTCGATATACAAATCAACTAAGTGCTGTTAGAGCACAATTTCTAAATCTCTCAAACAAAGAGTCTAAGAAATCGTTCAATGCAACAAGTAGAGAACTCAAGTTTCTTTTTCCAAAAACAGAGAGAACTAAAACTCTACTATAGATCAATAGTATACAATTAATAAAATTCAAGTCTTTTTATAAAAATAATTCTTTACAAACAAAGTTAATGGTATAGTTAATGGTATCATAAGTGATATATTATTAGTATACCTAATACTATAGTGGTTTATATAATAATTTATATATACAGACTTAGTATATTACTAATAGTAACGAGTGTTAGTATAAGATCATATAGACTTAAAGTATATAATGTATATTAGAATTATTAATTTACTAATATAATTATCAATACGAATATATTTGATATTAATAAAGCAATAAAATGTTATTAAAAGATATTATATTTAAACCATAGGATCAAATAAATATTGATATTTAAAATTATAATAACAATATTATATATATTATATTAAAATAATATTATAATAACATTATTTTATATATAATAAAAAATTATTCTATATATTATGTAATATAATTATATATAATATATATTAGACTAAAGCATACATGTCAATTATGGAGAAAATTGGAATATTTGGATTAAAGAGTACCTGACTGCAAGCATACTATTAGTGACAAATTTGAAAGAAAGAGATGTACATATATAAGCACACATAAAATTTCCCTTGAAATAAAAATTAATCAAAACTTGGCGCCTTCAGCCCCCCTCAAATTTTCAAAAAATTTAAATTTCCCTCCGCTGCAACACGTTCTTCGTTTCAAGCATATTAGCACTGACCTTATTCCCTCAATATTCAAGCAGACGACCAACCATTTCACCCTCTTTCTTCCTCTCTTCAGTCTTCATTTATTTCCGCCGTCGCTCGTCGTCTCTAGGTTTGCTTTTGAATAGTGAAGTCCTTGTGCACCAAAATCCCAACCTCAGCATGGCAGAAGCCACAGAACCACCATTTCAACCAAGGGAGAAACTTCTTGATAAGCAAAGATATTACCAAAGCATCCACAAGCACACGTACCACCCCCTCTAATAGCATAGCACCCTCAATGGAAAATCCCCCCTGTTTTGCATCACCAAAACAGAGCATCGACGGCCTAGTTATTTACTAACAGAGCCACCCCTCGCTCACGTACCACCCCCTCTCATAGCATAGCAGCCACAAATGAAAACCCTCCCTGTTTTGCTTCACCAAAACAGAGCATCGACAACCTAGTTATTTAGTCGGAGCCACCCCTCACTGTAAGCCCCACCCCATCGTCACCACGTGGTTGTAAACACTTCACGCCGCTACATTTATACCGTGATTGTCTCGGCTAGCCACGATGAGCTTTTGCCTTCACGTTAGATCTCTCTCTCTCTCTCTGTGCACAGTCGCCATAGGATCTCATGATAGTGTCTGAACATAGATATGAGAGTTGGGACAGCAAACTTGCAGTGAACTTGCGTGTATTTTTTTTTGGATTGAGGTGATATTTCAAATCTTATGTTTATATATATATATATATATATATATATGCTCAACAGACCAGTTTAACGGCACCATCTAGAGTAGTTTCTTATATAGCTGTCATTCTCCATGACTCTTTTCTTACTTCGGTGAGTATATTAATGTTTTTTTACTCTGTGATCAATTCATGTTTGGAAATGCTTGTGAGCAACTTACGCCACCATACTCATTTGTAGATACATTGAAGCAGCCAAGTGGTCTGTTGAAGTTATACAAAAAGCTTTATGGTGGCGTGAAGTTGTGAGCAACTTCACGCCAACATACTCATTCGTAGATATATTGAAGCAGCCACGTGGTCTGATGAAGTTATACAAAAAGCTTTATGTTGTTTTCTCACAAATTAATTCTCTGTTTTGTCTGTGTGACAAAAGACTGGAAAATGGGCTGCAATAATTACTTTTCAATGTTCCTCTCTATTCATTAACGCATATCTTTGATAATTATATTCGGGATTACAGTTATGGTTGCTAATCACTTGTCTAAGTGAGTTGTGATTATGGTGAATGCACCTGCTATTTATTGTTTCACTATTTCAGAAATGAGAGGTACTTTCTTGGTGGATGGTTAAATACATATGCATTGTAAGTACATGTGCAGCTTTTCGTTTGATTCTTTCCAAATAAATAATGTGAAAATGCACAGATTGATTGCCAAGAATAGGCCAACAATGCTAGTTCTATCTGTTGTTGTCCCCGGCTTAAGACAACTCTACTGTTCTTGACCAAGGTCTCAATTACAGCCCTCTCATTCTGGAGGATTCATATTGCTTATTAGTGCTACCATATGCCAGTATCTAATTCTCTTAGGTGGCTTACAGTAATTGCATGAGGAGAAATCTTGAACTAGAAATCTATGGACTCAGTACTTAATTTAGATGGCTAAATATTTCAAATCTTAAACTTGTAACATGGTTGTTTATGATAAAACTTGGTCAACCTCCAATTGTATGATATGGAATACTTTTAATTTTATCTGGAAATTGGTGTGGTATTTGATATGTTTTTGTACTTTAACTTTGATTTGCGTTCTCTACAAGCATGAAATACTCAATTTGATTCCTTGGCCATTACACTTTTGGCTTTAGATTGGTTTACCGTTTCTAATTAAAGGAAATAATAACTTAAATTATAAAATTAATTAAGAATGATGGTTAGAGTAGTTTCCTACATATCATTTGTAGCACTAAATTGGAATACTAATTTCTTATTTTCTTTTTGCATCACAAGATCATCCATTTCATTCCTTTGACAAATATTACTCCTCTTGTGAAGAACTACTCATGAACAAAATGGCAGGAAAGTTAATGAGAAACACAATGTGAAGAAGAAGAATTACCCATCAAGAAGAACTTTCATGTAATTTGATTTGTATTTTTTTATTATATGAATAATGAACCATTATATCATATTTATGATTAATTTATATATAATATTTTTTATTTTCGTCAATATCAAATTATTAGTGCGTTCTAAACCCCTTTAATTAATGAAATGTGCCAGCAATGTATTCATAACAACGTTTATATTAATCTCGTTAATATAAAAAACACGTCGACAATGAACTAGTGACAATGTACTAGTAGCGACGTTTATGTTAACATCCCCATTTTATTTATTGGCTGCGCTTAGTTAAACGCCATGAATTTAATTAGTTGTGGCGCTCAAATAACGACATTTCAATAATTTAATTAGTTGTAGCGTTTATGGTAACGTTGCTATTTTTATTAAAAGCAACTCTTCAATAAATGCCACTAATTTATTTGATGCGTTGGCAATGTACTATTAGCGGCGTTTATGATAACGCCACTATTTCATGCAATGAGATGGCAATGAAATTTTGGCGGAGTTTAGATAAATGCCGTTAAAACTATTGGTGGCGTTTAAATAAATGCCACTAATTTATTTGATGCGTTGGCAACGTACTATTAGCGGCGTTTATGATAACGCCACTATTTCATGCAATGAGATGGCAACAAAATTTTGGCGGCGTTTAGATAAACACCATTAATTGTGGACATCTGGTGGCGTTTGAGGAAATGCCGCTAACTTGCTGTAAAACGCCGCTAATGAGATTTTCAATTAGCGGCGTTTGACAAAACGCCAGTTTGTTAAAAATAGCGACCCCTAGATACTGACGGTTAGTTATGCCAGTAAAAAAATGCCACGGATTAATTAGCAGCATTTTTTGGTTAGATACCGGTGTATATCAAACAACAGGAATTCTGTGTTTTTCTGTAGTAGGTGTAATAAGTCATAGTAAGCTTTTGGGAAGATTACATCTTCTGGTGCTCATATCTCTTCATTAAATCATTTCACAAAGTAAGATGATTTTTCACTGTGAGATATATAGCACGTTCCTACAGGGACACATAATTTTTTTCTTTGATTGTATCTCCCAAGTTTATCATATCCAAATAGATCTCATCAAGGATCCATGATCAATCACTTTTTTCAGAAATGTCAATAGTAATATATTTCAATTTTGTAAGATTTGACATTTTCTACATATATGAATCACAAAAATAAATATGTGGATCTAAAAGAATATATTCACATAATCATGAGAATAAAAGCAGAATTTTATCAAATAATATTTAGCATTTCTAACTTTTTCAATATCGAATGATGTATTCATGTAATTATTAGTTGCAAGTGATTGATTAATCCCGTAGTTATCACTAAAATTTGTTTGACCAATTAGAATATTCCACGTGTGATACTTCACTAGGTACTTACTTAATTGGATGTATTCATATAATTACTGGATTAGGACGGATGCTATATTTCTATTCTAAACTTCATTCATCAAGATGAACCTTATCATCAATAATTTATAACTAGTATAAAAAAAATATAACTTGTATGTAAACTATGTGAATAAAAATTGACCACAGGTATAACTGAAATGTAAATTATGAAAATTTTAATTCACCACAGATATTATTTCCCATAGATATAACTGAAAAATAAATTATGGGAATATTAATTCCTATAGATAAAAATGAGATGTAAACTATGGGAATAAACGTAGAATTTATCAAGTAATAATCAACAATATAATATTTTATATTCATCTCAAAGACTGCAAATAATATATTGAAAAACTTAAAGTAGAAGACCACTATCTTCAGAATTTGTAGAACTTTGTGCTAATAACGCGTTATAAAACTAAAAAAAAACTATTATTGCAAGAGAATTTATAAAAGAAAATATTTAGAACTCTTAATAACTGAAGTTTTCTTCGTTCTATATAAATTTTCTTAAGAATTACAGATCGATCAAAACTCATATATATAGGCCTTGAGGACTGTGAAAATTACTGTGCAAAACCTCAAAAGTCCAGATGGGGGATCATTCATCAAAAAAAATAATTGAGATGAGGGGCGGCCGCCCCTATATTTATTGAATTATAACACGGATACGGGTAGCTCCATATCTTCATCCGATATTATCCACTATGGTACTTCATGGCCTTCCGAGTTTAAAACACATTAGATAAGGTAGATGAAGTCCCACATATAAGGCGCTTGATAGCACTACATGAGAGCGATGTGGGACTCTTCAAGAGTTCACAACACACTCCCCCATCACAACCTGCATGGGGCCACCAGATATGGACAGCTCCATATCACCATCCGCTATTGTTTGTTTTGGCACTTCAGGATTTCACGGGTTTAAAACACATTAGACAAGGTAGAGAAAGTCCCACATATAAGGCGCTTGACAGCGTCACACGGGAGTGATGTGGGACTCCTCAAGAGTTCACAACACATACAAAATGTTGGTGAAGTTTTTGAGAACATATTAAGGTCACATCCATTTTTTGAGCAAATCTTTCCTCATGGTTCATAACAAAGTATGGGTTTGGAAATAGGATATTTTAGGGTATAAAATAGAAAAAACAAATATGAAATGAACTTTTGTTCAATATATATATATATATATATATATGAATGAACCTTATATCCTGAACAATATAAAAGATTAAGATCCTATTTTGATAATAAAAGTATTTCATGTCATCTCACCATTATAAATTTTTTAAATTTCTATATAAAATAAAATAAAAAATTCAATTTTTTCATAACTTACAATAATAATAATTATAATCAATAATATTATGATAAGATTTTATTCAATTTTTATTTCATCTTAACTTAATATTCAAACGGTACATGAGAAATTAATATAAAAATTGTTGGTATATTATGTCTCTTTCGTTCTAAATCATATTAAGTTTTGAATAATTATAGATGTGAGAGAAGCTTTAACACCAATCAATCACTGGAGATTTGGATTATACCGACGTCTTGATGAACAACTAGCACCTATTGATAAATTCAATAATAGCGCAACGTCCTAGATTCTGCCTTAAGGTCAACACACTAAATAATTTTGATAAAATATCTTATCTACCCCTCAATAATTGCAATAATACAATTAAAATAATAAAACAACTGTTATAAAAGTCAAAAAGGGGAGCGGCTTATATCCCCTTTTCCTCTTGTCTCCCATGTTTTAATTAGTGTGAATGACCATCCATTTTAATAATTGTGGATGGTCACCCTTGTCTCAAACTCTTTATTTGTAGAGAGAGTTTGAGATCAATTTGTATGTACAAAGAGAAAGCAGAACGAAATAAAAGAAAAGAAAGAAAGAGAAGAGAAAAAAAAAAGAGAGAAAACTCAGTTCTTGAGTAATAAGAGTTTTAAATATTTTATTTTATAAAATTTCTTGTAATAAATATTTTTCTTCTTTAGTTTATAACACGTTATCAATACGACGGTTCTACCAATTTTGAAGTTAGTGGTATTCTTCTTCAAAAAATGTCAAATCTTACAAAGTTGGAATTCGTTGCTCTTGACATTTCTGAAAAAAATTAATTATCCTGAATTCTTGATACTGAAATCTATCTGGATGCAATGAACCTAAGAAAAATAACAAAAGAAGAAAATCAAGCATCCTTGTAGGACCGTGCTAAAGTAATAATTTTATTTCACCACCATCTTCGCGAAGAAAAATTGGTTTCTTATAGTAAAAGATCTCTTTATTTTGTGAAATAATTTAAGAGAGAGATATGAACATTATAAGATTATTATCCTCCTAAAAGTTCGTTATGAATGAGTGTACCTAAGGTTGCAAGATTTTAAAAGTGTTAGTGAATATAACTCCGCACTTTTTAAAATCAGTTCAGTATTAAAATTATGAGGTGAGAAAATCATCGATAATGATATGTTAGAGAAGATATATACTATTTTTTATGTCTTGAATGTGCTTTTGCAGCAGTAGCATCAAGAGCGAAAGTTCAAGAGACTACCAGTCACATCCTACTGGTTCAACATCATTCTTTGAAGTGAATGGTACTGAATTTACATCATTCCCAGAAGTGAATGGTGCATCCTTTAGAATAAATCGGTGGCGTGGACGTGGTAGGAGAAACTATAGAAATATTAGTCCTAGAATAGACAACATTAAAAGGGATAATAATATACCGTATCACCAGAAGTGGTACAACTCAGATAGGAGTAAAAGCCCTCAAAATAATTTTTTCAAAAAAATGTGAAGAGGTTTGCTATAGATGTGATATGACTGGACATTGGTCACGTACCTGTCGTACGGCCAGACACTTGGCTAATTTATATCTCACCGCATTGATGATTCATTAAATATAGATATCACTCATCTTGATGTTTCTGATTTTTTTGAAGATCCTGATGGTAGAATTGTTCACTTGATTAGAGATAGAAGTCTTCCTCCGAATTAATGTATTTTCTTTATTTTTAGAATTTTTTTAATATTTGTAATGAAAATTTTGTATATATTGTAGAATCATGGATCACATTGATGAACTTTTTATCTCTGAGTTGAATGATAAAGATGTATATCTGGCTGACAGTGCTACAATTCACACAATTATCAAAGATAAAAATATTTTTAAAATCTATCACTAAGCAAAACCTATATCCATACTATATCAGGTTTATCTAATCTAATTAAGGGATCCGAAAGAGTTTATATTGTATTGCTAATGACACCAAGTTTTGTATTGATGATGCTCTATTTTTTTCACAATTTAGAAGAAATTTATTGAGTTTCAAAGATAAATGTCGTAATGATTATCTTATTGAAACTACCAATGAAGGCAGTAAAGAGTATATTCTCATTATTAAAATAATATCGGATCAGAAGCTCATATTAGAAAAACTGTATGTTCTATCTCTTGGATTGTATTATACAAGAATGAGAACAAGTAAATCATATGTGGTAATACACTAGAAGTGCATTGACCCCAAAGTATTTATGAGTTGGCATGATTGCCTTGGACATCCGGGATCAATAATGATAAGACGAATTATTGATAATTCACATAGATATCCCTTAAAGAATCAAAAGATTCTTTTACCCAATGAATATCTGTACTCTGCATGTTCCTAAGGTAAGTTCATTATCAGACCATCTCCCTCAAAAATCGTTGTTGAATCCCATCTTTTTTACAAACGATTCACGGGAATATTTGTGGGCCTATTCATCCATCAAGTAGACCATTCAGATAATTTATAGTTTTGATTGATGCATCAAGTAAATGGTCACATGTTTGTTTATTTTCCACTATTAATGTTGCATTTGTTATACTTCTTGCTCAAATAATCGAACTATGAGCACAATTTCCTCAATATCCAATTAAAACCATTCGATTGGATAATGCAGAAGAATTTTCGTCTCAAGTTTTTAATAATTATTGTATGTTAATAGGAATAGATGTTCAACATCCTGTTGCCCATATACACACTCAAAATGGTTTAGCTGAATCTTTGATCAAAAGGCTTCGGCTAATCACTAAACTTTTACTTATGAAATTAAAACTACATGTTTCTTTTTGGAGACATGCTATATTTTATGCAGTATCATTAATTCGAATTAGACCATCTGTATATTATAAATATTCTCCTTACATCATACATTTCCTCAACAAACAAATATTTCTCATCTTCATACTTTTGGATGTGCTGTATATGTTCCAATTGCACATTTACAACGTACAAAAATGGACCATCAACGTAGACTTAGGATATATGTTGGTTTTGATTCTCCATCTATTATTAGATACCTTGAGCCTCTTATAAAATATATGTTTCAAGCACGTTTTGAGAATTGTCACTTTGACGAATCCACTTTTTCATTACTGGGTAATGAAAAGTCGGTGACTGAAGCACGACAACAAATTACTTAGGATAATAAAACCCTATCTCAATTGGATTCTTCTACAAATGAATGTAAATTAAAAGTTCAGAGTATTATCCATTTGCAAAGTGTTGCAAATCAATTACAAGATGTATTTACTAACACTAAAGGTATAGTAAAATCGTATATTCCTGCTGCTAATACTCCAGTAAAGAGTGAAGTTCCTGAATGACAAGTTGTCAAAACAACAATAGGTGAGTCTAAGACACATTTGAAGCATGGAAGACCTATTGGTGCAAAAGAAAAATTTCTCCAAAGGAAAATGATATACAATTAATTTGGTGATCCTGAAGAACTCATACCCACAATGCAAGCTAAAAGTATAGTTGATACTCTTGAAGCCATCAAATCTTCTATTCCAAAATCTCTTAAAAAGGGATCTCCTGAAAAAGTGTTTCATGAAATTTTTTTCCCTGAAGAGGAACATGTACTTGAAAATAATGAGATCTTATTACATTTCATGAGTACTGGAGAAATTTTGAATAGAAATAAAACTGTTGTCGATAACTTATTTTCATATAAGATGGCCCTTGTCATTATTAGAAGTAATGAAAAAAGTAAGCAAAAAACTGTCGAAGAATGTTGACGTAGAAATGATTAGCCAAACTGGAAAGCAGCTAATGAAGCTGAATTAAACTCGCTAGCAAAGCGAGAGGTATTTGGACTTGTTGTCCAAATACCAAAGGGTGTAATGCCTGTTGGATATACGTGGATATTTATACGAAAACGTAATGAGAAAAATTAAATTGTGCGGTACAAAACACGACTTATCGTATAAAGTTTCCTGCAGAAATCCTGGATTGATTATGGGGAAACATATTCTCCCGTTATGGATACAATCACATTCAGATTTTTGATTAATCTGGTTATTATAAAAGGATTAGATATGAGGTTGATGGATGTGGTCACTGCATTCTTATATAGAATATATATTAAATCATGACATATATATGAAAATCTCTGAAAGATATAAATGCTTGAAGCATCTACAAGTACATCTGGAAATATATATTCTATCAAACTTCAAAGATCTTTATATTAGTTAAAACAATCCGGATGCATATGGTATAATCTCCTAAGTGAATATCTATTGAAAGAATGATTTGAGAATAATCCTATATGCCCATGTATTTTTATTAAGAAATCAGAATTCGGATTTGCCATTATTACAGTTCATGTTGATGATTTAAATATTGTGGGAAATCCTGAAAAGATCACAAAAATCGCTATATATTTAAAGAATGAATTTGAAATGAAATATCTTCGCAAAACAATAGTACGTATATGTCAGTTATCTTTTAGATTCACATAGAGGTAGATCTCAAACTGGATATGTACTTACTTATGGAAATACTGTCATATCATGGTGACTTGTTAAGCAGATACTATCTGCCACATCTTCAAATCACTTAAAAATCATTGCAATTTATGAAGCAAGTCGAAAGTATATTTGCCTGAAATCGGTGATTCAACATATTTAAAAAAATATAGTCTTTCTATGATCAATGATAGCCCAACATTTTATATTAAAATAATACTGCTTGTATCACTCAAATCAGAGGAAAATATACCAAACATATTTCGCCTAAATTTTTTTATACTCACGAACTTTAAGAGAAATGTGAAATTGATGTCAAGCAGATACTATCAAGTAATAATCTGGTAGATTTATTCACAAAGGTATTACCAACTGTGACATTTAAGAAAATTGTGCAGAACATTGAAATGCAAAAAGTCAAAGATCTATTGTCATGCACTTTTTAGAGGAGGTAAATGTTTTGAAGATTGGTGCTGATTGTACTCATTTTTCTTTACTGAAGTTTTGTCCCATTAAGTTTTCCTTTGTAAGATTTTAATGAGATAATCTTAAAACACTTGACGGTACATAAGAATACTATACTCTTTTTCTTTCGTCATTGATTTTTTTTCCCACTGGATTTTTCTTTGGTAAGATTTTAACAAGACATATTTTTTATGGATGGTTATTCAAGGTGGAGTATTATAAAAGTTTAAAAGGGGGGCAACGCCGCCCCTCGACTCCTCTTGTCCCCCCCTCTGTTTTAATTAGTGTAAATGACCATCCACCTTAATAATTGTGAATGGTCACCCTCTACTCAAACTCTCTATATATAGAGAGTTTGAGATCAATTCGTATGTACAAAAAGAAAGCCAAACGAAAAAAAAGGAAGAAAGTGAGAAAAAATGAAGAGAGAAAATTCAGTTTTTAAGTAATAAGAGTTCTAAATATTCTCTTATAAAATCTCTTGCAATAAATACTTTTTTCTTTAGTTTATAATAATAAGTAATAATTTAGACAATCAAATTAATCAATAACACTTCATCATTATTTAGAATAGGAAAATGCTATTCACCTGGATCATGAATGGCATTCTGATGGGTCTTGTTTTAAGTTTTTTTTTTATATGATTTTTAAGTAAATGTTTTAAAATAATGTTGTGATTTTTTTATATTTAAAAAAATATATTTTTTAAGATGTTAAAAAAATCATGTAAAAAAATATGAGTAAGTGTTTTTAAATAATTTTATGATTTTTTTATATTTTTAAAAAATATTTTAAGATATTAAAAAAATTAATGTGAAAAAATTAACTTAAAACGGGACTCATCGGAATGCTATTCATAGGAATAAGTAGCATTGTCCTTTAGAATATAGACAAATGTCACAAATCCAAGGAAGAAAGAGTTTTTTTTCTCTTTTTGAGAATAATATTGAAATAATTTGAATTATAATATTTATTAGATTTTGAGAAAAGAAAAAAATATATATTATAAAGTTAAAAAATTACTTAAATATAATTTTTTTTTTAAATCTAAAAAAGGTATATTGTTTTTTGTATTTAGTTTAAAAATTTAGAAAAAATTATTTCATTAGATAATGATTAGATGAAAATTTTAAATATTTGACTTTAAAATATATTTTATATTTAAATGATGTTTGAAAATAAAATATTTGAAAATAGTTACGAATACTTATATGCACAATTTTTGAGAAAAATATCAAGAAATAATCTTAAAATATTAATTAATGGGGGACATTGAAAATATTATAAGATCTGAAGATATTATAAGATGTGGGAGGAAACAAATATATTTATATAATAATTGATAGAAATAATATTTTAAACGATACAGGGAAATAATATATAAGCTGATGTCGAATAAATTTCAGTCATTTCGTTAAAATATATAAAATAGTGTTTTATATTTATTTTAAATCAGAATGTACACGAACCGTTATGAATGCTCAACTCAGCAGAAGCTCCAGCTCTACAAAATGTTCTAAAATGAACAAATTTTCATCCTAGCCCGGTAAGGAAGATGCATATTCACAAGCCTAGAGCTCTGAGCTTCACAATTCTTGGATCCAATAACTCTTATCAAAAGAAGAATGTGTAAAAGAAATACTTTTCAATGAATTGAATGGAATCGATACAAGGCTGTCTATAGTGCCCACTATATACAATTGTCTCCTCTACTATGCCATGATAGAAGGACGTAGATGAATACAAAGCAAACCTTACAAAGTAAAAAGCATGCACGGAAAATAATTCTCACAATTATAATACTTTCAACACTCTCCCTCAAGATGGATTATGTATGTTAATAATCTCATCTTGCCAATTAATGCATCAAGTTGTTGTTGTCCTAGTGCTTTTGTCAAGATGTCCGCTACTTGCATGTTGCTTTTAACATGTAATGTCTTGATCAAACCAGATTGGAGCTTCTCCTTCACCATATGACAATCAATATCTATATGCTTTGTCATCTCGTGGAAAACAGGATTAGAAGCTATGTGTAATACTATTTGGTTATCACAATAGAGCAAGGCTGGATGTGAATGATGAATATGCAAGTCTTTGAGGAGTTGAATTAGCCAAGTTATTTCACAGACAACAGATGCCATAGACCTATATTCAGCCTCTACCGAGCTTCTAGAAACAATGGGTTGTTTCTTGAATTTCCAAGAAATCAGTGCTCTCCAAGGTAAATGCAATAACCAGTGACACTTTCTCTAGTGTCAACACATGTTACCTAGTCAGCATCTGCAAAGGCCTTTAAATGGAGGTTTGATTTGCAGAAAAGGAAGAGCCATTGTCCAAGAGTACCTTTGATATATTGTAGGACTTTATTTGCTATTGTGAGATGTATATTTGTAGGTTTGTCCATGAGTTGAGAGAGAGTTTGTATCAAGAAAGAGATGTCAGGTCTTGTAATGTTCAAGTATATCAACCGGCTAATTAATCTCCTGTACTATGTTGGATCATCAAGCAATTCTCCCTCTATTTTACTAAGCTTCAAATTCTGCTCCATTGGGAATTTTTGCGCTTTACTTCCTAACATTCCACTATCTTCAAGGATTTATAATGCATACTTTCTTTGGTTGAGTATAATTCCCTTAGATGTCCTAGTTATTTCAATACCAAGAAAGTATTTTAGAGATCCTAAATCTTTTGATTTGAACTTGTTGTCCAAGAAAGATTTAAACTTTTCAACAGCTTTCATGTCATTGGAGGCTATCATTATGTGATCTACATATACAAAGAGGGCTATAAAGGATGAACTCGAGAGCTTAGTAAAGAGGGAATGGTTAGCATTTGATTGGATAAAGCCACGAGAAATTAGTGTATCCAAGAATTTGCTAAACCATTGTCTCGAGGCTTGCTTTAAGCCATAAAGAGACTTAAGTAACTTGCAAACTTGTGTATTCTCTCCCCTTGTTTGGCAAATCTTGGGTGGCAGTTGCATATAAACTTCTTCATGAAGTTTACCATGCAAAAAATCATTATTGACATCTAATTGAGTTAGATGCCAATTAAGGGTTGAGGCAAGTGCCAAGATTGTTCTGACAGTTGTCATTTTGGCAATGGAGGAAAAGGTTTTAGAGTAGTAAAATCCCTCTAATTGTGTATAGGCCTTAGCCACTAATTTGGCTTTCTACCTTTCAAGAGTGCCATCTGACCTCAACTTAACATTGTAAATCCATTGACAACCAATAGTGAATTTCCTAGCAGGGAGAGAGGTGAGTTCCCAAGTTTTGTTTTCCTCTAAGGCAATTATCTCATTTTTCATGACTTGTCTCTGACGAGGGTGGTAAACAGCCTCATTGAAGGACTTTGGTTCAAAAATAGTTGATAATTGAAGAGTGAAAGCTCTATGTGATGGTGAGAGATGATTGTAAGAAAGAGTGGAGGATAGAGAGTGAGGATTACCTGCTTGTATAGGGCCATTGGAAGAGGAGGACTGAAGTGGATTATGAGAAGGGAGTAACCTCTGATGGAAATCAGATAAATAACTAGGAATTCTCCTAATTCTAGTGGAGACATGAGGAGGAGGTGAGTATATGTGAGAGTTAGAAACATGGGAGGACTCTTGGGAGGGTTCTGAGTCTGTAGAGGATGTGTTAGAGTCAGAAATATGAGGTGAAATATGTGGCAATTCAGTTGGGAAATCTGGTAAAGGAATGGGAAGAACAAGGGAGGATGGATTATGGGGAAGGGCTTAGGGTTAAAACCAAAGTTAGGAAGGGGAAGATGGACTCGTGAAAGACAACATCCCTTGATATAAAACTATTTTGCTTAAAAGGTCAAAGAGGGTATAACCCTTGACAGCATATATGGGTAGCCAATAAAAACACATTGTTTTGCTTGGGAGGAAATTTTGTGTATATGACTAAAAAGGGTGGTGGCATAGCATAAGCACCCAAAAACTCTTAAATGAGTGAGGGATGGATTGATTTTATATAGAGCTACATAGGAGAAATGTTGCCTATAACAGGAGATGGTATCCTATTAGGGAGATATGTTGCAGTCATGATGCAGTCACCCCAAAAACAAAGAGGGACACCTGATTGGAACCTAAGGGATCTAGCAACATTCAACAAGGTTTGATGTTTTCTCTCAACCCGAGCATTTTGTTGTGCGGTCTCTATGCAAGATTTTTGATGAATACAATCCTTAGAGTTGTAAATATCTGTCATAAGGAACTCTAAACTATTATCAGTCCAAATGCTTTTAAGGTTAGAGTTAAATTGAGGGCTGATAAGTTTAAAGCATGTCTTGAGAATGGACCTAGTATCGGACTTGTGTTTCATTAGGTAGGTCCAAGTGCATCTAGTACAATCATCCACAACAGAAAGAAAGTATTTAAAATCAGAATATGTAGGCACATAAAATGGCTCTCAAATATCACAATGAATGAATTCAAATGGTTGAGAAGCAATAAAACTACTATCATTAAATGGGAGATGTTTCTGTTTTGCTATAGGACAAGTAGCATAGCGAAAAAGATTTGAACAAGTAATAGTATAATCCCATTTTTGTAATAAACTAAGCCTGGAAGCAAAAATATGTCCTAGCCTAAAATGCCATAGATCAAAACAAGATGGCTTAACATAGTTACTGGAAAAAGAAGCATTCAAGGATGCTTGTTTGTAGAAATATAGTCCATCCTTTCTTTACCCAGTCCAATCATCCTCTTGCTGGTAAAGTCCTATATCAAGTAAGTATTAGGCAGAAAAATAAGAGAGCAGTTAGAATCAAGTAATAATTTGCTAACTGAAATTAAGTTAAAATAGAAGGTGGGCACACAAAGGACATTGAGTAAAGTAATGTGAGGGCAAAGCAGTACTATCCCAATATGGGACATAGGGATGGAGGTGTTATTGGGGAGTATAAAAGAGAATGGCCATTGACCATGTGAGCCGAGACACCTGTATCAATGATCCAGGTGATTGAGGAACTCGATAAAGGATGAGGAAAGGAGTATCATGCTATTCTTGAAAGATTATGAGAGAATGCGAGATTGGTAGAACCTGTAGGCTTTAGCATGGAGAGGAGCTGCTGGTATTGCTCAAGAGTGAATGACATATTTGATGCTGCCACAGGTGATGGGGCATTAGGCTGAAACAAGGCATCATGAGAGGTAGGGGTTGAACCTATTACAGAGGCTACATATGGCTTGTTCTTTAGCTTAAAACTAGGTGGGAAGTCACGGAGTTTGTAACATCAATCCATGGTATGGCCTAAAATCCCACATTGACTGCAGAGAGGTATTTCTTTGGTAAGAGAAGGGGGTGGCTTGTTGGTTCTGTTATAGTCTTGCTGAGACACAAGTGCCATTGGTTCAACAGAGGGGTTGGGCAGTAACTCTTGTTACCTTTCTTTTTAAAGAACAAGGGAGACGACTTGGTTGATTGGTGGGAGAGGCATCATGAGAAGGATTTGGGCTCGGACTGCTGAGAAGGATTCATTGAGACCAACCAAAAATTGCATGACAGATTCAGAATGTTGAGCAGCAACAACTTCTTTGAGTCCACCACACGAACATGTGGGGAGTGGTTTGTAGTTAGTGAGTTCATCCCACAATTCTTTGAGGATGGTGAAGTAACCAGAAACAATGAGAAATCCTTGAAACAGTTGGGAAATTTGTCGCTGAAATTGGAAGATTCGTGGGCCATTAGCTTGGGAGAAACAATCTCTCAAGTCATCCCAAACCTCTTGAGCATTGGTAATATATAAGACACGATTTGCAATCTCTTTGCAAACAGCATTTAATAGCCAAGAAAATATCATTTTGTTGTGGCGACACCAAGCACCAAACATGGGATTAGAAGCAGCGGGGCGAGTCAAAGTTCTATCAAGGAAGATGTGTTTGTTTTTGGCTTCTATGGAAATGAGGATGGATTGACGCCATGAATGGTAATTGTGCCCTGAAATCGAGAGGGGTTGAGAGACAAGTAGAGCACTTGGATTTTCAGAGTGATGCAAGCAGTATGGGCTAGAGGGGTGGTTGGGATTGATAGGGGGAAGAAGTGCACCATCCTCAATATTTGCCATAGTTGAGTTTTTGTCAGGTGAGAAAGGAGGGGAAAGAAAAAATAATAATGAAAAAGGATACGAAAACTCTTTTCTCAAGAGTTCTCTAATACCATATCAAAAGAAGAATGTGTAAAAGGAATACTTTTCAATAAATTGAATGGAATTGATACAAGGCTGTCTATGGTACCCACTATATACAATTGTCTCCTCTGCTATGCCATGACAGAAGACAGATAAATACAAAGCAAACCTTATAGTACTATTTGTCGTGTACAACAACAAAGTAAAAAGCATGCACATAAAATACTTCCCACAATTATAATACTTTCAACAATTCTTTCAAATAGAATCGAAGTGGCCACTCTATAGGCATGTGTCCCTTCCTGCATCCTGCCTCTAGCTTGGGTAGGGAGGTCTATCCTCCAAAAAAAAAAAAAATCAGAGGTAGGTGCCCCATCTACATGTCAAGGGGCGAATGGCCCTTGACTTCATCCATGGGAAACACCAAAAAATTGGAAAATAATATCAAATCCAAAATTCTAAACTCCATCCTCTAAAATTCAGTGATCCATACACATTCTGTCACGCCCCAATTTTTCGCATTGATTATAACGCAAATCGACGCATCCGGACAAGCAACACAAGGCTACTTATCCTACGTAAACATAAAAAGTAGCATGCATGCATCTAAGCTTACTAATTAAATGCAATGCTGAACGCAGTTGGAAGAAGTAAATTCCCAATATGAGCAAAGAGATCTAACTCTCGCATCAATAGATCACATGGCATACTATAATCACACTTCTCATAACATCGTATTTACAACAATATTCTGTATTATCTCTTACATAACCCAGTTAGTTTTCTCTAAACAAAACTCATATCCTACTCTCATCCAGTACTCTTACTTCTTCACTTGATCACGTACATGGGGTCATCTCAACCGGAGAGGAGCATTCCATAGGACCCTCAGGGTACCTCAGAATCTCCCGTGCTGATCGGGTCTCAATGCAATTTATCTATCCCTGCAACCACATCTATCATTCCATAAGGAATGATAGATAAAATAGATAAAACATAAAAGAGTGAGATTTACAAGAAATCTCAGTGAGTACACAGTTAACGAAATAAAGCATAGATAATCTCAACTATCATCATGCATAATCATACTCATCAACATATCACTTATAAGAATACTTTATGGAACATCACAAGTCAAATACCCATCTTACCATACAAACTTAAATCTTAGCTAGACCCATCATCACATAAAACCTTAGATCCTAGCTAGACCCATCATCACATACAAATTTAGATCTTATCTATATTCATCATCACATACTTAATACTTATACTTATACCTGTACTTTCCACTTTACTTCTTAACCTTATAGGTTTCTCTTATTTCTTATCCACGATAGGCGTTACGTATCGCCGTCCCCATTGGGATTTACTTATTGCATTACCTCGACAGGCGTTACGTCTCGCCGTCCCTGTCGGCACGTCAGTCATACGGGCGTTACGTATCGCCGTCCCCGTCATGACGTGACTAACTTATTAATCATACACTCATCAATCATCCGGGCGTTACGTATCGCCGTCCCCGTTATGATGAGTCTAGTGTCAATCATCCGGGTGTTACGTCTCGCCGTCCCCGTTATGACACAAAACATATACTTATATCACAACAGGCGTTACGTATCGCCGTCCCTGTCGGCACGTCAGTCATACGGGCGTTACGTATCGCCGTCCCCGTCATGATGTGACTAACTTATTAATCATACACTCATCAATCATCCGGGCGATACGTATCGCCGTCCCCGTTATGATGAGTCTCGTGTCAATCATCCGGGTGTTACGTCTCGCTGTCCCCGTTATGACACAAAACATATACTTATATCACGACAGGCGTTACGTATCGCCGTCCCTGTCGACACGTCAGTCATACGGGCGTTACGTATCGCCATCCCCGTCATGAAGTGACTAACATGTTCATGCATATGCTTTTCATTCTTATCTTAAAACCTTTATTCTCACAAGTAATTACTAATATCCACTATTATCACCCGTGGTCGGGCCATACCATATCTTTTCTTATTCTTATGAGTTTATCACCTAAAACTCCTTCCATTTGAGATACTAATTCTATTCCGGGAAAAACCCTGAATCTAAGCAAAACAAGGCATCTCGCTCGAGCGGGTGTCGAGCGAGTGTCGAGCGAAGTCACGGGTTGGAACTCGCTCGAGTGGGGTATCGAGCGACAGTCGAGCGAGATCACGGCTCATGGGGTTTTTCAACCTAAACCAAGCAATCTTCTCACATAAACCTTATTTTTACTTATTAAAACATAAATGTAGGTCCCTACAATTTTCCTAGCATTTTACCATCACCAAATCATATCCAAAACACCATAGATTCCAAACACATCATATAAGCCTAATTCAAGCTCCAACCAACAACAAACTTAATTCCATCAATAATCTACCTATTCTATGCTAAGATTAAGTTAAATTGTATACTTACAAGTTTCTCCAAAGCTTGGTTGAATGATCCAACTAGTCCTTGCAACATTTCTCCTCAAAGCACTCACTTAGCTCACTTAGGAGATGTTTGGAGGTTCAAGGGTTAAGGAGGCTTTTTCTTTGGCTTCCTCTCTAAGTGAACGTGGGTCTCTTCTCCCAAAAGGTCTCCTATGATCTGAAGATGACTATATATATAGGAATAGATGGCTTGGGGAAGAAGAGAAGGAAAACAACCAAGGCAATGGGTTAATCTCAAACCGTGTAAGGTGTATGGTGAGTTGTCCAACCTTGGTTAGTCTAATCCTCATCCATATCTCCCATGATCTCCAAGGACATTCATCCTATGGCTAAGCTTCTTCCTCATCTAAAATTATCTTAGATCAATGGCCCCAAATAATTACCAAATATAGATATAAAAGTAAACTCCAAAAAGTCTAAAATGTCCAAGATGAGCTTAGCTGGCTATTGGCCTTCCTTGCATCCTCAAGGCTTCTAGAACCCTTTCTTCCTCTTTGGCCACACGTCCCAGACCTCCTTAGTACCCTTAGAGTGGCTGGAAAATATCTCATCACCTAATTCCCAAGGTTTGGTTACCAATTGGTTGGAAACAAAGGGGATAGTTGACTGTTTTGGCTAATCAGATTAGTCCTTCACTCTTGTTTGGTTTTAAACTAATTATTCTTCTAGAAGCTCTTTCTCCACCTAACACATGCTCTCATACATGTATCTAGCAGATAACCATGAGGAGAACCAATCAAATTCGAACATCTAAGGTGAGGTGGTGAAGTGATTTATTTTCGAGCTCCAGTTTGCACTTAAAACAGATCAGTCCCATTCCAGCCCAATTAATCCATTGATACACTTCAATTCTCTAAAACATTCAGTCATAAAAGTTATAGATATATATCTTAGGGTTCTATAGGAACTGGAATAACTTCATTTGGAGTTCATATGACCAAGTTATGATTTTTCTAATAAAACTTGACAGATAAACCCGAGAACACCAATCCGGGTACACCAAGTGTTGGATAGATGATTCATCTTATTTCACATGAAATTCACTAAATAAAATCTCCTCATTTTCCATATCTCTACACACTTGTCCAGATCTTAGAATAACTAAGAAAATAATCCAAAGGCCTAATCTTATCTAATGTTCTTAGTCAATTTCAAGTCAATGCTCATCTATCTCCAATTCAGACCTGGTACTTCAATCTCTATTTCTTATTTGATTAAGTCCGTATCTCTTAAACCTAAAAACATAAAAGTTGTAGATATTCCTCTTAGATTTCCATAGCCTCTTGAATCACTCAAATCCGACCTCAAATGAGCAAGTTATGACCATTCTACTAAAAGATGTTTGTTTGTCCCTGTATTTCGCTCGAGCCAGATATCAAGCGAGAGTTGAGCGAGATCTTGGGTCTAGGCACTTTTTCACCTTAACACAATTCACATTTATACCCAACCTTATTCCCAACCTTTCAATATAAGAATCCTATACATATATCCCAAAATTCCTAAAAATAGTCTTGGAGAGACATAATCATTCCACATATGAAAATTAAGCGGATGTCTAAAAATCCGGGTTATCACATTCTCCCCCCCTTAAAAGGAATTTCGTCCTCGAAATTCGGGAGTTTCACCTCAACACTAAAATATATATATATCAGCATATACTTAGAAAAATTCTATAATCAGTAACACCAATATAGCTGCTAACATTATTCTTCTCCTTTGGCACATTCCTAAAAAAAAAACTCAAAGCATAAGAGTAGTTTAGAACCCTAACTTTTCCAAGAATCTCAATACATTCTCCAATAAAATTCAACAATCATAAATATTTAAACTAACTTCAATCGATTTCTATGCTCTACCCACCAACCGTTCATCCATATTCTATCTTTTGTAACTTAAAACCCTCTCCATGGCAATCACAAACAATATTTTCTCCTTAGTAAAACTCCAAATCCCTATTGATTCCTTCAAGTCAGCGTAATTGAAGTCTCTGATCATGATCAACATCATGTTTGTACTATGAACTCTCAAAATTTTCCACATAAATAGCCTCAACACATGCCAAATCACATCAAAATGAAACTAAAAGTTACCTTTTTCAAGACTGTATACTTGCAGATATCATGCATTCATAATCAAGATCAACATTTTGCCTATGCATCAGTAGTTCATTTATACCATTTTCCTCATCTGAACTTATACCTTCAAAATTTATTTCCTCAATCACCAAAATTTGCCAACCAAATCCACACTTTTCATTCCTGAGGAAGTATTTTCTTAAAAACTCTTATATCTACCATTGGACTCCACTCCATCTTATTCTAATTATTGCAACCTCATCAATTTCCAACACAGATCAAACTAACATGTGAGGTCAGTGCTCCAAAATTCAAATCTTAATTCAAATCGAATCCCCAAAATTCTAAAACTTTACATACTTCAGGAATCACTTTCTAGAATTCTATAAGATCGATAAACTTGTAATCTTTCATCATTTTGCAATTCTTCAAAATTTACAACTCCAGTACCTAAATTTCAAAGAATTCACTCATACTATGACATTTTCTTCTAAATCTTGATATTACAACAACAGTCTAAGTCAATAAAATTCAAGCCTACTACTCTTAAACATTTAGGTCCTTCTTGGTTGTAACACCCTCATATCAGAACTTAACTTTATCTGTTACAACTAAGAAAACTAATTCAAATTCTCTCGACAGAAAACCATCAAGTTGATCGGTTAACCTCAAATTCTCAGCTTTGAAAAAGAAATTCTTTACCACTTGATATAATCCAGCAAAGTTTTCGTCAAATTTCACCATAAGGACTTTAAGAATCCATGTATACCTTACATCTCCATATACAATCATACAATAAACCTTATCAATCTGACCTTGCCACTAATGATTCTGACATCAACAAATTGTCAATTTCTACTCCTATCACGTAATCTATCTTAAAAATTTTGATTCTTGAAATCTCAGACATTCACAATTCCATGAGAGAAACCAACTTGACCCAATCTTTTCCAGAATTTAAGCCTTTCTTAATCAAATCAAAATCTATCTTAATACCATGTGATCATTTTTCCAAGGATATTCACAGTTTACCCAGAGTCGTATTGCTCTGATACCATATTGTCACGCCCCGATTTTTCGCATTGATTATAATGCAAATCGACGCATCCGAACAAGCAACACAAGGCTACTTATCCTACGTAAACATAAAAAGTAGCATGCATGCATCTAAGCTTACTAATTAAATGCAATGCTGAACGCAGCTGGAAGAAGTAAATTCCCAATATGAGCAAAGAGATCTAACTCTCGCATCAATAGATCACATGGCATACTATAATCACACTTCTCATAACATCGTATTTACAACAATATTCTGTATTATCTCTTACATAACCCAGTTAGTTTTCTCTAAACAAAACTCATATCCTACCCTCATCCAGTACTCTTACTTCTTCACTTGATCACGTACATGGGGTCATCTCAACCGGAGAGGAGCATTCCATAGGACCCTCAGGGTACCTCAGAATCTCCCGTGCTGATCGGGTCTCAATGCAATTTATCTATCCCTGCAACCACATCTATCATTTCATAAGGAATGATAGATAAAATAGATAAAACATAAAAGAGTGAGATTTACAAGAAATCTCAGTGAGTACACAGTTAACGAAATAAAGCATAGATAACCTCAACTATCATCATGCATAATCATACTCATCAACATATCACTTATAAGAATACTTTATGGAACATCACAAGTCAAATACCCATCTTACCATACAAACTTAAATCTTAGCTAGACCCATCATCACATACAACCTTAGATCCTAGCTAGACCCATCATCACATACAAATTTAGATCTTATCTATATTCATCATCACATACTTAATACTTATACTTATACTTATACCTGTACTTTCCACTTTACTTCTTAACCTTATAGGTTTCTCTTATTTCTGATCCACGATGGGCGTTACGTATCGCCGTCCCCATCGGGATTTACTTATTGCATTACCTCGACAGGCGTTATGTCTCGCCGTCCCTGTCGGCACGTCAGTCATACGGGCGTTACGTATCGCCGTCCCCGTCATGACGTGACTAACTTATCAATCATACATACACTCATCAATCATCCGGGCGTTACGTATCGCCGTCCCCGTTATGATGAGTCTCGTGTCAATCGTCCGGACGTTACGTCTCGCCGTCCCCGTCATGACACGGGACATATTTCACATATATGACAGGCGTCCCCGTCAACTTACCAGTCATTCGGGCGTTACGTTTCACCGTCCTCGAAATGACGTAAGCATTCTTATCATAGCGGGCGTTACGTCTCGCCGTCCCCGCTGATCATGTCAATCCTACGGGCGTTACGTATCGCCGTCCCCGTCATGACATAATTCTTATTCTTATGACAGGCATTACGTATCGCCGTCCCCGTCATGACGTGACTAACTTATTAATCATACACTCATCAATCATCCGGGCGTTACGTATCGCCGTCCCCGTTATGATGAGTCTAGTGTCAATCATCCGGGCGTTACGTCTCGCCGTCCCCGTTATGACACAAAACATATACTTATATTACAACAGGCGTTACGTATTGCCGTCCCTGTCGGCACGTCAGTCATACGGGCGTTACGTATTGCCGTCCCCGTCATGACGTGACTAACTTATTAATCATACACTCATCAATCATCCGGGCGTTACGTATCGCCGTCCCCGTTATGATGAGTCTAGTGTCAATCATCCGGGCGTTACGTCTCGCCGTCCCCGTTATGACACAAAACATATACTTATATCACGACAGGCGTTACGTATCGCCGTCCCCGTCATGACGTGACTAACATGTTCATGCATATGCTTTTCATTCTTATCTTAAAACCTTTATTGTCACAAGTCATTACTAATATCCACTATTATCACCCGTGGTCGAGCCATACCATATGTTTTCTTATTCTTATGAGTTTATCACCTAAAACTCCTTCCATTTGAGATACTAATTCTATTCCGGGAAAAACCCTGAATCTAAGCAAAACAAGGCATCTCGCTCGAGCGGGTGTCGAGCGAGTGTCGAGCGAAGTCACGGGTTGGAACTCGCTCGAGTGGGGTATCGAGCGACAGTCGAGCGAGATCACGGCTCATGGGGTTTTTCAACCTAAACCAAGCAATCTTCTCACATAAACCTTATTTTTACTTATTAAAACATAAATCTAGGTCCTTACAATTTTCCTAGCATTTTACCGTCACCAAATCATATCCAAAACACCATAGATTCCAAACACATCATATAAGCCTAATTCAAGCTCCAACCAACAACAAACTTAATTCCATCAATAATCTACCTATTCTATGCTAAGATTAAGTTAAATTGTATACTTACAAGTTTCTCCAAAGCTTGGTTGAATGATCCAACTAGTCCTTGCAACATTTCTCCTCAAAGCACTCACTTAGCTCACTTAGGAGATATTTGGAGGTTCAAGGGTTAAGGAGGCTTTTTCTTTGGCTTCCTCTCTAAGTGAACGTGGGTCTCTTCTCCCAAAAGGTCTCCTATGATCTGAAGATGACTATATATATAGGAATAGATGGCTTGGGGAAGAAGAGAAGGAAAACAACCAAGGCAATGGGTTAATCTCAAACCGTGTAAGGGGTATGGTGAGTTGTCCAACCTTGGTTAGTCTAATCCTCATCCATATCTCCCATGATCTCCAAGGAAATTCATCCTATGGCTAAGCTTCTTCCTCATCTAAAATTATCTTAGATCAATGGCCCCAAATAATTACCAAATATAGATATAAAAGTAAACTCCAAAAAGTCTAAAATGTCCAAGATGAGCTTAGCTGGCTATTGGCCTTCCTTGCATCCTCAAGGCTTCTAGAACCCTTTCTTCCTCTTTGGCCACACGTCCCAGACCTCCTTAGTACCCTTAGAGTGGCTGGAAAATATCTCATCACCTAATTCCCAAGGTTTGGTTACCAATTGGTTGGAAACAAAGGGGATAGTTGACTGTTTTGGCTAATCAGATTAGTCCTTCACTCTTGTTTGGTTTTAAACTAATTATTCTTCTAGAAGCTCTTTCTCCACCTAACACATGCTCTCATACATGTATCTAGCAGATAACCATGAGGAGAACCAATCAAATTCGAACATCTAAGGTGAGGTGGTGAAGTGATTTATTTTCGAGCTCCAGTTTGCACTTAAAACAGATCAGTCCCATTCCAGCCCAATTAATCCATTGATACACTTCGATTATCTAAAACCTTCAGTCATAAAAGTTATAGATATATGTCTTCGGGTTCTATAGGAACTGGAATAACTTCATTTGGAGTTCATATGACCAAGTTATAAGTTTTCTAATAAAACTCGACAGATGAACCCGAGAACACCAATCCGGGTACACCAAGTGTTGGATAGATGATTCATCTTATTTCACATGAAATTCACTAAATAAAATCTCCTCATTTTCCATATCTCTACAAACTTGTCCAGATCTGAGGATAACTAAGAAAATAATCCAAAGGCCTAATCTTATCCAATGTTCTTAGTCAATTTCAAGTCAATGCTCATCTATCTCTAATTCAGACCTGGTACTTCAATCTCTATTTCTTATTTGATTAAGTCCGTATCTCTTAAACCTCAAAACATAAAAGTTGTAGATATTCCTCTTAGCTTTCCATAGCCTCTTGAATCACTCAAATCCGACCTGAAATGAGCAAGTTATGACCATTCTACTAAAAAATGTTTGTCTGTTCCTGTATTTCGCTCGCGCCAGACATCAAGCGAGAGTTGAGCGAGATCTCGGGTCTAGGCACTTTTTCACCTTAACACAATTCAAATTTATACCCAACCTTATTCCCAACCTTTTAATATAAGAATCCTATACATATATCCCAAAATTCCTAAAAATAGTCTTGGAGAGACATAATCATTCCACATATGAAAATTAAGCGGATGTCTAAAAATCCGGGTTGTCACACATTCTATCAGACAACAACAAAAAAATTCAAAATAATGATCTGATAGAGAGATATCTCAAGGAGAGAGAAACCAAGAAGGAGATAGACTGACAATGAGAGAGACTGAAACAGACCATGAAAAGACCTCAATAACGAAGAGAATCAAGAGAGATTGAGAGTAGTGAGAGCCATCGACAAGGAGAGGGGAAGAGAAAGGGTGGAAAAGAAAGACTTGACAAGCAAGGAGGAAGGGGAACTAGAAAACTGTTAAAACCTAACTTTAATCGGTTAAAATTATTTTGGGCTGGGGTGCGGGGTATGGTGTGGGTGACCAAGGCCTGGCTTGCCCCATCCCTCGTTGCATTTCACAAAAGTGGGCGGGGTATCTTGCCTAGGGGTGTCAAATTGTGTCAACGAATCGTATTCATGTCGTGTCATGACATGTATATTATACTATATAAGTCAATCCTAACCCGATCCGTTAAGCTTATCGTGTCAAAATTTCAAATCCTAACACGATCCATTAACATAACGTGTCGTGTCGTGTCAACTCGTTATGACCCATTAGTGAATATTACAAAATAAATTAATACGAAAAAATATAATACGTCTCAACCTGTTTATTTAAATGTGTTAAATATGTCTAAAATAAATCTGTTTAACTTAATTAAACTTAGCATAAATTGCATAATTTTATATAAATGTTAAATCACAATATCTATAAAAATTATAATACTAAATACAAGTATGAATTATAATACAAACAATAAAAATATTAAAATTAAGATTCTAACAATTTTACCTTTAAATATAAGGGTATACTTGTAATTTTAACTTTCTTAACATGTCATAGTGGGTTAAAACAGGTTGATCCGTTATCAACCCGTTAAGCAATCGTGTCATAACGTGTCAACCCATTTTGACCTGAACCCTTTAAGACTAAACTCTAACATGCTATTATCGTGTTGTGTTCGTATTGGGTTAACGACTCGTGTGACATATTGCCACCCCTAATCTTGCCCTCGTGGATAAGGTAGCCTGCACCGCCTAAGCATGGTAGGGTTGTAGAGGACGGGCAAACAGGGTGCAGTGCCCCAACATCCACCCCTACTTCTAAAGTTGTAACCAACCTAGGTTTTAAAACGAGGAGTGGATTTGGTCCGGTATCGAAGTTGGTTCAATCCAGTACTAGTTTCATTTTTCTTACAACAGTCAAAATTGGTCCATTTATAGTTTTTCTATTTTTGACACTAGGCCAAATTAGACCGGACTAGTTCATATAATATTTTAATATTTTATATGATTATTTAATAGTTATACTAATATTATGTCACTATATATTCAATATAGTTTATAATACAATTATAATATATATTATAATAACTACAATACATTATCACTATATTATTATATGCTATATAATATACCGAAAAAATCGAACTGAATCGGATTGGAACCAGTAAAAATCAAAAGTATTGGTTTATGGGTGTAGAGGTGTAGCAACGTAGCTGATGCGATATCAATTTTTCAAATCTCAAAATCGATATATATCTGTTTGATTCTAAAATATGTCCAAAACAAGACTGAACTGGACCGGTTACACCTATACTCAAAACATCATTGCATAGTAAATTTTCTCCCTCAAAAGTCTAAGGAAATTAACCTACAATAATTGCTCCTACACCCATTTGAAATAAACTTAACGCTATTTGGAAAGTGAAATAATTTCATCTGATTTCAAAACTTTTCAAAATTTCACTTTCAAATATTATTCAAATACAAACACTTTTTAATTTATTATTCAAACGCAAACACTTTTTAATTTTTAATTTTCAACTTTTTTTATATAATTATTACAACATTTCCAAATTTTTAAACAAAACACAAAAAATAATATTACTTATTTAAATTTTAAAATAAAAATTATACTACAAAATTATTTTCTAACAATATTTTTATTTGACTTTTTCTCTCTTATTTTTCAAAACCTAATAAAACATCTTAATTTAAACTATTTCATTACTATTTACAAACCATTTCAATATTATTGAGAGGAGAAAATGGATAATTTTTTATACTGATAATTTAGAACCACCTTAGTTTTATTTGTTGATTTGAACATTGGAAGGTTTATTATTGGGCCACTTTGAAATAAACTTGAGGCTATTGAAAAGTAAAATAATTTCATCTGATTTCAATACTTTTCAAAATTTCACTTTTAAATATTATTCAAATACAAGTACTTTTTAATTTATTATTCAATGTAATTTTTAATTTTCAATTTTTTTAATATAATTATTACAACTTTTCCAAATTTTCAAACAAAACACAAAAAATAATATTACTTATTTAAATTTTAAAATAAAAATTATATTACAAAATTATATTTTAACAATATTTTAAGTTTATAATATTTTTATATAACTTTTTCTCTCTCATTTTTCAAAACCTAATAAAACATCCTCATTTAAACTATTTCATTATTATTTACCAACCATTTCATTATTATTGAGAGGAGAAAGTGGATAATTCTTTATACCGATAATTTAGAAGCACCTTAATTTTATTTGTTAATTTGAACATTGGAAGGTTTATTATTGGGCCACTTTGTTGAACCTTTTTGGTTTGAGTTTTCTCTATATTTTTAGGCAACTAAAGGATTAAAGGCAATTTTTTTTTTTTTTTTATATGCGGGAAGGTGGGGAGGGGGGGTGGGGGGATTTTGATCTTTGGTTCTCTTAGTGAGAAATCAAGGTGTTGCCGATTGATCTAAAAGATTTTGGCAGACTAAAGGTGACTTTGGTTACTTGACTAATTGCATTAGCAATAATGTCTAAATTAATGTTGATACTAGTCAAAAATTGTGAATAAACAAATTCTTGTAGTATCATTAACATTATATATTACGTTATGTGTTTTTTAGAAATCAAAAGCTTGTAAGAAAACTATGATATCAATCTTTAAAATCGAAAAAACTAAATCTAGAGAGAACATAAATATGATTGACAATTAATCCATACTTCAAACTTTAATCCAATGGGTGTTTGAGCCCGGCCCATTTGAGAGTTTAAGCGACTTCCTCCCTTGTCTCGGTAATAGGGATCTCTTTTGTCCTTTCTTTCTTTTTAGCTAGGAGAAATTCTTTAGTTATAGGCATTATATAAAAATAAATTTATAAATTAATATAGTTTAATACAATATATTAAATTATAAATATAATTTTATTATAAAATATCTAATAAATCATATAAAGTCACGTAAGTTTATGGATATACTTTTGTGTATTTTTTTGTTTCTGTAACAATTCTGGCTAGATAATAACTATTGGATATTATACATAAAAAAAAAAAATTATTTGTATATTTAAAAGAGCTATGCTACTTATCATCTTCTTTTTTATTATCTTCTCATCATCTCATGATATGATATTAAATGATTAAAAATTATTTACTATTTTACTTATGAGCTTATCATTTAATACTACATCTTAAGATAATGAGAAAAAGAATGATGAATAAATTTATTTTATTTAAAATAGAAAAATATTATATACAATTTAGCAAAATGACTATTTTAATCATCAACTAAATTAAGTCTATTTTTTAAATAATCTTTTTTATTACATATAATTCTCACAAATGTCTATTTTTCTTGTAGTGAATTAATTAGAAACTTTCAAACCATCAAGAGTCGAAAGTTATTTTCGGAAAAAGTTCAAATTTAAAAAAGAGAATAGAAGTAATCAACAGTGCCTTTAGGCTTGGTTTACTTTTCTAATTAACTATTTCATCCCATCTTAAATTTATCATTACACTTTTTCAAATTTTCATACAAAATAAAATAAATAATTCAACTTCTTCAAATTCTAAAAATATATTTTTTTATTTCAAATTCTAAAACAAAATTAACATTAAAAAAATATATGATAACAATATATATATTTTTATTAACTTTTATTTCATATTATCTCATCTTATTTATAAAAATAAACTAAACTGTTGCTGCCATTATGAAAATAAAGAAGCTCTTGGCCAATAGAAGAAATACATAGGTTGTGGACATTCTTATTTAAAACAACATGGAAAAAATAGAAGATTATGGATCGAGAGCCTTCATTTTGTGGACTATTAATAAGTTGATCATAAGTTCAGCTTGCATGGATGCTGAAGTTGGGAGAAAAAGAGGTTTCGAGGAGGGGAAAAAGAGGAGAGAAATAAAGCACTTTTGGTTTCTTTTTCTCTTTCCCCAGTTTCTGTAGTTCTCCTGACCTGTGCTCCTTTCCAGCCAATGCTAATAAAGATTTATGAACAGTGCAGATTACTACATAATTCCATCCAACCATTCATGGCCTTACACAAACAGGTCCTCTATCTCCAGTCTCAGAAAGTCTTGGTCTTCTGACCAATTCTCCAGGGGGCCTTTAGCTAAAGAAGAAAAAGGGAATAAAATACATGACAAAGCGTTTCGGGCTTTATTTATACAGCCTCTTTGGCTCTCTGTGATCAAAGAGCGAAAAGGATCTGTGAATTGAAGAAGAAGAAGAAGTAGTTCTTGGAGATGAAGCACGAGAGTTGTTGGGGTTATGAACATCACTTTCTTCTTCATTTATTGTATCCAACATCTTCGTTGCTCTGTGCCTGATGACACTAATAAACTGCGGTGGTGCAACCTCCGAGACAAACCTTGCAATGCTTAAATTCGCCATTTTTTTTCCTTGTTTATACTCTCGGCTGAAACACAGAGCAAAGGATGAAAACATAAGGTGATGTTTCAATCCAGGAGAGAGAAGGGGATGTATAGATGTAGGCTTTGGTAGGGATGAGCATGAACCCAAGGCATGCAGTGAGATTTATAAGGCCATGCTAGGCTTAAACTGAGACAATAGTCGAAGAAAGGTTTCAATATCATATTTGACAGTTTGTGCCGCCTCTTGCTTTCGATATTAATTGCGAAAATTAGCCTGGTTTTGCTCAGAATTTCTTCGTCTGGGGACCATTTATTGGCATCTGTCTGGAAAATGAGATCAGATCTCAAAAGATAAGCTTCTTGTTAGGATAGGTTGTCTCCAAATTTACACTTTTTGATCGGCAAAACTGCTGGACCATAAATTGGTATACATGTGTCAAAATGTGGATGGAAAATGAGAGATCAATCTCAGAAGATAAGCTTCTTGTTAGGATCGATAGTCTCCAAATTTGCACTTTTCTCAATAATATTTTGGCCCATTTTAGCTTTTTGATCATGATCTGACAATGATTTTTTGCTACATTGATTGGATTTATCATTGTAGGCCTCTTTATTTTCATAAATAAGATTAGAAAAAATGAAATAAATTTAAATAAAAATTAAAAATTAAATAAAATATTATTATATATATATTTTAATATTATTTTAAATTAAAACTTGAAAAGATTAAATTATTTAATTTATTTATATAAGAATTTAAAAAAATTATAATGATTAATTAAATAAAATCAGATAGAATAAGAATGATTACGAAAACATTAAACAAGGCCTTATATAGTAATTTATCCTGTTTCTTTTACTTAGCATTGGTTGAATTATTTTGATTAGTTTGTGATGACTCTCTCGATTAGATGTTGAGCCGAGTTAGGATGAATTAAGTTATTTGTAAATAGAAGTGAGTTTTGTATATTCTACGTATGATAAATTTAGATGTGTTTGGATATTAAAATGAGTTTATATATATTTATAAAGTTAAAAAAGATTGTGAGATCTCACTTGTAAAAAAAGTATTGAATTGAAAAATATTGTAAATTCTATATATAAAAGAAATCTGAGTCAAAATAAATTTAATAATTTGATAATTAAGGGTTTCAATATTAAACTAATTTATAATTAGACTGAAATCCAAATTACAAACGGTCATAAGAAAAGGTACAATGATAACGGGTGAAATTGGCATGGGGAAAAAAATGTCCGCAAAAAGTGTCCGCTAAAAAAATTGTTTACAATCCCAAATCTGTACTAATTTGACATTTAGAATAAAAATTCAACCAAGCATGATCACATTGAAACCTCTTTAAAATATATACATATATATAACGACACTGCTATTAGTACCGACCAATGAAGTAAAACGTAAATGTATTTTTTTTAATCAATTTTACAAAATCTTAAGTATTTAAAAAAATAAGAAAAAAATATAAATTTATTAATATTTACTTCCTTAATCATTAAATGAAATTAAAACATAAAAATAAAAATAAAAATAAACTAAAAGGTTTAATCAATTAATCATATATATATATATATGTATATTACCATTTTAGATGAACAATGATCACTTTCTATATCAATGCTCCATTTGATTTCCTCTTCAAAATCTGCAAAAAGTTATGCTTCATTTGAGTTTCTTTGTTCCTTGTCGCTTAGGATCGAACAAAATAGAGTTTTATATGATTTCTGATACCATAGATCTATCATGGACAGATATGGGGATTTTGAACGAGCCTTAAAGAAAGGATATTCATGAGCCAAAGACATAGCATATTGTTTGTGTTACTCTTTTGGTCAAGTCCCACATGAAAAAAAAAATGAGAAGTGTATCCATGTGTTTATTTAAGGGGCTTAATCTCCTTAGCTTAAGTACACCAGTCAGAAACTTATCTAGTAACTTTTGACTTTAGTAAAATTTTTCTATTATCCCTTTTTATTGTAAAAAGGAAGAGATGTGAAATTTAAAGTTTTACTAGTAGGGAAGTTTTTGTGGGTGTCATTAGGGTGAAGAGAAAAATTGTGTGATTGTAACAATTTTTCATATAGTGGATTTTCTTCTTTGAGTTTGGTGGTTTTTTCCTGTTTTGAGAGTTTTTCACGTAAATTTTTGTGTTGTATTTATTTCTCTATTTTTCTTGGTATTTAGTTAAACTTAGATTCTAGTGGGGAGAATTTGAGAGGTCTAGATTCCCAACAAGTCGTATTAGAGCCACTAGGTTTTTTTGGCGGAGTGGAGTTTTGGTGTGCTAGTGTGGACACGTACGGTCTGAAGAAGTTCTGTCTAGGAGATTGAAAATTTTAAATGTGTCCGTTGTGATCCTCCAATCTTTCCTGGGAATGTTAAAGTTCTATTTAGGAAATATCAGTCTTTCCTGGGAACTTATTTAGTGGGTACTATTCATTTATATGGTAAAATTCATCGAAACAATGTCAAGAATGGAAATAGAGAAATTTGATAGGAGAATTAATTTTGACTTGTGGCAAGTACAAGTCAGGGATATTTTGATTCCATTAGGATTATACAAGACGTCGATCAACCCATAAAGTCAGCAATTTGCTGGAGGTGTAGACAATTTGGGCACGTCAAGAAAAGTTGTCAATAAGAGGTGGAGCTGGTTCGGCAAGTGGTTCCAATTTAGTAAATGGAGATACTGACAATTAAGCTAATGTTGTGTCTCTCTCTATGAAAAAAGAGACATGTACATCCTTATGGCATGCCACTAATCTCAAAGTTGCTATGATAGAGGATGCGTTAATGTTAGCGGTTCCACAAGTTTGCATATGGGCATTGGTTTGGCATAGATGCAAGGTGTGTGGTAAAAATTTATGTCAATGGCTGATGAACTTCCAAGAAAGCTAAACGTGAGAGTTGCACCATAATTTTTCAGTAAGGTTATTTTTAACATAGGCCAAAGTGAAATGCTTGGAATTAGTTTATTCTGAGTGAGTATGCCTTTATGGTAAAGCATGATAGCGGAAGTTATGAAAATCTTCGTTGTAATGGAGCGTGACTGTGGGATTAGCCAAAATCGCAAGGTGGAGATTGTTAGTGTTACTCCTTTGGCCAAGTCCCACATGGGAAAGAAAAGAGTGAGGAGTGTACCCATGGGTTTATTTAAGGGGGCTTAGCCTTCTTAGTTTAAGTACACCAGTCAGAAACTTAGCAACTTTTGACTTTAGTAAAATTTATCTGTCGTCATTTTTGTATGTAAAAAAGAAGAGAGGTGAAATTTAACGTTTTACTAGTGGAGAAGTTTTTGTGGGTGTCGTTGGGGTGATGAGAAAAATTGTGTGATTGTAACAATTTTCACATAGTGAATTTTCTTATCTGAGTCTGGTAGTTTTTCTCTTATTTTGAGAGTTTTTCATGTAAATTCTTGTGTTGTGTTTATTTTTCTATTTTTCTTGATATTTAGTTAAAAGTAGATTCTGGTGGGAGGAATTTAGGAGGTCCAGATTCCCAACACATAAACGGTACCAAACCGTACGTACCAATTGATTTAGGCAATGTTCTTGCAAATCACATGCCTGGAAATTAGGACAATTCGTAAATGAGGATGCCCCTATTACAATGGCATCCATCATCTTCGCCATGTTACTCCTCAATATTGTAGAGTTTGTCTTCTCCGGAACAAAAACCATTTCTCTCTTTTTCTTCTTTCATGTTCTTCCTTCTTACAAACGCGTCGACAACTTGACCTCTTATCCAGGGCATGAAGTCATGGACAATCAATATCCAAATGTTTTTCAGCCAAATCGTACCTTTTTGAGGGACTTTTCTAGGTTGGTTCTTCCATCTCCTTTTCTCATATCATATGGGGCAACTGTCGACCAAATATGACAATGATATAGAAATTATCCCTAGTTATGCATGTTAATGCTAAATAAAAGTTATTAGCATCGATTAGTAACCAATATAAAATATTAAATGCATTAACACAATAATTTGGTTATGAAGGAAATGTTTTTGAAAAACTCCTAAAAGGTAAAATTCTACGAGGCAACCAAATTCAGGAAGGTCAATTTTATTGATTGAGATGTTTACAAGTAAAACGATTAAAAAATTTTTGTAACTTAACCCGTTTATCCAAGACAAGCGACCCGCTTGTCTTCTACCACAGTAAGTAGTCATAATCTCTGACGATCTCCAACGTTTGGTTTTCCCTACTAGAACTTCCAATGGTTGATCACGAATATGGCAACCCCCCTTGAAGTATGCTCTCACTCAATCCAATGGACTCAGCTTCTTGAAAAATCATTCTCTCAAGAATTTTCTATTACATGGTCACTTGAAGTTCTACCAAAATTTTCAAGCTCTCAACAATATATGTGAATGTCTTTCGGTGATCTCTCAAGTGTTCACCAAATCCTCAGTCGAGTCCCTCACTAAATAGGTAATTCAATGTTTGAGTTGGACTAGAACTTTGCTGACAGTCTATCTAGCCTCTTAGTCTGTTACGCTACTAACAGATTGCTAACATGTTTGACTGGGACTCTACAACTGGATATATCCAAGTGTATGCCAGCTTTGATATCTTCATATACTATGTGTACGAGGATGTCATAAATTGATCTTTTTACTCAAAATATATCTAGGACTCTTGTAAACTCTTATGTTATAATTTAAACAATATTTGATTAGAGTTATATTACAATTCAAAAGCTTATCCTTATCAAATATACACTTAGAGTCTTATTCAAATTATATTCATTCATTAATCAAATTTAAACCAGACTCATTTAGTCCTAGTCAAACTTAAATTACAATTTTTTAGGGACCCATGCCCTCAAAGCCAATCATTTTTTTGAGGTTACAAATTCATTTTGCCCACTAATTCCATTGCTTACATTGTTCTATTGACTAGAGATTGTTCACCTTGGAGATATGAAGCAGTAAACATATTCATTTAAGAATCTCTATTTCTCAAGTATATGGTCTAATTAGTTGATTTCTCAAAGAGTTACGCTATTCTAACGATCTAAGTATAACTCCTAACATTATTGAGATGTGGCCATTGATATGAAAAAAAAAATTTGACTTAATTGCCTGCAACTCCAACAGTGTTACAACATGATCAGTGTTACACTTCGAACGATCACATTAAAAAAAAAAAAAAAAAATTCTCTTTATAAATAACCTAAAACTGCTCTCGAACGATCAAGAATGGAAAGTTATTTTTGGAAAAAGTTCAAATTTAAAAAAGAGAATAGAAGTAATCGGCAGCTTAGTTGCTGCCGTTATACTACAGTACTACTGCTATATCACCCAACTCTTTTAATCATTTTTTTGGGGCTTCTATTGTTGCAAGAAGTTCCTGGCGGCCAATAGAAGAAATATATAGGTTGGGACATTTCTTATTTAAAACAACATGGAAAAAACAGAAGCTTATGGAGAGCCTTCATTTTTTGGACCATTAATAAATTGATCATAACAACTTGCATGGATGCTAAAGTTCAGAGAAAAAGAGGTTTTAAGGAGGTAAAAAAGCGAAGAGAAAGAAAGCTCTTTTGGCTTCTTTGTCTCTTTCCCCACTTTTAGTAGTTCTCCTGAACTGTGTGCTCCTTTCCAGCCAATGCTAAAAAAGATCTATGAACATTGCAGATTACAACATAATCCCATTCGACCATTCATTGCCTTACACAAGCAGCTCGTCTAGCTCCAGTCTCAGAAAGTCTTGGTCTTCTGACCAATTCTCCAGGGGGCTTTTAGCTAAAGAAGAAATTGGAATAAAATACATGACAAAGCATTTCGGATTTTATTTATTCAGCCTTCTTGGCTCTCAGTGATCAAAGAGCGAAAAGGATATGTGAATTGAAGAAAATTTAGAAGAAGATGAAGAAGAAGAAGTTCTTGGAGATGCAGCACGACAGTTGTTCGGGTCATGAACATCTCTTTCTTCTTCATTTATTGTATCAAACATCTTCATTGCTCTGTGCCTGATGACACTAATAAACTGCGGCGGTGCAACCTCTGAGACAAACCTAGCAATGCGTGAATTCGCCATTTTTTTCTTTCTTGCTTATTCTCTCAGGTGAAACACAGAGCAAAGGATGAAATACAAGTTGATATTTGAATTCAAGAGAGAGAAGGGCAGGTAATGATGTAGGCTTTATTGGGGATGGGCATGAACCCAAGGTATGCTGTGAGGTTTATAAGGCCATGCTAGGCTTAAACTGAGACAATAGTCCAAGAGAGGTTTCAATATCATATTTGACAGTTTGTGCCGCCTCTTCCTTTTATTCTTAATTGCAAAAAGCCTGGCTTTGCTAAAAAATTTCCAGGAGATTACCTTCGTCTGGGACCATTTATTGGCATCCGTCTGGAAAATGAGAGATCGATCTCAAAAGATAGGGTTCTTGTTAGTTAGGATAATAGTGTCTCCAAATTTGGACTTTTTGACCGGAAAAACTGCAGGACCATATGTATATGTGTCAAACTGTGGATGGAAAATGAAAGATCGATCTCAAAAGATAAGCTTCTTCTTAGGATCGATAGTCTCCAAATTTGCACTTTTTTCAGCAACATTTTGGCCCACTTAAACTTTTTCATCATCTGACAATGATTTTTGGTATGTTGATTGAATTAGGAGGGTACTTCGTCCAGTTAGATCCAGTTTTGATTAAAATATAGAATTGAATTGGTTACGTTCTAATTGCTACCGCGGTAGGACCGGTTTTATTAGTTCCAGTTCGGTTCTGATCTAGTTTTAATTAATGGAAATTTTCTAAAAACAAAATCTATTTTTTGAAGAAAAAAATTGGTTTAAAAATCTGTTTTATTAAAAAAAATTATAGTTTATTATAACAATCTATTTTATTAAAAAAATCTGTTATATAAAAAAATTTATATTAGAAAAAACTGTTATAAATATGTTTAAAACATATGATCAATTAAATTTTCATGTTTAAAATTAAAATTTTATTATATAAATATTATAACATTATTTATACATAATTATAATTTCTATTATTATTATTTATATGTAATATAAAAACATATCATATATAATATTTAAAAAATAATAATTTAAAATATATATGTAATATGACCAGTCCATTCCGGTTCGGTCCGGTTCGGTCCGATTCGGTCTAGTCTGGTCCAAAATTGCTCGGAACCGGACCGATACTTACCGGTTGTATTTCTAGAAACGGGTCCCAAACCAGATCGATTCAAAACTGGTCTAATGGGTCCGGGCCGAATTTTCAATTTTTTTTACACCCCTAGATTGGATCCAGTAGTATTGTATTAGGCCTCTTTTATTTTTGCAAAGAATTCATAAATAAAATAAAAATGAGATAAAAATTAAAAATGAAATAAAATAGTATTAGAATATATATATTTTAATAATAATTTATTTTAAGATTTGAAAAAGTTGAACGATTTTGTTTATCTTATTTGGAAACATGAAACTAGGCCTTGGTAGCTTCTCATGTTTCTTTTACTTAGCATTGATTGTAGTTTTTATTGGTTTGTAATGACTAAAGTTCCGTTTAGATGTTGAGTTAAATTAAGATGAATTTATTTTTTTTATAAATAATAGTGAGTTGAGATAGTGAGTGAGTTTTGTGGAACTCACTTAAGATGAATTTAGATGTGTTTAAAAATTAAGATGAATTTATATATATTTATAAAAAGTTCAAAAAATTTATACGTACGTGGATCCACAATTAAAGAGATATTTAGTTGAAAATGATTGTAAATCCTACCTATAAAGAGGTTTTGAATTAATGTGAATTTAATGAGACCAATTAGGGTAGATAAACCCTTTTGTGGTCATGTAACAAACATACACTAGGGGTATGCTTGCCAACAGCAAGAATATGGAGTTATTAACAATCCCAAATATGTACTAATTGATTAAAAAATATGCTTTTGGAATAAGAATTCAACCGAGCAAGATCACATTTGAACCCTTGTAATGCCCCATACTCGCAGGGGTCGGAGAGTCAAACCTGTTTAATATAACTTATTTTCATCTACAAACAAAATGTCTCCAAAGTCTTTCATATGATAATAATTTCCACACTCAAAAAGATTCGTCACTGCTAGTCCAAATTAAACTTGTCTCATCACCAATACCATTTCTAAAAATTTTCTAAAGTCCAAGAATAACATAAATAAATTTTCCAGTTCCAAATCCATACTTAAAATAATTATCCACCAAAGCAGGAATAAGGAAAGAAAAAAAAAAAGGTTATAACTGAAAAACAAGGGTCCAAAATCTCCCCAAACCAAATTAACATAAAGAGTAAATAATATTTTAAATCCAATAAACTAGAAACATAGCATCTAGAAGCAAATAAATTCTCTTTCCAACTACAAGGTGACTCTACCGGCTTAGTCTCGCTCACAATCTCTATTCTTGATCCTTTGCTAGAACATCCACAGCATCTGAAATGTATTTGAAATAAGGGGTGAGTTTATCCACAACTAAGTAAGCGAAGAATATATATCAGAGTTGCGAACATGAGCATTTTCGAATTGTATAGTATGAAGAGCAAAATATTCTTTAGTCTTAATATGCAGAACAAAATAAATTTTCAAACGTAATAGAGCGATGGTTTTTAAAATCATATAAAACATAATACTTTGTCATAACAAAACTGAGTATCATCACCATATAAAACAGAGCATCACACAAAGTAAAGACCATGTTTAACCCCCGTGGTAGGGTTGTGCTAACCCCGGTGGCCAAACCAGGCAGAGACAGAGGTGAAAACTTTCCCTTAATCATTCTCGGAGCTCTGAGTGTGCACACAAAAAAGTCCACAATAAACCACTTTGTTTCCAAAATGGGTGCACTCAGAGACAGAGAAGTTGGTACCAACCCAAACAGAGTAGAGACAGAGCAGAGCAGAGCAAAGCAATGACAGAGTCAGATACAAATTAGTATACTATGCCAAATGTTTTCTGAGCCACATCAAAATATTACAGAATTCCAAAACATTTTCAGAAACATCCTCACCAAACAAAACAAAGTTCATAGCATTTTTATAAATCAATGCACAAATATTTTAGATTATCAATATCGCTCTTTTTCACATTTCAGAAACAACATGACAAAAACTAAGTTCATGTCTACACAATACATGATAGAAACATTTTTCTTTCTTTTATATAACTTCATGAGTAATGCAAAGAAATGACTGAGGTTGGTTTTTCTCAAATTCTCATTTCATAACAAAACATGCATAAATTTTCAGAAAGTCAACCTTAGTCTATATTTGGTACAAAGCCAAGGATAGGAACTCCGCTTACCTGATTTCTGAAACGTATAATCAAAACTTTGAGTCCGATCTCTAAAATTCTTATCACCTATTTATAAAAAGTATGCCCAACATTAATGCCCAGCAACCCAAACTATATAAAAATAATAATCTAATATTTCTAAACTAAAAATTAGCAAAAACCCCATTTCTTCAACTGTACCAGCTTTAAAGTACTACAATTTACTATAAATTTCAAGTCACACAACACCCATTTAACATGCTGACCAGCCATCTTGGTTCCTACCCCACCATCACATGCATAATCTTTCAACTTCAAACCCCACTCCAAACAACCGCTTATAATGCACCCAAGGCTTGAAATAACCTCTTCCAAACAAAACTAAATTATGCAGTAGGCTTTACTACTCAAATTCCCATCACCCACAAAAATAAATAAAAAACAGAGACCAACTACAACCAAAAGAATGTCAACATAACCCTGGGCAGTCACCGAAATATCATTCAAAACCGATTCAGTAAATAAGAGAATTCCTTATAACAAATTCACCTAGGACGAGCATCCATTAAGCGTTGGAGAAACCGAGAGAGATGAGAGGTTTTGAAGGCTTACTAGTGATAAAAAAAAAAAAAAACAAAGATATCCGATTCCACAATATGTAACCAAAACCCAAAAATTTGTGAGACCTAAAACGGTGCGTAAGAAATTAGATAGGAAGAGGAAAAGATTATAAACATTGGAGGATGATTAGAAAAGAAAAACCTACTGGTGTGCGTTATTGATGATTATAAGTAGAGGAGAACTGGCGAAGAGAGAACCTAAAGAGAGAAGAAGAGAAAAAAATATGTCGAAGGGAGTGAGAGAGCGAGAAACCGATGAGCATAAAATTAATTTCCATCTGATGGAGACACCGTTAGCTACGTGGAGATTGGCGAGATAAAATCGGAAGATAGCAAAGCAGAGGAAACCGTTGGGGCAGGGGAAGGAGAAAGAAAAGAAAAGAAAGAAAAGGAAAGGAACGAGAGAGTTATACATACCTGTCCAGAAACGGCGCCGTTTTGGATCTTAAGGGCTAGGTAATTCGATTCGGGCTTGGGCTTGGGTCTAACATGGAACCGAGTGTTACAACCCTCTTTAAGATTACCTTCTTTATTTGACTAACTATTTATATATATATATGTATATATATTTTAACAAAATTGTATATATATTTACCATCATGAACAATGATCACTCCTATATCAATGCTCCAATTGATTTCCTCTCAAAATCTGCAAAATGTTATGTTCTTCTCATTTGGATCAAGTACTAAACCAAAAAGTGGTAACAGATGAATTTCTTTGTTCCATGTCACTTAGGATGGAGCAAAACTGAGTTATGCTTTCTGATACTAGAGATTTGTTAGCCACTAGGGTAGAGATAATGGGATTTTGAACAACCCTAAAAAAAAAAGATATTCGTGAGCCAAAGACAAAGCATATATGGTACCAAACCGTACATACCAATTGATTTTGAACGACAATATTCCTGCAAATCACATGCTTGAAAATTAGGACATCTCGTAAATGAGGGTGCCCTTATTACAATGGCCTCCATCATCTTCGCCATGTTATTCCACAATTTAGAGTGTCTTCACTGAAACAAACCCATTGCCCTCTTTTTTTTCTTTCTTACAAATGCGTCGACACCTTGACCTCTTATCCAAGACATGATGAATGGTCAATATTCAAATGTTTTGCAGGCAAATCATACCTTTTTGAGGGACATTCTAGGTCTTTCCACTTCCTCCTCTCATATCACATGGGGCAGTTGCCGACCAACTTTTTTTCTTTTTTTAGAAGAGTCAGTAGCCACCCACATAGCAGTCATGTCCTAAATTTATTGATATGTTCTCACTTATGGCAGAAAAGTATCGTAGCAAAGCATCTGAGAGACTACAAATAAAGAACTCAAAACCCTCCCAAATACAAAACCAACAAAACCAAAACCAGAATAAAAACAAAAAGCCTAGAATAGGAACAAATCTAAAATAGGCCTAGATATGAAAGTAGATAAAACTTTAAACAAGCCTAAAAATTAGAGAACAAACCAACAACCAAAAGAATAATAAAAACTTAAGCTCTAAAATAAGGAAAACCCAAATTAACTATACGAATAATACCTTTTAAATACCTTGGCAATTGGTTAATATCATTATAGATGAAATTACTTTGAAGCCTACCCTGTTTTGCCAAGTAATCAATTGCTTGATTTCCTTCTTGAAATTGATGCACGCCTGAAAAAAATTTGTGCTGAACTTGCATACCAAAAAACTGCATGAATCATATCTTTGTAAATCATTAGATTTTTTGTGATGGGTGGATAATAGTGTGCACTTTTCTACCATTTGATTCATGATGGTAGATTAAGCATGGGCACAGCAAGGGCACCACGGGCGTACATTCCGTAGGCCAGCACTCAGTGAGCTGCTCTCGCTGCAAGAGCAATTCGAGTAGTACACAAACAATCAACGGGTTTAGGATTGGGATCCCATGCCTGGCCCTCAAAGCCCATATTTTTTAGGTTACAAGTACTTGTATTATTGTTCTATTGACCAGAGGTGTTCACCCTGGAGATTTGATGTAGTAAACATATTCATTTAGGAGTCTCTATTTCCCAGTATATGGTCAACTTAGTTGATTTCTCAAAGAGTTACGCTATTCTAACGATCTAAGTATGAAAAAGAATTTGACTTAATTGCCTACAACTCCAATAATGTTACAGCATGAGTGTTACACTTCGCTACAAAAAAAAATTGTTTATTTGCGACCATTTATCAATTGCAAATAGTTCATTTTAGTCGCTAATAGTTTGTTTTAGTTGCTAATAATTTTTTTTTCCACAAATATTTGGTTACTATTACTCATTCACTAGAAAAAAAAAGGGCAGAAATAACCAATCTGATGCATCCAAAAGGGACATAAATTGATTGTTTATGTCCTTTTTGGATGCATCAGATTGATTATTTTTTACCCTTTTTCTTGTAGTGATTTTTCTTGTAATTAATTCAAACGATCACATTTTAAAAAAATAGAATTTCTCTTTATAAATAACCTGAAACTACTCTTGATCAAGGATGGAAAGTTACTTTCGGTAAAAGTTAATATTTAAAAAAGAGAATAGAAGTAATCAGTAGCCTCGCTACTGGCATTATACTACAGTATATGAAATCACTATTTGTTCTAAAAGTTTAAGCTGATAGGAAGAACTAGATTTTTTTATATTTTAACACAATACTATTGCTATATGATCCAACTCTTTTTATCATTTTTTTGGGCTTCTATTGTTGCAAGAAGTTCTTGCCCAATAGAAGAAATACATAGGTTGTGGACATTTCTTATTTAGAACATGAACATGAAAAAAAATAGAAGACTATGGAGAGCCTTCATTTTTTGGACTATCTTATATATTGATCATAACAGCTTGCATGGATGCTGAAGTTCGCAGAAAAGAGGTTTAGTGGAGGGGAAAAAATGAAGAGAAAGAAAGTTCTTTTGGTTTCTTTTCTCTTTCCAGCCAATGCTAAACCTTACCAATGTCAATTTTTTTTAGTCGAGAGAAGATCTATAAACAGTGCAGATTACAACATAATTCCATCCGTCCATTCATTGCCTTACACAAACAGGCCTACGATCAAGGCTTTCGGTTTTATTTATTCAGCCTCCTTGGCTCTCAGTGATCAAAGAGCAAAAAGGCTCTGTGAATTGAAGAAGAAGAAGAAAATTAAGAAGTTCTTGGAGATGAAGCACGAGAGTTGTTCTGGTCATGAACGTCTCTTTCTTCATTTATTGTATCCAACATCTTCGTTGCTTTGTGCCTGATGACACTAAAAACCTGCGGTGGTGCAACTTCCGAAATAAACCTTGCAATGCATGAATTCGCCATTTTTTTTCCTTGCTTATTCTCTCAGGTAAACACAGAGCAAAGGATGAAAATATAAGGTGATGTTTGAATCCAATAGAGAGAAGGGCATGTAAAGATGTAGGTTTTATTGGGGATGAGCATAAACCCAAGGCATGCTGTGAAATTTATAAGGTTAGGCTTAAACTGAGACAATAGTACTCCAAGAAAGGTTTCAATGTCATATTTTACAGTTTGTGCCGCTACTTGCTTTTGATATTAATTGCAAAAATTCGCTGGTTTTCTAAGAAATGTCCAAGAGATTACCTTTGTCTGGGGCTGGGGTAGAATCAAGATTTTGTATTTGGAGGAGAGATTAATAAAATGTGTAGTATATATAAATTTTATAAGGATGATCATTAGTAATAAAAGTATCATGTTCTGTTGTTATTGAGTTCTCTAAATGTATATTACTTTTCAAATTATTCACGTCTTTCTTTTTTAAAAAAAATAATTATTTTTGAGTATTTACTTATATTTTTCTATGATTTAAAAAAAAATTATAAATTTAGAATAAATTTGAGAACTTTCTAATAAGTAATGATGTAAAGTTATTAAATCTTTAATAAACTATATCTCATAATTATACAAGTTAGACTGAAACTAAATAAGTGAGTATAATCAATCAATTTTACAATAATATAAATTTATAATTAATTTTTTTTGCTAGAGTTAAGACTATTAGTTAAGTAACTGTAAGATTATGTGAGTTGAAATTTAAGTTTAAATGAAATTAAAAATTAGAATATAAATAGATGTATATTGAGATTTAGATGAATAATTTTAGTAAAAAAATTTTTTTTGGGGGGGAATTATTTTATTTTTTAAAATTTAACAGAGAATTTTAATTATATAGATAAAAAAAATTATATATATTTATGTTATAAATCAACTTTTTTATATTATAAATCAAATTTTGAAAAACGTTTTTTTTTGGGGAGGGGGGGGGGGAGTTTGTTAGGATAGTGTCTCAAATTTAGGGTTGTAAAAAGACCAGATTGGACCGGTGGACCGAACCAGACCGGTTGTCCCGGATCGAGACCGGACCGGACCAAATTTCGTTCGGTCTGGTTCGGTCCAAATTTTACATGGACCGATTAATTCCGGTCCGGTCCAAGTCCTAAGGATTTCTCTCCCTGGACCTAACCGAACCCTACATATATATATATATATTTATATATATATATAAATAATATATAAGTTATAATATTAATATTAATATAAATTAATATATATTAACATATAATATATATTAACATATTAATATATAATATATACTCTTATAATATTAACATATTATTATTTATTGGTTAACTAGTTGTAGTATAAAAATATAAATTATAATATATCTATATAGAATATTAGTAATAACTTATAAGTAATAAGTGTATTATTATTATTTAATATATTATTACTAATTTATCAATATTTACTAACGTATAAATATATAATATACTAATATAATAGTATTATTAGTTATAATTTACTAATATACTTAATATCTAATATATACTAACATATTAATATATAATATATACTCTTATAATATTAACATATTATAATTTATAGTAGTTAAATTTAGGCCAAAAAAATATTTGATCATTGTAAAATTTTAGATTAAATTTAGCTCATTAAATTATATGGGGTACCCCTCGACCAGACTAGACCGCCTTTGGACCGAATTGGACTGGACCGATATGGATCGAACTCCTGTTCGGTCCGGTCCAGGGTGAAAGAATTCTTGGACCGAATGATCGGTTTATAAATTTTTCGGACCGAACCGAACCATTTACACCCCTACTCAAATTTACACTTTTTGATCGGAAAAATTGCAGGACCATATATTTGTATGGAAAAAATCTACTCAATCTCTTACTATTTAAATAACCTTCACGCACTACACTTTATTTTATTTTAATTAATTATTTTATATATAAATAATAAATAAAAAAATTAAATTAGTTTAAAAAGAATAAAATTCAAAATTAAAAAATTAAAAAATTAAAAAAATTAAAGAAAAAATAAAAAGTGATTGTGTGTGAAAATTGAAAGGTTGTATAGAAGTTCTAGTTGGTATAATATATCATGTGTCAAAATGTGGATAGAAAATGAGAGATCGATCTCAAAAGATAAGCTTCTTGTTTGGATCGATAGTCTCCAAATTTGCACTTTTCTCAGTCATATTTTGGCCCATTTTAACTTTTTCATGATCCGACAATTATTTTTGTTGCATTGATTGGATCTATTGTTGTAGGACTTTTTGTTTTCACAAATGAGATTGATGGAACGAGATAATTAAGTTGAGATAAAAATTAAAAATTAAAAAAAATATTATTAGATATATTTTTAATATTATTTTTATTTTAAAATTTTAAAATTTTAAATTATTTATTTTATTTCTATAAGAATTATCAACAATCCCAAATCTGGACTAATTGATTAAAAATATGTTCTTTGAAAAAGAATTCAACCAAGCAAGATCACATTGAACCCTTTTACCAGCTTCTTTATTCGACAAACTATATACATATATATATATATATATACATATACATACATATATCATTACCATCTTAGGATGAACAATGATCACTTCCTATATCAATGCTCCTTTTGATTTCCCCTCCAAAATATGCAAAACGTTATGTTCTTAATTCGTTCCATGTGGCTTAATCACTAGTATTGGTTTCTCTATATGCATATTCAAAATCACATCTTTTGAAAATTCATTTTGCATATCAAGAAAAACTCCCGCATTGGGTTATGCATCTTTGAACTGAATAATAATAAAATATTATTATTTTTTATTTTTCATTATTTTATTATTATTTTTTATAGATTTTACAATTAGCACCATGTGCTCAAAATTACCAATTCCATATATCTAAATATTACCAATTTCATATATCAAAATGACCAATTTTATCAATAAATATTAATATATACTAAAAAACACTTTGTATCATCAACTTATAAATACAAATTTCATATATCAAAAGCATCTTAATACAAATTCTACAATGTTGATTTTAATGGGTAGGAGAGAGAAAAATAATAAAATAATATTTGGAAAGTGAATACTATTTCTTCAGATTTGAAGAAATACTATTCATACCTATGCAAAATTTTGAAGATGTATAACCTAATATAGACCAATTTAGAGAATTATTATACAAATATAAAGATTAATGTGAAGATGCGTAAGTCATTGCCAATGCTATTAGGATCGAGCAAAACTGATCAGTTATGCTTTCTGATACCAGAAATCTATCAAGGCAGAGGTGATGGGATTTTCATGGCGGGATTTTGCACGACTCTTATAAAAACAAAGGATATTCGTGTGCCAAAGACAGAGCATAATAGCATATAGGTAGTACGTACTAAACAGTACATAATGTTCCAGCAAATCACGTCTGGAAATTAGGACAAGTTGTTACTGAGGATGACCCCTTTTATTATATGTAGAATTTCTCAAAACAAGTGGTTTGATATTTTACTATATTAGCAGTTATCATTTTCATCGGCTTAGCACTTACAACCTTAGTATTTATCATATTTTGGCGTAACCCAAATAGCAAGTAAAAATGATGGAAACTCTAAATAGTATCTTAACAGCTTAAAATTATTTTCATTTTAAAATTATTAACAAAATATATTTTGGAGAGTTTTGGAAACTCTGGGGCTCAACCCAATGCCTGGGTCCGCTCCTGCATTTAAATATTTAAAGATGGTTAAACCATTAGAATGACCGCAATCAAACTTTAAGAGAATCTTTTTTTTTTTTTAAGTGTACTTCAAGGAATCTTACGACCATATAGAATAAAAAGTTCAAGTGAAAAGCACAAGGAATATATAATTTGAATTTAATCAAAATAAAGGGAATAATGTTAATGTATTTACCCTAATTTTAAAAGCGAACTAATGTGTGAACCTGCCTTGCCCAAAGCCCTCCATGATCAATCCTGCTCGATCCCAATATTTTTCATCTCTAGAGAGTATATTTAAAAATAATAATATTATATGTGCTTTTTTATATAATTTTATTTATACTCTTACTTATGATACTTAATTTTTTAAAAATTTAAATTTTTAAATTTAGAATTTTATAATCTTTAACATATAAATTAAATTTCTCTTTAAGAAATTATTGAATGCCGGCTGATCTAACGTTGATCAACAATTAAGTGATTTTTTTTTCTAAGCACAACAATGAAGTGATTACCATACATATTTGCACATTCACCATAAGAACTAATTAGTTTTAAAAGCTAATAGAGTGATTGTGTTGTCTGTACCATAGGGCCAATGTAGAAACAATATGACATGCAGCCTGTCTTTGATCATGATGTTGTAATTAGTTTCCTTATATAATTCTTTAAATTATAACTCAAATCACATGAAAAATATTATTTTTTTTACTCTTATTTGTAATTAAATCTCCACTTAAATAATTTACACCTACTCTGTCTTTTTGGTAATATAATTTTCCTCCTTGTTTATATTTCTAGCCTCTAATTGGTTGATATGGTTCATACCTACTCATGTCAAGTCAAGTTCAGTATACATTTTAGTTCAAGTTATGTCAGTTATGCTATGTTACATGTCAAGTTATGTTATGCTTACTTACGACTTTGATTATGCATTCATATTTTTACTACCATACATGCATCATTAACCTACCTTGGAGTTTTCTGTTAATTTGTTGAGATTTGTAATCAAATCGTATTGTGGTAGTCCCAATTACGATTCTCCTTGAATAGTAGGCAATGTGTCAGGATCAAGGCAGGGAGCGAACACTGGCAGATTGGAGGAGGTTGACTAGACGCAGTAGATGCGATACGGAGCATACAATTTCTATAGTTAGGTTTTTGGATAGTATTCTAGCCTCATTAGTCGTGTTATGCAAGTACTCGATGAACTAGTTCAGTAGTGTATTTTGGTGATATAAATATGGAGCATGGTTTCCTATGTTTTGAGATTATAGTCTTCTGAGACTCGTACTGTAATTGTAGATGTTTATACTTTCAGTACATATAAATCATGTTTTAAGTATTTGAACTTTCTTTAATCGTGATAGTATTGAAAGTGAAAAATAGCATGCACCTACAAGTGTAGTCTTGCTGTTTTAGGATTTCTAAATATAAAATTTGTATTGAAAAATTCTAAATATTCATGCTAAATTAATTCACAAGTGTAGTCTTCACTGAAAAAACTCTCCATAGGTCATCATTGATTAACTATGGTTTCAACATTCGCAAGTGTAGTCTTCTTCAAACCTCCTAATCCTGCTTTGAAAATTACATTAATATATTGATTGGCCTTCATCAGAGGTTCTATGATTTTTTATAGTCTCAATGCCTATTAATGACTAGTGATTCAGCATTAGAATGAGTCATTTTTCTTCACAAGGACATGACATGCAGCTCTTCACGTTGTTTAGTGAGATTAAGTTGATCATTGCTAGCATTAGTCTCATCTAACATCTCTCTTTTGTGAGCCAGTTTTAAACGGGATGAAAGTGCCATGAAGGAACAAAATAAATGGCATACCTTTGCTATAACACTTCCGAATGTTGTAATCGCTTACTTCCTTAAAGCTTTGTACTCAATTTCATCCACTATATCATCTACAACATATAAGACATCTTTGAGTTGTCCAAGCTATTGCTCAGCTTGGGATTTTTTGCTTGCTTGTATTCAGAATCCAAGAGAGATACCTTAATGGTGGAAATTGTGCGCTCAAATATTTTCAAGTCACTCTGGACACCACATCCCAAGCAGAGGTCTTGATTAACTAGAGATCCTAATTCTGCAAGAGACTAATAACAAGGGTAGACGTAATAGCAGTCATTTTTTCTTCAAGGAAGGAAATTACTAAATTAGAACCATATTTATGGCCTCTTGGTTGATATAGTTGAATCCCAATAGTAAGATAGAGTAGGTAGGAATATTCTTATTGTTATTGCAATGGTGAATGGAACAAAAAAGACAACCACTCTTACAGGTTTTACAACTAATTACTTTGATGTTCAAAAAAATAATAATTAAAAGGATTATAAGAATGATTTATGATCGATATAGTTATAGTTAGAGGCAAATAAAATTTGGTTATATTGATTTATTTATTAGATCATGCATTTATTAGATGATATTTGTTTTTTAATTTTCATTAATCATACCAAATAAGAAGACAAAATCATACATTATCTCATCATTTTCAGCATTTCAAGAATCAAGTTTGAGTTCTAGTATGATGGAAAGGTCTTCTAAACAAGTAACAAGTTGATGACAATTGTAACAGCCCATTAGGAATTCAATGGTAGAATTTCTATAGACTTTAGGAGTCTTATGAAAATCCCGTAAATTTTCATAAATCGACTAATCGCGTAGGTTTTACTCTATCAGTATAATCAATTATATCACTCATTATGGTGTCAGAAATGTATTTTTATTTATTTGAAATGATTAGAAGCGTCAAAATTAGTTATGGTATGCATCTTTAGTGTCAATTGATTATTTTGGACTTTATAGCACAATAATCTCATTTTCAATTTTTGGACGATACGCTTGTTCAAAGATGTATTTTGGTTTTTTTGACACACTTCGAGGTGTAATTTCAATAAACAAATTGCACAATTAATTTAGCGTGAATATTTAGGATTTTTTAGTGCAATTTTTTTTTCACTTTCTCGAAGTGAATAATAACCTCAATAGTAGCACATAACGCAGTGTTTTCATAATTACAATATGAAATGCCCAAATTAGGTTAGGTAAGTTTTATTTAGACACCTTGAAAGATCTTAACTACACTTGGTAAATAGTATTGGATACTTGGCATCAAGAGGAGCCAATAGATTATTTATGAGGAAATCAATGTATTAGATCGTGCCATCCAAGTAAAATTATATTCTATCCAACCATCTAAATTGTGCCAAACCAAAGAAGGTTTTAACCTTAGCAAAATCCTAAATGGTTAGAATCCAATTGAAATCCCAAAAGTTTGGTTGAAACCAAAAGTTTAAACGGTTTCCCTAAACCCTAAAGTTGTCATCCAAACCCTTTTAGACCCTAAGAATCTCCGAACGGTTTAAGGCATCAACATATCAACTCTTGTACAAATCTCAAGGCATTGCCATAGTTGTTTTCGAGTCTAAAATCACTTCAGACATTGGAGCTTATTAATTGCAATGAGTTATCATCGCTGTCAAAGGGAGTTAATCATATGAAGTCATTAAGAAAACAGATGATTAAAGATTACTGTGATATTCCCAAATTTTTGCTTGGGATCAGATGAACATATGAAGTGTCAGGAAAAGCAACACAAGTTTACTGTCATCGTTTATGATAGATAAAGATGCAACTAACATGCATATGATAATATGTAATATTCACGACTATAATACGAGCTTCAGAAGACTGTAATTTAAAAATATGGGAGACCGAACTACATATTTATATAACCAAAATACACTATTGTACTAGTTTGTCTAGTAACTCGCGTAATTCAACTAACGAGGCTAGAATATTGTCCAAAAATCTAACTATAAAAATTGTATGCTTCTCATCGCATCTGCGACATCTAGTCAACATCCTCCGATCTGTGTGTGTCTGCTCTCTACCTTGATCTTGATACATCGCCTACTAAGAGAATAATGGTAATTGGAACTACCACAGTGAGACTTAATTACAAATCTTAACAAGTTAATAGGAAACTTTCACACAGGTTAATGATGCATACATGACAGTAAAAGCATAAATCCATAATCAAAGTCGTAAATAAGCATAGCATAACTTAACATGTAGCGTGGTATAATTGACATAACTTGAACTAAAACGTAAATTGATTTTGACTTGACATGACATGAACGTGAACTTAAAACATAACATAGACTAGAAACATAGCATGAACATAAACTTGAAACATAATATGGACTTAAAATATAGTATGAACGTGAACATACATAATATGAATTAACTTGAATATAACATGAATCTGAGCATAACATGACATAAACGTGAAATTGAAATATAGCGAGAACGTTAACTCAACATAATATGAACGTGAATTTGAACATAGCATGAACATGAATATAACATGACATGAACGTGAACTTTAAACATAACATGAACATGAACATAACATAACATGAATGTGAACATGACATGAACATGAACATACATAACATAAACGTGAGTATAATGTGACATAAACGTGAATTTGAAACATAATATGAACGTGATCATAACATAACATAACAGAAAATTATACACCTTCACAATAGTATTCAGTCGTGCATAGCCTTGACCACAGTTCCAGGCAGCACGTATCATCCTTCTATAGTACAGAAGATTATATTCCTTCACTGTAGTTATCAACAACGCATAATTTTGACTGCAATACCAAACAACACGTATCATCCTTGACTGTAATATAACTTAACAAATTCATCAATCAGTAGTACGACAGATTACACTCGTTCACCTTAGTACTCAGCAGAGCATTACCTTGACCTCAATGCTGGATAACGTATATCATCTTTGACCGTAATACAAATCAACTGATAATTGAAATTTAACTATTCTCTAAATGCAAAGTTGTAACACCCCAATTTTTCGCCTAGATTAAAACGTAAATCGAAGCATTCAGACAAGTAATACAAGGTTACTCATCCTACATAAACGTAAAGAATAGCATGGATACATCTAAGCTTACTAATTAAATGCAATGCAAAACACAGTGGAAAGAGGTAATTCTCCAATATACGCAAAGAGATCTAACTCTTGCATAAATAGATCACATGACATAGTAAAACTATAACTTTCATAATTCACATTTACAAAAATATAGTATAACCAAAACTTACATAATCCTGTTAGTTTTCTTAAAACATAATATCCTATCCCACCGTTATCCAGAAATCATACTATTCCACTTGATCACTTACGTAAGATTTTCTCAACCGGAGAGGAGTATTCTATAGGATCCTCAAGGTACTTCAAAATCTCCTGTGCTATTTGAGTCTTATTGCAATTTGTTTAATCCTACACAACATTTATCATTCCATAAGGAATGATAGATAAAACTTAAAAAAATGAGATTTACAAGAAATCTCGGTAAATATACAGTTAAAAAAATAAGGCATAGATTACATAAAACATTATCATACATAGCAATGATCACAGACATATAAGTTATTAAAATTATTTATGGGACTTATGCATGTCATGGACCATTCTTCCCATACCAACTTAGATCTTATTTGGACCCACCATCGTATACTTAAAACTTATACTTTCATCTTATTTCTTAATCTTTTGGGTCTTACTTATTTCTTATCATCGATGAGCGTTACGTATCATCGTCCCCATCGGGATCTTACTTATTGCATATCCTCGACAGACGTTACGTATCGCCGTCCCTGTCGAGTCTTACTTATCTCTTATCTTCAAGTTCTTGTTCTTATAAGTCTTTACTTATATCCACTATTATTACATGTGGTTGAACCATGCCACTATTATTATCTGTGGTTGGTCCATATCCAGTATTGTTACTCCTGGTTGGGTCATATCCATATTTCCGTTAATCATCCGGACGTTACATATCGCCGTAGCCATCACGACGTGACTAACTTATCTATAGTCTTATTCTTAGTTGTTCTTTTCTTATTTTTATTCTCTTAAATACATGCTTTGCTACTTTTCTTAAAACCTATCATAGAATAGAACATGCATGTACTCTTAAATCTCATGCTGTATGCACCTCTAATACAACATATATCATACACTTATATTACACATATAATTCTTCTTTATTGAATCATCTACTTTTATCTAAGGAAAAGTCATGAATTTAAGCAAACTAGGTATCTCGCTCAATCAAGGTATCGAGCAAGAGTCAAGCGAAATCTCAGATTACATTTCGCTCGAGTGAAACATTGAGCAACCTTCTAGCGAAGAGTTCTGGTTGTTCTTCACTCGATCCATAGGTCGAGCAAGGGTTGATCGAGATCACGTCTTATAGGATTTTTCAATCTAAAACATGCAATCTTTTCACATAAACCTTATTTTTACTTATTAAAACATAAATCTATATTCTTATAATTTTCTTAGCATTTTACCATAACAAAAACTCATCCAAAACACAATGAATTTCACTTACATCATATTATCAAGGTTTAAACTCCAACCAATAACAAACATGGTTTAATTATCAATTTACTTATTCTATGCCAAGATTAGGTTAAATTGTATACTTACAAGTTTCTCTAAAACTTGAATTGATGATAGAACCAAGCTCTTGCAATATTTCCCTCAAGGTCACTCACTTTAGCTCACTTAGGTGATGTTTGGAGGTTCAAAGGTTTGGAAATGATTCTTCTTTTATTTTCTCTCCACTTGGGCGTATGCTACCCTCTCCAAAGGGAGTTAGGAAAATCTCCAACACCTATTTGTAGTAGTGTGGTCAACCACTTAGAAGAAAAGGAGAAGAAGAGGTAGCTAAAGGCTACCGGTTACCCAAGGGCTTTGGAGGATGATGTGTCTTGCCTCCAAATCAAATGATTAGACCTAATCCTCCAAGATCTTAGATTTGCAGCAGATATTACCATTCAATGGCTAAAATTAAGTCACTTTAGTAGCTAAAATTGATCAATAGTTGAGAAGGGAGCTAATGAGATAAGGCATGAGGTGACACTCATCTAATCATGCATGAACCAAGCCATTCTAGCCCTCTTCTAGTATGCCACGCCTCCCAGCCCCTCTCCTATCCAATTTTGTCATATGTTACACTTTCTAAGACACCACTTGACATGTTCTAGAAGACCATTTCGAGATTTGGTTGGGATAACTTTGGTTTGTAACTCACTTAGTTAGACTTGGACAGATTCAGGCAGATTTCTGCCTTTCATGTTTGCTTCATGTCTTTGGGCTAACTAGAGCTTCTAGATCCCTTTATCTCCTTATGACACATACTCCTACACATGTCAAGACCTCAGGAAAATTGATAGTCAATCACAATTTTTTTCACATGGTCGAATATAAGATAATTTATCTAAGTCGGTTACCAGTTGAACTCAACCCAGGGCCGTCCACTTCACACTAGATTTCGTCCAAGTTATGATTTTTTCACTAAAAGTTGACAAGTCAGTCCGAGAACATTAATCCGGGCACACCAAGTGTTTGATAGATGATCTTTCTTATTTCACACAAAATTTACTAAATAAAATCTTCTCATTTAACATATTTCTACACACTTGTCAAGATTTTAGGATTATTAAGAAAATAATCCAAAAACTTAATCTTATCTAAAGCCCTTAGTCAACTTTAAAGTCAATGCCTATCTATCTCCAATCCAAATCTTCCACTTTAATCTCAATTTCATATTTTCTTAAGTCCATATCTCTTAAAATCCAAAACATAAACATTGTAGATATTCCTCTTATCTTTTCATAACCTCTTGAATCACTCAAATCCGATATCAAATGAGTAAGTTATGACCATTATATCAAAAGACATCAAATCTCTTTGTGTATCTCGCTCGAGCCAGAAGTCAAGCGAGAATCGAGCGAGATCTCGGATTATGCACTTTTTTCAGATAAAACAAGCCACCATTGTATCCAATCCTACTCCTAACCTTCCAAAATACATTTATAAGTATTTTCTTTATTATACTTATTCATTATTTGATCAACCTTCAATGATCATGCCACATATGAAAATTAAACGGATATTTAAAAATTAGGGTTATGACAACAGTTGTATTCGAGACGAAATGTGACTAGAATACGAAAAGAAAGAAGTCTTGACGTCACATAACATGGCTTAAATGTAACTCGAGAGACATGACTTACTTGAGATAGAAACATTTCGTAACATAACATAGCATGCAATAGACACCATTTCATAATATGACATAACATGTAACAAAAAATATTACGTGATATATTATATATGTAATAGATGGTAATTGTAGCATAACATACTTGCAATAGATAGTAATACATGACAGAATATATGGTATAAAATCTAAGTATTTCATGATAGAATAATTTGTGTAACAAATAAACATGTAAAGACATGGCATAATAGGACAACACATGAACATAAATAGTAGTTCTTTTACCCATCACATATACATAGTATACTAATAATAAGTCTAGATAACTTATTCAATTGTCACGTTCTACGAAAATAAAATGTGAAACATGAAGAACTATAAAAGGGTATTTTAAAAGTTAGAAATTAAATTGCAAACAATTAGAAGCATGAAAAGGAGACGTCATCCTAAGACCGTGCTTGGTTAAAAAGCTAATAATCACTAAACCTTTTGTACAAGACCTAAACTTTTAACAAAAAGCAAATCCGTAAATCATAAGTTCTGACCTTAATCAAAACATCTCCAAGAATACCAAAAAAAAAAAAAAATCAAATCTTACTTCTAACATATTCACAACATCATCCTAAGATCAAACATGCTTTAAATAATCAATCAAAAATGACCAAAACCCTCAAAACAAAACTTGGAGTTTTTGGATCTACACTTGGTAAAAAAAATATAAATTTTTTCTTAACTAGTTTTGATCAATCACTTGATTCATTACATTCAATGGTTAGATTTCAAACCAAAATATCAAATGGTTTACAAATATGTCCTAAAGAATATCCAACCATCCGAATTAAAATCACATGGCTAAAAATCAATAAAACATGGATCTAACCCAAAAACATCATACCTAAGTCCTAACCGAAATCCTCTAACATAGAAAAATCATGATTTTGAAACTAATACTAAATATCATCAAAATAATATTTTAAAATACATATAAGAGGGTTAGGATCATCACATAAAAATATCGAAGCTTTTGAAGTAAGACTGGACCACGAAATATTCAAAATTTCTTAAACAAAAACAATTTTCTCACTTCTAGTTTTCAAGTTTCTAAATCTAAGAAAATCTATTATCAAAAGTTTTAGTTGTGGTGCCCACGACTCCCTCATAAGATTTAGAGAGACTTGCGACACTAGGATGATGACCACACGGGTCAATCACCTCATTGTTTAGTGCTCCAAGAGTGGGTGTGAAGTATGCATAAGTAGACAATTAAAATATTCACAGCGGAAAATAAAAGGTCATCCATTCTAGTATCAAAAATTTAAAATCTATAACCCCAATTAAAACTTCTTACAAAATTATTGCGATTGTCCAACTAACCAATAAGGTGAAAACCAAACCTTAACTCCTAACTACAACACTCTAAAGTTTCACTTCTTGGGTAAAGCCTATCCAACACTTAAACTAGACCTCTACAACAAAACTACGGTTCCATTTTATGGAACCATAGGTGGACAAGATACACCACATAAGACGCGAATCTCAGTAAGCAGTAGTTAACACACAAACAAATCATCACAAACAACATTATGCATAAAGTTTTCAACCAAACAATTTAAATCCACACTAAAAAACTTCCTTTCTAAAAAACGAATCTCACATGAACACCAAACTGCTCTTTTCCAGAAAGGAGTGAAACACAACATGCCAATGTCATTTTCTAGAAAGGAACGCAATACAACTAATCGTCCTTTCCCGAAAAAGACCTCATCATCAACCATCATTTTCCAAAAAGGAATTCTTCAACGACTGTCCTTTTCCAAAAAGGAATGCATCTACAACCATCCTTTTCCAGGAAGGAACGCATATATAAACCCGTCAAAAATTCAGTTTCTAGCTCTCAACACAATTACATTTATTAATTAATCGTATACCATGGTCTCCCATAGGGACTATCCATACATTTTGGCCCTCTTCGCCACATCACGGGTAATGACCGTGCATGTAACTCTAGAATGAGTGATGCCTAGTTAACCGCGCCCAGCACGTACCATGACCAGATATCCTGTAGTCCCCGCTAGCAGATGAGCCACAGAGTCGACATGAGATTGTTACCATCTCGTCCAATCCCGTTGTCACCCAGTGACAATCCAGGGGACATAATGTCAGTATATTCCACTCTCGAGGGATTAGAGAAGCTCCACCGAAATAATGCCCCATCTCGGCTTGGGGTTGTGATACACACACACCCACCACTACGACCAGAATAGACTAGATCACCTCAAAAATACCCATTCTCATGACACCTCACACTCTAAAAATATTTAGACCAATCAAATAATAATATATGCATGATAGACAGTTATTGGATGGCATGAAAATATTACACAAAAATAAAATAATTCAACCAAACATTTATACATCCAACAAATAATATCCAAAAATTTATTCAAAGTCAAACCAAACTACGGGGTAATTCCATCCTCTATTTAACAGCCTCGAGCCCAACCAACCTACTCCTAAATTTTATTATTATTATTAAATACATACCAACACTTCAAGCCGCCAAGAAAAGTTAGTAATAAATAATAAATAAGTAAATCAAACAAAACACCAATCACAAACGACTGCTACTTACAACATGTTTAGTAAAAACTCTAGATGATTGTGAAAATGCCGAAACATCAACCCACCCTTAATCAACAAGTATGCCGCTAAAATTGCGCCCATCGCACCAACTTAAATAAAAAAATATAAATAATAATTAATAAATATTATTAACAAAACAAGTAAAACAATTAAACAAAAATATAACAAAATGAAAATATTAATTAACTAAACAAAAAAATTAGGTTAAATGGCTCATAATGTTCGAGAGGAAAAAGAGTGGGTTTTCATGGCACGTGAATCACAGATTGAAGATGAAATCAGAAGGAAATAACAAAGCATTGAACTATACTCATAAAAATCATAAAGCAGGTCAGCTAACAAAACCTATTGTAAAAGATAAAATTTCAACTTACAAATGTTAAAACACTGAGTTAAAAACACCTAAAACTAACCCTAGTTAAACTCATGGCATTTATTTTTGAAATACAATTTAAAGCAAGGTAAACCATCCACTTAAACATAATATCAGGATATTAAAAACAAGGCATTTCAGACCCATGGCATGTAGAGATCATAATACACTCAACTCAAGTCAAATTACTCATTTTTACTTCTAAATCAACCAAAAATTGAAATGGTAAAGATCTAGGGTTTTACTTCCAATTTCAAATGTTCCCAAAAGAGAGGTGGATAATACAAAGGGAGCTATGGCCCAGAATGGATGGAATCATAACAACCCGCTATTTTTCTTAAGTCAAAACCGAAACACATAGGTGAGAAAATAACTAAAAATCAAATCCGTAAGTAAAGGAGGTAGGAATGAACTTTATATCCCATTACCTTCAAACTTGACCCAATTGAAACAAGATTTGAACTTGCTCTCAAAACTTTGGAGTGAAAACCAAATGGGTAAAGGGAATGTAGAACCCGTGTGCTTTGAGAGATGAAATGAGCTCCCTCCTTAAGAATTTCGCATGGCTTGAAGGAATGGAGAGGAATCCTTGATTTCTTGAGAAGAAATGAGAGGACAAGAGAGGAAGAAGATGAGATTCGGCTATGGTGGTTGAGGATGAGTTAGGGTTTTCTTAGCCTTTCTCTTTGTTGTGGGCGATGTGAGTAAGGGGGGTAGAAATACTTGAATGTGTTTTTCCTGGGTTTCTTATGCCTTTGACTGGGTGTATAGAGAGAAAAGGGATGGCATTTTAGTAAATAAGGCTTTCTTCATTCCTGCAAAGTAAAATTAATGGTGGAGATCATCCTAGAGAAGACATTTTCCCACCTACCCAATCTAATGGAGGGGGATTGTTAGGGCCACTTTTAGAATAATAAGAGTTGGAGGGCTTAGGAGAAAAGGGAGTTTAAAATAAAACTATTTTTATTCCTTTTGATTTATTTAATAAAATATTATTACAAAATAAAAATACCTACCATAAATAAAAATAATGAAAATCTCTATTATCAAATCCATAAAAGAATATTTTACTTAAAAGTACATAAATTAACGCACTATTTAAACATAGAAATAAGTAAAAGACAATAATAGCAAACTAATAGCTCTAATATTAATTTTTAAACAAATAAAACAAATACACCATACAACAGGACCCAAGTTAAAAGAAAATACTAGAATAATTCAAAGGCACCTTAAAATAGGTCATACATCAATTTGTCATAACAAAATAAATAATCGATATCCAATAATAAAGATAGCGATTGAGAATAACGAACTAATAACAATTGAAGATAAAATAATAATACTAAAATTAAGGATCTTACAGAGAATTAATAACAGTAAAAGTGAAATAACATAACATTTAATAATAAAATAAATCAACAATTAATAAAAATAAAAATAATAGATAAAGTACGTAAACCTAGGGTCTCACATTAGTCATGCAACAAAACCACCATGTAAATTGGTAAACACGTGCTAAAAAAACACCACAAAATTTTTGGATTAAATTATGTTAATTAGCTTCGTAAAAAACTCTAAAATATAACACACTCTTTAATTTAATGTTCAGAATGAATTTTTTATGGTTAAAACCACTTTTGACCAATCAAATAACCATAAAATGAAATGAAGAAGATGTTCATGGAAACTAGGCTCAAATACAAAACAATTTTATGAAAGAGTCATTGCAAGAAAATACTTATAAAATGTCCAAAAAGACCTAGAAATTTACCTGAGAGAACTCTTTCAAATTTCTCTTTAAAAATGATATGAAAAAGTGATGAAATAAAGTGAAGTGTGACTTGCACGAATTTAGACCTCTGAAGGTGGTTATGGGCTTGAGTGACCTTTGATTGAAGGTGCGTATGTCACATAAAGTGAAAAATAGTGAAGGGCAAGGACTACTACTGCTGCTATAAGATGTGGAGGGTAATGAGGTAGATTTCTCATTCACATCAAGATCCTATTGGGTACAACCAAGAATAGTGGATAGCATGCCATATGGAAGAGGAAAACTCTTCAAGAATTTTTTCCAAGGTAGTCAAATTTGTGGTTCTTAACCAAGTGGATTTCAATTTGGGATTTAAAAAAGGTTTTGTTAAGGTTTGGGATGCTACCAAGCCCAAATCTAATTTTTCTTGATCCAACAAATTCTCAAAATTTAAAAGGTTGGATAAATATGTCATATCATGATTTGAGAAATTAATAGCACGTGAAAGTAATTTAATCAAGTGATTAAACATAATACTAGAAATCGAATTTAAATGGGTTTCGTTGGGGTTTGGGATAATTATTTAGGATTTCAATTTCAACCAAACTTTAAGAGTTTTAATTGGATTCCAACCATTTATGATTTGTTAGGGTTGAAACTTTTTTTGGTTTGACACAATTTGGATGGTTGGATGGAATAAGGTTTTATTTATATAGCATAATCTCATACATTGATTCCGTCACAAACCATCTCTGGGTTCCTCATGGTGTCAAGTGTCCAATACTATTTACCAAGTGTACTAAGATCTCACCAAGTGTCCAAATAAAATTTTCCTAACCAAATTTAAAAATTCCACAATAATTTTGAAAACACTACGTTAGGTGCTACTATTGAGATTATTATTCACTCCAAGAAAATGAAAAATAAACTTTACACTGAAAAATATTAAATATTCACGCTAAACAATAGGCAGTTTGTTTATTGAAATCCAACCCCGTAGTGTATCGAAAAACTCAAAAACGCATTTTCGAAGAAGCTTATCGTCTGAAAATTGAAAATGAGATAATTGCGCCATAAAATTTTAAGTAATCAACTGAGACTAAAAGCACACACCATAACTATCTCAAATAAATAAAAACACACTTCTGGCACCATAATGAGTGGTAACATTGACTATGTTGACAAATTACAACCTGCACGATTAGTCAATTCATAAAAACTTATGGGATTTTAAAGAGGTTTCTAATGTAATAACCCATTCTTATATATATATATATATATATATATATACATCCCTAGGAATAGATTCATTTAGAAATTTAATATTCTTAAGGGAATTTTAGGAAAGCTATAGTAATTGGGAGGAAGATTTAAATTAGAAACACCTTAAGTAGTCATTGAAATAAGGAGAATTATGATCAAATATATATTTTTTTTTGGAGAATAAATTATAATATTTTAGCTTTCATCTCTATAATAATTCTATCAAGGAGATTAAGAGGAAAATTTGAGAAATAGGAAGTGGAGTGGAAAAACATTTAGATAGCCTAAAAGTGGGTTCTCGGATTAGAAGAACATGTTTTGGTAAATTGATGATATCTCTCTCATATGACCTCTTATTTAGGTGATTCGAAAGCCTATGGATCAGTAAGAGGAGTATATAAAACTTTCATGTTTGGAGATTTTGAAGAAGCGAAGTGTATCAATATGTTAACTGGGCTGGAAATGGACTGATCAGATTTGAGAGTAAACTTAAGCCCGAAAATAAATCAAACCACCGACCTACTTTAGGAGCGTCAATTTGATTGGTTCTCTACATTTTTATCTTCTAGATATGTGTAAAAAAGTTTCTATATGATGGTGGAAGAGTTTCTAGAAGAAAATGTTTTTATAATCATGGAAGAAGTTGGAACAAAATCTGATTGGAGGAGAACCAACCAAACCAGCCAACTATCCCCTCCATTCTTAACCAATTGTCAACCAAGCCTTAAGGGGATTCTTCCAAGAGGTCCTAAGGGTGTCAAGGAGGTTTGGAACATGTGGTAAAAGGTGAAGAAAAGAGGTATAAATCGTGGGAGCCAGCCAAAGGCCAAGTGGCTGGACTGATTTCATCCAAGATATTTCCAGATTTTGTTTTATTTTTTTATCTGTGTTGTAATATTTTTTAACCATTTATCTGGGATTATTTTAGATATGGAGGAAGCCTAGACATGAGATGAAAATCTTAGGAAATCAAAAGATTTAGGGGTGATAATAAGGCCTAAGGTTTAGGAGGGACATGTTACACATTCAGCCAAAGGGGTTGCTGAAATACCCCTGCCCTTTCCAACCCTTAAGGAAAGTTTTCCCTCCTATAAATAGACCCTTAAACTTCCCTTTTCTTCCTTTTAGAGAAGTCACACAAGTTCCTTGAGATAAAACTAAGAAAAATATAAGAAATTGCACTCACAACACGCACACATAAAAAAGAAGCTATGTGAGAGTCTTGGAGAGAAGTATGGTGCAAAATCAACTCAAAACTACTCTTTTAGTCTTGAAAAAAATTGTAAGTGCATTTATTAACATACTATTGGTGTGGTATAATTGGATTAATTTTTAGATTTATTTTGATGCCTATTTGATACTTGTTTAAGCCTATGCATCATGTATGAGGTAGCTTAAATATTTTTGATTTATGAAGTAATTTTTGTTGTGGAAAAATACTAGGAAAAATTTTAGTAACTTATGAATATGTTTTATGATCATATAATAAGAGGAATATGTGAAAATATGAGGGCATAATTTAGAAAAAATTGAAAAAACAACCTTAGTAACTTTTGGAACTAAATAAGGTTGAGTTAACAGATTTACGCTCTTATAGTAAAACAGTCATAACTTTTTAGTGGGAAGTCAAAATTGAGTTATTCAAAAAGATATGGAAATCTAAGCCAGATATCTACAATATTTGTGTTTTAATTTTTAAGAGATAAGAACTCTATGAAAGACGAAATTGAGAATAAGTGACAAAATAGAATAGGAAACCCTTGAAAAAGAAATATTTCCTTCACTTTTAAAACTTCTAGTGAATGTTTTGAATGAGTTTTTTTAACAAATATGATAATTTTTTGAAACATAGAATATTAGGAGTTTTTTTAATAATTATTATCTTAAAAATATAAAATAATAATAATAAAGTTTTATATAGATAAAGACAGTTCAAGAAATACTTAAAAATAATTAAATTAGGAAATTATGCAAATTTGTGGGCTTGAGTTAAATATAATAAAAGGAATAATAACTAAGGATAATTTCTATAAGATTTCGGTCAGCCCCTTGATTTAATAAAATTTAATAATTTATTTAATTGCATACGTATTATTTGTTAAACTTTGACGTTACGCATTTAAGTGACGTATGTGCATGTAAACTTTTGTGACGTACTTTTCTATGTCATATGCTTTTCGAAAATAGAAAACATGCATGTCACAAGTCTAAGGTTGCATGTATATTACAATTCATCACATATGTATCGTCACAAGTCACGACGTGTATTTTAAGAAAATACGATAAGAAAAACGTTAAGGAAAAGTGATAAGTTAAGTGTTGTGTCACGACGGGAACGGCGATACGTAATGCCCGGAGGACTGACATGACTAGCAGGGACGACGATACATAATGCCCGCTATACTAAGTAATTCCGTGTCAGGACGGGGATGGCAATACGTAACGCCCGAAAGATTAACATGAGGCTCGTCAGGAAGGGGACGGCGATATGTAATACCCGAAAGATTGATGAACTTATGTATGACTAAGCTAGCGCGTCATGCTGAGAAAACCCGGTGGGACGACGATATGTAATGCCCATCAGGGTGATGAAATATGTATGACCTACAATATTAAGAAAGATATTACAAGTAATAAGAATTTAAGTATAATAAAAATGGGTCCATAGGAAATAACAGCCAATCATTTGCTTGTCACTCATACGCATGAGACATATAAGTTAATTCATATGTTATACATTTATCATGATCTTGTCATGTATTTTATGTTGTACTTTATCCATAGCTTGAGACACATAAGTTAATTCATGTGTTATACATTTATCATGATCTTGTCATGTATTTTATGTTGTACTTTATCCATACTTTGTTATGTTATAAGTGTACTTACTGAGATTTCTAAGGAAATCTCACTTTTTTTTGTTTGTGTCTTTCTAAAAAATTTAATTATTGTACAGGACCATATGGCGGACAGGGGAAAAGCCCCTATGTCTCAGGGAGCTCAGAGGCACCCTGATGGACCTTCTGATTTTTCTCTTTTTGATTTTTTGACTCTCCTATTATGGATATCTATGATCGACCGATGGGTATATGGAGACACGATGCATATGCTTTCTCCGAGGAGCAGAGACGTATCAGATGCTGTCTGACATTAGGCTTAGATAGAATATTGTCCGTGTGCAGGGTTTACACAACTGCATATGGGCAATATCTTCATTGGGAGTTTTGTATTAGTCTGGATAGGTTTCGTTATGGGAGAGAGTTTTTAGAAGTCAAGAAGGAACCGAAGTGGTTCTAGTGTGGTAGTTGGATAAATATGTATTATTATTAGAAGACTGAGAAAACGAAATAGGTTATGTATCATAGTACAATCTGATGTTATAAATATGACAGTGTGAATATTATGGTTATATTTTACCATGTGATCACTATTTTATTTTATAATTTTTTTTTTTATTTAGACCACCTTCCGCTGTAAGTCTCATTATACCTGATAGTAAGAATAGGTGTACGCATCTTAAGATCGATACGTATGGAGTACGTAGCCTAGTGTTACTTACTCAGACTTCCCAATTTACGTTAATACCTTTAGTGTAAATTAAGGGCGTTACACCTAAAGTCTATAGAAATTCCACATTGAATTCGTAGCAAACTGTTATAATTGTCTTCAATTTGTTACTCGATTAGAAGGCTTTTCCATCATACCAAAGCTTGAACTTGATTCTTAAAATTAGTTTTTAGGCTCTTGCTATCATCTAATAAATGCATGATCTAATAAATAAATCAATATAACCAAATTTTATTTTCCTCTAACCATAACTATTTCAATCATAAACCATTTTAATTATATTTTTTTACCATAAAAACTAATTAGTTATAAAAATTGCAAGAGTGGCTGTCTTGTCTGTTCCATTTACCAATGCAATAACAATCGAAATATTCCTACATGCTCTGTCTCACTATAAGGAGTCAAATATAACAATAAAGAGCCTAAAAATACTATTCTCCTTTAGCAGCTTCCTTCCTTGAAGAAAAACAAGAATATTATTGCTTTTGACCTCGTTGTTAGTCATTTGTAGAAATTAGGATCTTTGGTTTATCAAGAACTCTGCTTAGAATGTGCGTCTAGAGTGACCTGCAAAACTTGAGTGCACGATTTCTACCATTAAGGTCATGCTCTTGAATGCTAAATACATGCAAGCGAACAATTTCAAGCTAAGCATCTAGCTTGTTAGGCATTGGGATAAAAAAAAAATCATAGAAGGCCAATCAACATGTCAAAGTAATTTTTATAGTTCGATCGAGAGGTTTGGGGAAGACTGCACTTGCCAAGTTGGTCTACAATGATGAACCCGTAGTTAATAATTTTCAACTGAAAATGTAGGTTTGTGTCTCTAGGGATTTTAGAGTTATAAGATTGATGAAACAAATTCTTAAATCTGTTGGCATTATAGTTTATAAGAATTCAAGTATTGAAGACACATTGCAGATTAGTTTGAGATAATATTTAAAGGATAAAAGGTTTCTACTAGTCTTGAACGATATTTGGAATAACGATAGAAATAAATAGGTTGAATTGATAGATTTGCTTAATAGAGGATCTTATGGAAGTATCATTGTTGTAATGACATGTGGTCACGGGATTTTTTTCATTTTAGATCCTATTTGCACAAATTCTTTAGCTGATCTATCAATAAAAGAATATTTATCTTTGTTTGTGATATGTGCATTCTACAAAAACGAAATAGTTGATGAAATAGTGAAAAAGTGTAAAGGGGTTCGATTGGCCATGAAGAGTTTGGTGGTTTACTTTATTCAAAATTCGATGAAAGGGAGTAGAATTTGGTTAGAAATGATGAGATCTAGGAATTGGAAAAAAGGACAGGTGGCATCTTGTTTGTGTGAATGGTCTGCCATGTGGGGGAAGAGTTTCTTTAAAAACTTTTGTCAAGGTGGTCAAATTCGTGCGCCTTCCTTAAGCAATCTTCCCTTTCGACTTTTACGGTCATTTAGTTCAGGTTTGGGTGCTATCAAATCTAAATACTATTTGGTTAGGTAACCAAATTTTTTTGTTTCTAACCATAACTGTTTCAATCATAAATCATTTTTATAATCATTTTAATTATTATTTTTTTGAACATAAAACTAATTCTTTTTTCTATTCTATTTACCAATGCAATAACAATAGGAATATTCTTACCTACTCTGTCTTACTATTGGGAGTCAATTATATCAACCAAGAGATTAGAAATATAGTTTTAGTTTAGCAACTTCTTTCCTTGAAGAAAAACATGAATGCTATTACCTCTAGCCTTGCTGCTAGTCTTTTGCAAAAATTATGATTTCTAATTTATCGAAACTTTTGCCTGGCATGTAGCGTCTAGAGTGACCTTAAAAAACTTGAGTGCATGATTTCTACTGTCAAGGTCTTGCTCTTGGATTCTAAATACAAGAAAGCAAACAATCCCAAGATAGGCATTGGCTTGGGTAGCTCAAAGATGTCTTATATGTTGTAGATAACGTGGTGGATGAAGTTGAGTACAAAGCTTTTAGGAAGCAAGTGATTACAAATTCGGAAGCACAACAGCGAAGGTTCGCCATTTCTTTTGTTCCTTCTGGTACTTTCATTCCATTTAATACTAGCTCACAAAATCAAAGATATTAGCGAGATGTTAAATGAAATTAATGCTTGCAATGACCAATTTAATCTCATTGAACAACGTGAAAAGTTGCATCTCAAGTCCATGTGGAGGAAAATTATTCGTTCTAGTGTTAAATTATTCATCATTGGTAGGCATTGCAACAAAAAAAAAAATCATAGAACCTCTAATGAAGGCCAATCGAAATGTTAATGTAATTTTTATAGTTGGATCATCAGGTTTGGGAAAAACTACACTTGCCAAGTTGGTCTACAAAGATGAAACCGTAGTTAATTATTTTCAATTGAAAATGAGGGTTTGTGTTTTTATAGATTTTAGAGTTACAAGATTGATGAAACAAATTTTTAAATCTGTTGGCATTACATTTTATAAGAATTCAAGTAGTAAAGATACATTAGAGATTAGTTTAAGAGAATTTTAAAAGATAAAAGATTTATATTGGTCTTGGATGATATTTGTAGCAATGATAGAAATAAATAGGTTGAATTGATAGATTCCCTTAATAAAGGGTCCCATGAAAGTATCATTGTTGTAACAACATATAGCCACAAGATTTCTTTCATTTTAGATCCTATTCACACACATTCTTTGATTGATCTATCAAGAAAAAATGTTTGTCTTTACTTGTGATATGAGCATTCTATGAAGGAGAAAAATGGATAAAAGAATGAGAAAGTGTGGAGTGATTCCATAGGCCGGAAGAGTTTAGGTAGTCTACTTTATTCAAAATTCGATTGAAGGGAGTGAAATTTGATTAGAGATAATGAAATCTGAAAATTGGAAGAAATGGAGGGTGGCATCTTACCTACATTGCAATAAAGTTATGATCAAATGCCATTTCATTTGAAGTGATGATTTACCTATTGCGTTAATTTTTCAAAGGATTATGAATATACTAATATCGATTTAATTGAACAATGGATGCTGCATAGATTAATTCACCAAATGCCTGCTAACAAAAAATAAAAGTTGGAAGATGTTGAAGACTTGTATATTAAGAAGTTAATATCACAATATTTGTCTCAAGATATTAAACAAGAGTATTTATTTATATATTCTTTTAAAATGCATGATCTCGTGTAGGAAGTTTTGCTCCCAATTGCACAAGATAAGTGGTTTGAAGTAGACTTTGACAACAACAAAAATTGCTTCATTAGTTGGCCAATTATCAATTTCATATAATGGCCAATAAGTTTTAAAGTCTTCTAACAAGTTAACTAATATGCGGACTATTATGTACAAAATCGAACCATACGTGTCCTCAATTGAATTAGGCATCTCAAGGTTCAAGTCTCTACAGATCTTGAAAAATAATATCTTGAAAGAAATAATAATTTACATATAACATCCTAACATGCATATAACAGGGCTTAGGATCATCACATAAAAATATTAAAACATTTAGAGTAGGATTGAATCATGAAATATTTAAATTGTTTCAAAACAAAATATGTTTTTCTACTTCTAGTTTTTGAATTTAGATCTAAGAAAATATATAATCAAAAGCATCACTCATGAAAAAAAATCTCAATAAAAAATTATAAAAACATTCTAACAACACTCCATAATTTTTTCAGACCAAATTATATCCATTAGCTTGGTCAAAAACTCTAACATATAATACACTCTCCAATTTAACTTCCAAAATGACTTTTTATAAGTATAACCACTTTTGACCAATCAAATGACTATCAACTGAAACGAACAAGATGTCTACAGAAATTAGACACAAATACGAACAATTTGTATGAAGGAATCATTGCAAGAAAGTACATACAAAGGATCCAAAAAGAATTAGAAATCTGGTTGAGAGAACTCTTTTTGATTTCTCGCTAAGAATGGAGTGAATAAGTGATGAAATGAATTGCAATGTATCTTGCACAAATTTAGGCATCTGTAGAGGGGAGGTATGAGCTTGAATGAACTTTCATTGGAGGTTCATATATCATATAAAGTGAAGACTAGTGAGGGGCAAGGATTGCTGCAGATGCTACAAGATATGGATGGTTGGGAAGTAGATTACTAATTTACAACAAGACCTATAGGGAGCAGCTAAGGGCAGTGGGTGGCCTACTATGTAGGGGGAAAGTTTATCAATACCTCTACTTGGCATGTGTCGTCTAAAGTGACTTGCAAAAATCTAAGTGTATGCTTTCTATCATTAAGGTCCTGCTTTTGGGTGCTGAATACAATCAAACGATTTCAATATATGCATCTAGTTTGTACTATTCTAAGATGTCTTATATGTTGCAGATTATGTGGGGGATAAAATTGGGTACAAATCTTTAAAGAAGCAAGCGATTACAATATTTGAAAGCGAAACCATAGTTGATGTTTTTCAACTGAAAATATGGATTTCATAGAACAAATCCTTAAATCTGTTGGCATTACAGTTGTTAAAAATTCAACTATTGAAAATACATTGCTAATTAGTTTAAGAGAATTTTTAATGGATAAAAAGTTTCTACTGGTCTTGGATGATGTTTAGAATAACAATATAAATAAATAAGTTGAATTGATCGATTTGCTTAATGCAGAATCCCGTGAAAGTATCATTGTTGTAACAACATATAGTCATGAAGTTTCTTTCACTTTAGACCCGATTTATACATATTCTTTAGTTGATATATCAAGAAAAGAATATTTGTCTTTGTTTGTGATATGTGCATTCTAGGGAGGACAAATAGTGAATGAACTAGTAAAAAAGTGTGGATGGATTCCATTGGCAGTGAAAAGTTTAGGTGATCTACATTATTCAAGATTTGATAAAAAGTGAGTAAAATTTGGTTAGCAATAACAAGATCTTGGAATTGGAATAAAGGGAGGGTGGCATTTTACCTGTGTTGCAATTAAGTTATTATTAAATGTCAATTTATTTAAAGTGATGCTTTGCTTATTGTGTTAACTCTTCAGGAGATCATGAATACACTAATATTTATTTAATTGAACAATGGATGACACTTGGATTAATCCTCCAAATGCCTACTAACAAAAAAATAATAATTGAAAGATGTTGGAGACTTGTATATAAAGGATTTAATGCCTCAGTATTTGTTTCGAAATATTAAATAAGAATACTTATTTATATATATATATTTTGAAATGCATGATTTTGTGCATGGCCTTTTGCTCTCAATTGCACAAGATGAGTGGTTGGAAGTAGACTCTAACATCAACAAAATTATTCCTACAATTTTTTATTTATCAATTTCATATGATAGTCAATAAGTTTTAAAGTTCACAAATAAGTTAACTAATATGCAGACCATCATTTATAGAACCAAACCATACGTGTCTTAAATTGATGCAGGCATATAAAGGTTCAATTATTTATAGATTTTTGACAATAATATCTTCAAAGAAATAATAAATTATATAGAAGAATTATATGTTTAAAAATAATATTAAATATAATCAAAATAACATTCTATCATGCATATAAGAGGATTAGGATTATCACATAAAAATATTAAAAAATTTAGAGTAGGATTGAATCACGAAATATTCAACTTTCTCAAAACAAAAATGTTTTTCTACTTCCAAATTTTCAAGTTTTTAGATCTAAGAAAATAATGAATCAAAAACTTCACTCATGCAATAAAATCTGAATAAAAATTAATTAACACATGCTAACAACACTGCATAAATTTTTTGAACCAAAATATGTCTATTAGTTTGGTCAAAAACTCTAAAATGTAAAACACTCTTCAATTTAATTTTTGAAATGAACTTTTCATGGTTATAACTACTTTTGACCAATTAAATGATCATTGAATTAAATGTATAACATGTCCATTGAAACTACACTCAAATACGAACAATTTTTATGAATGAGTCATTGGACTCATTGCGAGAAAGTACTTACACAATGTTCAAAAAGAATTAGAAATATGATTGTGAGAACTTTTTTGAATTTCTCTCTAAGAATACGGCGAAGAATTGCTGAAATTAATCAAAACGTATTTTGTACGAATTTAAATCTCTGTAGATAGGAGGTATAGTCTTAAATGATCCTTAATTAGAGATTTATATGTCACATAAATTAAAAAATAGTAAGGGGCAAGGACTGCTGTAAGTGTCATCCGGTATGTAGTGTTGTAAGGTAACTTTCTAATTCACAACAAGACCTATTAGAAGTAGCCTAGGACAGTAGGTGGCCTACCATGTAGACAATTTTTTTTTTATCAAAACCTCTAATTGGTATGTGACTTCCAAAGTAACATGTAAAACTTGAGCGCACGTTTTCTATCAAGAAAAAAATATTTGTCTTTGTTTGTGATATGTCCATTCTAGAAAGGAGAAATAGTAAATGAAATAGTTAAAAAGTTTGGAAAAAATCCATTGACCGAAAAGAGTTTAGGCTGTCTACTTTATTTAGAACTCGATGAAAGGGAGTGTACTTTTGTTAAAGATAAAAATATCTTGAAATTGGAAGAAATGGAGGGTGGCATCTTACCAGCATTGCAATTGAGTTGTGATCAAATGCTAATTTATTTGAAGCAATACTTTGCCTATTACGTTAATTTTTCAAGGTATCAGGAAAACACTAATATCGATTTAATTGAGCAATGGCTGGCTTATGGATTAATACTTTAAATGTATGTTAAAAAAAAATTAAGAGTTGCAAGATGTTGGAGAATTGTATATTAAATAAGAATACTAATTTATATATTCTTAGAAAATATATGATCTCATGCACGACCTTTTGATCTCGATTACACAAGATGAGTGGTTGGAAGTAAACTCTAACATCAACAAAATTATTCTTATAGTTTTCTATTTTTTAATTTTATACAATAGCCAATAAGTTTTAAAGTTCTCAGATAAGTTAACTAGTATGGAGACCATCATTTATAGAACCAAACCATACGTGTCTTTAATTGATGCAGGCATCTAAAAGTTCAAGTATTTATAGATTTTTGACAATAATATCTTCAAAGAAATAATAATTTATATAGAAGAATTATATATTTAAAAATAATATTAAATATAATCAAAATAGCATTCTAACATGAATATAAGAGGATTTGGTTTATTACATAAAAATATGAAAAAATTTAGAGTAGAATTGAATCATGAAATATTCAACTTTCTCAAAATAAAAAATCTTTTTCTACCTTCCAATTTTTTAAATTTCTAGATCTAAGAAAATAAATAATCAAAAACTTCACTCATGTTATAAAATCTGAATAACAATTCTTTAACACATACTATCAATACTTCATAAATTTTTTGGACCAAAATATGTCTATAGCTTGGTCAAAAATTCTATAATATAATACACTCTTCAATTTAAATTTCAAAATGAACTTTGATAGTTATAATCATTTTTGACCAATCAAATGATCATCAAATTAAATGTATAAGATGTCCATAGAAACTAGACTCATATAAGAACAATTTGTATGATGAGTCATTGCGAGAAAGTACTTACAAAACGTTCAAAAAGAACTAGAAATATGATCGTGAGAATTTTTTCGAATTTCTCTCTAAGAATAAGGTGAAAAAGTGCTAAAATTAATCGAAATTTATCATGCACGAATTTAAACCTCTATAGAGGGGAGGTATAGTCTTAAATGATCCTTGATTAGAGATTCATATGTCACATAAATTAAAAAATAGTACGGGGCAAGGACTGTTGTACGTGCCGTCTGATATGGACAATTGTGACGTAGTTTTCTAATTCACAATAAGACCTATTAGAAGTAGCCAAGGCCAATAGGTGGCCTACTATTTGAAAAAAAAAACTTTATCAAAACCTTTATTTGGCATGTGACTTTCAAAGTGACCTGCAAAAATTTAAGCGCACGTTTTCTATCAAGAAAAAAATATTTGTCTTTATTTGTGATATGTGCCTTCTAGAAAGGAGAAATAGTAAATGAAATAGTTAAAAAGTTTGGAAGAATTCCATTGACCGTGACAAGTTTAGGTTGTCTACTTTTTTCAGAACTCGGTGAAAGGGAATATAATTTTGTTGGAGATTAAAATAACTTGAAATTTAAGGAAATAGAGTTTGGCATCTTACCAGCATTGCATTTGAGTTATGATCAAATCTCAATTTATTTATAGCGATGCTTTGCCTATTGCGTTAATTTTTCAAGGTATCACGAAAACACTAATATCGATTTAATTGATCAATGAAGGTCTTATGGATTAATCCTCTAATTGTCTATTAAAAAAATCAAGAGTTGCAAGATGTTGGAGAATTGTATATTAAAAAGTTAATGTCACGGTATTTGTTTCAAGATATTAAATAAGAATACTTACTTATATATTCCTTCAAAATATATGATCTCATGCACGACCTTTTAATCTCAATTACACAAGATGAGTGGTTGGAAGTAGACTCTAACATCAACAAAATTACTCTTACAGTTTTCTAGTTATCAATTTTATACAATAGCCAATAAGTTTTAAATTTCTCAAATAAGTTAACTAGTATGCAGACCATCATTTATAGAACCAAACTATACGTGTCTTTAATTGATGCAAGCATCTAAAGGTTCAAGTATTTATAAATTTTTGACAATAATATCTTCAAAGAAATAATAATTTATATAGGAGAATTATATCCTTTAAAATAAAATTAAATATAATCACAATAACATCCTAACATGCACATAACAAGATTAGGATTATCCCATAAAAATATTAAAATTTTAAAGTAGAATTAAATCACGAAATATTCAACTTTCTCAAAAAAAAAAACAAATGTTTTATTACTTCCAATTTTTCTGGTTTCTAGATCTAACAAAATATATAATCAAAAACTTAACTCAGGCAATAAAATCTGAATAAAAATTCTTTAACACATGCTAACAACACTTTATTAATTTTTCGGACCAAAATATGTTTATTAGCTTGGTCAAAAACTCTAAAATATAATACACTCTTCAATTTAACTTTCAAAATGAATTTTGTATGGTTATAACCACTTTTAACCAATCAAATGATCGTCTAATTAAATGTATAAGATGTCCATAGAAACTAGACTCATATGCAAACAATTTGTATGAATGAGTCAAGAAAGTACTTATAAAAGGTCCAAAAAGAACTAATAATATGATTGTGAGAACTTTTTCGAATTTCTCTCTAAGAATAAGGTGAAGAAGTGCTAAAATTAATGAAAAGGTATCTTGCACGAATTTAAACCTCTGTAGAGAGGAAGTATAGTCTTAAATGATCCTTGATTAAAGATTCATATGTCACATAAATTGAGAAATAGTGAGGGACAAGGACTACTGTAAGTGTCGTCCGGTATAGAGAGTTGTGAGGTTGTTTTCTAATTCACAACAATACCTATTGCAAGTAGCCAAGGGCAGTAGGTTGTCTACCATGTGAAAAAAAAATTATCAAAACTTCTATTTAGCATGTGACTTCTAAAGTGACCTACAAAAATTTGAGCGCACATTTTCTATGAAGAAAAACATATTTGTTTTTGTTTGTGATATGTGCATTCTAGGAAGGAGAAATAGTAGATGAAATAGATAAAATATGTGCAAGAATTTCATTGACCGTGAAGAGTTTAAATTGTCTACTTTATTCAGAACTCGATGAAAGGGAGTATAATTTTTGTAGAGATAAAAATATCTTAAAATTAGAAGAAATGGAGGGTCACATCTTACCCACTTTGCAGTTGAGTTATGATCAAATGCTAATTTATTTAAAGTGATACTTTGCCTATTGGATTAATTTTTCAAGGGATCACGAAAATACTAATATCGATTTAATTGAGCAATGGATGGCTTATAGATTAATCCTCTAAATATCTGTTAAAAAAATCAAGAGTTGCAAGATATTGAAGAATTGTATATTAAATAATTAATGTTGCAGTATTTTTTTCAAGATATTAAATAAAAATACTTATTTATATATTCCTTCAAAATATATGATCTCATGCACGACTTTTTGCTCTTAATTACACAAGATGAATGTTGGAAGTATACTCTAACATCAACAAAATTACTCCTATAGTTTTCTATTTATCAATTATATGATAACCAATAAGTTTTAAAGTTCTCAAATAAGTTAACTAGTATGCAGGGCATCATTTATAGGACCAAACCATACGTGTCTTTAATTGATGTAGACATCTAAAGGTTTAAGTATTTATAGATTCTTGACAATAATATATTTAAAGAAATTATAATTTATATAGAAGAATTATATCTTTAAAAATAATATCAAATACAATCAAAATAACATTCTAACATGCAGATAACAATATTAAGATTATCACATAAAAATATTAAAAATGTTAGAGTAGGATTGAATCACGAAATATTCAACTTTCTCAAAATAAAAATAAAAAAATGTTTTTTTACTTCCAATTCTTCAAGTTTCTAGATCTAACAAAATATATAATCAAAAGCTTCACTCATGTAATAAAATTTGAATAAAAATTCTTTAACACAAACTAACAACACTTCATAAATTTTTCGGACCAAAATATATCTATTAGCTTGGTCAAAAACTCTAAAATATAATACACTCTTCAATTTAACTTTCGAAATGAATTTTGTATGGTTATAACCACTTTTGACTAATAAAATGATCATCGAATTAAATGTATAAGATGTCCATAAAACTAGACTCATATACGAACAATTTGTATGAATGAGTCATTTCGAGAAAGTATTTACAGAAGGTCCAAAAAGAGCTAAGAATATGATTGCGAGAACTTTTCGAATTTCTCTCTAAGAATAAGGTGAAGAAGTGCTAAAATGAATCGAAATGTATTTTGCACAAATTTAAACCTCTATAGAGGGGGGGTATAGTCTTAAATGATCCTTAATTAAAGATTCATATGTCACATAAATTGAAAAATAGTGAGGAACAAGGGCTGCTGTAAGTGTCGTCCGGTATGGAATGTTGTGAGGTTGTTTTCTAATTCACAACAAGACCTATTGGAAGTAGCCAAGGGCAATAGATTGTCTACCATGTGAAAAACAAATTATCAAAACCTCTATTTGGCATGTGACTTCCAAAGTGACCTGTAAAAATTTGAGCGCACGTTTTCTGTCAAGAAAAAAATATTTGTCTTTGTTTGTGATATGTGCATTCTAGGAAGGAGAAATAGTAGATGAAATAGATAAAAAAAAGTGTGGAAGAATTTCATTGACCGTGAAGAGTTTAAGTTGTCTACTTTATTTAGAACTCGATAAAAGGGAGTGTAATTTTGTCAGAGATAAAAATATCTTGAAATTGGAAGAAATTGAGGGTGACATCTTACCCGCTTTGCAGTTGAGTTATGATCAAATGACAATTTATTTAAAGTAATGATTTGCCTTTTGCGTTAATTTTTTAAGGGATTACAAAAACACTAATATCGATTTAATTGAGCAATGGATGGCTTATAGATTAATTCTCTAAATGTCTGTTAAAAAAAATCAAGAGTAGCAAGATGTTGGCGAATTGTATATTAAAGAGTTAATGTTGTGGTATTTGTTTCAAGATATTAAATAAGAATACTTATTTATATATTTCTTCAAAATATATGATCTCATGCACGACATTTTACTCATAATTATGCAAGATGAATGGTTGGAAGTATACTCTAACATCAACAAAATTACTCCTGCAGTTTTCTATTTATCAATTATACGATAGCCAATAAGTTTTAAAGTTCTCAAAAAAGTTAACTAGTATGTAGACCATCATTTATAGAACCAAACTATATGTGTCTTTAATTAATACAGACATGTAAAGGTTCAAGTATTTATAAATTCTTGACAATAATATATTTAAAGAAATAATAATTTATATAGAAGAATTATATCTTCAAAAATAATATTAAATATAATCAAAATAACATCCTAACATGCATATAATAGGATTAGGATTATCACATAAAAATATTAAAAATTTTAGAGTAGGATTGAATCACAAAATATTCAACTTTCTCAAAATAATTTTTTTTTTTTTACTTCCAATTTTTCAAATTTCTAGATCTAACAAAATATATAATCAAAAACTTCACTCATGCAATAAAATTTGAATAAAAATTCTTTAACACAAGCTAACAACACTTCATAAATGTTTTTGACCAAAATATATCTATTAGCTTGGTCAAAAACTCTAAAATATAATACACTCTTCAATTTAACTTTTTAAATGAAGTTTGTATGGTTATAACCACTTTTGACCAATCAAATGATCATCGATTTAAATATATAAGATATTCATAAAAACTATGGCTTAACCGAAGTTCTATTGCATACAAGATTCATATCTTTGAAAATAATACTAAATATCATCAAACTGACATCCTAACATGTATATAAGAGCTTAGTATCATCACGTAAAAATATTAAATCTTTTGGAGTATGATTGAATCACAAAATATTCAAATTTTTTCGAAACAAAAAATTGTATTTTTACTTCCAGTTTTTAAGTTTCTAGATCTAAGAAAATATATAATCAAACGTTTCACTCATGCAACAAAATCTCAATAAAAATTCATAAACACAACACTCCATAAATTTTTTGGAACAACATATGTCAATTAGTTTGGTCAAGAATTCTAAAATATAATACAATCTCAAGTTTAACTTCAGAATAACTTTTTTATGGTTAAAATCACTTTTGACTAATCAAATGAGTATCAAATAAATCAAATAAGATGTCCAGAAAAATTAAATTCAAATACAAACAACTTGTATGAATGACTCATTGCGAGAAAATACTTACAAAAGATTCAAAAAGAACTAGAAAATTCGCTAAGAGAGATCTTTTGGGTTTCTTTCTAAGAATGAGGAGTAGAAGTGATGAAATGAAGCAAAACTTGTACGGCATGAATTTGGACCTCTTTAGAGGGGAGATATGTGCTTGAATGACTCTTAATTGGAGATTCATATGTCACATAAATTGAAGAATAAAGAGGGTAATGACTGCTTCAGATGCCATGAGGTATAGTAATTATGAGGTAGATTTCTAATTCACAAGACCTATTGGGAGTAGCCAAGGATAGTGGGTGGCCTGCCATGAGGGGGAAAGATTTATCAAGACCTTTGCTTGGCATGTGACGTTCAGAGTGAGCTGCAAAAACTTGAGTGCATGATTTCTATCATTAAGATTTTGCTTTTGTGTGCTGAATACAAGCAAGTAATTTCAAGCTGTGCATCTGGCTTAGACAGTTCAAAGATGTCTTATTCAAAATCTCGATTTTGTACTCAATGAAAATTTGTAAAAATTGAAGCACAATAATTTACCAAAAATTTCCTATAAATATCATATACAGATAAGATACCCAATTAGATTTAGATAATATCAGCCCGATGTGATGACAGTACTGTGCCCGGACCATCACATTGACTGAAGTTTTTCCCGTATTGTTAATAAAAGTGATGACTGCTTCCATTAGTATGCCAATCACAATTCCGGTCCAATATCCACCAATGTGCCAAACCTTCCGACATCGAGTAGTGATCACCTCAATCTATCTACTACCTTCACTTCGACTCAGCCACACCAACCGTTTTTATATGTCCTAGTTGATGTGGTGGATGGAATTGAATATAAATATTTAAGGAAGCAAGCAATTACAACATTTGAAAGCGCTATGGTGAAGGTTTGCAATTTCTTTTGCTCCTTCTTGGCACATTTATACCATTTAAAATTGGCGCAAAAAATAAAGAATACTAGAGAGATGTTAACTGAGATTAATGCTAGTAAGGATTAATTTAATATCATCGAACAATGTTAAGAGGTGCATGTCAAGTCCATTTGGAGGAAAATAACTCATTCCGGTGTTGAATTATTAGTCATTGGTAGGTATTGAGACAAGGAAAAAATTATAAAACCTCTAATGAAGGCCAATTGAAATGTTAATCACTTAAATTGGATGAGGAGGTTTGGAGAACACTACACTTGTCAAGTTGGTTTACAATAATGAAACTATAGTTAATCATTTTTAACTAAAAATGTGGGTTTGTGTCTCTACAAATTTTAGAGTGATAAAATTGATTGAACAAATCTTTAAATATGTTGGCATTGCAATTGATAAGAATTCAAGTATTGAAGATATATTGTAGATTAGTTTGGGAAGATTTTTAAAGGATAAAAAGTTCCTCCAGGTCTTGGATGATGTTTTGCATAACCATAAAAATAAATATGTTGAATTGATAGATTTACTTAATGGACGGTTCCATAAAAGTATCATTGTTCTAACGACATATAGTCACGGAGTTTCTTTTATTTTAGACCCTATTTACACACATTCTTTAGTTAATCTATCAAGAAAAGAATGTTTGTTTTTGTTTGTAATATATTCATTCTAGAAAGGAAAGATAGTGGATGAAATAGTGAAAAAGTGTGGAGGGGTTTCATTGGCCATGAGGAGTTTATGTGGTCTACTTTATTCAAAATTCGATAAAAGGGAGTGAAATTTTGTTAGAGATAATGAGATCTTGAAATTGGAAGAAAGGGGGTGGCATCTTACCTGCATTACAATTGAGTTATGATCAAATGTTAATTCATTTGAAATAATACTTTGCCTATTATGTTAATTTTTCAAAGGATCACGAATACACTAATATTGGTTTAATAGAACAATGGATGGTGCATAGATTAATCCTCCAAATGCCTGCTAACCAAAAACAATAAGTACAAGATGTTGGAGACTTGTATAGTAAGGAGTTAATGTTGCGGTATTTATTTGAAGATATTAAACAAGAATACTTATTTATATATTTCTTCAAAATACATTATCTCGTTTACGACCTTTTGCTCTCGATTGTACAAGATGAATGGTTGGAAGTAGATTCTGACAACAACAAATTTACTTTAATAGTTTGCCATTTATCAATTTCATACGATGACCAATAAGTTTTAAAGTATTCTAATAAGTTAACTAGTATGCAGACCATCATGTATAGAACTGAACCATATGTATCCTCAATTGAAGCAGATATCTCAAGATTCAAGTCTTTGCAGATCCTTGAAAATAATATCTTCAAAAAAATAATAATTTACATAAAAAAAATTATATCTTTAGAAAGAAAACTAAATATAATCAAAATAAAATCCTAACATGCACATAAGAGACTAAGGATTATCACATAAAATATTAAAACTTTTAAAGTATGATTGAATAAGGAAATATTCAAGCTTTCTCAAAGCAAAAAATGTTTTTCTACTTCCAATTTACAAGTTTCTAGATCTAAGAAAATATATGCTCAAAAGCTTCACTCATGCAATAAAATCTCAATACAAATTCACAAACACATACTAACAACACTCCATAAATTTTTCAGACCAAAATATGTCTATTAGCTTGATTAAAAACTATAAAATATAATACTCTTTAATTAACTTCCAAAATGAACTTTATATGGTTATAACCACTTTTGACCAATTAAATGACCATCCAATTAAAAGTATAAGATATCCACAAAAACTATACTCAAATACAAACAACTTGTATAAATGAGTCTTTGCAAGAAAACATTTACAAAAGGTAAAAAAAGAATTAGAAATATGTTCGTAAGAAATCTTTCGAATGTCTCAAACAATGAGGTGAAGTGTAACACCCTCGCCCTAGAAGGGGCATAACTGTTGCTTGATATGACCTTGCATTTTTTTTCTTTGTTTATCCTATAAATGGAAAATGAAGTAGGGATACTCTAAAAATTCTTATTTAGGAAAAGAGATATCAGATAACATTTCATAAACATTCATTCAAAAATGAAGAGGCTCTAAGAGCCTAATCCCTACTTCAAAAATATAATCCCAAAAGCTAGAAAGGGACTCCATGGGATTATCTACACGCCACCTAAAGTTACCAGCTAGTCAAATACAATGGGGCTATAACACCCCACTCCACCACTCCCGCCATTTGCACCGCCATCCATAGATGACCTACCACCAGAAATTTCAACCCCAACGAAGCCTCACCTACCCTCACCATCCATTAAATCGAAATGAGTCTCCAAATGAACTTCCCTTCGCCGCACTGTCGTCCGGCGACCGTTAATCTCACCTCCACCTCTAAAAGCTTCCCCTACCTCATATTGTTACAACCCTAAAATAGTTTTCCCATCCATGGCCGCACCTCCCTTGTACAAAGGAAAATTCAAAAATGGGTTTCCATTATTTCGAGCTAGATCTGCCGCTTTCCCGTGGTTGGACCGCCTCACTACCACCGCCATGAGATTCCTCATCCTCCAATGGGTATTAACCTAAATTTTGGTGTCAAACGGAGTACCCAAACCCAACCCGTTGCTTTCCGAGCCCGGAGACGAGTAACGCGCAACTTACCCTCTACGGATCTTGGATTGGCGATCGGGGCGATATTTGACATGCAAGGCATTTGTTTGTGCACTGTAAGTAACAAATATTTATTTGATATTTGGTTGACTGTTTGATTGTGTACTAACATCTGTTTTAACTGTTGATGTGTTAGCTAGCTATGATAAACAATTCAGAAGTATGTTGACTGAGTTTGAGATCTTTTAATGGAAAATAGGAACACCCAAATTAATGTGATTGTGATTGATTATTGTGTGGATATTACTCGTTGATGGTACAATGGTTTGGTTGGTTGATTCTGATACTTTTTCTCTATGTGGTATTAAGATAATACACTAGGATTTTAATCTAAGAGGCTTATAGAAGAATGAGGAAAAAATTGATGAGGAAACTTAAAGAGTAAAATTAAGCAAATATTGGTTTAGGATTGAAACAAGGAAATGACATGTTGGACGATAGAAAGTTTATTTTCAGGATCTTATAAGTATCAATCATGGTGTATTTTTCTGGAGAGACACTAGGCTTTAATTTATGCCTAACGTATGGTTATAACTTGAGTTTGGAGATAAGATCATATGATAGAAAGTTTAAGAAGTATACTTTTTGATTTTCCGGATATATTAAAGTATACTCTTTGATTTCCTTGATATACGGTTTGAGAAGTGTTTGAGTTTGGGGAGAAGATTATATGTCGGCAATTTGTTGAAGAGAGTAACTTTATAAGCAACATAAATGATTGGCTAATAATTCATTATGACTTAGTTGCTAGCGATTTGTTATGACTTGGTTGCTAACTTTTAAGAGAATCTTACAAAAATACGTGTTTTGATAAAGAGAAATGAGAAGAAAAGTTTGGGTTAGACTCCACCTTAGGTTGCGACCTTAATCTCTATAGGCAAAGATTGATTTGATTCAATTTGAGATGATTATATTTAATTATCTCTTTATTGGATTATGCATGACGTGTTGGAAGAAAAATAAAAAAATAAAAAATAGAATTATATTCATGTGTCAGTAGGCACGATTAAGATAAAGATTGTTGATTACTTGGATATGCTAGGCTAGTTTATCTAATGAAATGCCTTGTATTTGTCAAATCTATTTGCATACTTTGTATGAATTGTTGATGGAATCGTGTGATGGTTTGATTGTGAGTGAGCATGACAATGTGTGTGTTTAATCAATCCCATGGTTCGCATATTGAGTATAAAGTGTTGCATGTCACATGCATGAAGCATAAACGACATATTTTTGAGTCAAATGTGTTTTCAAAGAAGAAAAGAAAATAATTAAAGTTTTAGAAGAATCTCAAAGGCTGGGATGGAGTAGTGCCCCAGTGGAACTCCCTGTTCACTCAGGAATGATTAAAGTCGAGTGAAAGCCCCTGGGTCGACGAAGAACAATCGGCAGACCATGTATGGCTCCGAAAGGTGTCCGGAGCGTGGTCGCACCTAATGCTAGTGGGTGCCCTAAGAACGGTGTTGGTCTAGTGGGAGCAATCTCCGAGTGACGAAGAGCACAAAGGGCGCGAAACATATTCACTTAGGTTTGACATGATCGCCGGGTGTGACAGTAACTAGTGGGGAGCACACGGTGCATAGGAAAACCGTGAAGTGTCCAAATTTGAAGTCATGATGAAAAGAAAAGGGCTTTCGAGCCACAAGAATGATATGTATATGTAATGGCACCCAAGATAAGAAAAACGATGAAAGATTTGAAATGTTTATGAAAATGTTTTGATTACAGATTGAATAAGTCAAAGTTATATGAAAGCATTTTGTTTATGAAAAGCACGAACATGAACTAAAGTTTTGAAGAATGTCAAGGTTTACAGAAGTCTTTACATGAAAATACATGTGCATAAGTTATGTCGCAAGTCTCATGTTCATGGTACGTGCATTCATTGTGCTTATATGTATATGCTAATGATGTTTTGTTATGTAAGTTGGTTGTGTGTTATCTGTTGCTTATTGGGGTTCATATCTCACCGGTAGATCACGCCCACCTACAGTCCCATATTATGGGATTCGTAGTTGTGATTGTAGAGAATGAAATTGAACCCGAGATAAAGACTCCGTCGGGAAAGAGATTTGTTGAAAAGATGAAAACCAGGACTATGATCTCGGAAGCTGTATTATTTATTTCTTTCTTTCTTTCTTCTGAAAGACTGTAAGTTCTCCAGTTGGAGAAATTAGATTTATTTGATTTGTAAATTCTAAGAATCTCTAGTACTAGATTGATTGACCTTTTTCTATTTTCCCGCTGCGAGCATTTATTATACACTTTATGCATGTTTCACACACTCTGGGAACTCTAATCGAAGGGATGATTAATCCGTGTGATGATCGTTCGGGTGACACAAGTCCCTTTAAGTCCCAGAGGGGGATTCGTGGCCGCCACAATTTAAGATATTAAAACTAGGGCATTTTGGACCCATTGCATATAGTAATTATAATACACCCAAACTTAAGCCAAAGAACTCATGTTTATTTCCAAAAACTAACCCAAACCGAAAAGGTAATTTTAGGGTTTTACCTCAAACTTCAAATGCTTCCAAAAGAGAGGTGGATGACACAATGGAGAGCTACGATTGAGAATGGAGGAAGTCACAATAGTCCACTATTTTGATTAAGTCAAAATCGAAATACATAAGTGAAGAATAATTAAAACTGACGCCCATATACAAGGAGGCTAGGAATGAAAACCTAAACCCATTACCTTCGAACGTGACCCCTTTAGAACAAGATTCAAACTTACTTTCAAAGTTTTAAGTGAAGATCTCGAAATGGGTTCAAGATAATGGGTTCAAGATAAGTGAACCCGTGTGCTTGAGAGATAAAATGAGCTCCCTTTCTTAAAATTTTTGCATGGCTTAGAGAGATGAAGATGAGCTCTTGATTTCTTGAAGAAGAAGTAAGAGGAAAATAGAGGATGCAGATGAGATTCAGCTATAGAGTTGGAGGAAGGAGTTAGCGATTTCTTAGCCCTTTCTTATGATGGTCGACGTGAGTGTGGGGAGTAGTTTTAGAATAAGTTGAGTTTTCCTTTTTGTGTCTTAGCCGAATAGAGAAAGGGAAGTGTGGGCATTTTAGTAAATGAGGCTTTCTTCATTCCCATAAAGTGAAATGGACGGTTGAGATCATCACATGTGAGATATTTTTCCCATCTACCCAATCCAAAGGTGGAGGATTGTTGGGCCATTTCCTTAATTGGTAAGAGTTGGAAGGCTTGGGAGAAAGGGTAAAATAAAATAAGACCATAATTATTCACCTTGGTTTATTTAATAAAATCTTATTATAAAATAAACACACTTACCATAAATAAAATTTATGAAAATTTTTGTTATAACATCCAGAAAAGAAAATGTTATTTAAAAGAAATACTAAAATGATGTAAGAGTCTACGTAGAGGGAAGGTATAATCTTGAATGACTTTTGATTAAAGGTTGATATGTCACATAAAATGAAGAATAGTGAAGGGCAAAACTGATGCTAATGCCGTGCAATATGAAGAGTTGTGCGGTAGAATTCTAATTCACAACAAGACTTATTGGAAGTAGCCAAGGGCAGTGAGTGGTCTAACATGTGGGGGAAAATTTTATCAAGGCCTCTGTTTGGCATGTGAAGTCCAGATTGACTTGCAAAAATTTGAGCGCACGATTTCTATCAAGAAAAAAATGTTTGTTTTTATTTATGATATGTGCATTCTAAGAAGGAGAAACAGTGGACGAAATAGTTAAAAAGTATGGAGGGGTTCTATTGGCTATGATGGTCTACTTTATTCAGAATCCAATGAAAGATAGGGGAATTTTGTTAGAGATAACGAGATCTTGGAATTGGAAGAAAAGGGAGGGTGACAACTTACCTGCGTTGCAATTGAGTTATGATCAAATGCCAATTCATTTGGAGTGATCTTTGCCTATTGTGCTAATTTTTCATGAAATCAAGAATATACTAATATCGGTTTAATTGAACAATCGATGGCATATAGATTAATCATCCAAATGCCTACGAACAAAAAACAAGAGTTATAAGATGTTGGAGAATAGTATATTATGGAAATGTCGCGGTATTTGTTTCAAGATATTAAATAAGAACACTTATCTATATATTTCTTCAAAATACATGATCTCGTGCACGACTTTTTGCTCTCAAGTGCATAAGATGAGTGGTTGAAAGTAAACTCTAACAACAACAAAATTACTCCAATAGTTCTCCATTTATCAATTTCATACTATGGCTAATAAATTTAAAGTACTTGAACAAGTTAACTAGTATGCAGACCATCACTTATAGAATCAAACCATACGTGTCTTCAATTGATATAGGTATCTCACGGTTCAAGTATTTTTAGATTCTTGTCAATAATATTTTCAAATAAATAATAATTTACATAAAAGGATTATATCTTTAAAAATAATATTAATTATAATCAAAATAACATCCTAACATAAATATAAGAGGCTTAGGATCATCATATAAAAATATTATAACTTTTATAAAGGGATTGAATTACGAAATTTTTAAACTTTTTCAAAATAAAAAAATGTTTTTCTACTTCTATTTTCAAGTTTCTAGATTTAATAAAATATATAATCAAAAGCTTCACTCATACAATAAAATCTCAATAAAAATTAATAAATACAACACTCCATAAATTTTTTGGAACAAAATTTGTCCCTTAGCTTGGTCAAGAACTCTAAAATGTAATACACTCTCCAATTTAGCTCATGGAATGACTTTTGTATGATTATAACTACTTTTGATCAATCAAATGACCATCAAATTAAATGTATAAGATGTCCATAGAAACTAGACTTAAATACGAACAAATTGCATGAGAGAATCATTGTGAGAAAGTACTTACAATAGATCCAAAAAGAACTAAAAATTTGGTTGACATAGCTCTTTTGGGTTTCTCTCTAAGAATTGGGAGAAACAATAATGAAATGTACCAAAGTGTGTCTTTTACGAATTTAAACCTTTGTAAAGGTAAGGTATGGACTTAAATGATCATTGATTGAATGTTCATATATTACATAAAGTGAAAAATATTGAGGAATTTTTTTATTGCTACAAATGCTGTGAAGTCTGGAGGGTTGTAAGGAGGATTTCTAATTCAAGAAATCCCGCTTAAAACATTAAACCTATGACCTAACCGAAATTTTGTTGCATACAAAAATCGTATCTTTGAAAATAATACTAAATATCATCAAACTGACATCCTCACATGTATATAAGAGTTTAGTATTATCATATAAAAATATTAAATCTTTTGGAGTATGATTGTAATAGCCCAAATTTTCTAAGGTAAATTATTTTATGGATATTATTATAAGGAAATTTATTTGATTTATTTATTTATTAGGAAATTAGAGTGGGAGATTTAATTGAGGAATGTGAGATAACACTTGGTATTGGGAATTACGCATTCTCGGATTTATCTGTCAAGTTTTAGTGAAATGGGCATAAGTTATTCATATGAGATCCAAATGAGGTGATTCTAATTGGTATAGAACCTTGAAAGATAGATCTAAAACTTATATGTTTTAAGTTTTCTGATATTCGGAAGGGATCAATAACTTATTTTGGAATCAAGTAGGCAGCTCTGGAATGGGCTTAAATGGAACCCGAGTTGGATGAATTGAGCTAATTTAGGGCATTAGACAATTGGTTTTGAGATTTTCTCGGATTAGGACATGTGTAGGGATAGTTGGAAATGGAGAGAAAGTTGATTTGGAAGCCAAGTTATTAGTTAGTGTGATGGAAACACAAGGGGAACCAAAATCTAGTTGATAGGTGACTAAGTGGATCAAATTTGGCTCTACCCTAACTAAACTAAGAAGTGGTCTTCTAGAACTTGTTAAATGGAGACTTAAGGGAGTTAGGAAGTAACCAAATCGGTGGAAAAATCTGGAGAGGGGCGTGTGACACAAGGAGAGGGCTGGAGATGAGAGGTGCATGCATGGTTAGGTGAAATGCCACATCACCTCTTATCCCTTTAGTTCACTTCTCAGCCATGGATCAAAATGGGCAGCCAAAATATCTCAAATGTGAGCCCTTGGATGACTAATCCAGCTGCAAAGTCTAAGATTTGGGAGGCTTAATCCTCATCATGATATTTGTTTAGATAGACACCTCATCATCCATGCAAATCTGGCAACTAGTGCACCTTAGGGTGTTTTTCCTTTTCTCTCCCTCATGTTGGTCGACCACCACCCTATAAATAGAGCCTTGAGAGCTTTTTAAGCTCCTTTAGAAGGAGAGAACACTTTCCCCTTTGGAAGATACACCAGAAAACCCTCCCAAAACCTTTAAAGAGTTCATTTGTGAGCTAAGTGAGTGAGTTTGGAAGAAAGCTTGCAAGAAGTTGGTTGGATCCATTCTTTTGAACTTTGAAGAATTTATAAGTTCATATTCTAGCTTAACTTAAGCATGGAAATGGTTTATTGAAGTGATTGAACTATGTTTACTAGTATTGAACTCTTAAGAACATGATTAAATGACAAAGTGACATATGAGTAAGGTTGGTTTTAACTTGTCTTGTAAAAATATTCATTATAATTGTAAGAACATAGATTTAAGTTTTTAAGAAGCCAAATAGAGTGTAGTAAAAAGATTGGCATGTTTTGAATAGAGAAACTCCTAGAGCCGTGATCTCGCTCGACCCTCGCTCGACATGTGAGTCGAGCGAAGGCAAAATATGACCCATCGTTAGAGTTTCGCTCGATACTCTGTTCGAGCGAGTTCCAACCCGAGACTTCACTCGATACTCACTCGACATCCCACTCGAACGAGATGCTCTGTTTTGTTTAGACTCGGGGTTTTTCTCGAAATAGAATCGGTGTTCCAAATGGAAAGGGTTATGAGTGAGAAACTCATATGGATAAGAGAGGAACCACTAAAAAGAAAATGAAGTACAAGAATAAGTTAGTCACGTCGTGACGGGAACGGCGAGACGTAACGCCTGGATGACGGACATGCCGACAGGGACAGCGATACGTAACGCCTATCATGTTATAAGAGTGTATGGTCTTCATGAGGACGGCGAGACGTAACGCCCGTGAGATTGATCAGAATAGCGGGGACGGCGAGATGTTACGCTCGTGAAACTGATCTGAATAGCAGGGACGGTGATACGTAACGCCCACAGTGATATAGGTATATGATCTATGTCAAGACAGGGACGGCGAGACGTAACGCCCGGAAGATTGACACGAGACTCATCACAACGGGGACGGTGAGACGTAATGCTCGGATGATTGATGAGTGTATGTGATGGGGACGGCAAGACGTAACGCCCATCAGTGATAAGAAAGAATAAGAACTTTTAAGAAAACGGTATAATTCAGTATAAGATTATGTATTCGGTTGAGTAAGAAAAGTACCAGTTAGACAGTGGTTTTATGAGGTGTATCTTAGGGTAAATTTCCCTAGTCATCCGTGGTGAAAATATTATAGTTGTTTTTTCCCTGTTTCCTTTAAGCTGTTTATGTACTTATTGAGATTTCAAATGAAATCTCACTCTTTTGTGGCTCTATATATTTTTGCGTATATCAATTTTATACAAGATTCGATGACCAGTAAGGGGACAACCCTGACGAGGCAGGAGACTTCGGGGAGTCCTGAGAGACTCTCCGACTATAGTCCTTTTATGGACATTTCTTTTGTTTCCTTCGGACCTCCTATCAATAATCAACCTACCGAAGTTTGGAGTCTTGACGCATCCATTTTTTCTGAGGAGAGGCAACGTATAGGATGTTGTTTAACCTTAGGACTTGATGGCTCGTTGTTCATGTGTGGAGTTTGTGTGACTCCACAGAGACAACTACTCCAGCGAGACTTTAGTGTTAGTATAGATAGGTTTCGATATGGAAGAGAATTTCCCGAAGTTAAGAAGGAAAAAGAGTGAAGTAAAAGAAAGTCTTTTAGATGAATGTAATATAGTTTGTTGTTAACATGCTACAATGTGGGCCTTGTGTATGTAAATAAGTACAATGTTAAGTTTTAATGAATGTTGTGAATGTTGTAAGTATATTTCCCATGTGATCTTTAGAAAGTTTTATATCTAAAACCTGATCCGCTGCGAATTAAGTGATATATGCATTTTATTTTTGTTAAGTACGAGGGTGAGTAGCTAAGTGTTACTTATTCAGATACCTTAATTTACGTTAAATCCCAAACGTAAATTTGGGGCGTCACAATGATTGAATCACGAAATATTCACATTTTCTCAAAACAAAAAATTGTATTTCTACTTCCAGATTTTAAGTTTCTAGATCTAAGAAAATATATAATCAAAAGTTTCACTCATGCAACAAAATCTCAATAAAGATTAAAAAACACAACATACCATAAATTCTTTTGAACAAAATATGTCCATTAGCTTGGTCAAGAACTCTAAAATATAATGCCTCTCAAGTTTAACTCCTATAATAAAATTTTTATGGTTATAATCACTTCTGACCAATCAAATGAGCATCAAACAAAACAAGTAAAATTTCAATAGAAATTACTCAAATATGAACAACTTGTATAAACGAGTTATTGCGAGAAAGTACTTATAAAACATCCAAAAAGAACTAGAAATCTAGTTGAGAGAACCCATTTGGGTCTCTCTTTAAAATTTAAGAGTAGAAGTGATAAAATGGAATAAAGTGTGTATTTCATGAATTTAGCCTCTTTAGATGGGAGATAAGTGCTTGAATGACCTTTAATTAGAGATTCGTATGTCACATTAAGTGAAGAATAGAGAGTGGTAAGGACTGTTGCAGATGTTGAGAGGTGTAGTGGTTGTGAGGTGAATTTCTATTTCACAAGATAGTGGGTGGCCTGCCTTGTGGGGGGAAAATTTATCAAGACCTCTACTTGGCATGTTGCGTCCAGAGTGAGTTGTAAAAATTTGAGTACATGATTTCTAGTATTAAGATCTTGCTCTTGGGTGCTGAATATAAGCAAGCAATTTCAAGTTGTTCATCTGGGTTGGGCAGTTTAAAGATGTCTTATATGTCACAGATGATGTGATAGATGGAATTGAATACAAATCTTTAAGGAAGCAAGCGATTATAACATTCGAAAGCGTTATTGTGAGATCCTAGATTTAAGTATATTTTTATACATTATTTTATTCTAGATGTTGATTATTTTAATAATATTATTAGTCATGTTTTATTTGTTTAAAATATTTATTTGAGATATTAATTAGTTAATATTGAGTTACATTATTTTTTTTATATTAATTTAAATGTGAGATAATTATTTTAAAGATTGGAATTTAAATTCTTTTATTTTATTTTGTGAATTTATTTGATGTGATTTTATTTATTATTTTATCTTAAATAGTCTCGACGTTTAAATTAATTTATTCAACTCTATGTTTTGAAATTCTTTTATTAGATCAACACTGTGAACCGAGTTGTGGGGACTGGATCTTGTTTATTTCCTTCTCTTTTTCTTTTCTTTTTCTTTTCTTTTCCGCCAGCCCCCCCCCCCCCCCCCCCCGACGCGCGACACGCCCTTTCGCCCCTCTGAATCTGTTCGGCCTTAGACAGCCGAGCCACGCACCACCGGCCATCACCCTTCACCGCCCTCACCACCAGCCTCCCCACCCACCGGCGAGTCCACCGGTATTGGAGATGTCACCTCCGGCCACCCCACCTCCCTCACACGGTACGTACCCGAAAATGGGTTTAATGGGTTTTTACCCATTTTCTGACGCCGTCACCGATCACCTTGGCCTCCAACTACCACTACTAGACTTCCCACCTTCCGGCGAGTATAATCCACTGTCGGTAGCCACCCCAACTTCTCTCTCTCTCCTCCACCCGAAATGGGTCCTAAAACAGGTATATCCTTGCCGCGCCGCTATCCGGCCACCGTAGGCCTCACCACCGCCACCAAAACACTCCCCTGCCCCAACCGGTCATCTTACTAGCTCAGTTTCCCCAACCGCTGCCCCACCTTCCCGGTACAACCCCAAACCCGAAAATGGGTTTCCACCCTTTTGGAAGCCCGATCCGCCACCTTCCGATGGTTGTGCCACCACACCACCAACTTCATGAGATTCCCCACCCTTCAAAAAGTATCTCCCTAAATTTTGGTGTTTAACCGAGCACTTTAACCTAACGTATTGGTGACCGTTACAAATGCTGCGGATTGGCATTTGTTCAAGGATTTACATTTTTACCCGCTGTAAGTACTTTCCAAATGAGTTTTAAGATTTAAATATATTTTTGATATCAACAGATGTTGTGTTCGGTCATTGTTGAAATTTATTAATTGTTGGCTATTTGGTGCATGATCGTATGCATTGTTTATTTACGCGCATGTTCATAATAATATTTGGAAATTGGATTTTTGCATGATTTCGGATATTTATGTGGTAGAAATGGAAATTGGGTTTTTATTGAATTTATGGATTTTAATAGTTTTTGGCTGAGTCATAACGGGGACGGCAATACGTAACGCCCGTTGTGATCAGTGTGTGTGTGGATGACATAATGGGGACGGCGATATGTAACGTCTATTATGGTCATTGTATGTGTCAGTCATAATGGAGACGGCAATACATAACGCCCATTATGATTGATAGTATGTGGATGACATAATGGGGACGGCGATACGTAACGCCTGCTATGAAATGAGTGTGTATGAATCATAATGGGGACGACGATACGTAACGCTCATTATGATTGGTGATGTGTGTATATCATATCAAGGACGGCAATACGTAACGCCCGGTATGATTGGATTTGCGGATATTAGTATTTTATGGCAAATGATGAATGATTTTACTAGAATTTTATCGTGGAGCAAAATGGGATTTTGGCATGTGTTTATCTTATATATTTTGAGAAAGATATTCTTTTGAGATTCATGCATTTGGTGTCGTGTTCATAAGTTTTGTTGTTACATGAGTATATTTCTGTCTTTTGGTTTGGTTGAGTTGTACTTACCTACGATGCCATATTGGCGTCATAGATTTTGGATGCAGATGTCGATAGGTCTAAGTCTGAGGAGGTGGCTCCGTTGTCAAAGTTTTATGTTATAAAATTGTTATCTTGGGAAATGATTTTTCCCTTTTATAAATATGTATTTTTATGATTTATCTTTTGGATGACTGTATTAAATCTCCTATTGGAGAATATATGTTAAAATGATTTGTAAAATATTTCTAAAAATTCTGGTACTTAGATAATGACTTTATTATCCGCTGCGACTTTTATTTTATCCATGTCACGTGTTTACACACTTAGCACATGACATTGGGAATGCATAACCCATGCTGTCATCATTCCGACGCCTCGATTCCCGTGTTTATTTTAAGGAGAATTTGGGGGCGTCATAGTTATGGCAAATGTTTGCCATTTTTTTTATTCATTCATGGCACTTTCATCCTGTTTAAACTGACTCACAAAATCAAAGATACTGTAAAGATGTTAAATGAGATTAATGCTAGTAAGAATTAATTTAATCTCGTCGAACAATGTGAAAAGGTGCATGTCAAGTCTATATAAAGGAAAATGAGATTTCTACCAAGAAAAGAATATTTGTCTTTATTCGTGTTATGTGTGTTCTACAAAGAAGAAATAGTGGATGGAATAGTGAAAAAATGTGGAGGGATTCCATTGGCCACGAAGAATTTATGTGGTCTACTTTATTCAGAATTCGATGAAAGGGAGTGAAGTTTTGGTAGAGAGATAATGAGATCTTAGCATTGGAAGAAAGGAAGGGTGTCATCTTACCTACATTTTAATTGAGTTATGATCAAATACCAATTAATTTGAAGTGATGCTTTGCCTATTGCGTTGATTTTTCAAGGGATCATCAATAAACTAATATCGATTTAATTGAACAATGGATGGGGCATGGATTAATCCTTCAAATGCCTGCTTACCAAAAACAATAGTTGTAAGATATTGGAGACTTGTATGTTAAGAAATTAATGTTTCAGTATTTGTTTTAAGAAATTAAACAAAAATACTTATTTATATATTCCTTCAAAATGCATGATCTAGTTCACAACCTTTTGCTCTCAATTGCACTAGATGAGTGGTTGGAAGTAGATTCTGACAACAACAAAATTACTTCAACAATTTGTCATTTATCAATTTCAAACAATGGCCAATAAATTTTAAAGTCCTCAAACAAGTTAACTAGTGTGTAAACCATCATGTATAGAACTGAACCATACGTGTCCTCAATTGAAGCAGACATTTCAAGGTTCAAGTCTTTACAAATTCTTGAAAATAATATCTTCAAAAAATAATAATTTACATAAAAAGAATTATATCCTTAAAAATAACACTAAATATAATCAAAATGGCATCCTAACATGCATATAAAAGGCTTAAGATTAACACATAAAAATATTAAAACTTTTAGAGTAGGATTGAATCACGAAATATTCAAATTTTCTCAAAACAAAAAATATTTTTCTACTTTCAATTTTTAAATTTCTAGATCTAAAATATATAATTAAAAGATTTACTCATACAATAAAATCACAATAAAAATTCATAAACACAACACTCCATAAATTCTTTGGAACAAAATAAGTCTATTAGCTTGATCAAAAACTCTAAAATATAATACACTCTCCAATTTAACTTTTGAAATAGACTTTGTATGGTTATAACTACTTTTGACCAATCAATTGATCATCAAATTAAACGTATAAGATGTCCACAGAAATTAGACTCAAATACAAACAACTTGTATGAAGGAGTCTTTGCAAGAAATTTTTACAAAAGGTCCAAAAAGAACTTGAAATATAGTCATGAGAACTCCTTCGAATTTCTCTCTAAGAATGAGGTCAAGAAGTTCTAAAATTAAGCGAAATGTATCTTGCACGAATTTAAACTTTTGTCGAGAGGATATATAGTCTTGAATGACCCTTGATTGGAGGTTCATATATCACATAAAGTGAAGAATAGTGAGGGTCCAACACTGTTACAAATGCCATGCGTTATGAAGGATTTTGCAGTAGATTTTTAATTAACAACAAGACCTATTGGAAGCAGCCAAGGATAGTAAATGGCCTACCATGTGAGGGGAAAATTTATCAAAACCTCTCTTTGGCATGTGACGTCCAGACTGACCTGTAAAAATTTAAAGCGCACGATTTTTATCAAGAAAATAATGTTTGTTTTTATTTGTGATATGTGTATTCTAGGAAGGAGAAATAATGGATGAAATAGTTAAAAAGTGTTGAGGGATTCCGTTAGTCGTGAAGAGTTTTGGTGGTCTATTTTATTCAGAATTCGATAAAAGGGAGTAAACTTTTGTTAGAGATAACGAGATCTTGAAATTGGAAGAATGAGAGGGTGACATCTTACATGCGTTGCAATTTAGTTATGATCAAATGCCATTTCATTTGGAGCGATGCTTTGCTTATTGCGTTAATTCTTTAAGGGATCACGAATATACTAATATCAGTCTAATTGAACAATGGATGGCACATTGATTAATCCTCCAAATGCCTACAAACAAAAAACAAGAGTTGCAAGATGTTGGAGAATTGTATATTAAGGAGTTAATGTTGCGGTATTTGTTTCAGGATATTAAATAATAATATTTATTTGTATATTCTACTAAAATACATTATCTCATGCACGACTTTGTACTCTCAATTGCACAAGATGAGTGATTGGAAGTAGACTTTGACAACAACAAAATTACTCCAACAGTTCTTCATTTATCAATTTCATATAGGTTTAAGGAAACAAGCAATTATAGCATTCGAAAGCATTATAGCTATGCCATTTCTTTTATTCCTTAATGGCATTTTCGCCTCATTTAAAACTGGCTCACAAAATCAAGGACATTAGAGAGTGGTTAGATGAGATTAATGCTAGCAATGATACATTTAATCTTACTGAGCAACGTGAAGAAACGCATGTAATGCTCCCGTGGAGGAAAATAACTCGCGTTAAATGATTAGTCATTGGTAGGCATTGGGACAAAGAAAAATTCATAGAACCTCAAATAAAAGTTTATCGAAATGTTAGTATAATTTTCATAGTTGGATCAGGAGGTTTGGGGAAGATTACACTTGTTAAGTTCATCTACCATTATGAAATCCTAGTTAATCATTTCCAGTTGAAAATATAGGTGTGTCTCTATGGATCTTAGAGTTACAAGATTAATGGAACAAATCTTTAAATCTGTTAGCATTACAATTGATAAGAATTCAAGTACTAAAAATACATTATAAATTAGTTGAGAGAATTTTAAAGGATAAAAGGTTTCTACTAATCATGGAAGATGTTTAGAATAATAATAGAAATAAATAGATTGAATTGATAGATTTGCTTAATTGAGGGTCTCAAAGAAGTGTGATTGTTGTAACGACATGTAGTTACATCATTTCTTCAATTTTATACCCTATTTACACACATTCTTTAGTTGGTCTATCAAGAAAGAATGTTTGTCTTTGTTTGTGATATGTTCATTCAAGGAGAAATAGTGGATGAAATAGTGAGAAAGTGTAGAGAGGTTTCATTGGTCGTGAAAAGTTTAGGTTGTCTATTTTATTCGACATTTTATAAAAGAGAGTGAAATTTGGTTAGAAATAAAGAGACCTGGAAATTTGGTCTGACTTGTGATTGAGTTATGATCAAATGATAACTCATTTGAAGCGGTTCTCTACATATTATGTTAATTTTCCAAGGGATCATGAATTTTTCACTAATATCAGTTTAATTGAATAATGAATGGCACATTGATTAATCCTTCAAATGTCTAACAAAAAATGAGAGTTGGAAGATGTTGGAAACTTGTATATTAACGAGTTTATATTGAGATGCTTCTTCCAATATTTGAAACAGGAAGACTTATGGAAAATGCTATTTCTCCCGTTGCCATCCATCCCGATCCCATCCCATTTTAACTTTTTTTTTTCAATTTTTTTAACATAATTTTTAATTAAGTGTTTTTAAATAATGTTGTTCTTAAAACATTTTTTATAAATAGAAAAAATCGCAACATTATTTAAAAACACTTATTTAAAAATCATGTAAAAAAAAAAAACCTTAAAACCAGATGGGATCAAGATGGATGGCAACGGAATAAGTAGCACTGCCCCTTACTTATATATTCCTTCAAAATGCATGATGTAGTCCACGACCTTATGCTCTCAATTGCATAAGATGAGTGGTTGGAAGTAGACTTTACCAACAAAGAAACTGTTCCAATAGTTTGCGATTTATCAATTTCATACGATGACCAACAAGTTTTAAAGTCTTCAAACAAGTTAATTAGTGTGTAAACCTTCATGTACATAACCAAATCATATGTGTTCTCAGTTGGAGCATGCATCTCAAGATTCAAGCCTATACGGATGCTTGATATAAATGAATCAGATTTTGAGGATTTGCCATGTTCCAGTGGTACTCAAAAGCATTTGAGATATCTCGACCTATCTGATAATACATCAATCAAGATGCTATCAAATTCCAATTGCAAGCTATACAAATTGCAAGCCTTGGTATTTGGTGGATGTGTTAACCTTGAACGACTATTCAAAGATATAAGGAACGTGATCAACCATAGGTTTCTTCCAATAATAGCAAAAGATACATGCCTACTCAAGAATGGAGTATGTTGCTCTTATTATTTTTGGATTTTAATTGTTGGAGATTGTCCAAGACTATAATGCTTTTTTCCACATATGGACAAGTGTCTTATCAACCTTCGTATGTTGATTTTTATAACTATGAAAGTTTGACCTTTTTGTCACCTATTCAATACATAACTGCCTTTGATTCTTTTTAAAGAGACAGATTTGACAGGAGGAGGAGGAGATGCACAGTACCTCAATTTGAGACTCCAAATCTTGTAGATAGGAGTGTTACCAAAATTGGAGGTTTTATTTGAATGGCTCTTATGAATTTCAGACAGTTTAAGGCAACTACATATAAAATCTTGTACGAATTTTAAGGCGTTTTCAAAATTGTTTTCAATTCTAAAATCACTTCAGACATTGAAGCTTATTAATTGCAATGAGTTATCATCTCTACTGAAGGGAGTAAACCATACAAAATTATTAAGAAAACTGGCGATTAAAGATTGTCCTAACCTTATCACTCGTTTAGAAGACTTTTCCAACATACCAGACCGGGTGTAGTGCCCCACTGCCTACCCTACTTCTTAGTTCTGAAATAACGTGGTTCTCAAAACATCATAGCATAATGAAATTGTCCCTCAAAAGTAAAAGGAAATTAGTCTAGAATAATCGCTCATATCACCCATTTGTAACTTAAGGCTATTTGGAAAGTGAAATGATTTCATTTGATTTCTTTTATAAAATTTCTCATAATTTCATTCTCAAACATTATTCAAACACAAATATTTTTTAATTTCAAATTTTCAACTCTTTTAGCTAATCATGACAACTTTCCAAATTTCCAAACAAAATACAAAAACTAATGTTCTTTTTCAAATATATTGATAAAAATAATATATTCTAACAATATTTTTACTTTATAATATTTTTACTTTACCTTTTCTCTTTCCTTTCCCAAAACTTAATAAAATATCTTAATTCCAACTACTTCATTATTATTCATAAACTATTTTACTATTATTCACATAATTTTCATTTCATTACTTTCCAAATAAGTCCTTAAAAAATTATGAGCAAAAGACAAGAAAGTGGATAATCCTTTATATTAATCATTCAGAACCACCTTAGTTTTCTTTGTTGATTTGGGCATTAGAATGTTTATTATTGGTCCACTTTGTAGATCCTTTTTGCTTTGTATTTTCTCTATACTTTTAGGCAACTGAAGGAATAAGGGCAACTTTGGTTGATGGATGAATTGCATCAACAATAATGTTCAAATTAATGTTAATACTAGTCAAAATTTGAGAATAAACAAGTTATTGTAGTATCATTAACATTATATATTAAGTTATGTATGTTTTCTAGAAATCAAAAGCTTGTTAGAAAATTACGATATTAATCTTTAAAAATGAATAAAAAAATGTAGAGAGAGAATAGAAATATGATTGACAAGAAATTCATCATTTAAATTTTGATCCAATGCGTGTTTGGGCAATGCCCATTTGATGCCAGTCCATTTGAGAGTGATTTCCTCCCTTGCCTTGGTACCAGGTACCTCTTTTATCGTTTCTTTTTGTTGGGAATAAACCGATAAAACAAACAACACATATATGAAATTAAATGCAGTGGTAGCAACTAAGAGAAGTAAAACACAAAAGACAATACAGAACACCAGATTTAAGTGATTCAGCTTAACTGGGCTTACATCCACTGTGGGGTTGGTCTCAAGACTTCACTATAATCAAATGGAGTACAGGGAGAGAATCAATAGATTCTTACAACAGAAAACACTCACCTCACGTGTATACACTCAATCCTCACGTGTATACACTCAACCACTGAAGAAATGAAGAAAAAAATGAAGATTTGAGGCTGCACTGTTTGTCAGGCCGAAAATAGGGGCGTGGGAGTTCGTCTGGGACGAAAGCATAAATATGATCGCAATATTTATATTTATGTGATGTCGCTCGAGCTGAATTTCAAGCGAGGGTCTCGCGAAGTCACTACCTGAATCTCGCTCGAGCGAGACGTTAAGCGAGAGTCGAGCGAACTCTCAGGTTGAACTTCGCTCGAGCTGGACGTCGAGCGAAAGTCGAGCGTACTCTCAAGTTAGACTCTCGCTCGAACGGGAATACTTCACTCGAGCGAGAGTATAGGGGAGGCGTGTATTCAAGCTATATCTCAACAAATCTCCACCTTGACTTGAGTACTCACAAGCCTCACTAAACCCAAATCAACAAAAGAAACCAACCCCATCAAAATCCCCTAAGAGACCTGGAAACCTCGAACTCCAATCAAGTCCAAACAGAGTTTGAACTTGTGTATTGCAACTGGTTTTGTCATCATGTCTGCTGAATTCTCTGAAGTAGCAATCTTCTGAATACTCATTGTACCATCTACAACTACTTCTCTAAGAAAATGATACCTGGCATCAACGTGTTTCGTCCTCTCATGATACATTTGATTTTTGGTCAAATGTATAGCACTCTAGCTATCACAAAACACTGTCATCCCCTCCTGCTGAAGACTCAAGTCACTGATTAGCCCCTTCACCCAAATGGCCTCTTTAACAACCTCAACTGCTGCAATGTATTCTACCTCCGTAGTTAATAAAGCAATAGTTGATTGAAGTATTACTTCCCAACTAATTACAGAACCACACAATGTGAAAACATAGCCTGTCAATGATCTTCTCTTGTCTAAATCTCCAACATAGTCAGAATCAACAAATCCAACAATATTAGAACTAAGATCAACATCTCTATCAAATAACAATCCAACATGCGAGGTTCCCCTTAAGTACCTTAGAATCCATTTTACTGCCTGCCAGTGAACTCTACCAAGTTTAGCCATGTACATGCTAACCACGCTCACTGCCTGTGAAATATCTGGACGGGTACAAATCATAACATACATAATGCTGCCTACAGCACTAGAGTAAGGAATTCTAGAGTAAGGAATTCTTTAGTAAAAATCATATCAAATACTAGAGTAAGGAATTCTTGCCATAGACTATTCCTCCTCATCTATCTGGGGAGATAAGGAAGCTAAAAGTCTAAAATGTATCGCCAACGGCGTGCTTACAAGTTTGGAGTTAGACATTCCAAACCTGTCAAGAACCTTCTCAATGTACTTTCTCTAGGACAAGTACAACTTTCCAGCTTTCCTATCCCTGTAAACTTTCATTTCCAAAATTTTCTTAGCAGCACCTAAGTCTTTCATCTTAAAATCATTTCTAAGTTGAGTTTTCATCAAATCAACATCAACCATACTTTTAGCAGCTGTAAGCATGTCATCAACATAAAGTAATAAGTAAATGAAAGATTATCAAGCAATTGTGTATGATATACACAACAATTATAGCTACTTCTTAAATAACCATGATCAATCATAAACAAATCAAAACGCTTATACCATTGCCTAGGCGACTGCTTCAAACCATACAAAGACTTCTTCAGTCTGCATACTACGTTCTCTTTGCCTTCAACAATGAATCCCTCTGGCTGACGCATATAGATAATCTCATCGAGCTCGCCATGTAGAAACGCTGTCTTCACATCAAGCTGCTGAAGCTCCAGATTATACAAAGCCGTAATGGCTAGTAAAACTCTAATTGAACTGTGTTTTACTACTAGAGAGAACACTTCATTGAAGTCGATCCCCTTCCTCTAACTGTAGCACTTAGCAACTAGGTGAACCTTGTATCTTGCATTTGTATCATACTGGATTCCCTCTTTCCTCTTGAAGACCTATTTGCAACCCACAATCTTAGTCTTCGCTGATAACTTAACCAAATCCCATATTTGGTTCTTGTGAAGAGACTCAATCTCTTCCATCAAAGCTGAGCACCACTAATTAGACTCGGTACTCTTTACAGCCTCTGAGTAATTGGAAGGCTCTTGCCCAACAATTTCTTCTGTTGTAATGAGTGTATACATGACCATGTCTGCTTGAGCATATCTCTAAGGTGGTCTAATCTGCCTCCTCTGTCTACCAGTAGCTATATTGTACTGCTCCTCAATAGGTGCTTCAGTGTCAGACTCAGAATTATGCTCATCAGCCATAGCATGATCCTGAGTTTCAAGTGGTGTCCTCTGTAGAGCCTGTTGTAGTTCCACATTCTTCCCTGTAGACACAGAAATTTCTTTTCTCGGATTAAGCATAGATTTTTTATCAAAAGTAACATTTCTGCTAATCACAAATTTGGGTGACTTGGGATCAATACACCACAATATATATCCCTTGACCCAGTAGCATATCCCATAAATATGCATTTCTTTGCCCTGGTTTCTAACTTACCATTATTAACATGAAAATAAGCAGGACAACGAAAAATTTTCAAATTCAAATAATCAGTAGGTGCATCAGACCATACCTGATTAGGTGTCTTCAAACCAATAGCCGTGGCTGGAGAGCGGTTCACCAGAAAGCAGGCTGTGTTGACTGCTTTCACCCAAAAGTCCTTTGACAGGCTGACATTTGAGAGCATACTACGTGCTCATTCTAATAGAGTTTGGTTCATCCGTTCAGCTACCCCATTTTGTTGTGGAGTGTGCCTAACTGTACAGTGTATGACAATCCCTTCATTCTTGCAGAACTCATCAAAGTCACTGTTACAAAATTTCATTACATTATCAATCCGAAGTCGTTTAACCTTCTTGCTAGTCTAATTATCAATCAGAACTTTCCACTGCTTGAAATTCTTGGAGATATCACTTTTTTTGCTTTAGAAAATAAACTCACACATTCCGTGAGTAATCATCGATCAAAGTAAGCAAGTAGTTTACTCCACCTTTCGATGGAACTGAGGATGAACCCCAAAGGTCGGAATGAATGTAGTCCACTGTACCTTTAGTGTTGTGGACCCCTATTGCAAACTGGACTCTACTCTGTTTGCCAAACACGCAGTGCTTGCACAGGTCAAGTTTGCAAAGATTCTAATTCCTTAACAACCCCTGCTTACTGAGGATAGACATCCCTTTCTCACTCATATGGCCCAGCCTCATATGTTATAAACGAGTGTTACTAGACTCTGCCTCATCAGATACTGAAAATGCAGTTTCACCACTAACAGTATTGCCTTAGAGGAAATAGAGACCATCTTTCTGATCTCCCTTTATAATAATCATGGAGCCTTTGCTGAATTTCAATACTCTACCTTGTCCCATGTACTTCAACCCCAAAGAATCAAGGGCTCTTATGGAGATAAGATTCTTTTTCAAATCTGGAATGTGCCAGACATTGGTCAATGTCCTGACTATCTCATCAAACATCTTGATCTTCACTGAACTCATTCCTGCAATCTTGCATGCTGTGTCGTTCTCTAACAAAACACAACCACTGTTGACTGGTTCATAAGTCATGAACCAGTTCCTCTTAAGACACATGTGAAAAGTGCAAGGACCACATCTGAGCCATCAGAATCATCAGCAACACTAACGGCATTAGAGGAACTCTTAAATTCCTCCTTCTTCTTCAGCTTTGTATACTCACTCTTGTAATGTCCAGCATTTGATGTTTTTCTTGTTGGACTTGGATTTCAATTTCCCCCGAGACTTTTCTCTACCTTTCCCTGAACCCTTATCACTGGATCTTCCTCTATTGGAGGAATCTTTGACAATCAAACCACTGGCTTGAGTTTCATCTTGTCACTGTACCTACTCCTCAACTCCTTTGAGTTCAAAGCTGACTTCACATCTGTTAAAGAGATTGCATCTCTTCCATAAAGCATAGAATATACAAAATTCTCAAATGACACAGGTAATAAACACAAAACAATTAAAACTTGATCTTCATCATCAAGTTTGATGTCAACATTTCTAAAATCTATAACAATCTTGTTAAATTCATCTAAGTGTTCAGTAATAGATGAACCATCATTCATCTTGAGTGTATATAATCGTTGTTTCAAATACAACCGGTTAGTGAGAGATTTTTTAATATACAAGCTATCAAGCTTGTTCCAGAGACTCTCAGCAGTCTCTTCCTTAGCAATCTCTCTTAATACTCCATCAGATAAAGACAATAAAATAGTACTATGTACCTTCTCTTCATCTTCCTTAGATGGTACAGGAGAATCAGCATACCTCTCCTCAAGAATTTTGAATAACCCCTGCTGGTGCAATAAAACTTTCATCTTCAAACGCCACAAACTGAAACTGTTCTATCCATCAAACTTCTCAACTCCAAATTTGGTTGTGGTCATCCCTTCAATCATTCACAGAGTTAGATAGCACTGATACCAATTTGTTAGGAATAAATCGATAAACAAACAACACAGATATGAAATCAAATATAGCAGTAGCAACTAAGAGAAGTAAAACACAAAAGACAATACAGAATACCAGGTTTAAGTGGCTCAACTCAACTAAGTTTACATCCACTATGTGGTTGGTTTCAAGGTTTCACTATAATCAAATGGAGTATAGAGAGAGAGAGAATCAATATATTCTAACAACAGAAAACACTCACCTCACGTGTATACACTCAACCACTAAAGAAATGAAGAAGAAATGAAGATTTGAGGATGCTTTGTTCGTCGAGGCGAAAATAGGGGCGCGGGAGTTTGTTTGGGATGAAAGAAAAAATGTGATCGCGATATTTATATTTATGTGATCTCGCTCGAGCGAGAGTTAATCTGGCTCATGCGAACACTGCTAGGTCAAACTCACTCGAGCTTAACTTCAAGCGAGGGTCTTGCAAAGTCATTGCCTGAATCTCGCTGGAGCGGGAGGTCGAGCGAACTCTTGGGTTGAACTTCGCTCGAGCTGGATGTCGAACGAAGGTCAAACAAACTCTTGGGTTGAACTCTCGCTCGAGCGAAAATACTTTGCTCGAGCGAGAATGCAGGGGAGGCGTGTATTCAAGCCATATCTCAACACTTTTTATTTAGCTAATATCTATGGAATGTTAGTCATAACCAAAACTAATAGTTACTTGTATATTTAAAATAGAATAAGGTTATATACAGTTTTAAAGTGTGTAAATCTCACAAATTTTATTTTCGTTTTAACAAAAGTGCGATGAACTTGCATACCAAAAAACTGCACAAATCATGAAGAGCATGAATTGTAAAATTGTAAAATTTTATGCACTTTTCTAACATTTGATTCATGATGGGTGGATTAAGTATGGCATGCCAAGGGCACCATGGGCATAAATTGCATAGGCTAGCATGGGCTGACTCGTTCTTGTCACAGGAGCAACGTCTTGAGTAATCCACCAATAGTTGACAGGTTTAGGACTAGAACCCATGCCGAGCCCTCAAATCCAATCATTTTTTTGAGGTTACAAATTCATTTTGCCAACTTCTATCAATGCCTACATCGTTCCTTTGATTAGAGGATTATGTTGTTCACCTTGAAGATCCAATGCGCACTACAACAAAAAATAGTTTTTATGGCCAAGTTTTTTTCCAGGGACAAATATCATGCAGGAGATACTTATTTTTGACATATCATTTATGGCGCTTTGTTTTTTTTTTAGAAAAGTTACTTATTTTGGTAGAAGAGAGTTCTTCAAAAAAGAAATTTGGTTAAATTAGGCTAATGCTGAGGGTTTTTTTTTTCTGCGACTTTTTAACTATTTTCGAAGCTTGTATAGCGCAAAAAATAGTCTTTTAAAAATAAAATGGGTGCCCGGCCCCCCCTCCTTTCTCCCTAATCTCTAATATTATCATAATCTCTACGATAACCCCCCTATTTCCGATTCTCCTCAACCCTAATCTCTCTCTTTTTATGATTGTGCTTCCTTACCATATTGTATCGCGCTACCGTGTTGTTGTTGTCGCCATCCCGATTCGCAGTGTCTATCTCCCTCTCCATTCGTTTCTCACTCTCTCGTGCTCTCTCTCTCTCTCTCTCTCTCTCTCTCTCTCTCTCTCTCTCTCTCTCTCTCTCTCTTTCTCTTGCGTTATTTCAACTTCTCTTTGATTTATTGTTGCGATTTTGGGTGGTTCCTAGTTTTGGCTCTCGAAGTGATTGCGATCATAGGTAAGGATCTCTCCCTCACCCTTTTGTTCTGTATTTTCCATTAGGAATACATCTCATTGAGTTTTTATTTTGTTATGTGATTCCTGAGATTTTCGAATTTGTTTGGGTCAATCTTCTTGAATCGGTGTTGCTGCTATTTTTTCACGAGTAATGAACGGAAGACAGTAAGCATGTTCTTGGTTTTTTCTCTGTTTTGCTATTTTTCCTTCTCTCTGTTCTCTCTCACCCACACAACCTTAGATTTTTCTCACTTTAAGCATTTAGCATATTCAGTTGTCCACGGGAAGGTAGCATTTTAGGACCCTATTCAAAATACTACAAGGTAATCACAAACACCAATCTTGAAAATTGATTTAATACTCGCATTTTATTGATATTCATGGATGAAATGATGATTATTATGAAATGTGGTGGGCGGTGTTGACTGGTTTACAATTCTTGTGGCTGGTAGGGTATGTTGTGTTGGTATTTTTGGAAGTTTTGTGATTGTTTGGAGGGTATTGGTTGGCTGTTTGGAATTAATTGATTTCTATGTTGGAGTTTTTACATTGACGTTTGTAATTTATATATTTGACTTGGTATTGCGGTGCATTCTGCATGTAAGATGTGGAGTCGCTGATATAATAAAGGGCTTGTTTGGTCTCTAATTTTGTTGCCTTTGGGCTGTATAATGCACATAGCTAGTTAAGCTTTTTCTATTTTACTCTTATGAAGATGGGATGTTTTTAGCTAAGTTATTTTCGAGTGTAGGTATTAACTCGTGAGTAAATTTTTTATGTTTTAGGTTACTGTGACTCAGCTTTATTACCTTTTCAAAATCATTTTCTAGTTCATGATATGCAAACTATGATAATGGAGGTTTATTGAAAAATTTGTTCCCTCACATTATCATTCTGTGGGCTGCATGCAATTTCATAGTTTACATGTTAATAATTGAGTCATATAGTTAACCATGGCAAAGCTTAAAGTTTTGTATTTGCTATCCAACAATATTGATAGAAAAGCTAAAATGATCCTACCAATACATTGAAGGAAAAGCTGAAGTGATCATGGCATACAGGTATTCCTCACATATGATTATGCATGCTGCTTTTAATTTTAGTCAATGCATGTTAATGCTGATTTTAATTAGTCTATGGTCACTTACATAGGTTAATTGACTTGTACTAAAAATAAAACTTTCATAGTTTATGCATTATTGCAAATAACAGGCCATCAAATTGCCCACAAAAAGGATAGAACGGCTATGAGAAAGTCCAATAGAAGCATAGAACGGCAAAATGCCCACAAAGGGCTGCTGCTCAAGTATATGCTCAAGTAGCTGCTACTCAAAAATATGCTCAAGGATAGATCGACAAAATGTTCCAACAACGTATGTTCTAACACATTCAAAAGCACTCCAGAAACAACGAAATATAGTAAATACCAACAAACGCTATACACAAATAAAGATATTGTACAATATACAAATATATGCAAAGCAGGAGAGTGCAAGAGGAAGGGAAACACAAATCAAGTTATGGGCTCAAATATCTTGGAGAAACTTATCACAACAACGGGAAAGAAAAAAAGCAATTTGGAGGGAAATAACCTGGATTTTGAGGCTAAGGGGCAGCGAAGTGAGGTTGTTCGTGGCCGGAATCGTGTCGGTAGTAGACGATTTCGACCGATCTAGAGGAAGTTGATCTCGACGATCTAGGGATTTTGAAATGGGAATCTCTCTAACGGGGATGGCTATTGTTTGGTAGAAGAAGGAAATAGATGGGTCATCGAGTTTATCGATTGTTGTATATATTCTGTGGCCTCAATTAACCAAAATGACTAAGAGTTTTCACGTTTTGTGGCTCTAGACTTTTTGCCGCGTTGCCGCAAAAAGTGTTAATTAACAAAAAAACCGCATTCCTCGCACCAAATCTCCTGGCAAGTGCGAAATTCTATTGTAATGGATGATTTTCGTGACAACATCTATTTGACATAATGCTTAGTTGTGGCAAAAGAATTAGTGGTGAAAACCTGAAAATTTTGTAGTGTCTACATATTGTTTGATTTGGTATTTTTATTGTTTTGGCAGCATCAATACATAGTAATTTTAGATTGAAGGGTTTCATTTTCTATAAGTTTTGATAATTGATGTTAGTTTTTCTTTTATCTCCTCTTGTATTTAAATACTCCAACTCTCCTTGTAATTGTTTGTAGTTAAAGGCATCAATGCATAGTAGTGTTGAACTCATCATCACTTGAAGTGTTTTTTTTTTTTATCTTGAGGTGTTATTTCTTTCTCTTAATGCATTTTCTATTTTATTTATTTATACATATGTGAATTGATTTATCTATTGATCTTGAAGCGTTTTTTCTCTCTTAATGCATTTTCTATTTTATGTTCCTCTTGTTTCTATTTTCTAATTTCTTTATGGCATAGAGAGGTAAGAGTAGGCCTACTTCTTTTCTTCCCAAGTCCCCTTGGACAAAAAAGTAAATCATTTCAGTTTGATATACCCAACAACACAGAATGGTGTGTATCTATCAAACTAAACTAGGTGAACTATTTTAAGGATGCAATAACTGTATGATATGGATTACATATGGATTACATATGGTGATTGAAGATATCGTGTTGACTGTTTCATTATTTGGAACCTGTTTCTAACACTAGTTTGATTATTTGGAACCTCTCACTTATATTGCTTACTTTGTGTTATATTTTGAATTTATAGTGCAAGAGAACACTTTGCTTTAAGTAGTTTAAGAAACAATTGGTGCACATAGTCAAAGACAGTAGGTGGCGGGGTATGTGCACATGGTCAGAACATACAAGTTTTTTTTAGTAAGTTTAATAACTTTAATGTTCAAATAACAATTAGTGCAGAATTCTCTATTCTTTTTTTTTTTTTTTTTGCTTTTTTATTCATTTAGTGCATTTTTTCATGTTTAGTATTTGAGTTTATTTATTTTTTTCATATCTTTTCAAACTACCTAGAAATTATTATTTATATTCCAATATTTTTGTTTGGTAATATATTGTTCACATTTTTTATGGATTTTAGGAATTATAAGGTTGTGAGAAGAGATATATTTTTTTACTACTATTTTTTTTTAATTTTATAAAGACTATTTCCCGAGAGAATATATGTTGTAACAAGTTATTTTCTGTAGTTCTTACTGCCAGAATTTGTCTTTTCCGGCGATGTGGTTATGCTAGAAAATACTAACAATTTAGGCAATTTAAAGAATGGTGGGTAAAGAGGATATATTGGACCAGTTATTTTCCAAAACCTTCCTGCGACTGAGAAGTGCCAGAATAAACTATTTCAGGCAATAAAAGTGAGTATTTTAGACAAATTCTTTTTCAAAAAAAAAAAGTATTTTTTATTGTAGTGGCGGCAAATGTATTCATTTAAGGGCCTCAATTTTTTAAGAATGTGGTCAACTTGGTTGATTTCTCAAAGATTTATGCTATTCTAACGTTCTAAGTATAACACATAAATGATTTAAAAATAAAAAGTATAACACGTAACATTATTGGGATGTAGCCATTGATATGAAAGAAAAATAATAATTGACTTATAGTTGCCTGCAACTCCAGTACTAGCGTTAATTAATCCATGAGTGTTACATTTCGAACGATCAAATTTAAAACAAATTTCTCTTACAAAAAACCCGGAACCCTCGAACGATCAAGCACACAGAAAGTTAATGTTGGAAAAAGTTCAAATTTAAAAAAGAGAATAAAAGTAATCAGCAGCTTAGTTAACGCCTCTGTCATTATACAGCTAGTACAGTACTACTACTATATTACCCAACTCTTATTACAAGAAAAATGTCTTTTTGTAGTCAAATAATTTCACACAAATGATTCTTTACAGTTAAAATTAATCATAAATAATTTTTTTCTTTTTTACTTTTTATTGATCACAAAAGGTGATATTTCTTGTAGTGTCTTTTACCATTTTTTTCGGCTTCTATTGTTGCAAGAAGTTCTTGGCCAATAGAAGAAATACGTAGGTTGTGGACATTTCTTTAATTATTTAAAACAACACGAAAAAATAGAAGATTATGGAGAGACTTCATTTTTTGGACTGTACAGCAGGCATGGATGCTAAAGTTTGGAGAAAAATAGGTTCTAATGGGAAAAAGTGATGGGAAAGAAAGCTCTTTTGGTTTCTTTTTCTCTTTCCCCACTTTCTTAGTTCTCCTGAACTGTGCTCCTTTCCAGCCATTTCTAAAACTATTACCGATGTCAGTTTTTCTAGTAAAGAAAATATCTAATAATGATAAAGAAATTATATAAAAATAATCTCATAAATTAATTAGTTTGATATATAATTCATTAGATTATAAAATATTTTTATTATACAATAGATCTATAAGATTAAATAAAGGTACATCAATTTATAAGATTGCTTTTATATAATTTGGACGTGATATTGCTCAAAGATCTATATAAACAGTATTGCAGATTATAACATAATTCTATCCGTGATCCATTCATTGCCTTACACAAACGGTCTTCTCCGCTCTCAGCAAGTCTTGGTCTTCTGACCAATCCTCCAGGGCGCCTTTAGCTAAAGAAGAAAAAAGGAAGAAAATACATGACAAAGCGCTCAAGGCCTCGAGGCTTTTGGTTCTATTTATTGAGCCTTCTTGGCTCTCAGTCATCAAAGAGCGAAAAGGATCTGTGAATTGCAGCAGAAGAAGTTCTTGGAGATGAAGCACGAGAGTTGTTCGGGTCATGAACAACTCTTTCTTCTTCATTTATTGTATCCAACATCTTCGTTGCTTTGCGCCTGATGACACTAATAAACTGCGGTGGTGCAACCTCCGAGACAAACCTTGCAATGCGTGAATTGGCCATTTTTTTTTCCTTATTATACTCTCAGGGGAAACACAGAGCAAATGATGAAAATATAAGGTGATGTTTGAATCCACGCGAGAGAAGGCATGTAAAGATGAAGGCTTTGTTGGGGATGAGCATGAACCCAAGGCATGCACTGAGATTTATAAGGCCATGTTAGGCGTAAACCGAGACAAAAATTAAAATAATCCAATAAAGGTTTCAACATCATATTTGACAGTTTGTGCCGCCTCTTGCTTTTGATATTAATGGTGAAAAGCCTGGTTTTGCTAAGAAATTTCCAGGAGATTACCTTCGTCTGGGACCATTTATTGGCATCTAGTGTCTGGAAAATGAGCGATCTCAAAAGATAGGCTTCTTGTTAGGATAAGAGTGTCCCCAAATTTGCACTTTTTCATCGGCAAAACTGCAGGACCATATATTATTGGTATATATGTGTCAAAATGTGGATGGAAATTAATGAGAGATCGATCTCAAAAGATAAGCTTCTTCTTAGGATCGATAGTCTCCAAATTTGCACTTTTTTCAGTAACATTTTGGCCGGCCACTTGAACTTTAATTTTTCATGATCTGACAATGATTTTTGGTAGATCGAGTAGTAGTGTCGTATTAGGCGGCCTCCTTTGTTTTTGTATATGAGATGAAAATGTCATACGAGATGAAAAGAAATAAAAGTTAAAAATAAAATAATATATTTTTTTAATATATTTTTTTAATAATATTTTATTTAGATATTCGAAAACATTGAATTTTTTTATTTTATTTTATGTAAGAATTTAAAAAAATTATAATAATTAAATGAAATAAAATAAAATATAAGATGAAAATAATTGTGAAAACATGAAAGGAGGCCTTAGTAGCTTCTCATGTTTCTTTTACTTAGCATTGATTATTGTTTTGATTGGTTTGTAATGACTATCTTGTTTAGATATTGAGTTGAATTGAGATGAGTTAAATTCTTTATGAATAATAATGAGTTGAGATAGTGGATAAGTTTGGAGTCTATCTAAAATGAGTTTAAATACATTTAAATATTAAAATGAGTTTAGATATATTTATAAAAAGTTGGAAAAGGTTATACGTGGATTTACGTGTAAAAAGACATTGAGTTGAAAAAGATTATAAATTTTACTTATAAAGAAGTTTTGAGTTGAAGTGAGTTTAGTGACTTGAAAATTGAATATTTGGATGTTAAACTTAATTTAAAATTAGATTGAATTGTTTCTCAAAAAAAAATAAATAGACTGAATTGAGATTAACACAGTACGCCCACACCATGTGCTTGCCAACAGCTAGATGGAGTTTTTCTAACATATTTCAGCAAAGAATAAACGGTAGAAGGAACTAGTAACAAATCTGTACTAACTGATTAAAAAATATGTTTTTAGAATATGAATTCAACCGATCAGCAAGATTACATTAATGAACCCTCTTTAAGATTACCTCTTTATTTGACTAACTAACTATATATATATATATATACCATCTTAAGATGAACAATGATCACTACTTATATCAATGCTCCATTTGATTTGCTCTCCAAAATCTGCAGAAAGTTATGCTCTTCTCATTTGGATCAAGTACTAAACCAGAAAGTGGTAAAAGATGAGTTTCTATGTTCCGTGTCGCTTGACGCTTAGGATGGAGCAAAACTGAGTTATGCTTTCTGATACCAGAGATCTGTCAAGGCAGAGATGATGGGATTTTGAACGACCTTAAAAAAAAAATTAATTAAATTAAATTAAAAATTTAAGAAAAAAAAAAAAGGAAAAGGATATTCGTGAGCCAAAGACACAGCATATTCGGTACCAAACTGTACGTACCAATTGATTTAGGCAATGCTCCTGCAAATCACATGCCTGGAAATTAGGACAACTCATAAATGAGGATGCTCCATGGGCCATTACAATGGCATCCATCATCTTCGCCATCTTATTCCACAATTTAGAGTCTGTCTTCACTGAAACAAGCTCATTTCTCTCTTTTTCTTCTTCTTCTTCTTCCTTCTTACAAACGCGTTGACAGCTTCACCTCTTATCCAGGGCATGAACGGTCAATATTCAAACGTTTTTCGGCCAAATCATACCTTTTTGAGGGACTTTTTTAGGTTCGGTTCTTTCCATTTCCTTTTATCATATCACATGGGACAGTTCATGTCGACCAAATATGACAATCATACATAATTAATAATCGATGCTGATGGCTGGCGGCAAGAGGTTAGATGTAAATACATATTTACGACGAGATTAAGATTAGATTTGGATATTAAGAATATCTCAAATATTTTTAAATATTTTATTATTATTTATTATTTATTATTTTCTATTATTATTTATTATTTCTTTTCCTATTATTCACAACTTTTCTCAACACTTTTTATTGTCCAAATATAGCCTTAATCTTCTAGAATTATAGTTGAAGAAAATAAAGACACAACAAATTATAACCAGTGAAAAATTCTCCACTTTGGAGAGCTGAAAATGTAGCTTTTGCGGCCAAACTTTTTTTCCGGGATACAAATCATGTCGGAAATGCGCATTTTTTCTTCTACTGACATTCGAATTCTGGCGTGTTTATGTTTTGCGAGAAAAACCATTTATTCTGGCAAAAGAGAATTCTTCAAAAAACACCAAATATCCGAAATACTGTAAAAGTGTGAACTTTTGTTTTTAACAGCGAGACAAAGTGCCGCAATAACTATTTTAAATGATTTGCGTGTTTTGTCATGGCATTGGCTACCACGGCCCGCAATATATTAGCATTTGAAGTGAAGTTAAGTGACGATAGGAACCCAACCCAGTTCTAGCTCTCGTCCTCTCTCCTCTTGTCTCGCGTCTCTCATCTCCCTCAAAACCCTAAAGACCTCCCCTTTGCTCTGCGCCGCTCGGGGGGAGGGGGGGGCTTTTTCCTCCCCTGCGGTTGTTCTTTGCGGGTTTCATTGGCATTTTTTTCCGTTTCGATTTTGTTTCAGGTAACAGCGGTCCAACGATGAGTGGTGCGTTATTTTCCAGCGGTCCATTGCCTTCACGTGCTTCAACGGGAGGATACTCATCCGCCGATTTGCCAACCCACGGAAGAGTTTACCTGACGGAGCTGAGCGTGCTCCACACGTGCAGGAAGGTATTTCGCGTAGTTTACACCGTGATCACCCACAGGGCGCTCCAACCACCATGCAAGGCGCTTGTAGGCTCAATCTTAGGTAGATGATGTTGGTTAGATGGCCTAGCCAATCCCATCTGGCGCGTCCTATACGACACTTTCCATCTCCACTCGAGTCCCTTTATCACTCTATACCAGGTAATCCGAAATTTATGAGACACACTCGATCCCCCTTATTTTATCAGTTTAATCCATTCATCTGAGGTTTTTACTGGTCTCAATGTTTGCATAGGGCATGATTTTTGCTTTTGTGGCTGTGGTTGATTATGTCAATTTCAACCTCTAAAATTGGGCGTAAATGGTGTGGTCATGGCCGACGGTTTTGAGGCAAATCCAGGAAGTGGATCATATATATATATATATGTGTGTGTGTGTGTGTATGTGTGTGTGTGTGTGTGTGTGAATTCTTTCCTATTTTAATGTCTAATTTCGTGTTAAGCTTCAGCTATAATAGGATTCGATTTGTTACCTGATGGCAATGGCTTCCTCAGTCCAGGTATAATTCAAAAAATATTCAAATTCTGGAGAAAATTCTTTCTGTTTTAGTCCCATTTATGCCTTTTGATGTTTGATGAGCAGAGTTGCTGTAGGTGGTTTTCCTTTTGATACTTGAATTTTTAAAAGTAAATTACCAGGATTTTTTTATCCAATTAATCTCTAGGTGGTTCTGCCTCACCGTAAGGGTTTCAGGTTTAGCTGCCATCTCTATTGGCCCGTCCTGTGCCAGTCGAGGTAAGGAGCTGATCAGGGCATTCATCCGATGGATTAGTCTAACTCGGTCAATGCATGGATTAATGTTATATCAGTATCAGTTCTTTCCTTCTTCATTGGGATTAGAAGAAAGTCTCCGTAGGCCCGAAACTCCCCTCTTCGTTCAATCTTAACTATGCCAAGGGTCATCGAAGAACCAACCTTTCTGCCTTTCCCTTGCCCGGGTCAAAGAAAATCAAATATGTAACTTAATGTTTCTACCTTAATGAAACATATAACCTCTGATGTTAAGGCATGTGTAAGCTTGCCTCGCCTGAAAAACAATTTTTGTTAGTGTTTTAGTTTTTACTCTAAAATAAATTTTTCTGGAGGTGAGTTATTCCTTTGGGAAGGGAGGTGAGTTGCCATTGAAATCTTTTACTTTGTTAAACATTGCACTGGACAGTATTTTGATTATTGGTCTTGTATTGACAAATGTGTAAGTGGTATTCTTCAAATAGTTGGAAATCACAAATTGCTTTATCCAATGTCCTGTCTTCAACATTGGGCATACAACTTTGCATAATCATTTTGTTTAACTGAACTTTTTAGTTCTTATTTTCTTCTTCATGAGGGATCCACTCCAGTTCTAATTATTGTTGATTGCTTTTAAGTTGAGTCTAATCTTTCCTACCCCTCATCAATTTTGACTATTAATGGAAGTTGGCATGCCTTTACCTACACTCACTTGAGTGCATTAGTTGATCATGATTAAGATGCATATCATGGTTTGGTTTTCTTCCTCCTTGTATATGGCTATTTCTCTATATTTAGTAGAAAAATTTATAGGACTCAAAGTAATGTTTTTTATATGAAGAATAGTGCATTGAAGATTTAATTATGCATAGGGTGCTTAGTTTTATCAGCTTGGTAGCTATGAGATAAATGTTAGAGTTACCTATTGGTAATGTTTTTTATATGAAAAATAGGACATTGTTAGCATCTCAAATTGCTACTGCTATTTTCAGGATAGCTGGTATGGTGGGTTTGTCAATTGGATCTTCTTTATAGACAAGCTTCTGTTTAAATCAACTAGATATCATTGACTCTACTTTTTGTTGGTTTTTTGAAGTTGCTGGACATGATTACTTAAATATAACACTGCATGCTCTCTATTTTGTGTTTTATTTTGTAAGGACTGGACATTAAGATGGTCATGGAGCTGTAAGAGAATATTTGAACTGGTATGTGTTAGATGCGTTTTGGACTTTTGTTATCTAAACCCTACTAAGTGAAATGCCCAAGATGCCAGCTCATGGACTATAACAAATTTATTACAGGTATTTCTTAGAACAGTCAGTTACGATGTTTATATAGACTAATTGACTTGTAGTCAAAGTACTTGTAGTGCAAAAATTCCTCAAAACATAGTCACTTACAAGCTGTTAGTCTCATATTAAGATAGGAAAAGATGTGTTTGAAACCTTTGATATGTAGGTTTTAGCAAGCTGTTAACTTTTTAGCAATATTATTCCTATGTAGATGGAATTTTCGTAGGAGAATAATAACAATCTAATTGATTTTACACTATTTTTTTTTTCTTCATATCTTAAGAAATGGCATGTATGTGACTTTTGCAGCTTTCAAATGGACTATGCGAGATCCCAAAGCCAAAGATTCAGCTCCAAGCATGCAGCTTTAAGAAAATTGCACAACTAAGTGATCATTTAGTGCATTTTTTTATGTTTGGTACTTGTGCTTATTTTTTCCCTTTCTTTTCAAATTATTTAAAAATTCTTATTTGTATTCTGATATATATATATATATATTATAATATATTGTTCATATTCTTTATGTATTTTAAGATAAAGGTTGTGAACCTGTGATTTTTTTTTTACTATTTTTTTTTATATCATAAAAGACTATTTCCCGCGATTCAATCATGCAAGAAATGCCAACTATTTCGGACAGAACATAAAGTCCCAACAAAAAACAGTATGTTGGGCCAGTTATTTTCCACGAAGCTGCCGCGAGTTGAAACTGCAGGAATCACCTATTTCTGGCAGAAAACATGGCTATTTGGGACAGAATTTCTCTCGAAAAAAAGTGAATATTGTTGTAGTTAAACCACTTGTATAACTTGGACCAACCAAAGAGATTAACGATTACAGCCAGTACCGCCAAAAACCACGGTCGCTATAACCTTGTAGAGGGATAGGCATCTCATGTCGTGTAGACCAGGGCACGTAAATTCATTCAGAAAGCTTTGAAAAAGCATAAGTTGATCGTTGGATTTATTTTAGACGGCCATCCGGTACCCAGAAAAGGGATGAGAGACTTACCTTATCTGTATACTCCAGTGCAGACTGAATGTAGAAGCCGCCCGCTCCAAAATTGAAAACGACCCAACTGGGGGAGAAAATGGACCCAATTTGAAAGAGATCCCACATGAGTAAGCTCCAAAACTTGCATTTAATTCATAAAGCAGACACATGTTACTCTTGTTTGTATTCCGGCCAATGTCATTTCTAGATAAGAAATTATATTTATAATCGTAAAATATATAAATATTATATAATTTCTTTTAAAAAAGTAAATAAATATGAAATTCACAAGAAAAAAAAAATTTAATAGTAAAATTCTATTTTTTTTAAGGTAATTATCTAATATTTATATATTTTACAACTATATATAACATTCCTATTTCTTAATTCACCCAACAGTAAAGCCCAGCTCCTATATAAATTGAACCCAGAGTGCCAAATGAGCTCAATCCCCACAAACACTTCTGTTTTCTGAGTGGCATATTTGAACCCACCAAAAACATCATGGCTGACATCCAAGGAACTCTCTCCCCTGCTTCACCGTTAACCCCATTCTCTGCGGTTGTGCCCCCTCGTCTTGTCACAGTTTCCAGGCTCCAGATAACGTCCTTGGAAACTATCTATGAAGAAGGAAAGGAAAACGAATCCATGGAGATAAATATATCAGCTTCAGGCAGCAGCATCCTTCTTGTCCACCCCGTGGTCCGTGGACGTGTTTCTTAAAAGTTCCGAAGTCCTTGTCGGGCTACACACACAGTCCCGACTGCCAGTATGCTTAACTGGCTTAGCCTCCGAGCTTGTGTATTAATGGGAAAGTAGGGAGTAAATGATATTTTGTAAATTTTTCTTTGCTGCATGTATAGCCTCTAATGTGATGTTTCTTTTCTGGAACTCCGATTCGGAAAATAAAAGGAAAGAATTATACATTTCAAAACTCCAGATCCATGGGATGAAAAGTCTAAAACGTTACCTTTCAAAACGAGAAAACGACAGAAATAGTTGGGGACTTCAATTTCTTTGACAAAGTTCCATGAAACAACTCATGCAACTTATCTTCACCTTTTTTGCACTCTCTTATTTATTTTTTCTTTCTGTTCTGGAAACCTTTTACTAAAATCGCCTGACTTTGGGTTCGCGATTTAGTCCTGGTTTGATTTTCCAAATTATATTCTTTTATTTTTCATTTTATTTTTCATCTTTTTATTATTATTTTATGATGTGATATTAAATAATTAAAAATTATTTATTATGTTTTATTTATTAACCTATCATCTAATTACAATGATGAGAAGATGATAAAAAAGAAGATGGTAAATAGTTTATTTTTTATTTTATATCTTATTTCATCTCAAACTAATCATTATACTTTTTCAAATTTTCATACAAAATAAAATAAATAATTCAATTTTTTTAAATCACAAATCAACTTTTTTAAATTCTAAAACAAATTTAATATTAAAAAATATTTTATAAAAATATTTATTCTCTTTTTAACTTTTATCTCATCTTATTTCATCTTATTTATGAAAATAAACCAGGCCGTTAAGTTTGCGGATTAGATGATGGGTTAAGTTCTTTATAAATCTTATAGAATTTATATTTAACATGAAAATATATATGTATTTAAATGTATTAAGATGAATTTAGATATATTTATAAAAAAATTAAAAAATTTATATAAAAAAATTAAAAAATTCGAATAAAAAATGTTAAGTTAAAAAAGATAAAAAAAAATTTAAAAAGATTTAAATTGAGCTAAATTTAATGATTTAAAATTAGATATTTGGAGTGTAGACTCAATTAATTCATCTTCTCTATGTGCTTTCTCGTTTTTTTATTTTATTTTATTTTTATCTGTGCTGGATTTTACTGCATAAACATGTGGCTGCCACCGGGGGCTACGAGAAGGCCGGCCATCCCATGCATAAAATTTAACATTTATATATATCTGGCGTGTACGTTAGAAACAAGTTTAAAATGTACAGTTTTGCAGTCATTTATAGACAAGTAGACTCCATAAAAGATAAATAATTTTATATTCTGAAGTCTGCCCTTTTTACACAATAAAAAGGGCTAATAGTATTAAGTGTATATTTGAAATTGTGGAAAAAAATAGTTTATAATTTATAATTTAGATAATAAAATTTATTATTTAAAATTATTTACTATTTCTAATTATATGTTTAAAATACTTTTAAGCACGTTACATTTGTCTAAAAACAAATGAAAAAAGTATTTTCTTTTTTATATAGAAAGTAATATTATTTAAATTTTTACTTATGCTTGATTAAAATTTAGAAGTTGTAATTATTTATGGCTATTTTCGTTCATTAGTAGCCTTTTTAAAACTCAAATTACGATCTATATTTGAAAAAAGCACTACTTTTTAAATTATTTGAGACAAAAAATACTTTAATATATATAGCACTCACACAATTTAATTTTTCCACTAATTAAAGAATTTTTAAGACTATTAAACTCTTACCACAATTCCAAACAAACCCTAAAAGTTATTGTAATATAAACAATTCGAGAAAGGATAATATACTTTTGGGGCTGTTGCTTTTGTTAAGAAATTGATCAAGCTTAAATATAAGTTCACGTCATCTAGTTCCGCATAAATTATTTAATAAAAAAAAATTAAACCTTTACAACGCTCTAAACTTAACCATTTGTCTCACCTATTATTTTTCAAATTAGCTACCACCACGTGAAAATAATAATAATAATAAATATATAAACTAGCTAGGATATGAATGGTCCACGTAGATTGGATAACTTATAAATATACTAGTTACGAGATTACTAAATTGAATTGGCCGGTTCTAGAAGTGATTTTAGGAAAGTTTCAAATTGACTATTCTTTTGAAGTTATAATGTGGACGTGACTAGCTGCACTTTCATTATTGGATAATGGTCAGGAATTTAAGGGGGGAATTTTGTAACACTCCATGGAAATATATATGAATAATCCATATAAATAAAGAATATCTTAAAATGATTCTAGAGAAACTTTACATTAATTATAATTTATTTAGAATTATTTTAATTATAAAAAAAAATCTTACAAAAAAAAAATAATCTATAAACTAATGTGGTACGCTAGATAAGTCATGTAACATTTTTTTCTTTTATTTATTTATAGCTGGTCAATTTCATGAGTTTGACTAACCGGTTAATTTTAGAAATTTTATCCCAAATAAAATGCAATTTATTAAATATGATAAATATAGAAATCATAAATACTTATTTTCTAATTAAACCATCAGCAGTACTGATTTAACAAAAAAAATTTATACCAATGAATATGAAATATTAAAATGTAGGGAAATTATTAGAAAGTTCTATAATGAATCTGGTCAAGTTTGAGCGATGTTACAACTTTGACCGTTCTTGGAATTTGGAAATGTTTAGATTCGCTAGAAGATCTATTGCATATTCCTAATTAAACTCCATTATTTCAAGCCTTCATGCTTTCGTGGCTTAATTTCTACCAATAAATCCGTAAGTTGGCCAACCAACACCACCTGTTATTTTTGCACCTTTTGCCCAACTTCTTCCCTTATAAATAGCATATATGGCTAACCCACTCTCCTATTCTCCAACGCAAATATTCATCTCTGCTGATCTGGAAGCCTGATAGCTAGCGTTGAAGTGTTACGTCCTTGATACCGCCCGGCAGCCAGAGAGGGTTCAGTTATATTACAGATCGAAGATGGTGAAGGAGGTGAGGTATATGCAAATGCAAAGCTGGGGTGAAGTTGCACCAAACCTTCTCATATCCCATGGGAAAGACTCTAATTTTCCTAAACTGGAAACCATTGATGAAGAATTAGGAACTGAGAACAGCTTCGACTTTCTGCCAAAGAGGGTCGTTTTGTTTCTTCTGCCTGTGTTTTTTTCTTTCTTTTCTTATTATTTGTTGTATAGACCTCTTCATGTTGTTTGACAAGTACTCGGGTAAAGGTAAATAAATTGTACATCTGATGTTTCCTTGGAGTGCTTGGCACGATTAGAATGTGAAATATTTTACTCCTTTTGCAAATCTTGAATCCTTTGCATGCATGTATGTATGTATATATGTATATGTATGTGTATGAGCGTGTTTCGTTACGTCGAATATGCTCACCTCGACTATATTTGCAAAAGAATATGATCACTGTATAGAGGTGATTATGCATATCAATTTGAGAATGTATTCATCAAAATAATAATTTCCTGTTTTAAAAAAGCATTCTCTAAGAATAATTTCCTGTTTAAAAATTGAAAATAAAATCATTCAATTTTCTAATTGGTTTTAATTAAATTGGTTTTAATTCAGGAAACACATGCACTAAAATCATTTTATTTATGAGTTTTATTTCTGTTCCTTGAAGAGAGATTCTCAAAAAGTTCTCTGAAAAATACAATCAAACAAAGCCCAGATGATTTCTCAACCAAGAGATTGTAACTGCCATTTGCTAGAATTAATGTGATTGTAATTGGGGCGCTAGCACATAATCTTCAGATTCAACAGATATCCAACTTTGACAATCAGTAAATCTTTCGGATTCAGATATGGTTTTTCAAAACCAATGCAAACATATGATGTTCAAAGTCATCATCCATTGATGACCAATCCTCTCTATGTAAATGATTATAATCACAAATGTCATAGGAACAAAGGGAAGATAGGTCACTTATGAAAACTAGAATACCTTAAAACCGACTATCAAGTTTCCAATTCAACTCCAATTGTTAAGGTGTCTGCTGCATATCCAAAGAGCTCCATTTATCTTGACACCAGGAATGTACAACTTCAATGAGCAGATTTCAAGTAATACTATCCAATGTGTGTGACCTGTTTCGTGAAAAATTCAAATCATTGATCTGCCTAATTTGGCATCGGCTTTTCAACTAGAAATGCCTCTCTTGTTCCAAGACAAATAAGTTGGGTCCCCCATAAGGCCTGAAAAAGCAATGCAGCAGATACAGACCGTATTAAGCTTCCACAAAAGTGACAAGATTGGCAACTTGAGGTAGATCAGACTGGAAATATAACTATTTACTATTTGCCATCTGTAGTAATTATTTAGTTATAGAACCTATGACTATCTGCAGAAGGTGGTTTATGCATAGCAGTGCAATTTGAACGCTGGAAAGAACAATGCAATTCTTGATGGCAAAACCTGATATAGTACTGGGTACCTTAAGACAAATGTTTGGCTTTTAATTTCTTCATCTTCATCACTATGAATGACCAATCTATTAATAAGTTTCATTTACTAAACAAACCTTCATTTACTGACGATAAGGTTAAGGCCCAAACCCATGGCCATATATATATAAATATATATATATATATTTTGATGTCAGGGAATCTCTCCAAGGTAGGGCCCTTCAGACCCACCCCTGCTGAGTAAACTTCAGTCCCATGCACCATAGCCATATATATAGCAAACATTCTGTATAACATACCACACATTCCCTATACATATGGTGATCAAGTGTACAGTAGAGATAGAAATGAAACCTGTTAGATTAAAAAGGTAACTGTAAAAGCAATAGTGTAGCAATAAATGTAAGAGATGCTACAAACTATACCCTCATACCACTATGCAGTACTATCCATCAGCCTTTGATTTATTTATTCATTTTTTTAATTTTTAAATGAGAGCTGATCCAAGCTGATGGATGGTTATCACATCAACACCGTGCAATGGGAATAGGATGATGAGGCGTTAGATATAGCCTAACACTCAATTTAAATATTACAAAGTAAGCGTATGAGATATGAAAACTGAAAGCATGTTAGTTTGTTAGAATGAATGGCCATGTGAGAGCATATGGGTTTTGAAAGAATTCAAGTAGTTAACAACTTATCGAAAGAATTGAGCTCTAGTTGTTAGAATGCAAGGCATTATTATGTTACAGACGAAGAGGAGGATGAATATGATGAGACAGCAAGTTATGATGTGTATTTACTGAGATATTACCTTGGATTTTTCATATGAAGCAGTATGAAAACGAAGCAGGCAAATATGCAAGAAGAACCAACAGAAATGTAGGCAACCCCAAGGAAGTCATTCTTTCCTCCTAACCAGCTCGATGTTGAAAGTACAAGCTTCTTTTTCCCACCAAAACTGTACGTGTTGTAATTGTTCATTAGATTGACTACTATAACATCATCTGCATTTAAATCCTCTTCAATTCTACCATACAACTTCCTGAAGCTAGGGAGAGCAGCAGTGCGCATCCATACTATAAGATCTTCTTGATCACTTAGCTATCATTTTGTAGCACCCCCGCAACCAAGTACATAGGAAAAAAACAAGCCAAAAACACCATTAGAACTTGCATTTACATGGAGGAATTACAAGTTGTGATTACTTAAAATATATTCAATTTCATGGAAACACAAAGAAAGAAAAACAAATTGTTGTTCACTGCTATTACTCACCTGAATTGTTGGATCTAACTTTCCACCACCAATCAAGGTCCCATTTTGGAAATTGAAGGGATATACATGCTTCCCAAATTTGTGATCACGGTCACTCTTCCATGCTATGTTCTTTTTGTTGACCTTCAACTCAGATGCCCCACGAATAAATTTATATGTGTCATTAAACAAACTCCAAGCTATCAATCCACATGGGACAATTGGAAGACCATTATTGGTCTGCTCAGGTTTACAGGAACTTGTATCATTGTACTTTAGTCCATGCAAGAGCTGCTGATCATTTCTATTTTTGACATACCTGAAAAATGTTAAGAGTTTGCACCAAGTGAAATCACACAGTTAAGATATAACCAGCATAAAATTTCATAACATTTGGTCAGATAAAAAAAGACTCCTAGATGCCTTCTAAAGAAATGTGAATTTTTCAATTCCAGCAACAGATCAATGATAGAATTTTCCAAATTTTATAGAAGAAAAGTTCAGTCATGGAATGTAAAATAGATAGAAGAGGGGCTTGGGGCTACATCAACTATTACGAAATAAGGTTTTGTGGCAAAATACTCTATAATCAACACATCATATTACGCAGCAATTACCACAGTTACAAGATCTCCTCCTCTTAATAACGAGAGATTTAGGAAATAATTCCAGAATCTCTTTTCCATCAGACCAAGACAATTTTTAAAATGGGATGGTGTTCAAACTCCCGAAATGCAGTCATCAAGACCTTTAAAACTTTTTGTACATTACAGTCCATAGAGGAGGAAAGGTAGATATATTTTTGGAAAAAGAATAAAATAGGAAAGGTAGATATCTTTAAAAATTATTTCTTTCTCCACTACTTTCTACTGCAGCAAAAAAGTGCCAAAGGTGAAATCACCATTACCCTGGAAGGAGATCATAGAACCATAAAATTATCATCAAGAAGCCCATAGAAAGATTCAGGTATGATACACAAACAAATTACGTAAAACATAATTATAAAAGAATCGACTAAAAGGTAATGGAGAAAGCGATGACTATTGATAAAGAACCAATTCTAATAAAAATAAAGGGGAGAATCCAATTCATTTTGTTATGAGGATGAATATAAAGAAAGGTTGGCAAAGCCACTGCAAAAGCTGATTTTCAATCCTTTTCCAGGTATACATTTTACCTAAAGTATGCGTGGAGGGAAATTTATTTACATTGGAAAAGGAAACATAAGAACTCTCACCTTCGGTGGTTTTGATAGTAGTTATCAAGCTGATAGTAAATGTAAATTGGGGCTTTCATTTGTTTGTACACCTGCAAAGAATTTAAAAAATACATAAAAAAGAAAATAGAATAAATAGAAAAGGAATGAAGGGCAGTCATTATCAACATTTATCTCATCTCATCTCGACTCATTATCCAAACCAGGCCTAAACCCTTTTAACTAAACCTAGAAGCTCTAGTGGAATGGTCACCCATTACTAGCTTACATGGCAACGTATGCATACAGATTTTTTTCACTCACTTGGGATTAAATGTAAGGAACCAGCTAAAAGATCTTTTATGTAATGACCCAAGGAAGGCTCAAGTCACGTATGGGCCATGCTCGAAACGACTAGTCAACGTAATAAGAGGACCTTGGAATCCTTATAAAGAGCAAAACTTGTATGTCCCTTTAGTAATATGGGATCACATTCACCATCTTCATATACTCACTTAGCGTAGGGTATCACAATCTCCTCCCACAAATCCTCAACATTCTCCCGTAGCCATTACATCATAAGTGGCATGACTCAAGTACCACAATTTTGGTTGGGATTAATTTTGGAATCATTATAAATGATCCAAAGAAGGTGCACACCACATTTCTCCCCAGGGGTTTATTCCATGAGTAGTCATAAGGGCTCTGCTATGGGATGGTTCCCCATCATAAAAAAAAAAACTGGGTTCATGCCACATTTGGGCTCATACTTCAAAAAGTCTCGTTAATTTTTATTTTTATTTTTGTTGGCACCAAGTGTACGAGAACAATATCCTGACTAATCCCAATGGTGCACAAGCCTTGGCAAGAAGTTTTCTGCAAGTGCACCTTAGGTAATTCAAGGGTAAAAATCCCTCAACCCGACTGTTCAAGAAACCTCTTTTCCCAGATTTTTTGAATTATAGAAGCATCTCCCTGCTCTTCCACTCACTCCTATTAGACAACGTAATTTAATTTCTTGGACTACTGGAAGCGCATTACTCCACCAATTTCAATGGTACCATAGCCTTTTTTTTGTCTTTTCTTTTCTTCTTTAATGAACAAACTATCCTAAGTGAACAATCTAGACAACTCAATTGTAGCATCAATGTTTTCATCTGCAAAATGGTTGAGATTCTCGAGAGATGTATGTCAGTGCTTTGCAGTATGCTAATTCTATGATGGCTGAATATTGAGGAGAAATGTTTGCAAATACTAAAGAAGTATCGACAAAGTCTGGATGATGAAATCCTCAAAATCTTTATGAAACTCATAGGTTAATTACTTACATGAAATGTCATGAGATGTGGGAAATAGAAAATTTTAAAAATAAAACACCTTTAAGAAGCGAGAACAGTTTTTGGGAATTGAGATGTCTTTGATATATCCCAGCTTATTGCTTTTAAAGGCTTCCGGTATGCATTCAATATCATATCTGTCCACAACTTCAACAACCTAGAAGCCAAATTTCAAATAAATAATCATTGTATTTATGAAGGTATAAAAGGGCATGCAGGCAGCAACATGATTAGTTTAGAAGTAACTACAGAGAACGCTTACACTTTGCGAAGCATGAAGGGTAACAAGGCCGATAGGAATGAATATGGTACCCATCAATATAAATATAGAAATGACCTGCATAAGAGATTTGCAGCACCACAAACACACAAATTAGGATAACTAATACATTATGAAAGTCAGAAGCAAATAGTAGCATCTGAGAAGTTACCCAAGCTGGTGTTAGGACTGGTTTACAAGCTGGGAGTTTCTGCTGTGTAAACTGATAGAAAACTGCAAAAGTACCATATTGGGACTTACTATAAATTAACCTAGACTAAATTAAGAGCAAATATGTCTAATAAAAAAGTAATTGACAGTGTGCCGATGGGTATTTTTCAGAACATAACCTCTAAATTCCAAAAGTAATTTCAAAAACATATTGGCAAAATAACCTCAACAATTATAGATTTTTTTGTTCCCTATAATTCACTTTCCTAATTCTTCGCAAATAGAGTCAAGATTAACTCAGAAAAATGTGCAGTGAAGTGGACCAGATCATTATTTGATCCTCTTAGCATGGTGGAGTTGACCAATAACTCTCAGGGATAAAAGTTCCAAGCAAGATTTAGATGGATGGCAACCTCAGTTATAAAGTTTGATGATTCACTACTTAATCCAAAATAATTGGACAAACCCTACATCCGAGACACATGGATGATGTTGGAGGACATGAAAGCCCATTACGTATATTTTTGTTCATGCATTCAGTAACTAAATGCCTGTATTTGAAGAGAGAGAGAGAGAGAGAGAGAAAATTAGGCACAACATATGTTTGCAAGAATCAGGTGCAGAACTGTAATAACTCTTTCTGGAAGTTTACAGGGGTGCTGAGGGTTAAAACAACTCTAGTAGATAATTCGGACAAAAAAGATCAAAAGTGATTGACACACATCTAAAGGCAGATGTATGGAATTTCTTCTTGTGAATATGAATATGTGTCTTAATCTCTTGAACCCATTACAAAAGTCTCAGTCTAATGTAACAATCAACAATAAAGGACAACAGCAAACTAGATAATTAACAGAACATATAACTAAGGGATATGCAATTAGCAGATAATGGGATATGTAATTATAAAATCACCGATGGAACTATTTTGAGGTTCCCTTCCCTCCAGATTTCTCAAAAATATGTTCATTTATCAAATAACTTTATGTCATTTAACTGAATCATACTAATGTCTAAGCCATACTATCTTAAAATATTAGAAAATTAAGATATCAAAACCTTCATGTCTCTAAGGTATATGTATTCAAGTACTTTAATTAGTGGTAGCAAGTGAAGGTGCTCACGCGGCTTACTTAATTTTACAACCTCTTCAACATAATCATTTAAAATGGATAAACAAACGCTTTAAGAAAATATTCCCATGAAACCAATGATATCACGAATGAGAAGTTGCCAACAAAAAAAAAAAACAAAACAAAACAAAAACAAAAACAACACAAAACAAGTAATTACCTTCATGTCTCCCAGAATGTATTGGAATTGTTCGGTCTCCTGTTGCAACTGCTGAGATGCCTCCTCCATCGACGTCCATTGATTCCAAGTTTCAGCAATGCCACTGCACAGAACTTATCTTTTGAAGTCAGTCCTTTAGTTCTAATGAGAATTCTTTGGCTGACTTAGGTGCATAACGCTACAGAATCAGCGACATAACAATGAGTTTAAGTTCTTATCCTGATATCTAGAAATAAAATTCTAATGGGTTCGTTGTCTGCTTTCCCAAATGATCAAATTTCTTAGGATGTAAATGTACATTGTATTCGCTTTCCTTAACATTCTCAGTAACAGTACGAATGGTAACAGACTTTCGCTGTCCTAACATATTTCCAATTTCTATTATTGTTTTCCCACATTTTCTCAGCGACCAGTCATCGTACTAAGACGATAGGGGATACCTGATAACTTGTATGAAGAGTCAAGACCCCCAGCAGCAGGCGCGCAGAAATGGGTATGGAAATTCGCCGGAAAGTGAAATGAATTTCAGAGGCGTCAGATTTTGGTATTACCTAGAACTGAAGACCCCAGTCCTTCGTATGGAATCAAAATGAGCGGAGGGATTGCTTCGGGTGATGGGAATTGAACTTTGTGCCATATTCTTAGCTTTCATAAGAGAACCATGAACGAGAGAGATTCTTTTACCTTTATATTTTTTTTATGAAAAATACAAAGGTATCATATAAAAATAATTTTATAAAATGAAATATCTTAATTACGGTATTTCAATATATAAAATTATATTTTATATAATTTCTTTTATTGCAAGTCCTTTTCCTCTCCTTTGAATTTTAGATCACATAACAAGAGCCTTTCAAAAAAATAATTAATTAATTAAAAGATAAAAAATTGGATAATAGAAGCTAATATTGAGCTTATTTAGTATTGTTTATTTATCCAATTGTATTCGGACGCGATCATATAATACAATCTTGAGTATTTATTTTTATAGATGAGATAAAATAAATTAAAATTAAAATTAAAAAATAGACTAAAATATTATTATAATATATATAGGCTTATATATAGACTTTTTTTTTAATATTAGTTTTATTTTAAAATTTGGAAAAATTGTTTTGATATTAGAAAAAATTAAATTTTTTATTTTATTTTATTTTATATAAAAACTTTAATAAAATGAGATGAAAATTTTCTAAAAAATAAACAAAGCCTAAATTCGGGTCATAAGTCGGATCAGAACATAAAAGAATTAAAATTTTTTAATTTCAAAATTCGACTACTTGGGTAGATCAATTTTCCAAAAAGAGAAATTACTTTTTTCGGTTTGTACTCACTTCCATCTAAGGATGTAACCAATTCGATTCGGTCTGATTTTAGATAAAATCTAGAACAGGATTAATACTACCAATTTTACATTTTTTTTAAATCGATTATGCATCGATTATCCTCTAAAATCGGTAATACCAAATTTACTAGTTTCGATCATATTTCTCGATTTTGAAATTAGTCTATTCAACTACTACTATATATATTAATATTAGATATAGTGATTAAAATAATTATATATTAGTATTTGTTATAACAAGTTTAATTTTTTATAACTATATCATTGATAGTGATGGTATTAATAAACTAATAGTATTAGTATTAATATTATTATATCATTATTTTCATATGTAGTTATTTAATATAATAATTTTTATATAGACTTAAAATATATTACTAATTATAGTATAGTATTAGACTATGGCCGGTTTATTTAGTAAACTCAATTTTATTATTCACAACTCATTTTGTACTTTCAACTTATCTCAATCACTCATTTTAAATTTCAACTCATCTCAACCACTCATTTTATTACTATTCATAACTCATCTCATTTCATCTCTGAATCCAAACGAAATTAGTATTAAACCATAAATTATAAATTATAACTAATTTATATTATATTCTAATATATAAAATATTCTATATAATATAAAAAAAATTATTTTATATTATATATAATATTAAAAAAATTAATTTAAAATATATATTATATTGATACGATTTGATTAAGTCTGATCCGATTTTAAAAAACTTAGAATTGCAACCAAATTGACACCCACCAATTTAGAACTAATTTTAGACTAGTATCGACTTAAAATAGGACCAATTCTACCATTTTAGATTGATTCGTTTTAATTTTCTGATTTTTTCTTTGAACCAAATCGACATCGTATTACAAAAATTGATTCTAAACCAATCTTAAAATAGGACCAATTCTATCAATTTAGACTAATCCAATTTAGTTTTATTTGTTTTGGAGGATAAGATCAAAAATCTAATAAATGTCTTAAATTTATTATTATACTTTTTTAAATTTCTATATAAAATATAATAAAAAAGATAAATTTTTTAAATTTTTAAATTTTTATATCACTTTTTAAATCTTCTTACAAAATTAATATCAAAAATATATTTTATAATAATATTTTATTTTATTATTTTTATTTTTATTTTTATTTCATCCAATTCCAAAACAAACGGGACTATAGGCCTGCCCTTTACAGTAACTTTGTAGTTTGTTGAAAGTTGGAAGTGAGCGTTGCGCAAGGGGCACCTGTAAACCCTAAAATCCGAGCAAAATATTCAGCAATCGGCAGAGTCACCGAAATGCTAATTAAAACATGCCTCGGATTCGACGTTTCAGACATCTCCTCCACGATCCTTTCCTACTCAAATTCCCACTCTTTTCCGCCACCCAAACAAGACCTTTCAGCATGCTCTCTTCCCTGTTGGATCTCTGCACCGAACCCCGACAGCTGCGACAAGTCCATGCCAGGTTCACCCTCCATGGACTACACCAAAACCCAGCACTCTCTTCCCAACTAATGGACTGCTATGGCAAACTTGGCCTCCTCCAACTTTCCCAACAAGTATTCAACTCCGTTAGTAACCCAAGTTCAGTTCTTTACAGCTCGAATTTGAGAAATTTGTTTAAGTGTGGTGAGTTTGAGAGAACCCTTTTGGTGTACCAAGAAATGGTCATGAATTCCATGTACCCAGATGAAGATGCCTACCCTTTTGTTCTGAGGTCATGTATTTGTTTGCCAGATGCTGGATATGGGAAAAAGGTTCATGGGCACGTGGTGAAACTCGGGTTTGATTCATTTGATTCGGTGGGTTTTGCTTTGGTAGAGATGTATAGGAGCTGCAGTAATTTTGAGAATGAGCAACAGGTGGTTGAAAGAAAGTCTAATGGTGATTTGTATTATTGGAATTCTTTGATTTTTGAGGCTTCTCAAAATGGGGATTTCGGGGAGAGTTTTTGGCTTTTCAAGCGAATGAGAAATGAGAGGGTAGAGCCGGATTCAGATACCATAATTAACTTGTTAAGGTCAAGCGTTGATTTGAACTCGTTACGGGCGGGAAAGGCCATTCATGGTTTGGTTGTTGTGAGCAACTTGTGCGAGGAATTATCGGTGAATACCGCAATATTGTCCATGTATTGTAAGTTGTGTAGTCTGGAGTATGCAAGATTGCTGTTCGAGGAAATGCCCGAGAAGGACTGTGTTGTTTGGAATGTATTGATTGGAGCATATTCTAAAAATGGGTACCCCCAGAAATCCATTGAAATATTGCAGTGTATGGTAAGAACAGGGGTTAGAGCTGATTTGTTCACAGCACTTCCTGTGATTTCTTCAATCACACAGTTGAAGTCTATTGGGTGGGGCAAGCAATTGCATGATTATGTAATAAGAAATGGTTCAGACTATCAAGTATCAGTTCATAATTCTCTTATTGACATGTACTGTGAGTGTGCCCATTTAAGTTCAGCTAAGAAGATCTTCGATTCATTGATAAATAAGACTGTGGTTTCATGGAGCGCAATCATTAAAGGATATATGACCAATGATCAGTGCATTGGTGCTTTGTCTCTCTTTGGCAAGATGAAAGAGGAAGGAGTAAGAGTCGATTTTGTGACAGTTATCAACATTTTGCCTGTTTGTGTGAATATTGGGGCATTAGAAAATGTAAAATACATTCATGGGTACTCATTGAAATTAGGCCTCAACATACTTTCCTCCGTTAATACCGCACTTCTTGTCAGCTATGCAAAATGTGGATACATAGAAATCGCTCGAAAGATTTTTGATGAAGAGAAAATCGGTGGTAAAGATATAATCATGTGGAACTCTATGATCGGTGCATATGCTAAGCATGGAGACTGGCCTAAATGTTTTGATTTGTACAACCAAATGAAGCATTCAAATTTGAAACCGGATCAAGTAACCTTTCTTGGGCTATTGACAGCCTGTGTAAATTCTGGGCTCATTATAGAAGGGAAGGAGTGTTTCAAGGAGATGGAAAGCTATGGTTTCCAACCAACCCAAGAACACTATGCTTGCATGGTTGATTTATTAGGGCGTGCTGGGAAAACGACTGAAGCCAGAGAACTTGTAAAAACCATGCCCTTCAAACCAGATGCTCGAGTTTGGGGCCCATTATTAAGTGCCTGTAAGATGCACTCAGACACCAAGCTTGCAGAGTTTGCCGCAGAGAAGCTTATTATCATGGAACCAAAAAATGCTGGCAATTACATATTGCTCTCAAATATTTATGCTGCAGCCGGAAAGTGGGATGGGGTTGCTAAAATGAGGAGCTTTCTTAGAGATAGAGGATTGAAGAAAACCCCGGGCTCTAGCTGGCTAGAAGTAAATGGACACGTACACGAGTTTCGTGTTGCTGATAAATCTCATCCTAGGTCGGATGATATCTATACCCTTTTAAGAAACATAGAGGTTGAAATCACGGCTAGAAACAAGAGTTCAGAAACGCGGTCTTAGAACTTAAGTTTTTGTTCTTTGGAAACGCAAAGCTCATGCGGTAGCCATTAGTATACCTGCGCAGAGATGGATGCTTTTGAATTGATGTCGAAAGGGGTATATATTATGGGAAGAATTCTCGCAAAGAAGTTAACCACCTCAGACAAACAAGTTTTCATTTCTGGGGCTTCAAGCCATGGCTCTTTTCAATGAAATTTTACTTTGCTCTTAAGCCAGCGCTAAACAGTCAGGATAAGGCCATCTTTTGTGGTTCTGGTCCTACTCTCCATTTTGGCACTGTCCCCATCCAAGCTGTTAAGAGCGAAACCGATCTGGTTTTGGACAAATAACCGGTCTGGTTTTGGACAAATTGTGGGACCGAATTGGTATACACAATTTTGGATTTTAAAAAATTGATCATATACCAGTTACTCTTTTAAACCAAATTTTTTTTTTTTTTATCGGCTTTGGTCGAATTTGATTTGGTTTTTAGTTTTAGTGCTAATTGTCATTCAAAAGTGCTAATTTATATCAAAATTTATCCAAAATAAGACCAAAGCGATCCTGTTATCCCCTAATTTAAAAACTAAGTTATAAATTTTATGTTATAAAATTATAATGTAAAATTATTTTATATATAATTATAAATTATATTAATATATATTATATAAAACATATTATATATTATATAAAAAATTAATTTAAAATATAAATTATGTAAACCGGTCCAGTCCTAAAAAATATATAATCAGTACTGGACTTTTTGGTTCCTTTCTAGCATGAGTAATGTCACATACAGTTGTGGATTTATAAGTGGCGTGTAATCATTTTGAAGAAAAGTGAGATCCATTATTAAAAAAGTTAATTTTTTTTTTATATGAGTTTTATATATATTCATTTTTTTTTAAATAATTAATATTGTTTGTAAATCCATGATTGTATCTATCATTTCTCTTTTAACATAGAAGAATCGATTCTCATCCAAGCTGTTTGCATTACCATCCCTATATCACGTTGATGGATTAGCTCTGATGCATCTGAATCTCTGATGCACCCAGCCCAAGATATAGATAAAAATACATATATAAAAGAAATTGAAGAAAAAATTACTAATTCCAGTTTGATAATATTTATTTTCTTATTTTGTTTCTTAATTTTAGTTAGTTAATTTTTCCTGGTGAAGTTGCTTTGTAAAAGAAGGTCAAACTGCACTTCCTACGTGTCTGGCGTGTTCGTTTATCAAACTAGAGTATAAATTCACTTTAACAGACTAAAGAATATAAATTCTTGATCCGAATACTGCCCCATTAAGGTTATCTTTGGATTTACTCTTGAGACGTAAATACAGTGGACCCAAGTGGAAGAGTCAAAAATGAGAAAGTAAAATGCTTGAGACAAACAAGTTATACAAATGCCGGACAAACGGGCGACGTGACATAATATCACGTCAGCCACTATTTAAAATAAAAATTAAAAATGAGATGCTTCGTGCACAAGCTTCAGGATATCCATTTCCCGCTTCTGATTTGGATTTCGTTGTAGTCGTCGTGCATTTCATTTCCCCTCATCCCACTAGAGCTCGCCGTCGTCTGGGTCACTTCGTCCCCCTTGAGATCTTCCTGCATTTTGGAGCTCGTTGGGCTCTGGGTCAATCTGGTTTGGGTTCGGGTCTGTTGGAATATACAAAATCATGTTGAGGAGTTAGAATTAAAATCTGTAGAAGCCAAGCAGAGGTCCTTATCTTCAAATGTAAAGTGACAGTTAAATTAGTTACAAATGTAAGTTAGTTACATAGAGGAAAAGTTAGTTCTGAGGTGTATAAATAAGGCCTCTTGTATATCTTTTAGTTTCACGAAAGTAAATAGAAGTTAGGACAATACCCTGAATTTCTGTTATATCTATTGGTTTTTTCAGAGTGCATTTTTTAAGATTTTGGATTTTTATATTTTTTTCCATTTCGAGATTTGAAATATAGTGGTAAAAGTTAGGCTCTTGTGAATATTAGCTGGCTTTCGGAGTATGTTTTTGTAAAGGTGGGGAGCTTGTTTCATCGATTTTCTTCTCAATTCTTTCTGAAATTAAAGGCGGCCAAAGGGCTCTTTGGCATGAGCTGCATTTGCTATTAATTCTGTCTATGTGAAGCTCTCTCTGTCCTTTTTTACTTTGGATGCGATAGTTTTGAGTATTGTATTGGGAATGCTAGAAGTAATAGGTTCTCGGCTAAATATGCATTTTGGAACTCTCCATCTTTTGAATGTTCAATGGCACTTGTAGATCAGCTCTGCGTAGTGAGTGAAAAAAGGGAGAAAAAGTTGTCTTGTCTTGAGGAAGCTTTTCCTAAGAATAAGTTTTCTCATTCTTTTATTTCTGCAGCTTTTGATAGGCTTTCTCTTTCTTTGAGCAACATATGTGATAATATGACAATAGATCATGATTTGGCATTCTATCAAGCTGAACTCTTTATTCCTGAGATGAGATTTATAGCAACATTTGGCACCTTGATGATAGTCTTTGAAAACCGGGATTATTTAAATTACTGCATTCAGATAATTTTGTCCTTTTTTTTACTTTTAAACTATTCTCTCATATTACATTGTGACATGCAGCAAAGAATTTTGGAGTTACTGAATTTGTGAACCCAAAGGATCACAAGAACCCAATTCACGTGTCATATAGGAAGGTAGTGGCTATCATGATTCATGAATAACAGACTTTCATGTGATCTGGTTTCAATGATTTTGTTGAATGATAGGATTAAATGATAAAGTATTTATTATGCTGTGAAGATGCTGCCAACCCGCCAAAGTAATTATTTTGTTGAAACTCAAAACACATTTCATCACCTAATATATATATTAGAAACTTCTAATACCTTTAGCAGCAGCCAGCAAGGTAGATTTCCATGAGAAAAATAGAAAGCATCATTTTTATACAAATTCTGCTAAGCATTTATCATTTGTGTGATCTTAACTTGAAACTCTTGACCCATTTTCACAGCAAACATGAGCTCCAATAAGATATAATTGATATTTACCTACCTTTTTATAGGGTAACAGTTTTGTGTAACATGCAGGTACTAAGACCCAACTCTACACTTAAGCCCAACTTTACCTTGAAAGATTAAACAGACTACTCGGCCAGGACTTATTGAAGGTCCTGTCCCACTATCTTGCTTAAGCCTGCTCTGCACCTGTCGAAGGGAAGAAGCTGAAAGGTTACAAAGGAGATTTTGACAAAGAGGAGTGATCTGCCATAGGGTTGAATCGAGATAGGGAAAGACGACGATTAGAAGAGAGAGAAAGGGATATGCAGGAAGGGCGAAATAAAAGGGGCCGAGGCACAAGGGTGAGGGGCATATTCTTTGTATCAGTTTTAAGATTTTTCATTGTTATTTGTGTTTGCAAAAAGTACTACCCTGTTAGGGTTTTGATAGGGCTTTGGAATCATTCAAGGCTAATTTTTGCATATAGGGTTGCAGGGAATGGAGTTTTCTCCACTCTCTTTGAATGTTGTTGGTTGATGCGACACTTAGTTTATATCTATTTTTATATTATCATCCTCTAATTGTTGTTGATTTTGAAAGAATCTCTTGTTCTTGACCTGTTGTAGATTCATGACACAATTGGACCTTGAAATAATCAAGGATCCATTAGCTTAAGAGTCTTGAAATGAAAAAGGATGTCAATATTGTGAGGGGTTTATTTCTTTTGGTGCTTTAATGTGAGTATGAATGTTTGTTTGGATTTAAATGTTAATGTCTTGATTGATTTAACACGAGCAAATGCACCTAGTGACCAACAACTCATTGGTTGAGGAAACCCTAACTTTGTACCCCTAGTATTTACTTCCTTAACAATGTCAGCCTTAGCTCTAAGATTTTAAAATTATTTTTTTATGTTAATTGTTTTTCTATCAATCCACTTTTCAAGAATTAAAATTGCATATCTAAGTTTTTCATGTTGACAATAATTAATGTTTTTAGAGTAGTTTCGACCCCTCATTTATGATGACAAATAACAGATCCATCCTACATATTGTATACACTCAATGCACATAGTCTATTTTATTCTCTCAATAAATTACACCAAACTCACTCCACAAATAAAAATCTATTTGGAAGCATTATTTGGTGAGTATCATTTTTCCAATACCAAAGATAAAATTGTTAAAGAAGTTTATGGTCCTAGTTGGTTAGTTGGAAGAAAGTTTGTTAACCGATGGAGTGTGGTGGTTTGGGAATTAAAGATCCAAGGGTTTTTAATAAAACTTTACTTGGAAAATGGTTTTGGAGATATCCTTTAGAAAGCATAGCTCTTTGAAAAAATGTTATTGATGCGAAATATGAAAGTTTGTGGGGAGGTTTGTGTTCTAAAGAATCTAGTGGAGTATACAGGATGAGCTTGTGGAAACTTATTAAAAAAATGTTGGGATTCTTTGTCAAACAATATGAGATTGAAGGTGGGAGATAGGAAGAAGATACTCTTTTGGCATGATTTGTAGTGTGGGGATACTGGTCTTAAGCTAGAATTTCCTACACTTTTTAGAATAGTAAGGGATCAAAACGTAGCTGTTGGTGATTCTTACTGCAATAGTGATAATAATCTTGAATGAAAAATAATTTTATAAGGGATGTTAATGATTGGAAAGTAGATGAAGTTAAGGCTTTGTTGGTTAGACTCTACAGTTGAAAGTTGATGATAGAAAGAGAGGATAGCTATGGGCTCCTGCTAAAAATGCTTAAGTTTTCAGTTTCATCTCATTACAAAATTTTGTTAAGCCACAATAGTTGTGTTTTTCTTTGAAAAAATATATGGAAAATAAAAGTTCATTCCAATGTTGATTTTTTTTTTTTTCTATTGGGTGGCATCTTTGGGTAAAGTGTTGACAACTGATAATCTTAAAAGGAAAGAAATTTTCATTATTGTTTAGTGTGTTATGTGCAAAAAGGACGTAGAATGAGTTAGTCATCTTTTTCTTCACTGTGAAGTGGCAAGACTCTTGTAGAATGAGGCATTAAAATTGACATTTTTACATTGGATGATGCCTAAAGAAGTTGAGGATTTATTGGTAGGGTGGAAGGGTTTAGGGTAAGAAGGCGGTTAGTGTTTGGAAAATAATAAATTTTTATCCTCTGTGGTATATGTGACTTAAAAAAAGTGGGAGATGCTTCAAAAATAGAGAACGCTCATTGGGAGATCTACAGGATTTTTTCTTGAGTATTTCAGATTTTAGGCCAAATCTTTTGTAATGGAAGACAACTTTTTGAATCTGTTTTAAGTCTTTGGTTTTAGTTTTATTTTTGTTTCTAGAAGTTGTAGGTATTTCCTCCATATGCGTCTTGTGTACTTGAACTTATGTCTACTTCTTTGGAATAAGATTTTTATTACTTATTAAAAAAAGGTTTATGGTCTTAATTAAATAACATGATTGTAATTGATCATAATGAGCCTTTAAAACTAGCATAATAAGGTATATTATGTCTTTTATTGTAGAATGCTTATTTTGATTTAAATTGATATGGTCAAACCATAATTCAACCTTCCAATTATCCAATGAATAATAACCATGAAATAGAAAAATATAAGAAAAATGGATGTTCCCCTTGGTCATCATGATATTTGCATTAAGACATGTATGAGTGGGTGGAGGTAATCAGTTGGATTTTGTTTTTATAATTGAGATAGACATGTGAGGTTGTGGAGTACCACCATTTTTAGGCTTCCATCTCGTGTAAACTTCAAATTCTTGACAGTTCAAGGACAGAATTCTTTTGGGGCACAAAAAAGATCTTTCATTTTTATGAGATTGTATTTTCTTCTTTCCTTGAAATTTTTAAAACGAATCCTACTTTCGGGAGTTAGAAAAGATTTGGATACTATTTTCCAGTTATGGGTTTAAGTTCCATTGAACAACCATCTCAGATCTTCTTGAAAATTTCTTGTCTCATTTTAATTACTTAAATTTGTCTAATATTGATAGAATGGAGTTCTATATACTGCTGGTGAGGACCGGAATATTATAGCATGGGACATAAAAAGCGGGAAGGTTGTATATTACATTGACAATGCTTATTCTTATCGTTTAAAAGGTGGTGGTGTGCTCACAAGAAATGATGGTACTGCTTTCGTTGAAGATCCGTATCTAGTTGTATCTACATCGTCGCATTGTCCAAGGTTGGTTCAACAGATTAGGAGGCTGTTGCCTAGATGAATAACAAAATAGGGATGGTGAATTTGGTTATATTAAAAAATTAATACTTATAAACCAAATATACAATATAAAATATAAACAAAATATGAAGCAGCAGGAAATATAAAAAGTAAGGGTAAGAATACGCAAACTCAGTATTTTAACGAGGTTCAGCCTCACTGCCTACGTCCTTACTTCAAGCTATCCCTTAAGGATCCCAAAGTCACTATTCAATCTCTTTCAGGTAGAGATAGAAACCTATTACACCTTTGAGCAATACCGCTACAAAGAATCCGTATAGAACATCCTCTACACTTATAATCACCTTATACTTGATGATTCAACTATTCCCTGTGCAAAACACCTTCTACACACACAAGAATTATACACACCCTCTTACAAATACAAGAGCTGATAGTGGGTAGATTATCATAGTACACTCCTTAATGAATGAAATAAGAACAATACAGCATAACCTATATCTCTCTCAATATGATAAGGATTAAAGTACAAAATTTAGATAAGAAAGAATGAGGGTTTTGAGAAAATTATGCAAAACTTAGCAATTGATGTGTAAACTCTTATTGTAATTTTAACAAAAATCGAGTTATTTATAGGCAAATAAGTTTTTATATTCAAACTTGAAAAGTTTCACATGTCAAATAAGAGTACTATTTACTTTTTAAAAAATTCAAATAAAAACATTTCATTTTTTTTATATTTGTGAAATAAAATTCTATTCATTTTTTAAAGAAATCACACCTAATTTTTGACTTTTCATATATAACAAAATGAGCATGATTTATTTTTCAAACCAAATCATCTTTTTTTTTTCATTTGTCAAAAAAATACACAACCACCTTTCAAGATTTTCAAATAAATAATCTATATTTTATATTTGTAAAAAAAAACACATAACCACCTTTCAAGATTTTCAAACAAAATCATCAATTTTTTGGATTTATCAAAAAAACACACAACTACCCTTCAAGATTTTCAAACAACACATGTACATGTTAAAGATGACAATCAATCATTTTAAAAATTCAAATCTTTATGCATATGTGGAAAAATAATAATAATTTTTGGAATTAAATATTTTAATAAAATTATGCAAATGTAAAAAATGCAATTTGATACTTTATGAGAAAATATTAATTTTGAACCTTAATCCAATTTCAAATTTTAAGAGATGTACAAAATTATTCTATGATCTTCATTTGTAGACTTGATCTTCTTTTTGCTTATACTTGATTTTTTGAGGTGCTTAGCTCTCTTCATGCATAGACAACTTGAGTTTGAGTCTTAAATTTATTTGTTATCATCAAAATCTATACATGGATACGAGACTTGAAATCTTGAGTTCTACAGAATCTTGTATTTTTTATTGATATTTTTTTAAAAGTAATTAGGTGTTATGCTCTCTCTGTACTTGGTTGTGTTTAATTGATTGGTTGCATGGGGAAGTTGTTTAAGGGCTAGAATGGCAATTAATTTGTCTAAGCCACTGGTGTGAGGCAGATGGGTGCAATTGGAAGATAAGAAGTTTTGGGTGTCGATTAAATATGAGAGGCTTCAATCCTTCTGTTTCCAATGTAGTATACTAGCCCATAAAGGAAGACTATGTAGAAATACAAGAAGTAATGATACGGACGACGAAAATAGGGCTATGCAATTTGGGCCATGGCTCAGAGCACAACCTAGAATCCAAAGAATTTTCAAAACTAAGAAGTATCAAGGAACTGAAAAATCCTCCCATAATCAAAAAGATTGTAGCCACAAAGATACTAAGGTAGATAGTTCTAGAACAAAGCAAGAACATGGTCGAAACCAGGTCTTTGTTAGCAAAGAAGGAAAGCCCAACAGATATGAAGAAAGTTGGATTAAGCCTCAAGAAGTTGTTGTGATTGTAAATGAAAAAGAGGAAGTAGACTCAAGTAAGAGCAAATAGTATAATAAAGAAGAGCAGAATGCAGTTTCAAAAGAGGAGAATCAAAAGAAAAAAGGCCCATCCTGGAAAAAGAGAGCTAGGGAACCAAGTTCTAGAGACACGGTGGAAATGATACAACCTCTCTATTTAGAGGGAAAGAGAAAAAAGCCTCAAAATACTAAAGGTAGTAATAAGGGGAAGAGGACAAATCATGAAGTTGATATAGGTAGCTTGGACTTGGATGTCGAATGGGTGGAGGTCGCTGAGCAGCCCCACCAAGCCCCATGAAAGCCCTTAGTTGGAATCGTAGGGGGCTTAGGAACCCTCATAAGTTAGAGAGCTCAAAATGCTGATTAATACGAAGAAGCCTAATTTTGTGTTTCTAATAGAAACTAAATGTGGTAGACAGAGAGTAGAAAAAGTAAGAGATTTTGTTGGTTATGATGCCAGTTTTGTAATTGATAGTGCTAGCTATATTGGAGGTATAGCATTTTTGTGGGATAGTAAGCATAGCTCTGCTTTGGGGATTTTAACATAATCCTTAGCCATCACAAGAAACTTGGTGCTGCACAAAGATCACAACAACAGATTGATAATTTCAATGAATGCATAAACTTTTGTAAATTAAGTGATCTTGGGTATGAATGCTAGAAATTCACTTGGAGTAATAGAAGAGATAGAAGGCAATTTACAAAGGAAAGACTAGATAAAGGCTTTGGAAACAAGAAGTGGACCGAGATATATATGGAGAATACTATCCAAAATCTGGCAGCAGTCAAGTTTGACCATTGCCCAATTTTCATAGCCAGTACAATGAGAAGTAGATCCACGGGTCGACAAGAGCTCAACAAAGAGAAAGTTTTTAGATTTGAAGCTAGTTGGAAGCTACATGAAGAATGCAGTCAGATAATCAGTGAGAAATGGAACTAACAAGGATTTCTCCAAGGTCAGAACTTAGAAAGGGTTTTGGGCAAACTGAACAATTGTAAAACAGCATTAGAAGGTTGGAACCAGAATCAATTAAAGATCAAGTCTCAAGTCCGAAAAAGGAATCTACAAAAGCTGGCAGATCTACAAGATGCAAATGAGGGATGTTACAATGAAGAAATCAGACACATTCAACAAGAGATTGAGAGAAGCTTGGAAGTAGATAATGAGAAATGGAAACGGAGGGCAAAGCAGCTATGGTTGCAGTAAGGTGATAGAAATTCTAGTTACTTTCATAGATGTGCTAATCAGAGGAAGAAGAATAATGCAATCAGAATGTTGACTCTAGAAGATGGTGCGACTATCTATGAACCATCAGAGATCAAAGAAAGCTTCTACCAGTTCTATAGACAATTATTCACATCAGCTCAACCATCAGAGATAGAGGATTGTTTGAAGTTTGTTCAGCCGAAAGTCACACAAGAAATGAATAGCAGATTAAATCAGAATTTCAGTGCAAAGGAAGTGAAGAAAGCATTGTTTGAAATGAAGCCTCTTGGAGCTCCAAGCCCGGACGGATTTGCAGCAGTCTTTTACCAATCGTAATGGGATTTAATTGGGGAGGATGTCATGAAAATAGCTCTGAAAATTCTGAATTAAGTAGGTAATTTAGAAGTTGTTAATGAGACTTTTATTGTTTTAATTCCTAAGCTTAGAAATGCTAAAACAATCTCTAATTTTCGCCTCATATCATTATGCAATGTCCTTTATAAAACAGTGTCTAAAGGTATTACAAATAGGATTAAAGGCATGCTTGATTAGATTATCACACCCACTCAAAGTGCATTTATTCCTAATAGAATGATTCAAGATAATATTATTGTTGCTTTTGAAGCACTACATTCTATAATTGCCAAAAGGAACAGAAAACAAGGATATATGGCTATCAAGTTAGATTTAAGTAAAACATTCGATAGGGTTAAATGGATTTTTTTCACAAAACAATGGAAAAACTAGAATTCAATGACAGTTGGATAAGATTGATTATGAGATGTGTATCTTTAGTAACATACTCTATCTTGATCAACGGGTAACCACAAGAGAAGTTATATATATCTAAGGGAATAAGACAGGGAGATCCTCTGTCTCCCTATCTTTTCCTCTTTGTGGGGGAGGTCTTAGTTCCTTGATTAATCAAGCAGAAGAGAGTAAATTGATACATGATACCCGATCAGTAGAGGAAAGTTATCTATAAACCATTTACTCTTCGCGGATGATAGTATCCTATTTTGTAGAGCAAATGTAAGAGAGTGGGCTGCAATCCATATAATTCTGAACTTATATGGATCGACTTCAGGTCAAAAGCTAAATAGGTCAAATTCCTCCATCTATTTCAGTGCAGATACAAAAAGAGAAATTAAGGAATACATCTTGAGTCTTGCAGGAACCAAAGCTGCATCATCCTATGAGAATTATTTAGGACTTCTGGCTCTAGTGGGGAGATCCAAACAAGTAGCATTCAAAGGTATATTGAATAAGATAAGAGGAAGAATGAACAATTAGAAAACTAAATTTCTTTCTCAAGTGGGGAAGGAGATATTTTGAAGGCAGTGGTGCAAGCAATACCTAGCTATTGTATAGGAGTATACAAATTACCCAAGACCTTGATTAAAGAAATGAATAGTTTGATGAATTAATTCTTTTGGAACCATATACACAAGAGAAAAAGACTCATTGGGTGGCTTGGAATCAAATAGGGAAAGCTAAAACCAAGGGAGGTTTGGGGTTTAGGGAATTTGAAAAGTTTAACATAGCTCTATTAGCTAGACAATGGTGGAGAATTGTTCAGTTCCCAAATTCATTAGCAGCTACGATTTTAAAGCATAAATACTTCCCTAAAGATGAATGGTTAAATGCTAAAATGGGGGCCAGACCATCTATGATCTGGAGGAGTTTAATGGCTGCCAAAGGATTCATTGAAAAAGGATCTACATGGAGGGATGGCAATGGTCAGGCGATTCAAATCTGGGGGAGTAAATGGTTGCCGAAATCATCCAGCTGTAAAGTTCAATCACTAAGGAGACATATGAATGTGGATGCAAAGGTTTCAAATCTCATGATAGGCTCACCAAAAGAGTGGAATCAAGAATAATAGAGTTTATTTTTGAACCAAAAGAAGTTAACCTCATTTGCAAAATGCCCATAAGTATCCATAGAGAAAAAGATAGACTTATATGGCAGGGGTCAAAGGATGGGAAATTTCCAGTTAAAACAGTTGGTAACAAGCTCCAAGAGAAGTGTGAATTGGAAAAAGGACAGGCTTCCTCTTCAAACCCAAATTAATTGGGATGGACTGATGTGTGAAACCTAAACATCCCAAATGTTACTAAGGTGTTTACATGGAGGGCATGCTTAGATTCTCTCCCCACAAACTTGAACTTATATAAAAGGAGAATTTGTGATTCATCTTTATGCCCTATTTGCCAAATTAGGGAGGAATCTACCACCCATGCATTATGGGGATGCGAGTCGGCCAATGATGTCTAGAGTAATAGTGCAAGATTTTTCCAAAAAAGAAATGAAGAGGCGGATACTTTTGAAGATTGGTACAGCCAGCTTAAAGTGTTGGGGGATCAACAGCTCAGGGAGATTTTTACCATGATTTCCCGGGCAATCTGATTAAGAAGAAACCAGCTGATTTTTGATCATTTATTTACACATCCTTCACAAGTGGTGACTAAAGCTATTTCTTCTTTGTAAAATTACCAAGAGGCGCGGACTGGTATTAATTCTTCCACCAGCTTGAGACCAGCAACACAGCAGGTATGGACTTCACCCCCACAAGGTTTTATTAAGATAAATTGGGATTCTTCCCTCAATACCACAGCTAGTAGGATAGAGATTGGTTTGATTGCTAGAGATCATAATGGAACAACCATACATACAAAGCAAGTGTCAAAGCATGGTTTTATGAATCCCTTGCTGAGTCAAGTGGAGGGCTGGAAGCTACCTTGCTGACCAGAGAACTAGAGTTGAACAAGGTCATCCTTGAAGGAGATAATCAAGAAGTAGTGACAAGTATCAATCTAGGGATAGATACATGGGATAGTGTGGGGTTTGTATTAAACAATGTAAGGCTATTTTGTCAAATATAGAACATTGGAAGGTGAAGTTCATTAGGAGGAGTGGTAATCACTCGGCTCATAGACTAGCTAGACAAGCCTATTTGCTAGCGGAGGTTTTAGTTCTACTAGTTGTCCAGTATTAGCTCATGTATCCTCTTGTTCTTCTTTGAATGATGAATCAGGTTTTCATCTAAAAAAAAAGGTTTAATTGATTGGTTTAATAAATTTCTTTTTGCTTTTAAAAAAACATGTTGGTATTCAACATCAATCATTACGGGAAACGTTTGGTAAAAATGTTATTCAGAATCATGCGGAGAAGATATAGCTTCTTGTATACAAATATAGCCATGTGTATTTTTACTCTTTATTGCATATAAATACTTACATAGGTTAATAATCCCTAAATCCTCTCTCTCTACTTTTCCTTCACCAAGCGTTCATTTTGTTAGTAAATGACGCTCAAATGGGTTATGAACCGTTGAACATCTATCTAATAGACTTGAATGAAGTAAGATGTTTTTTTTTTGTAGTAGTATTAGATATAATTATGAATTGTGCAAGGATTACGTATTCATTTTAAAAAAGGATCAAATTTACTATTAAAAAATTATTATTATTATTTTATATAAATCCTATATTTAAGTTGTGTTTGTGCAATAAGATAATCTAGATATTTGTGAATAGTAATAAAAAAAATAATGATAAAATAATAAATAGTAATAAATAATAATGAACAATAGATAAAAAATAAAAAATAAAAAAATTATAATAGAGTATTATAAAATATTTCCACTATCCAAATTTAGTTTTATTTACAATTTTAAAATGAATGTGGCGTTTGCAGACTCTAAATATCATTTCTCATTCAGTAATTCTACAGACAAGCGACTGTAGAAAAACGTGGACAAACGTCTGATGTGCTATTTTAATTTAATAAAAAGAGGGGAGTTGGTATTTTGCCACATTAGCTCCTCATTGTTGTGCATCGTCGACATGCAGAGCTCCTCATCTCCCGCTTGGTGTCTTCTCATAGAAGCTCCATGGTCTTGTCGATGTTGGAGATCTTTAAGGATTTGTGCGGCATCGAGTCCATGGGGCTTGAGTCTCTTTGTGGTCTCGTCATTGAAGGTAAGCTTTGACTTAGTATTCGCCCACATCAGATATAAGAGAATAATGAAAACCCAAACATAGAGCACCTATAAAAATGTGACAATCTAGGACTGAAGTTTTTGACAGAAATCCCAGAGGAAAAAGGGATGGAAGGAAATCAAATGAAAGTGACAGGGAGAGAAACTCACCATTTTTCTTAATTTCCCCATACATTTTCTAAGAAAAGAAAAAGTAACAGATCGAAGCTCTGCACTTGAACAGATATCCCTTCTTCTATTTCTCTCTCTTTACAAAACAAACAAAAGAGAGATTCTTTTACTTGCACACCTCCTATCATTTTCTTTAAGAATTCCTCTTTGTAAGGGAGAAAAAATCAAATCTTGCCGAGAAGGTTACAATGATGAGAGAATATGAGGAAGACCAGTTGGCATTGTCCAATATATGTTTCCTATTTTTCCTATTTTTTTATTTTATTATTCTTTTAACTTTGATTATTTTTCTTGAATATCAAGTTGCACAATATTATTTTGAATATAAGTTCTTTTTTTTTTCTGTTGAGAAGCCATAACAATTCTTCCCTTGATTTTACTAAGAAGGCATCCAATATTGCTAAAGAAGTTCTTGATACCATCCATGTTGCATCAGATCCTTTGGAGGTATCTTTTTGTTTCCTTTGCATCTTCTAGTTATAACAAAATGGTGATTTCAGGATTTCTTTTAAGTAAATAGGAATAGTAGTTTGAGAAGAGTTTGTGCTATGAAAGTTTAGCTTTTGGTTTAGGATCGCACTTCAGGCCGGATGGGTGTCACACCCTTTTTCACACCCAACTAATAGGAACATGCCACATGAGTATTTCATAAAAAAGTGAAATGAACGTAGATGTACCGAATCCCCTCTCTCCTTCTCAAATCGTGCGGTATTTTAGTGCTCTGTCGTCAAACACAGTCCACCTACACAATTTCCGTTCGTGATTTCCGTCCTTTCTTCGTTATTTCTACCCATCTTTTTTTGTATTTTCCTTTTATTGCTGCCTCCATTTCTTTCTCTCCTTCTTTCAGTTGATTTTGGCATTTGCCATTGCAATCATTTTCATCTTCATTTCAATTAATGCTTTCCATTTTCATCTTAGGAAGGGAATATCTTTCATAATTGAAAAACCAATTTGAATTTAAAGAGGAAAATGGAAAAGAACCCACTTACGCTATTCTCAAGTAATTTTTTTTTTAGTTTTAAGTATTTCCAAGAAATTTCTCACATTGGTTTGCTGTTGATTCACGTTCTTTAGACAATAGAAAATTTTGAATTGGAGATTTCATCGCAGTTGTGGTGTGCTAGACTTCTCTAAAATCCAAACACTTTTACCAGATCTATCGGCACGAGCTTGAACTTCCATTTGTCGTGATTTTTGTTTGATAAGTGTCCTTTTTCATTAATCACTTACTAATCCGGCTCAAGTTTAAAATATGTGAGAGAGAACGAAAAGAGAGAGGATAGCTGAGGGGAAGAAAGGGATGACTGAAAGAGAGAGAAAGGTTGAGAGAGAGATTAAAATTTGAGAAATTATTGCTTCAAATCAGTTCTACTATAAATAACATAGATTTCTTATATGTCCGATTCTTATTGGCAGGTGTAAAATAGAACTTCACACCCATCCTATTTGAAACTTTTCCCTTTGGTCTAATATAATTGGATGGGAAAAGCAACAAGTAGGATGGGTGTAAATTTAATTTTTAAACCCACCAATACAAATCTGCCACCTAAGAGGTGTATAATTTAAAATTTATACTCACATTCACATAACTTTATTTATTTTATTTCTCAATCTCTTTCTCTCTCTCCTTCCATCGCTTCCCCACCCCTAACGCCTGCAACTCCCTCCCTCCACCCCGACGCCTGCAACTCCCTCTCTTAATGCAAACACTTCATGCAAACACTTTCTTGGAAAACACTTGAGCAAAATGCAAACTTTCTTTGGTAATTATCATGAGATCATTAGTCAAGGTGTGTAACTGGGTTGTTGGTTTGCTTCCCAAGGCTGCATTGGTTTCATGCAAGAATTGGTTGCCCTTCCATAACTATGCGGAAGAAAAATGGGAGATTTTGTTACTGTTAGATTTTAGGGTTTAATTTTTGATTGTGAAAATATTATAAACATTTGTAGTGGTTTTTATTTGTACATATATGTAGTTTCCAGTTTTTGTATTTGTTTACTTATAAAAAAGAACTAGTTATTGTATTTTGGCATTGTAGTATATCTGTAACAGTAAAACATTTAGTGTCAATTTTACAAATTTCCTACCATCATTGCTAGATATTATCCTTTAGCACAAACGTCATGCTCAAGCATTTTTTTTTATGGAAATTGGCGAAGCATTGCATGTATTTTTCTTTGGGAGGCAAAATATGAGAGAATGAAATGCTTATTTGCATAGAACCCCAAACTTGTATTAGAGAGAGAGAGAGAGAGAGAGAGAGAGAGAGAAAATATGAGAGAGAGAGGGGGGATAGATAGATGAGGAGAGGGTGAGACAGGAAGTGGTCTCCAAAACTTTAAAGTTTAATCACCTGTGTGAGGGTGTAATTTTTTTTTTTTTATGTAAATACTTTTGTGGCAGTATTTAATTGGCTAGTGTAGAAATCATATTCACAACCGCCCGGCTCCAAGTGCCACCCTTGAATTAATTTTGATCTCGATAATGTCGATAAATTTTAGTGCAAAATGTAAAGACGTTATCATACCAGAGCTTAAATAATTCAACCTGAGAAAACAATATTTGTTATAAAACTCAAATAAAACTACTATTACAAGAGAAAAATACTTATAACTCTTTATTACTCAATAACTGGATTTTCTCTTTTCTTTTATTCCTTTTTTCTTTCTTTTCCTTTCATTCTCTGATATTTTTGTACAAATAAACGTTATCAAACTCTCTTTATATAGAGAGTTTGAGAATGGAGAAGGGGAGGGGTCATTCACAATAATTTAAAAAGAAGGGGACATGTGATAGTGGGGGGCATTCATTGCCCCCCCTTACGACTTTTTATATAACACTCCCCCTTGAATGACCATTCATAAAGAATTTATCTCGTTAAAACGTTGTCAAGGAAAATTCAGTGAGAAGAAAAACCAATGGCGAAAGAATAAGAATAGAGTGTTCTTATATATCTTTAAGTGTTTTAAGATTGCCTCAATCTTAGCAAAAGAAAAAGAATACAATCAACACAAGTTTTCGAGATATTTACTCCCCCTGAAAAGTGCATGACGATAGATCTTTAAGTTTTCACATTTCAATGATCTGCACAATTTTTTTGAATGTTGCAATTAGTAATGCCTTCTTGAATAATTCTGCCAGATTATCACTTGATCGTATCTTGGATATATCCTCTTCTGATTTAAGTGATACAAGCAGTATTATGTTCATATAAAATTATTGGGTATATATTGAGTTGAAAGATCACATTTTGAGTCATTGGGTATAAAATTATTGGGTATTGGGTATAAAATTATTGGGTATAAAATTATGTTCATAATACAAGCAGTATTATGTTGATAATGAAAGATCACATTTTTCTGGATATATTAAATCATTGATTTCAGCCAAATACACTCTTTACTTATTTCATGAATTGCAATAATCTCTGAGTGATTTGAAGATGTGGAAGATAATATCTGGTTTACAGATTTAGTAGAAATCTGATACCTGCAATAATACTTAAATTCTTCCTAATAATATGCGTTAGTGTTTCAAGTAATAAACAAATATAATTTCAGCATATATAACAGGTTAAGTATTCAAATATGATTTCCATCTAAATAATGTACTAGAGAGAACATGATAATATTCTCATCTAAAATTTTCTCCCCCCACATTCGACGTTATTAGGGAGAATTTGTTTATGTACAGAGGAAAGAGTATTGGAAACCATCCATGTATGATAAAAACTGTAAAAGTTTGATGTCTAATTTTATCGGTTTGGCAGAAAATCAAAATTGCTTAACATTGTTAACAAACAAGATCTTGAAGAGATTTGAAGGTTTCGGGTTGCTATTTAAAAATAACCATTTTATCATTGGTTTACTCCAACAACAAAAAAATCTCACATTTTTCATAGATCTAGTTGTTGTTTATCCATAACGATATTATGTCTGATAGAAATTCCAATGTCCCAGATTTGAATCATGAACCTTTTATACCTCAACCACTCATATTTTCTCCTAAGGCTGTAAACACCATAATAATAGGAGCAGAGATATATCTTTCTAGTAAAATTAATCCTGAAATTGTTGCAGCATTAAGAACCCCCAATACTCAATATGCTGCCTCTCTTACAACCATGTCTCAGAGGCTACTGGCGAGAACGAGTAAGATTGATCATCTTAAAAAATCAAATATTTGAGTTGCATAAAACATTTGCAACTAAAGATAGAAAAAGTAAAAATTTAAGACAAGAAAACAAAGAGCTGAAGAAATTTGTAGACTAGTATTCTCGTGACCTAAAAATATGAATAGAAGAACTGGAACGAGAGAGAGCTCAAATACAAAGTCAACAACAGCAGCTAACGATGAAAATTCAGTGGTTACAAGAAAATCGAGATAGCTGCAATTAATATCGATGGGCTTTTGAAATTATGCATCCAGCATATCTTGTAATCTTGACTAAGTGAGATTTGAAGAGATCATGATTTGTCTTGTTCTTATTTCCATCTTTATAAGAATCATCTTTAATTTCATTTAGTTCGCATCAAATTTTATTCTCATATCTATAATTCATCTGCATTTACATTCTTATTCTACAAATTTTCAATGGCTCATCAGTTTTCTTTCAATATTCCTCACGATCAATATATGAGGCATCCTTCATTTCAGTTACAAGTTGTTCCTGCATCTTCCATGGGTGCCACGTTGCAGCAAGTAAATGATCTGGCTAATAAGTCAAATCGTGAAACTGTTTATGAGCTGGTAACTCTCGATACTTGATACTCCTCCTCTATTGTTGGGTTTTCTGATCGGTTACAATCCAAAAACCATGAGATTGAGAAGCTTACTAGAATGTTTCTATATTTCAACGATCATTCAAGACTTTAACAATAAAGTTGTAGAGTTAAAGTAACAAGATAAGGATTTAAAATCCTTACTTGCCATTTCATTTCGACTGCCTAATCCTTTAGATAAGGATGTTATGTTGTTTTATGAAGAGCAAATGCATTTGAGAGATGAGATTAGAAGTTTCAAATTTTTGTAACTCATCTAGCATTTGAATAATAAGATTTTTTGTTTTCAAATCTATTCTATATAACAATTCTTGTGATCTCTTCAGAAGTTCTAATAAGGTAAATTATCAACGTAAACTACAATAATGGCAAATCTGGATTTTGATAAAAACATATGGGCATATATGATTATTCTCAAATCCTTCTTTCAATAGATACTCGTTAATTCAATTATACCACATACGTCTGAATTGCTTTAATCCATATAAAGATTTTTGAAATTTTATAAAGTACATACTCCTAAATGTACTTGGATTAGATACTTCAAGTATTGTATATCTTTATATATGTCATGATCTAATGATCATTATAAATATGCAGTGACCACATCCATCAACCGCATATCTATTCCTTTTGTAATAATCAAGCCGATTAAAAATTTGAATGTGATTGCATTCATAGTAAGAAAATATGTTTCATAATAACTAATCTCAGATTTCTGTAGGAAATCTTATGCAACAAATCGTGCTTTAGACCACACAATTTCATTGCACAAATACCTACTTATATCTAACAGGCGGTACACCCTTTGGTGTTTGGACAACAGGTCCAAATACATCTCACTTCACTAGTGAGTTTAACTCAGTTTCAATAGCTGCTTTCCATTTTGGCCAATCATTTCTATGTCGACATTCTTTGAGGGTTTTTTGCCTTACTTTTTCATTACTTCTGGTAATGTCAAGAGCAATCATATATATTGTCGACAACAGTTTTATTTCTATCAATAATTTTTCTAATATTCATGAAATGTGTTGAGATCTGATTATTTTCAGGTAGCTGATCATCTTCAGGGGAAAACATTTCATGAAACACCTCTTCAGGAGGTACTCTTTAGGAGTTTCATCTTCAGGAGATTTACACTTTTCAGAAGTTTTCCTCTTCAGGAGGTTTATATTTTTTAGGAGTTTTCCCCTTCAGAAGGTTTACACTCTTCAGGAGCATCGATTTCTTTTCTTTTTATTTTTCTTTATTGTACTAAAAGGTCTTTAACGCTTCAGCCATATCTTAAACTCATCTACTGCTGTTTTGACAACTTATTTTTAAAAGACTTCAATTCTTGTTTAAGCATTAACAGCTGTAATATATGATTTTAAAATACCTTTAGGGTCAATATATACATCCTGTAACTAATTTGCAACACTTTATAAATAGATAATCTTCTGAATTTCTGGTTCACATTCATTTGTCAGAGAATCAAATTTAGACAAGGTTTTATTATTCCAAATAATTTCTTGTCGTGCTTCAGGTATCGACTTTTTGTTATTTCAAAACATGATAAAGATTTACTATAATGTATAAAAACTTAGTATAAGTAAATCAAGTGCTTGACCGTACAACATGTACGTGGCTATTGTTCATTCATACCACATCTATAACAAACGTGTTCATCTTTTTATGAATAATTATTCTGAAGACCTTTACCCTTATCTGAGTTGGATCACTTCTAGTGATACGGTATATTATTATTATCTTTAGTGTTGTCACCTCTGTGACCAATACTTCTATAATTGTTCTACTACATCTATGTCTTTGGTTCCTTTGAAATAATGCACTGTTCACTTCTGATAATGATGTAAATCAAATATTATTAATAGGATGTAACTGGTGATTTATTAACAAAAATCATTATTTAGTTAAATCACTAGAAGACAAAATAAAAATTCAGAATATTTATTGAACTTTAGCTCTCGATATTGCTACTACAGGAGTACATTCAAGATATGAAAAATAATATATATTTTCTTTTAAAATATCATCATCAGTGATTTTCTCACTACATAATTTTAATATTGAGCTGATTTTAAAAAGTGAAGAGTTATATTCATAACCACTCTTAAAATCTTGCAACTTCAAGTACAATAAGTCATAATGATCTTTCGGGAGGATTACATCTTCTAGTGTTCATATCTCTCCTTTAAATCATTTGACACAATAAGAAGATTTTTCACCATGAAATACACAGTACGGTCCTTCAGGGACACGTGATTTTCTTCTTTGATTATATCTCCCAATTTCATCATATCCAAATAGATCTCATCAAGAATCCTGAATAAATAATTTTTTTCCAGAAATGTCAAGAGTAATAAATCTCAATTTTATAAGATTTAATATTATATATATATTACAAAAATAAATATGTGAATCAGGAAAATATATTCATATAATCAACATAATAAAAATAGAATTTTATTAAGTAATATTTACCAATATTACCTTTTATATTCATCTCGAAAATTGCAAATAATATATTGAAAAACTTACTTGAAGTAGAAGACCACTAGCTTTAGAATTGGTAGAATTTCGTGCTAATAACGTGTTATAAAACTCAAATAAAACTACTATTGCAAGAAAAAATATTTAGAATTTTTTATTACTCAATAACTGAATTTTATCTTCTTTTTTTTTTTTTTAATTTCCCACCAGTTTCAAAATTGGTAGAATTTCGTGCTAATAACGTATTATAAAACTCAAATAAATTACTATTATAAGAAAAAATATTTAGAATTCTTTATTAATTAATAACTGAATTTTATCTCTCTTTTTTATTTCTTTTTTCTTTCATTTCTTTTCCTTTGGTTCTCTAGTATCTTTGTACAAATAAACGTTCTCAAACTCTCTTTATAAAGAGAGTTTGAGGACAGAAAAGGTAAGGGGTGATTCACAATAATTTAAAAAGGGGAGGACATGAGATATTGGGGGTGGGGAATTCATTGCCCTCCGCTTTACGACTTTTTATATAACATTATTAAAGTACCTATCCATTAAAATATCTTTTTTGGTGCCCTGCTTATTATTCTTATTTGAAGTGGAAACTTTTCTAGACAATCTAGTCTTACTATAACAATCCAGGCAAAGTGTTAGTCACATATTAATGATAAGTTTGCACCCTACTAAGTTTAGAGGTCCCAAATCGACCTATGCAACAATTTGGTTTCCTTGAAGTTGGCAATATCTATATTTGGATTTGAATATTCTCGTTTGATAACTAATTGATTGTTGATTTATTTGTATCAGGAGATACATTCATATGTCATGGAGCAGATAATAAGGTACTTTGTAAGAACTATCCCAAATTTATTTCATTATCTGACGTTGTTTTTCTTTGGCTGTTTTTATTTCGTGTCTTAATTACTGTTGCAATCTCATGTGGATTATTTTCTACTGTAGATGGATGGTTATACAGAACCAAGTAAGGTGGAATGTGCTTGAATTTTATCTCGTTTGAGAAAGGCAGTTGAGTTGGCAAAGAAACTACTGGTTTGGCAGTTGAGTTGACAGAGGCAGGTGAAATAGAAACTGCAATGGAAGAAGGCAATGCAAGAGAGATTGTACATGCGAATGTCTCCAATGAACAAAAATGAATTGAGGCCCCATAGTCCGTTCAAACCTCTTATGAAGTTAAGAGTTTACTATTTTCAAAACTACTAAATACATGTGTATTCCAAGGATATCTTCCAAGAACAGCAATTGAAAGAACAAGTACATGTATATATTTTTTATATTCCAAGAATATCTTACTAAATACATTTATATTCCAAGATTGTCTTTTAAGCTTTCCTCAACACAAACATCACTTTTTTATTTGAAGTAACAGACATCACTTTCTTATTTCATGGTTGATTACTTGTCCCATCTTTTACAATAGCCTGCTCTTTTGTCATCTAATCTTGATGTCAAAGATCATATGTAAAAAAGAGTATTATTTATTCACATTTGATATTCATAAAAACTGCTCTCAAAGGGAAACTGGTGTTCATTATGTTTCACGCTCTACAATAATATGATTAGAACGGAAATGGAAAATTCACCAATACATTCGATCTGAAATAACTACACTATCCCATTGCCTGGCACTAGCAGAAACTCCTAAATTATTGGTTTTCCATGACAAAAGTTTCACTGTATGTTCAGAAGTGACAAATTTGCCCACACGTGCCCAATGCTGTAAGGAAGCGGAATCATCGAACGTGCTAATCAATGATATACACAATCCAGCTGTGCGAGCTCAAGTTGCATCTGTAAAGATAGAGGAAAAAATATATATATATTTATTTTATGCACATAAACATAGACGAAAATGACTTTATATACTCCCTTTGCATATGGCAACCTTCCAACTGGTCAAATTGACAAATTCACAACTTAGAGCGCGCACTCAAAAGCAATAAAAAATTTGAACCAAGAGCTCATGTAATAAATCAGTGATTTTTAGCTAAAATAAGGAGAAGATGGTACTTATATTTAAGTGATTACACCTTTAAGGTAAGTACAATACCTGTTTCCCAGCAAAGTACCGGCCACTAATAGAATGATAAGCAAGAAAAGTTGAGAGTTAATGTATGCAGACATTTCCCTATTTCCCGGTATGTCCCTCGTGCCTCCTGCACCTCTCAAAATATCAATCTTCCGCACCACCAACTAAAATGCCTTTGTAAATGCTGGCAAGATTGGCCTCCTCAAGTTTTTTAATGCTGTTTGTAAGTTCAAAACAATTATGATAGCAGACTTATTTGTTATATTTGATTAAAAATTAAGAGAAGAAAGTGAGATAAGAGAATAAAAATATTTTTTGTTTCAAAAGTAAATAGTAATTCTTCAAAACTTTTTTATTTTTAAAGACAAAAAATACTTTTATTCCATTCTCTCATTTTTTTTCTCCTCATTTTTAATCAAATATGATAAAAAAAAATTTATATGTATGCAAATTTATATTTTTAAAAGAAAATTTTGATTAATTCAATGTCAGTACTCTTAACAAGTATTAGAGGGAAAAAAAGAACAAAAAAAAGCTCTATGCTTTCTTTCTTTTGTTCGGTTTTGTCTTAATGAAGCATATTATATATATAATTCTACTTATCATTCTTTATTCTATACGTCAACACATAATTTATTTATTTTTTTTATTTAGATAAAGATATTAGTGCGTGAAATAGAAATGATAAGCAATATTTATCTATATATATTATAATCAATCACAAGATACAAGATTTAATAAGGTGGAAAGCTCTAACAATCAATCCAAATAAACTAAAAAAGAAAAAGATCTGGAACTAATGATTTGGCCCCCATCCATATCCTATAAGGGATAGCCATTTGAAGCAGCAGTTTTGAAGTAGTCTGAATTTAAAGCCGTAGTGGATTATTTTGTTTTGTATTTTGCTTGTCTAGATTGGTTGAAACAGACTTTGATTTCCTCTTACTCACAATCTTTGATTAAGAGTAGGGGTGCAAAATTTTTTGTTCAAACCGAAAAATCCGACTAGACTGAATAATATCAATTGGTTAGGACTAAGCCGACTGTAAAATCAGTCGATTTTGATCCTAACAGATGGAAAACTTGAGCGTTCGATCTGGTCCCGAGAAGAGGTCTTTCACCCCAGACCAACCGAATATAATTATATGTATATTTAAATATTATATATTATTTTATATAGTATATTTTATGTAAATTAATTATATAATTTTCATCTAACCTATCCCCATTGACAATATAAAACATTAACTATACAATTATTAATATGTTATCAATTAACTATATATTATATGAATCATGATAAATCATAATATTATATGCAATGGTACATATTCCAGTGTCTACATCTAATTAAAGTAATTAGGTAACTGTTTTGTAAGATACCTAAGTTAATAGTAAGTATGAAATATCTATGGTCAATGACAATTACTCATAACCATAAATAAAATGTTAAAATTTTAATCTAGATCATTATGCATTAAATATCATAACATAATTTACATACTATTTCCTTCAGAAAAAAAAAAATTACATACTATTGAATATATACTGAGTTAGTAATCATTAACATCATAAATATAATTATAATTAATTATCTTTTAATGATTAATTACATAATCCACATTAAATAGCTCAATTAATGTGCAAATAAAGTTAAATAGTTTATACTCAAGTGTAAACAAGTGGACTTTAAAATATACATTAGGCTACGTTTGGATATTTGTTAAGGTGAAATGAGTTGAGTTTTTTTTTTATGAATAATAGTGAGTTGAGATATAAGTTTTATGTGACCCACTCAAATTGAGTTTAGATGTATTTGAAAATCAAAATAAATTAAAATATATTTATGAAATTTTGAAGAAGATTATAGGTCCTATATATAAAGAAGCGTTGAATTGAAAATTTTTGTAAATTTCATGTATAAAGAAATTTTAAATTGAGATGAGTTTAATGATTTGAAAATTAAGTATTTAGATGTTAGACTCAACTTAAAACTAGATTAAACTGAGTTGATCTCAATGCAAGTGAGCAACAACAAGAGGCTAAAAATAATTTTGAACTTTTTGTATGTTTGACCCAGTTTAAATTAGCCTTTATAGAATTGGACCAATTGGATTAACCGAACTAATAGTTAATAGTTTAGTACAGTCTCGATTAAAAAAAAGGGTGTATCAAAATTTTTGATCTAGTCCAAACCTTTTAGATTAGATCAGACTGGATCGATTACACTCATAATTAGTAGAAGAAAAAAAACCAATAACAACAATAACAACAAAAAATGACAGTTGATTCGAATCGTCTACAAACAACTATCAGTAAATATGCAGGCGCATGATGATAATTATGAGTGTCATAATGTGTCAACAGATCATGTCTGTGTCATATTAAAGTATGTACATTATTCGTAAAGGGTCAACACGAATACGACCCATTAATGACTTTGTGTCAAAAATTTCAACTCTAACACGACCTTTTAAATAACAGGTTGAAATAACGCAGCCCGTTAAGACCTTTTGATACTATATAACACGACACGACTTGACATATTTCAACCCGCAAACCTGTTAGTGACTCATTTGAATTTAACCTAATTGATTTTATATAAATATTAAAATTTAAATAATAGTTATAAAATATAACAAATTAATTACAAATTATAATATTAAAATTAAAATCCAATAAGTAGTATATTATAAAATATGATAAATACACAAATATGATCTACATATTATAAATATTAAAATTATATCCCAAACATATTAAACAATAATGGGTTAACTCAATGACTCTTTAATAAGTGTTTAAATGGGATAAGCAAGTACTTGAGGATACAAAACTAATTTTAAATTAGAATTTTTTGAAATTTAAGTTAAGGGTATAAAGGTAAATTCAAATTTTTTAACGTGTCTTAATGGGTTATAATGGGTTTGACCCGTTATCAAATCATGTCTTAACGAGTTGACATGATTTAACCCGAAACCCGTTAAACTTAAACACTAACCAACTTTTATTATGTCTTATTTGTTTTGTATTAACGTGTTGTGTCACATATTATCACCCTTAATAATAATGTTTAAGACTTTGAGATAGAAAGTATTTTGTGAGGAAAGTGATCTTACCTAATCTAGTAGATGAGTTTGAGTGGCTTTATAGTCACATATAAGAATTTTGACAATACAATTTTTTTTTTTATGTATTTACAAAAATCATAATATTATTACAAAAAACTTCATTAATCACTAAATAAAAAAAAAAACTCCAAATCGAAATATACATGTGTGGCTCTGGCCCGTTAGATTATTAAACTCATCTGAGTTTAATTTAATTTCAAATTAATTTTAATATCTAAATATTTATTTTTTAAATTATTAAATTTATTTCAATTTAAAATTTTTTATAGAGAAAATATTGAGATAACCCACACTCATTACACTCACACACACAGGGCCGGCTCAATACTTAGGCCATTGCCTAAGGCCCCACTCCATACGAAGCCTCCAAAAATAAAAGTGATTAAATATTCTTTTTTGAAAAAATAAAAATAAAAACCATTTCATTAAATAAAATTTAAATAAATATATTTTTCAATTTGTGCAAGGCCCATGATACTAAATTTTATATTAATATAATAAATTATTTATATTTGTCAATAATTTTAATATTAATACAACAAATTATTTATATTTTTAATTTATTTTAAGATCATATTAAACTGAGGTACAAAATTTGTACTAAAGTCTCATTTTATACAAATTATTGTATCAAATACAAGTTCAAAAATAATTTATTTATAAATTTAAATAAAATCTTATTTTAATTTCATATAATAATTTATATTTTATTATATTATATTTAATTATAAATAACTTACTTAAATTTTACCTTAGACCTCAATATATATTAAGCCGATCCTGCACACATATGAACAATAATATATTTTTATTCATATGTGTATGAGTACAATGAATATGAATTATCTCTTACTTTTTATATAGAGTAACGTTGGGGACCGGTCGGGCTGTCCCCAATGTCAAAAGTAGTCCAACTGATTTTTGGGCTGCTTTTGTCATATACACAATAAAAAAATATTAAAAAAAATATTAAAAAATAAAATAAAATAAAATAAAATAAAATAAAGAAAACATAATAAAAAATATAATAAAAATATAAAAATATAATAAAAAACACTATAAAAAATAAAATGAAGATGAATTTATAGGAGTATTTGACCCAGTCTAGCCCCTGCCGCCGTCGGTGGCAGTAGGCTACACTACTGATACCATCGGGACCGGCGGGATCCTGCGACCTCACCTCTTGCGACGATGATCCCCGAGGACTTCTGACGAAGCCCGGGTATCCTTAAACCTGAAATTGGCCTAAAAGCTGTTGGGATTTCGTCGAGGGTCGCTGGGGATCGCCGTCGCAGATATGAGGCTGCCGAAACCCGCCGTATCGCCTACTTCCACTCCGACTATGAACTATTTTTAATGGAAGAGTTGGCCTCAACCCCACTTTTTGCTTTTGTTTTTCTTTTTTAATATTCACAAACGAGAATAGTAGGAGCATCTTGAAATATGTATTTATATTTTTATGACGTGACAATTCTTTAGCTCTATTTTCCACAAAAAGAAAAAAAAAAATCTGATGCATAGCTCTGTTCTGCGGCTCACTTGTACTGCGCAAAATAAAACCTTTTCGTTCCGCCCGGTCTCCGACTCTCCCGTCTACCGTAAGCTGCGACGCATTATTCCAAGAATTCCCACCACAACATGGTCCAAGACCCGGAACAACTGATTCCTCTGGCGCCGCCTCTTCAGCCTCCAATTCAAGCCGAGACCCATCCTCCTCAGCCACCACCTTCACCATTCGATCCTAGTCGGAGTAACTCTCTCTCTCTCTCTCTCTCTCTCTCTCTCTCTCTGTGTTTTGTGTTTAAAGGTTTTGGATTCCTGTGTGTATGATTGGAATAATGTAATAGTATATGGTCGGTTTAGTTTTACTTGATTGTCGTGAGAATTCTTGGGATATTTATCCTTTTTTTTTAATCGACGATCTTTAGGGTTTGATTGGGATCTTGTGTGTTTAGTTCTTTATGTAGGGTGTAGCATTCTCAGATTATTATCTTGGCAAATATAGGGTAATGGTATTGTTTGCGTTAGCTTTTCCGGAATACCCAAGTACCTTACTGTTATGAATCTCCATGTTGATACACTACAGTCTTCTTGTGATGCAAAAAATGGTGGATAAACAAGTAACCACATGACGTAAGCTATAAGGAAATGGATGTAAATCAGGTGTTTGATAAAAGTCCTCAAAGGGCAATTGTATTGTCACGTTGGGAGCATTCGAGGTGTCCCTTCCTCCAAATAGTTTCCAGATGCAAGAAGATTCTAGACAATGTTCTTCTGATCTCTCTTTCTCCCTATATCCCCTTTTCCCGTTACTAACTTGCCCATTTGATAAACTTACATACAAAGCAGGAATGACACTAACAGTAACTAAAGTGCACCGTTTGGGACAAGCCCCCTAAACGTTGCTGTTTACACTGATGAAATAAACGGAAGTTGCTAATTAAAAGGCTAAACGCCAGCAGCTGTCCACCTTCCAAAACGGTGAGCATTGAGCCCCACTTATTCTCGCATTTCATCCATCTTCAATGACGCTGTTCTCACTTCTTCTTCAAGCTTCTTCACTTCACAACACCCACTCTTTGACAGACCTCCAGTAGCCCCTTTTTCAGTTTCTTGTCTTACTTCTTCAAGCCTTCTGTTGGAACCCTAACATTAACAGGATTTGCAATTGCAGGAATCCATTCATGCTCCACATAAGTAGTCCACCGATCCCCATTCTCACCCATTTCATCAAGCTATTTTGCTAGATCCTCTGCCACGTTTACCTCCATACAAACCCTAGCATAGCTGATTCTGCATCTTGTAGATGCATATTATCTCTATACATCGGTCTTCCTACCACTCTAGTTATGTGACTAAGGCCAGTTGCTGTCCGATTCTAGAAAATGATGCCATAAAATTATTCGGACTAACAAACAAACAACTTTGCACTGCAATGTCTGTTTGGGGGTAGTGAAACGGGAATGTTATGTCACAATTTAGCTGGCTTTTCACAATTCTAATTGTATGCGGCTTGAACTGCCTGGGATTGGTCACTCTAAAAAAAGACCCTCTACCAACAATGAAATCAATAAATTCAAAATCCAATGAAAATTAGAAGTTATTGTTGTAGTTATGGAGTTTTCTCTTCCCACTTATGTATGCACTTCAATCACTCCTTATGTCATTTAAGGTTTGTGAACATTGTGTCTCAAAAGGTTTGGATCTATACATGCTTTTCATGCCAGTGATAAATGAAATACTTGGTCAATATTTGTTTAAAGAACTCAGTTATTGATATGAGATCAGCAGGCAGGATATTTCGGATATAATGTTTAACAGAAGGAAAGCATCAACATTTTTTTCATTAATAATATGGCTGACTAGTTTCTGCTAGCTATAGAAAATAGAAAATGACTGACAACCATCCTGCTCTATACCTCACATTTGGCCATATTTTTCTTTGAAGTGATTGGCATTATTAAAAGGAAGGCCTTGATAAAAGAGTTAGCTGCGGTATACCATGCTGAGTGCCTTTCATATTGTCAAGAGCTTTTGGAACTTCAAAGAAATGGGGAAGAGGTTAGAAATAATGCCCTTCTTCTTGTGATTTATATATTACCATATTTTCACTCATTTGTTTGCTGTTATGTTCTGTTATCTTGATGTATTGAGATAGTCATCAGTGCATACAGTTTCTTTGTGAAAATTGATTATAGAATCACCCATCAAGATGGTTATTAGTGTCCTTCCACGTTTCCTACTTCAGTCTGTCCATGTATCGAATTTGCCAGGTCACCTGTGTCAGGCATTTGTAACCTCTTATGGTTTTCTTGGATACTTATTACTCTTGAACTCTCATAGGACAAAGAAAAAGAAGATTCAGCAAAATGGGTCTATTGAAAGTGAGTGAAAGCTAAAACAAATTAGACTTAGAACCGAATTTTCCTACAATAACTTGAAATAATTTTGATAATATATTAGATTTTTCTTGAACAGATGATCATGGTCCAACAGAATGAACGAAGACACTTGCAGTCACTTATTATAACACAGCGCGTTCAATCTGTGGCACAAGAAAATTAAACGGTACTAATAGGGAGAATTTCCTCCTTAAAACTTAGGACAGACTTTGACAAGTTGTGTAATTCCTTTTCACAGTTGTGAATGGATCATGACAAATTAAGCAGTGAGTTATATTATTTACAAGCTCGGTGTATAATACACCACTTACTGTGGGACCCGTTATATTTATAGATGAGCAATGCTACTCATCATTCTATTTTTTATCATCCTCTCATCATCCTATGACGTGGCATTAAATGATTGGAGATTATTTATTATGTTTTACTTATTAATCTATCATCTAATGCCACATAATGGGATGATTAGAGGATGATGAGAATGAAAATGATGAATAGATTTATTCTTTATAGAATATCAAAAGTCCCAATACTTTTTTATATAAGTTAATGTGGCATGCTTCGAAATCATTGGTGTGGCTGGTATATCAATAAGAAGCTTGCAAATAGAAAATTATAGGCTAGTGACAAAGATATAGCCTCGTTTGGATGGTGAGATAAGATGAGATGGTTTTAGATGAAATTTGAAAATTAAATAAAATATTGAATGAATATTATTTTTTAATATTGTTATTATTTTAGAATTTGAAAAAGTTGAATTGAGATTTAAAAAAGTTGAAAAAGTTGTAATGATGAGATGAAATGAGTTGAGATAAATTTTGAATCTAAACCAAGGCATAATGTTGGAGCCACTTGCCTGAAAACTTTATGGTACCTATATGGCTAGCATGGGCTGGTTAACTCCCATTTAATTTCTTGATATTTTCCGGTGGTGCTTAATCATACGTTATTCATGAGTTGTCTAACTATTTGACATTGGACAATTGTTTCTACTAAAACCCATCTTAGAGCTAATTTTTAACTGAAGAAACTTCATTCATACGTTTTCTGCCTTTTTTCCTTCCTCGAGAGAGAAAGAACGGTCTAGGATTGACAATATCATAAATTGTTTTATATCATAATGATTTCTCACCTCAGTCGGATTTTAAATATTCTTGCACAGCCAGTTGTTGACTTGAAGATTCCAGAGGATTCAAAGAAAGATACAATTCGGCCTTCCAAACGTGTAAAAAAATCCCGCTAGACGTTGATATTAATGTAAGAGTTGCATCTGATGATTCTGAAGTAGCAAATTCTGTTGGTTTATTCAAGTTTTTACATACCTTTTCGAAGATTTAATGGTTTTGCATTAGGAAATTCTGATTTGTATATTCCGGATTTTACAGTTTTCTTGGACCATTACAGGGTACAAACATTAATCTTCAGTCAGAAAAACGAAGGTACTCTGCGAATTTTGTACTGTGTACCCTCTTTCAGTACCCTGTGTGTTTCATTCATTATTTTTACATAACTAGCACAGCCCCGCTAGATTTGTGTTCAGTGCTTCAGCTGCACCATTCAGGAAGTCACATCTATGTTTGAAGTTTCTCTTTACAGATGCTTTGATTCAACCAGTGTGGCATGGATTACCTGCTTCATTATATGACGCGCTTTTCCGAACCTTGATGCTGAGAAATCCGAAGATAGAGGGATTACATATGTAAAGTCTCTGGTTCATTTGAGAATTTGTACGCTGGTGCACTGTATTGTACGTATCATGCTTGGTCAATGGAATACAATATGTTTTGATATTATCCCGAAGAGTAATGCGTCATATAATGAATACAAGCAATATTGCACACTCATACGTGTACCTGTGCATTTTAATAAGTTGTTTTTATATTTTTCATTTTTAAATTTAAGTGTTTTATTAAATCTATTTTTTCACCTCAACATTGGTGCACAATAGGTGTCCAATGTTGTTTGTATTTAGAATTTTCCTATCCCGAAATGTAAAGCATGCTTTTTTTTTATTTGTTTGAAAAATACATTTTATGTTCCCAAATAACTAGCAGTGTTTGTAATTGGCACCATAAACTTTCAAAATTGATATGTTACACACCAAATAAATATTTTTGTGGTGTTTGCACCATGTATTGTAATCTGACCATCAAAGTTGTTTCATATATTTTGTTTTTGACGAGGATCCAAGCCTTTGCGGGTAAGAAGTATGTGGGTTTGCAGGTGGTTGCCCCTCCCGATACAAGCATCGCTCACGGCTTCCCGCTTTCAATTAGAGGGGTAGGGCATCTTTTTGTTGCCGGTTAGGTTAACCTCAAAAGTTCAATAGGATAAGCTACCAGCTTTAATGAAGCAAACTACGCACTGATGAGCAGCCTCAGCTAATACTAGGCTATCGCCAAAGAATGAGGCCGTTATTTGGTAAATGACCAATCTTAGATATTCTAACTAAGGGATAGAACTTTCAATCAAAATGAAGAACTATTAAGAAAAAATGAAATAACTGCCCGTATCTCACAAGTGAATAGAAAGTTGGATCTACATTAGATTTCACATGAATCACCCCATTTATCTTCTTGGGGAGAAGATTGGTTTCAAACCCTAGTTTGAACAGAAGAAGTACATTATGCTAATGTGCCTTGGATAACCTACATCTCAGGGAAGTTTTGTCTTCTTCACCTATAGCAAATATTGATGATTAAAAAAAAAACCCGATAATTTGAGGTGGACGTTATAGAACTTGTAATCCTTATATATGTATGAATTCTGATCTCACAAGCACAATACGAATTAGATGAGATTGTGTTTATAATTAATGCATTCTAACTTTCTACAGCTATGCTTTTAATAGTATTAATATTAGGTTTTCCCGTCTAGGCCCCTTCTTATAGGCTCCTAACTAAGTAGAAGATGCTATTATGGCTACTCTACTGTTTTAGTGTTAAGAAAAATTAAAAATAATGTTGCGTGGTGATGAATTCAGTTTTTTAATGTTGTTTGGAACTTATAGCACTTCTAATGAAGGAGCTAAACTTGAGATTTTTGTAAAATTTAGTTCAAAGTGCCAAAAAACACTTCATTGGACTCTTTAAATGAAAATATTATAAAATATGAATAATATTTGTACTACATTTTTTTTTCTCTACTACAAGTTGGTAACACTATTGTGGCGTTCAACACACCGTCAACCAAGTTTCAACACACCGTCGGCATCACCAACATCATTACACGCTAACGACCAACTCCAGACGATCTCATCGCCGACAAGTCCGTTGTTGTCTCCCATGCACTACTCCAATGCTGAAAATGGGTTTCGGACTCTAGATTTTGTTCGACTCACCGCCGGTCATCACTAGCCACACCGCCAGTATCACTGACATCTCCTCACGCCAGCGACTAACCCCCAACAATCCCAGCGACTAACCCCCAACAATCCCAACTCTGGCAACAGCAACACCAACTCCCCACGCCCAGCTTTTGGAATTCGACAACACTGTTTACGCAGGGAGTTTCGACCATTTTCAAACTTTTTTTTAATTTGTAAAATAAATATAATGAAAATAAAATATGAATATTTTAAAAAATATAGAAAAAAATAGAGATGATGATGGATGGTAAAATGTAAAAGTTAGTAGTTAAAATAGAAAAAGTAAATTTTTGATAATGTATTTAAAAAAAAAATAGAGAGTCCATTGAGTACTCTTAGTTTTTCAAGCTCAGTAATTTGTAACAATGTGGGTGTGTTCTTGTAATCACGTTGGTTTATTCAAAATTTTCTCCCGACCCTTAAAAACAAAATTCTCCCGACCCAATAAACAATACATGTCAATAATTTCTCAAAAATTCACTAAATTTTCTCAAAATATGCAAACCAAACACCATATTTCCAATTTTGAGCAGCTACAGCCCTCCCGTTCTAGCAACAATATATCAACTTACATAAAATTGACAAAACCAGAGCCTCGCGACAAGGAATTCTGCACGTAACTAAGGAGAGACTATCTATGGTATCTGCCTAAAGATCCTAAATTCTCCTTTCCATTTTTTTGCTGCTTTATTCATTTATTTATTTTCTTCTTATAAGTAAGAAGAAATTTTATTGATATATTGTTGGATATTGAGTTTCTGAAATTAAAAAGTGTGGCAAACTCGGCATTTTCGAAAGGAACAAGTCTGGCAAAGACCTGAAATACCCAGCTCAAGGAACTCTCCTTCCCCCTTAAAAACAAAACAACACTGAAATAAAAAAAATAAAATAAAAGATATCTTTAAAACACTCAGCTAGCAAGAGGAAAGATACTGCTGGGAATTCTAGGATCAAATTTCCCACGCATGATGTAACAGACCTTACCTTTTGAAATGCATAATCGGAAGCAAAAAAGAAATAACGAAACAATGAAAAAATAAGAGTGCAGAATGTTCAGCATTAAGATTTCAAAAATTTTAAAACCAGCAATATATACCGCATTCACCTTTCTTAAAATGGTTCTTATACACATCTATTCTCATCCTTTTCAGGGGGCCATTCTTTCAGAAACCCACACTGCACTTTCTTGATATCCTATTTTTCAGAAGTAATGTATACCTGTCTCAAATTGGGTTCAGTGATTTCTACTCACCTGCAAGGAAAGTGAATAAAAGCACACAGCACAAAATGGTTAGATCAAGAAGCAAAGCACCTAACTAAAGCCCTGTTGGATAGTAAGATAAGATGAGATGGTTTTAGCTTAAAGTTAAAAATTGAATAAAATATTATTTTTTAATATTATTATTATTTTAGGATTTGAAAAAATTAAATTGTTTATTATATTTTATATGAAAATTTAATAAAGTTATAATAATGAGATGAGATTATCAAACAAGGCCTAAATGATGCCATAGAGAGTGGGATATACCTTGGTCTTGACTATGGATACTCATATCCATTGCCATGAGCTCTTTAACTGGGTGAAGACATCTGACTTCTCATGATTCTTTCAACGGAAGGCCCCATTTCATGGACAATTTTTATGGACTCTGACAGTCGATTCAGTAGGTTCATTAGGGCAATGACTTCATTCCGTTGTAGATGCAGCTGAAGGCCAATGCAATATGCTTTAGTGTCAAAAACAATGTTAACAATGTTTGCTCATGCAGACCAAGATGACAATTGTAAGTTACTTTTCTTTCAGATAAAGTTATAGATACAACTGCAGGAATAATATTTCAATACATGAATTAAAAGGTGACAACCCAACTTAAAGATAATTAGAATTTGAAATTTCAAGCTAAGGAGATACTTACAGTCTGGCCCAACTGTTCCCGACCATCAACAGAAAAAAGGATTTTCAATGCAGTACCAAGACCAAGGACCTGAAGCTTTCCCCACAGACGACATTTCTCACATCCTACACAGTCCATCAATGCACTGCAATCCCAAGTTAAATTGTATATATTACTACCGCAGGGATGAGCAGGACAAAATGAGTAGTGAGAGGTCAATGGAACTATGCAGAGAAAATTCATCAGTTTCTCCAGTGGTGACACTGGTTTTCAGCACCAAAAATGGTAGCACTTGTTCAGGATTCCAAACACATCCTCCCTCCAAGAAAATGGCAAAAAGATTGAATTTATAGATTTCCACACTTAGTATTAGACAAGATTAAGAACCCCTTTTTATGAAAAAATAAATCAATCTTTAAAAGTGCAGAGGGGCAAAATAATTGAGAAATTCATTCCAAACAGAGAAGGACCTGCCTTCTCAACTTCCCTTTCCTTTCCATCCTTCACCCTTCCTTTGCCCTTTTTGTTTCAATTCCAATTCCCCCATAACTAATCAAAGATTTATTTTTATTGTGGTTTCTCTGTAAATAAAAACAATCAAGGATCAAATGGTTTATGAGAAGAACCTTATGTTTCTGAATTGCTGTTGGATTTTCTGCTTTAGTTCAGGTCCACGTTTACCTCTCCACAATTTAGCTTCGTCATATGGGATTGGGCATGCAGCTTTCAGTTTAGGATTGGAAAGTAGCTGTCTCATCAAGGACATAGTCCTCAGGTCCTCGGTCAGGTTACCAGTATCATACTCGGCATATTCCAAATACTCTGCTGCCTATAATCACATAGGGATAAATTGTTGGTCTAACAAACATTTAAATAGGTACAGTTTATACAATAATACATGATAGAATTTCCATCATTTTAAAACATGATATACTTTACAACAGCACAAAATGTTGTCTTCAAGGACTCAAAGAGTTTACAGTAACCTTCGTCACAGCTCGGAGAACAAAGAGAAATGTGAAGTACAAGTTGCTGACACGATCTGGGTATCGTAGGACCCGGTCATACATCAATGAGAGATTTTGACCCCACTGAGACAAATATTCAAAGGCAAAAACAAAGAACATCTGTTAATACAGTATTACTCATTCCGCTAGAAGTATTAAGGAAGGTTATACTTTAGCCTGAAATTACGTGCCCCTAATGCACCTGTTCTAGACAGCAAGTTGCAGCCTAGCTCATGTATATGAGGTAACATTTGCTAACTAAAACTTTGAACATTAATGGATAGTTGCATTCAATTTAAATGTTGTGTTTGTTTTTGTTTTGAAAAATGCTACTCTCACCACTCATTCTTACCATTCGGTGTTACCGCTGGAATTTTTTTATTTTTTTACTTAATGATTAAGGAATAATTTTTTAATAATTGTGATTTTTTAAATTTTTTTAAAAAAGATTTAAAGTGTTGAAAATACATGTAATAAAAAGCACAAAAAAAAAAATCCTACTATAGCTAACGGTAGCTCCCAGCGGGAGCTGTGAGCAGCAGCTGTAGAGCAACCTTTTGTTTTTGTTTTGCAGTATTTTGAACTTGATATACCGATCAAACAGGTAATATATGTAAGTTTGCAAGCATCATGTGTGCTATCTGTTGTCAAAGAATAAAACAAACAGTGTATAACATCGTAGTATATCAGAAATTGTACCAAGTTTCTAGCTTCATCAAGTAGATAATCACCAGCTATATGGATTGAGATCGAAGAGTGAAGACCAGATATCAATTTGTACAATATCTTTTCCTCTTGGCATGACTTTTCAGATGGATCTGCAGAAGTTGAAAATCAACACAATTTTCTTGTATAAATATAGAAAAGGATCCGTTACTCATTCAATACAAGAAAACTCACATTACTGCTATCAATATATAGAAAATGGATGAGTTCTCAATCAATAATAAGAATCGAATACTAACAATTACAACGTGCCCCTAGATGATTATGTATATACATGTAGCAATTAACTAGCAATAATTGACACCAAGTATTTCCACGATAGCTCTGAAGATTAAATAGAATACAGGTTTCAAAGTCTCATTATGAAAGAAAAGAAAAATAAACAGCTTGTAATGATTGAAAACCTCAACATAAAGTAAAGATGGTATGTCCTACGTCCAACATCAAAGATGAAACCAATTGTAGGAGCTCAATGGGCACTTAAAAAAACAAAAAACAAAGAATGCATTGGAAACCCAACACAGATTAAGCAGGCATGTTACTCGTCAAATTTATAGCAATATTCAAGCTCTTCCATTCAAGCTCTTCCCTTCAAATTTGATGGAAGGGTACTTGCACTGTTCAACAGCAAGGGTTTACGCAAGCTTGTGTGAAAACAATAACCACAACTCATCCAAGTCATATAAAATAAATTAAAAACAAGAAAAGAAGAGAAAGGTCAAATATTTGAAAAAAAAACTTACTTTCATAATTCCATGAGAGGTGCCAATATAATATTCCAAAACACATGAGTATATGTAGATATATATTGACAAGGAATAACAATAAAGATAGCAAAAATAAAAAAGGAACAGTCAAATATTCCCTTTGAAATAATGCAAAAATTATCCACGATTATTTGGCATAGAATAGAAAAAGTAAACAACTCACATTTAGGGCAGTTCTCACTGTAGACAGCATCCCATATCCTTCTAGCAGATGGGCCAGCATAGCCAGTGTAGCGTTCAGGATTCAGTTGAAGATTGACATATGTCATCTCAGCTGCAAACGTAAATGGACATTAGAAATATCAGTAAAGATGAAAATGTTCAAATATAAAAAGGTTAAATATACTTTGCACCTGCAAGCTACCAAGGATCTTTGTACCTCACTCCCCAAACTACCAAAGTAACAAACATTGCATCCTTCATTAAGATTAGACAGTCAAGATTGAGCCACATCATCTACTTTTCATCCATTTTTATTGCTAGGGTTGGATGAGGAAGTGTAAGTTCTTGATGGTTGGAGGAAGCAATGTGTCAATTTTGGGAGTTTGGTGTATTAAATTGCAACCCCTGGTAGTTTTAAGGGTGTAAATGGTACTTTTCACAATATAGATGTTTTCCACAAGTGTAGTATTAACACTAGACCTTTACATCAATGCTTATTCATTTCTCAAAACTACAAAAGCAATAAACTTGCGTGAATATCTTCACATTTATAAAACAAAAATCATTAAAGAAAAGTTCTGGAATAATATGATACGAACAATTGTCAGTTTCATCATCATTTGTCCAGGGATTGTCTGTCACCATCCAGCCTCTGAAAGCTTTACTATCTATTGTACGGTCCACAGCGGCCTGTGGCTTTCCCTCTTGACAGGTTGGATCATCTTGTGAGAGGCCATAATGGGGCCTCCGAAATGGTTCAGGAAACTCACTTTCTGGGCATTCACAAACGCTGCAATCCCGCAGGCGGCACATACCATCATCAGGCCAGAAAGGACAGTCACACCACAACTTAACCTATCATTAATTAGATTCGAAAGGCCATTAAGCTAAAAACAACAATAATTCCAAGGTAGACAAGGAACTAACAAGTGTCAAGAATAAGTTAAAAAGAAATAGCATTCATGTTGATCAACTTTACACCTGCTAAAAAAACACCTAATTGAGCTTGCAAATTACACTAATGTGTATTACATATGTAATCAACTAGATAGGCTGATTTGGTATATCAGGACAAGGTAAACTTTTGAACATTTGTAAAAAGATCCCCCACCTCGTTCCTTGGGCATAATTTGGTCCCATTCTAAAATGAAGATTAACATTGTTGAGATGTTTACTTAATAAATGATCAACGCAAGAATCCAGGAGTGGTGTTGTGTGCATTAACTAGTTGGAACTGTGTATCTTATATTTATATCGATTTGTTTGTTATTGAATACAGGTTGTTGTGTGCATTAACAATTATCAGTAAAACAATAAATAAAAGCAGTACAACCATATCACAAAAACTTGCCATATACAAGATTAACTGAAAATAATGCAAAATTTCAAGGTTATTACTTACTGTTATGAAGCACAAAGATGTCTGCTCAAACTGTCCATGAATTTCTATTTTTTTTTTCAAATTTCAAATAGCTAAAAATATTGACTCTATTTCTTGCTAGGATTATATTGTCATATAACATAAAAAATAATCATATGCCTACTTAACAATCTACAAATTATTCTAATGCACTGAAGTACAACTAAATCCTTGATTCCTAAAACTTTATGAGAAAGAAACAGAGAGCTTCATTAAAAAAAAAGGACACCAGGTTTAAAAGTAGTGAAAGGAAGTAAATGAATGCTTCTCATTTCCGGGATCTATGACTACATGTATACCTAATCCAGATTAATTAAATATATATAAATACAAACTATAACATGCATATGCGTGGTTGTGCTCACTTCGTGCATATATTAAGTAATATAAAAATTGTTTTTCCCAAAAAATTAGTTGTAAATAATATGACTGGGCATCTCTCATGTCATTCCACAAATAAGAGTTATTTTTTCATTAGCTCTCTAAACAGCTAGCCATTATAGGTATCATGATTGGTAAAAACCATTTTTGTAGTTATTCTGACAAGAAAAATTATTAGTAAAGCTTCACCATGTCAAAATCGTGGTAAGCATTTTGTTGATATTCACAGTAAATACTATCAAAATAATGTACGATACAAAAAACTGACATGTTATTTTCTCATAAAATCAGCCTACTTAGAGCCAATCGTCAAAACTAGCATACCTTGAAATATCGGAAGAATGCAGATTTTACAAGGTCTTGTAGTAATGGGTGCAACACTTCCTCATTAAGTCGGTCCACCGTCTCATAATCACAACAACAATCCTCAACAATGCCACTATACTGCAAAAATTGTAAAATCCAAACACCAATTAGGAGTCAAATGTCATAACAAAGTACATTTTAACCAAGTTTGTCTACTGCTGCAATCAAATCTAAAAAAATAGGATAAAATAGGGCAATTAAAAAAAAAAAGGTTGTATCCAATACGTGTTCCAAGAATTCAAATGTAATTGCACACAAAGACATGAATAAAACCTAAAATTATCAAATATTTTTGGAGCCCTAAAAGCCTGCTTTACTCCATCAAGTCTAATGCAGGATGATTTAGCTCAACTGAGCCAGATTCTTCAATTTTCCTCAAAAAATGAACAACATAAAGCAAAACAATCACAAATTCCCATTCCTTCCACATATCTTTTCCATTTTCATTCTCATATGAATAAATGAATCTTCTAAAAGAAGAGAGAGAGAGAGAGAGAGAGAGAGATAGAGAGTAGAATTTACCTTAGAACATTGGCATGGGATGCTAGTCCGTCCAAAAAGCGATAATTGCGAAGAGATTCTCAAAGACATAGCCATGGCGATAAAGATGACAATGAGAGCTCCAACCACCAACCCGCTCCATCGCTTACTAGCACCCTTGCTCTCAGCCTCCGCTTTCACCATCACCAGCCTCAATCATATAATTCCAGGAAGTCCTTAAGAAACCCTAAAGACTCCCAGCATCCAGCCCTCTGTTTGCTTCCAGAAAGGATGCAAACTCTCAGGAATATAATAGAAGATAATTACAACCATAGGTAGTCTTGGTGGCATTAATTTTTAAGAAAAAACACTAAAAATAATAATAGACGTGACTAAAACTGTATTAATTAAAATGTATATGAGCGCAGAAAACCTCTTGAATGAAAGTAAGAATCTATAACATTAATCGAACCAAGTAAAACTAGGGGCCTACAAGAAATAATACTAACAATTGGAATAATCACCATTGCAATAGCATTTTCATAGTATATCGAATACTCAATCATGGCCCATCTGAAGTATAATAATAATAAAAAAAAAATGTGTGTTTAAAAGTCAAACAAAACAAGAATGCATGGAAGAACAATATGTATAAATGAAAAATAAAATCAGAATTCACTAATAATGGATTTAATTAGTGTGTTCACCATATTTTAGTGCTACATATGAACAAAGATTAAATCTCCAATTTAGGCTATTCCTTTGGAGATTATTTCTAAATCATATGCCACTATGCAAAAGGCTAAGTACCTCTCTTGGGAGTGCCTGATCCAAACCTACAAGGATTACATGGCTCCAGATATAGATGCAAGAAAAAGTCGTACCAAATTGCTTTTTGCATCTATATCTATGCCTATTCATGGTAATAAAATTCCTATTAATTTATTCAAGTTTTTTTTATTTTTGATAACTCAAGTTTATTAAATTCAAATTATTAGACAAAAACATGATAATAAAAAATAAGCAAAGTTTTGCTACATGCAGTCATTTTTGTGCACTCTTTGCGTACTCCAGTGATGTGATTCGCTAAAACAATTATTCTATATTTAAAAAAAGTGACAACCAATTACATTAGTGGAATGCACAAAAGAGTGCCCAAAAGTGACTGCAAATAGAATTCTTGGTGCAATTTAGTTCCCAAAAGTTACAAAAATAACTTGGTTTAATAACTTATCACTCTTAATCAAATTACCTAACAATACAAATAATATATGAAATGAAACTTAAAAAAGAACAACCAACACAATTACTAATCGTCAAAGAGGCAGCTAAAGATAACCATACTACGCATCAAAGGATGTCCTGAAAGAAGTTAAAACATACATCCAGTGATAAAAAGCCAAGTCAATAAATGGAACCGAAACTTCAAAATAAACACCGAATAGTATGCAGAGTAGTATACTACTCTGCAGCCAATCAAACAAAACGACTAAAGGTTAGATAACAGCCCAACAGTATCGCAACCAATATGTAAATAAATATAGCAAAAGTTAAGACAATTATCATCAAAAGAATAGAATTAAAAAAATAATAATTTGTACAATTTATTGTTACTTCAAATCAGCACCGAGAGACCCAAAGTTATTTTCAAGAAAGGCAGAACTTCAAGAAAGCAAATGATGAACCCACAGAGCAGACGAATAAGAATAAAGCTTCATCAGATCACAGATACGAGAGGAAAGAAAAGAGCATTGCGTAATTGCATCAAGTTTCCGTTGGAATCCTCAGTATATTACAACTTATAAACGAAACTCCTCCATCAATCTTTAAAAACAAAAGCATAAAAAAAAGAAAAAGAACGGTGCTTTCAAACCTCCTGAGAATAGGGTAAATGACGAAAAACAAAGAAGCACGAATAATGGAGAACAATGGCTGAAGACAAACGTACCGATTGGACTTGGGGATTCGGAGAAAGATCAAAGGGAGAGACGACTGTGAGAAGATATTAGGGCGGCTGTGTCTGGGTGTCGGTTGGTTTTCGCGGCAGAGAGGTAGGGAGGAGTAGAGGAGGGCCAACCAGGCCAAGGAATAGATTGTGTTAATTGTCATGGCGGTGGAATTAATTTAAAGTTGGGATATTTTGCAGACTTTCTTCGGTGCCAAATGCCAAGTCAAAATAGATGTACGACAGTATGTGTCGGGCTTCTTTTTTTTTTTCTTTTGGCTTGAAAGGAAACCTCCAAATTGTAATGCCTGTATTTAAAAAGGAAACAAAATTACAGTAATGCTGCTCTTCAGTGTCCACTACCACGTCCCAATAAACTTTACAATATCCGAGTGGAGGGTTTTGCCATATGCAAATAGACCAACTACTTGAAAATATATCATGGATATAATTGATAAGATAAAATTTAAGATGAATAAAAATATTTCTCTTTATAATTCTTTTATATAATTTCCCTTATAATTTTAAATGACTTAACTTATAAAACCATTCACGTTTCAATAATAATTGAAAATGATATACAAAATTCAAATCTAGTGTATTCTTTCTTAAAAATAGTAGTGATGAAGTCAAATATTTGTTTTAGGAAGTTAAGCTAAAATAAAATATATTAAATATTTTTTTGTTTATTTTTATACAAATTTTTATGCGATATAGAATAATTTAATAGCTAGTAAGATATAGAATAAAAATAAAATACGTTTAATATAAGTTATGTATTAAAAATACATATAATATGTCAAGAACATATTATCATAATAAAAATATATTAAAAATACAATAGAAATCATTCAATTTTTTTTTTATATCTATAATTAAAATATATCATTATGTTATTATATCAGCTTATTTTATATGAGATATAATTCATTTTTAAATTAAATTAAATTTTGTACAGGGAGTTAATATCATTTTTAGAAAGAAACTAACACTAGATAAAATTAATATTATCTTATTAAATTATAAAAAATAATATTTTTATTTTAAAAAAATAGATTATATTTTTTTAATTTCTTTTAAAAGAGAGAGAGAAAGAGAGAGAGATGGCCCCCTTTCCCAACGTGGATCCACCACCGAAAAATAGGTATATTTGAATCCAAATATAAACTGTTCGTTCTAAAACCGTATCCCTTGCTCATAATAATTATTCAATATTCTAAGAATGCATTAATAATTAAAATCTGAAATTCAAAAATTAAATTATAATTTCTAATAGTGGTGTTACGTGGATGTTATGTAGCGTTGATATAAAGAAAATCATTTTAATTTTTTTTTATATATTTCTTATATCAATTATTAAAATGATTAAATATAAAAAATTAATTTATGTAATTAATTTCTTTATAAGTGATGGAACTTGTGTTGAAGAACATTATTTTGGTCCAAATTGAATGGTAATCTATTTTTTATTTACATTTTAGTATATTTGTTGAAACGTATAACATGTTAATTTAATTAACGAACTGACTAATTAACCTTGGTTTCCCTCACTGATTTTTTTCCCTCTTTTAATAACAGCAAATACTTCATTTATAATGAAAAGTATACACAAATAATTGTTACAATTACATAGTAGCATCTATCAAGACCCTAAAAAGAATAAAATATGTTCATTGATGCCATTGTTGTATAGTATAGGGGTGCTCCACCCTATCGAGGGCGAGGCCACCTTCCAACCGCCCCCCGCCCTTACATGGATGAGGGTCTTATTTTCTTTCCCGTGCTCCACTTCGGTCTATGTAGAGGTAGGGTACCCCGTCTACTGACGAGGGTGCGGAGGTGGATCTCTAACCGTCCATCCCCTATTGCTCCCATTTCCTCCCCCAAATCCAAATCCAAACCCAACCTAATAACAAACAAAGATCAACTAATCAAGAGAAAGAATCCAAACCTGCAAACGAAAACAAGAGGGAGATTGAGAGAGGTTGAGAACTGTAAACGAAATTCACATAGTGAAAGCCAACATAGCGTTGCGCTGTTGTCATCATCGCAATGAAAGCCAAAGGGCTTTTACGTAGAGAGATTGTCTAAGTTTGACCATTTGAGGATAGAATGTCAAGAATAAGAATGGGGTGGGTACTGAAACAAGCAATGCATAACCACCCCACTATGCACCGCTTCAAATCTAACCCCAACACAGCATTTCAGATCTAACCCCAACGCAACGTTTCAATTTTGAGCCCAACTCACCATTTCAACTAACCACATTACGCACCCCAATCTTAGCTCCCTTCAGTTTCTTTCCTTCCAATTCAACCTCGATTCACGAATCTTCCTCAATCTAAGTCATCTCATGCTTTGCTAGTGCCATGAGAAAGAGATCTGCAAGGCAGAACACCTCGATGAAGAGATCTACGTAGGTAACATATAATATATATATATATATAATATGTAATGGTGGCAGTGGTGGCTGGGTGGGGTGGGGTGGGGATGGGGGTCACTCTCATCTCGCCCCTCCCCCTCTAGAGATGCCAAACGAGGGGGTGGGGCCACCCTCCCCTAGCATTTGGTGGATGGGTAATCCGCCCCCAACACACAGGGCATGACAGAATCCAGGCGAGGCAGCAGCTGCGAGTACCAACTGCCCACTCTTAGTACAATATTATCTAACATTCTAGCATGTCTTGCAAACAAATGAGCCATCTTATTTTCGTGTCTTCCAATATGAGCCACTTCATAATCTATAAATCGATAAGGGAGAAGCTGAATTTGCATAATCAAAGAATTTTTATAGGATAAGGTAAAATCTTTCTAACCAATAGCTTCAATAACCACCAATGAATCTCCTTCCAAAATCAAAATAGAAACACTTGATTTGAAAACATTTATAAACCTCGTGATGTAGCCATAGCTTCACAATAATTGACTTCAAACACACTAACTTGCTTACAAAAAATAGCCAATGAAATCTCTCATTTAGAATTATGTACTAGAAAACTGACATAAAATATCATCAAAGTTAAGTTTAACCTTACATTGCAGTGGTGGAATCCATGAGAGTAAATGCTCTTTATTAACAAGCAAGTGATGAGACTTAATAATTAAATAACTCATCATATGAAATAAAATTATCTACAATTTCAATAATCACACATTCAATTTGGATGCTGAAATGAACAGTGATTTTTATATTTTCGAAGTCCTCATGCAATAATAAGAAAGATTGAAACACTACTAAATCAGTTACCTTCAATGCAAGTCCCAAACCAAAGTAGAAAAATAAAAAACTAAATCCAACAATACCATAAACTTAGGGTAGCATGCAACCCAAACTAAGGGTCCGATTGGATTCAGAGATGAGATCAGATGAGTTATAAATAGTAATAAAATGAGTGGTTGAGATGAATTGAAATTTGAAATGAGTGGTTGAAATGAGTTGAAAGTACAAAATGAGATGAGATGAGTTAAACCCAATTTGTAAAACAAACCGAGCCTGAAGGTAAAGCTGGAGATTGATAAAGAGCATGACTACTAGTTTTAGTTTCAAGAGCCAATTTAGTACATATTTGGGATTGGGGTGAAAAATATAACTTATAGTTTTAGGGCCTATAACTTATAACTTAAATAATAAGTTCTATATCTAAAAGCCAAATACTACTGGGTAAACATGTATCTAAAGCGATTTTACAATTAGTAACAGTTATTTTCTAAAAATATATAATTATCTGTAGGAGCTTTTTGATAAAAGTTTCAATTTGGTATTTTTGAAATAGTAGCCTTTCAAATTTTTTAAGTGATTAAAACACTTTTAGTAAAATTTTTAGATATGTCATTTTTTTTAAAAGAATTTTTAAGCAATTAAGAGCACTTTTTATAATTCAAAATGCAATCCCAAACAAACCCTTACATTGATAACCTAATCAGATGGGATGATGCCTCTTTTCAATGAATTCATCATACTAAGCAAGTTATCAATCCCAAAATTTTAACAATATGATCAACTTCAATAGGAGAAAAAACTTCATGCACTACAGCTTGATTCTAGGCTTTGGAATGTTGGCTCAACAATAAGCTAACAATAGCATTAAGAGCCAGTTATCTTGCCAAAAACTAATTTTATTATCCCATCCTATATGCCACCAACACCCATGGGAGGAAACATGTTTTGTTGCAAAAATATTTTTCCACAAATAAGAAAGGCAATGTCCTTAACTTGATCTAAAAGAACCTATCTTTGAAAAGTACTTGACCTTAACACTCTATAGAATAAGGAATGAGTGTCATATAATAATCTCTACCCCTTTTTAGCAAGTAAAGATATATTAAATAGCTCCAAGTCCTTAAAACCCCTCATAGCTTGAAACTTTGAAGCACATAGTCTATGTCAACTCCCCCAATGCATCTTACATTCAACACCACATTGGCCCCACCAAAGCCTTGCAAACATCCCTTCAAGATCCTTATAAAAGGATTTAAGCTGCTTAAAAAAACTCATAATATACGTTGGCAAAGCCTGAACAATTGGTTTTATCAAAATCTCTCTACCGGCTTGGGATATCAGTTTTTCCTTCCAACATATAATTTTCTCCAAATTCGTTCTTTAATATCTTTAAAAGTACTACTTCTGGACTTACTAAAAAAAGTAGTCAGTCTCAAATATCGATCATGATGCTGCAAAGATGAAACATGCAAATTAGCCTTAATATCATTAACTACCTACTCCCTAATATTTTTATATAATAACATCTCAGTTTTCTCCAAATTAATTTTCTGCCCAGAAGCATACTCATAATCTAAAGTATGTGTTTAAGACATTCATTTACAACATGTATTGCTTGAAAAAAAATAAATTAAAACTACGTCATAGGAGGAGCTTTATTATATACTTTGACATCCCTAATCAATCAATAGCATTCAACATGTTGAAAAAGAGTAGATAACTATTCAACACATAACAAAAACAAATAAGCTGAAAAATGGTCACCTTATCTTAAACCTTTGGATGCAGCAAATGATGTAAGAATCCCATTATGATGCACCTTATAGGTAACTAAATACAAGATAAAACTAGTGCCATCACGTTTGATCAAGTCCTAATTTTAGCATAACTTTTTGAAGAAAACCCCATTCCCTTTTGTCTTAAGCTTTGCTCATGTTAAGCTTCAATGACATTACACATTGTCTACCTCTCATTTTATTTATAATAGCATTGATAGTCTCAAAAGCAACAAGTATATTATCAATAATGAGTTTCTCAAAAATAAAAGCACATTGAGTATCAAATATCACATGTGGCAGAATGGATTTAAGTATATTAGTAATGACTTTAGCAATAATCTTACAAACTACATTGCATAAACTTATGGTTCGGTGTTCAATTATCCTCTCAGGCTGTCCTTTTCTTAAATTAATAAATAGACAAGTTTCATAATAAAGAATTGTTTAAGTGACTTAACCCCCCACAATGTGCTAGTATTTTCAGGAGAATATATGAGGCATACCATCAGGACTTTGTACTTTATGGGTTTCATTTGAAACAAAGAACCCCTAACTTCCTCTTTGGTATATGGACTTGCAAGATCAGTATTCATAACTGTTGTAACCTTTGGTTGTATAAGATCAATGATAAAATCAGTAGAAATCAGATTAGAGGTGCTAAACAATTGTGAAAAATGGGGTCGAACAACTTGTTCAAAATCCATATCATCTCTCCATATTCCCAAGTTATCTCTTAAAGTAAAATAAAATATAGAAATGATATTATTTATTGCAAATCATCTAACTTTACAAAGAAGTATAACACACACACATATATATAAATCATTGTCAATAAATGGTAACCATAATTACAAGAATACGTTTGACAATCTCTATCAAGCTAACTTTCATGCATACTTGGGAAAATTTATTTTCATCTTGTATATGAGGCTTGATTTTTTAGTAAAGCAAATCTTTTCATTGAAAGTTGAAGGAATCTTCTCCTAATTTAGGATGGTAACAAGTTGTGCATTGACATGCCCCTACAAGTTCAATGAGAGTGAGTGGATGTTCAGCTTATCTCGTAAGAAATAGAATTTTAGCATGATTAATTGTTTGGTATGGACATTTGCTGGCTAATCCTTGCAAAAAATAAAATAAATGGTGAGTTGCCTTCGAGCCACGCAGTCATGGACAAAATGAAAATCAATAGCCACATCTTTTTTAAAAGCATGAAAGACTTGATTTATTGAGAGATAAGTTGCATCAATGTGGACCAATTTAAAAAGCAAAGATTTAGCCATCAAAAGTCTCTTGCCCTCATTCTCATTTCTCCATCTTATTTTATATTATATTTTATGAAAATTGATCTGTTATTGTGTCTTTTTGCTTTATTATGGCAATGGAAGTAAGGGTTGGTTCAAAACTAAAGTTACACTATTAGTGAGGCAGTATTGTTTTGTATGGTGATAAGATTTTGGCTCCATTTGAACAACATGGTCCCATGAAGCAAAAATTATTTAATTGGTACTTCCTTTTAATTATTGGAAAAGGATGGGTTCTATTGCAATTCACTCATGCAGAAAATAATATCGTTCATTAATTTTTGTTTATTTTATGAAATTTTTGTTATGAGTGCTCAAGTTTAGCACTTTGTGCATTTGTTTTAGTAGTAACTCCATGTAATGGGTGTGATTGAGTTGCTAAAAATTACATCTACTCCTTTATGGATTGATGAGCAACATAATGACTATAAGAACTCTAACCCAACTATAATTCCTATGGTGATTACAAATGAAAAAGAGATACCATAATCAAATGTTTGATTGAGTTCCATGATCTCATTTTTTTAATTCATTGTTGAACAATTCTAAGGTATCACCCAAAATGGAAATAGACCATGCTGAAAGTATATTACAAACTCAGAAAAGATCAATAGCCGATGATGCTCATGTGCTAGAGTTTACATGTCTAGATAGAGACACAATGTTTCCATCTATACAGGTGGATGTGAAGAGAACAATTGGAAAGAAGGTTGAAAAAGTGTGAAAGAGGCAATACGAGACAACGTCCAGTCTTACTGACTTGGTGAATGAGATTAGAAAGTAGAAAAGAGCAAACATTGAGAAGTAAGAAGATAAAAAAGAAATTATCTGTCTCACAAAAGAAATGTTTGAGCTTGACCAACGGAGAGAGGATAAGGAAATTATGAGGATGGAAATGTCAAGTCTGCATCTAATTCAACAAGAGTATTTTCATTGCCTCCAATTGGAAATACTTGAAAAGCAAAGGTTTACACAACCATGATTGGGTTGGTATGGGCTATAAATAAATATAAAGGTAACAATACAACCACTTTTAAAAATTCTATTCTTATTCTTTTTTGTGTAGAGTCACTTTAGCTATATTTTGAATCTATTTTGTAAAGAAAGTTAGCACATTAAACTATGAGTAGTTATTGACTACATGTAAGCTGCCACTTTTGTTCAGAAAATAAAAAAAAAAGTTGCACTAATGTTATCACATCATAGTGTAGGTAGCTGATGAAGAAAAAAGTCAAGATCCTTGAAAAGACTTTGTAACCGTATAAGTTTAGTGGTTGAATATCCAGCGCCTTGTATTTAGCTTGAGTGTTTGAGCTAGCAACAATGTGTTGCTTTTGAAAACTCCAAGAAATAAGATTTGATCCAAAATAGATAAGATAATCACTAGTAGATTGGGGCACCCAGCCCAATTAGTAAAGAATTTCTTTGATGGCAATCAATTGGTTTACGAGTGACAAGTGAGGAGAATGTATTGCAAAACTCAAATTGTAAAGCGATAGAGGATGAAATCTAAAAAAGAATCATCATAAACTTAACAGAGTGAGTGAGATGAAGATATAGGCATGGATAATGGCTTTGCATTAGACATTTTGATCTTTTGGAGAATATCAGAGATATAATATGGAGATTGACTCAGGAAAATGCCATCAAGTTACATGAATGTCTCAATGCCCAAGAAAAGAGTTAGGTAGCCAAAGTCTTTAACTGGAAGATCAACTCGAAACTTTTGAATGAGATTTGCAATGGCAACCTTAGAAGAGTCGGCGATTAAAATGTCTTCCACATAAATGAAAAAGAAAATTTAGACATCCTGAATTTTATAAAAACAGAGAGGTATTGGCTTGTGAAGTTGTGAAACCAAGTTCTGAAAGCTGACTATTGAGCCTTGAGTATCAAGCACGCAGGGCTTGGTTGAGTCCATAAATCGCTTTGTTCAGTTTGCACATGTAATGAGGGAATTAAGGAAAGATTAATCCTTGTGGTTGAGCCATGTATACAACTTCAAACAGTTCATCGTATAAAAGAACGTTTGAATGTTAAATTGGTAGATGGGATAACTACGAGTTACTGAGATGGAAAGAGCTAGGTGAATCGTTTGTGGCTTGATCACCGGATTGTAAGTTTCCTTATAACCGATTCTGGGTTGCTGTGTGAAGCTTTTAGCCACGAGCCTTAACTCGTGATGTTTAATACTACCAAAATTTTTTTTTTTAATCGGAACAACCATTTTAAGTCAACTAAATTCATAGAAGGGTGGTAAGGCACAAGTGACCAAATTTGATTTTGTAAAAGAGCATCAAATTTGATGGTCATGGTGTTACGCCAAACAAGTTGTATGGATGCAGTAGTGAAAGAGGTAGATTCCAGCGAGAAAGGAACAGCTTCAATAGGCATGGCTTGGGAGGGATATAACACAAGGACGTGATGTAGCATTGAGGCTTAATGGTATTGTTCTTAAGGGAAATGACCATTTGATGGGTTGATATAGCAACGGGTGGTGGAGGTGAAAGTGTCGAAATTGTGGACAGAGTGGAGACAACTGGAGGAAGCAAGGAGTGCTCAATAGAGGGTTGTGATGTACTGGAATAGTAATGGGTGAAGGATCAACAACTTCAAAAAGTTGACGTAGTAGGAGCAACATAAGAAGTTGATGGCCTTGGTTGCAGAGATGGGTTGCTCATTGGAGAAGATGAATACGTGGCTAAGAAGGATGCATGTAGGCGGTCTATTTGTGGAATCCCTTGGTTGCATTGGCTGGACCTACAAAAAAGGAAGATAGACAATAGAATGTTGATCTTCAGAAAGGTTAAAAGGCTGGGCTGAATGGGACTCAAGAAAGGGGAAGCAGGCTTCATCAAATCTAATGTCCTTACAAATATAAATGTAGTCCATGGGCTGATGGAAACATTTGTAACATTTATGGGAATGATTGTATCCCATAAAAGCATATAATTCAGACTGATAACCCTTCTTATGAGAGTTATAAGTATGCAAATTGGGCCAACAAACATATCCAATGGTTTTAAAAAATTTGTTGTCAGGTTTGACATTGAAAAGACATTGAACGGGTGATGTATTATGGGTAACTAGAGAGAGAGAAGATTATTAATGAGAAAACATGCAGTTTGAAGAGCAACAATTTAAAAATGCTTTGGCATACCAACATGACCCATAAGAGAGAGCTTAATTTCAACAATATGCTTATGTTTTCTTTCGATTGACCCATTTTGTTCACGATTATATAGGCAACTTAGACGATGGAAAATACCAAGATAGGAAATTAGAGAGGAGAGGATAAGTTGGTCTTCATAATGTCAAGCAAGATTAGTTAGATTGGATCATTGTTTTTAAAGGAGGTTGGGGTGATCATAGGAGATAGAGGTGGATGAGTGCCATCAACAAAGCCATGGAGTTGCTGGCCTTTGAGGTAAGGAAGGAGTTAACCCTCCAAAGAAAGCAATTTTCAAAAATTAATTTTCAAATGATAAGATATATAATACTAGCAAGAGGAACAATAGTATTTGGTGGAGTGACAACGACATTGGTAATGGAGGAAGACAATGAAGCCATGAACCAATTGTTCGGAAAAATAAAAAAGAAAAAGAAATTTGGATGATGTGTGTCAAGGGGCTCTAGTATCATAAAGTAAAATAAGATATGACAAGAATATTATTTATTTCACACTCTCTAACTTTACATAGAAGTACAATATATATACCATATTGTCAATAAATGATAATGATAATTATAAGACTATGTTTGACAAAACTCTAACAAGTTAGCTGTCGTATATGATTGGGGTAATTGATTTTTGCCTTTTATATGAGAGTTGATTTTCGATAGAGGAAATCTTCTCATGATTTATAGAGATGACAAGGTGTGTATTAACATCTCTCATTTAAGTAATAAAATTCCTAGACATTCTTTGTGAAGCTTTTTGATTAAAAAACATAGAATCTTGATTACTCCGGTACAACCACAATAATCTAGACCTCTACTTCTATATCAATTTCCTTTTTCAATAATAAATTGGTATCATGCCTAAGAGATTGAATAACATAAGCCAAAGAAACAAAATTGGCGTTATTCACCATACTATCTAAAGCTTTCCTTTTTTGATTCATTTAAGTTTGATTGTTATCAAATCGACCAACCTTCCACTTTTTAGATTACGATTACTTTGAGAAATCACATTATGCAAATTTCCAGCACTTATAGAATTTCTAAGGCCATAGGAGCCCCAACTCGAGAGTTTCATGGTATTTGGTGGGACTAAATCTCAACATCTTCTAATGAAATCTCTATTTCCACCAAACCATCTTAAGCAATTGTTTCAATCGCTTCGAATCAGCATCAAGGAGAGGAATAGAAGAGGAAGACTCACCCAAATCTCTCTTAGATGGGAGCACTATTAGAAAAACATATTATCCCAATCAAGAAATTTTTAACCATTTACATCTCCCATGGCCCTGCCGTGAAGACTTGGTCTTGCTTTCTGAAGGGATGATATCGTATTTGTTCTTTTGTGAAATAAAAATAGAGTCTGGCCCATTATTAGATAAAGAACACGTAAGCCCAATTCAACCCAAGCTTGTACATTGAAATTTGAAGCACAATTGTCAACTCTTGCAATTTGAACTTCCAGAGTAGATTTCATAAGAATCCTTTTATTCTCTTGATAGTTCACCCAACATAGGTGGAGAGTTTTCTAGTGAAAAAGTAACATCGGCTAAATTATAATTTTAACCTTTTGATCATCCAATCTAGATTGTCGTTGAGCATAATTTCCATTTACAATGTTCCAATTACAAATAAAATCATCATCATTCTTGAACCATGCACCATACAAGAAGCCTTCAATATCAAATAAATCCCTCTATATTAACCATATGTCAGTATCTCAATCAATGTACCCTAAACAACCAGAGCAATAAAAATAAATAGAGAGCTTCTCATACTTCAAGTGAACTAACAAAGATTCTATGTCCACTAAAGAAATACGTTTAAAATGAAGTAAATGATTATTGATATTCAAGCAAACTCTCACCTTTGAATATTCACCCCGACTAAAAGACACCTCCCATACATCAATATCTTCAAATTTGCCAATAGATTTCTCCCAGACATCAATATTCATACCCTTTAAAGGAAGATTATAGAGATGAATCTAAAAAGAAGCCAAATCCATCACTATCGTAGAGCACTGAAAGTTGCCAATGTATTCCTACATCAAAAGAAGGTACTCATCGAAATAATAAAGACCATGTCAAAACACTCGACCCAGTTTGGATTTAAAGATGAGATAAGATGTGTTTTGAAGATTGAATAAAATATTATTGGAATATTATTTTTTTAATATTATTATTATTTTAAGATTTGAAAAAGTTAAATTGTTTATTATATTTTATATGAGATTTTGAGAAAGTGTAATGATGATTTTGAAATAATAATCCAAATCGAGTCTTAGTCTCTATCAATTAACCCAAAGAATTGTGCTAAGAAAATATTGTCCTCAAACTCAAAGAATTTAATCCCTTTAGTCGAATCCCATAGAGTTCGCATCATTGTCTTGAAAGATTTTTTATTAAAAGAAACCTATTGTATAAAGCTTGAAGAGAAGACAATTTTCATGATGAACTTCGGTTAAACCCTCAAACAGCTCTTGAATAACCACCTCTTCATTTCAATATTAGAAAGTGAGAACTTCTATCATTCAATAAAAGATTTTTCCATCACATGGTAATGTGATATACAAACAAAACCATGGAAGGAAAGAAAACTTGTAAGGGAAAAAATAAGATACAAACTCTCAAGTAACGCAATGTCCTTTATATCACCCATTTAGAGAATGGAAAGTATATCGTCCTTCTTACTGATTTTATAATAAATTGTATTTGTCTTTTAATTTTTTCGTAGGCATTGAAGTGCAAAACATTGTCTTATGATCTTTCAATTGTATTAGAAAGTAAAACATGTTGGTGTGACGCCCCCAACTCCCATTTACAAAAACATAATAACCGAAGTATCAGGATGATGAAAACTCGGGTCACGCACCCCAACGTCGAGTGCTAAGTGTGTATACATGTAATGTGTAAGAGAAAATAAGCAGCGAATAATTAGAGTTAATCACTAAGTACCAGAATTTTAAAATATTACAAACCAGTTTCACATAAATTCTCCAACATGATATTTAATACAGTTATCCCAAAGTTAAAACATTAAAATACATAATTATCGAAAATGGGAATAACATTTTCCAAGATATTAAATTACAGCAAATCAATCCGACGACGGAGCAGCTTCTTCAGGCTCTGCCTCCTCGTCATCAACATCTAAAATCTACGATACCAAAAATGGCATCGCAAGTAAGTAAAATCCAAACAAATCATAAGATACAAATACATTCATGAAACAACAAAAGCATGAACATGATACCATAAGCATGAAACTAAAAATCAACCTTTCTCAAAATAAATAGATTTCCACTCACGCAAAAATCTCATTTGGCCCAAATAAAACAACAACAAAAACATCCATCATTTTTTCAGAAAATGATACATAGAAATCCAATAAAATCACTATCATTTTTCCAAAAAATGGTACACATAAAACAATTATCCAAAACCCGCCATTTTTCCAGAAAATAGCCCCACAAATCCAATTTATTAATCGTATGCACTATGGTCTCCCCTAGAGACCATCCGTATGCCGTGACTCTCTTTGCCAGAATATGGATAACGACCGTGCATGTGATTTCGAAATGGACGATGCCTAACTAACTGCGCCCAGTACGTACTATGACCAGGTATCCCCTAGCCCTCACCAGCAGAGGAGTCACGGAATCGGCACAAGAGCGTTACCATCCCGTCCGATCCCATTGTCGCCCGGCGACAACCCAAAGGACATAACTCAATATATTCCGCTCCCGAATGATCAGAGGAGTTCCACTGGAATAATTCCCTATCCTGGTTTAGGGTCGTGATACACACGCACTCGAAAACTATTCACACATGAAAACTCAATTTCCATTTCCAACACATGAACATGCATGCAGTTATGTGAAACCCAATTTTCCTTTACAAACATAAGCATGCGTGTATTATGCAATGTATACTACAATACACAAATATATCCAACAACCAACAAATCACAACATCAACCAATCACATCAACTCTGTTCTCCAATCCAACCAACCCCCAAACTCATCGAACTCAATCCGGTACAACCAACCAAAACACAAATATTTGTTATTACAAAAAATATTTTAATTTCAAATTTATTTGAAAAATACTTACAGCACTATAATATGATTTTCGAATTATCACGGAGGTGCAAGCGATAGCAGTAAGGCAATGTAACAGTGCAAATGGATAAGGGCTGTGGGTCTCAAAAACTCAACTTTTGAATGGAGACAAACGAAAACTTGAAATGTCTAGGAAATGGCTTAGGGGTATTGGTGAAGTGAATGGTGGTGGTGGTTGGCCGTGGGTGGTGGTGTGGGCGATGGTTGGAGGTCAAAAAGCATAAATCGGAGATGTAGCTCAAGGGGTTGCAAGGGTGGTGGATCGGGGCTGAGAAATGGTGGGTTAGGTAGCTGGAAGACTGATGGTGAAGTGGTGAAAATGTGGTGGGCGATGGTGGAGCAATGATGGCGCTAGAGCAGTTAAGGGCCGTGACATAGGAGGCGTGCATGGGGGCAATCGGCGACATGAGCTGGGTTGAGATTGATGGGGGATGGTTGCCAGCCGGTGGGAAAAAAAATGGGAAGGGCGGTGACGGTCATGGCTGTGCACAACGGCGTTGGGTGGAGTGGGGAAGAACAGACGGAAGAGAAAATGGGAGGTGTTGCGCGGGTTGGGGGGTGAAAACAGGGGAGGAAAAAGAAAGAAAAAGAAAGGAAAAAGTGAAAAAGGAAAAAGAGAAGAAAAAGATAAAGGAAAAAGAAAAAGAAATGGAAAGAAAAGTGATCCAATTCTCATAACCTGGATCACAGTATTGATCCAACGAAAAGAATTTCAAAACAGTGAGCTGAATAAATTAATTTAAACGCAGTGACTAGTTAAAATAAAATAATGAATAAAATTCCACAACACCATAATTTAAAGTCCAACCATAAACTAATTTAAATTAAAGAGGAATTTAAATACAAATGAGCAATTAATATTAAGAAAGCACATCAATTTAAATTTCACAACTTAAAATCATTAAACAATATAATGAAAAACACATTTCATTTAAAACAAATGAACCATTAATTAAAATAATTAAAATAATCATTTAATAAAAATATCCGTAAATACGGGATATCACAGTTGGTAATTCACATTGATACTGACTACTTCTAAATCAACATGATCCATAATGTACTGAAATGTTCTAAATCAAAATGAAAGAAGATATATTGTTGCTAAACTTTAAAATTTCAAGAGCTTTCAAATTATTTATATTTATAGTCATTTAATACAAAATGGATATTGTGGCTCAATAAGACAAAACTCTTGCTTAAAAAATGTAGATGATCCACATTAATTCCTAATGGACATTTAAATTAAAGATCATTACAATTCTATTTTCTGACATAATCATCAGTGTCTTTTGACCCTTTTAATCAAGGCCAAGTATGTATATATATCTTTATATATATATAATGGCTATCTAACAAAAAATCTTGTTTTAACGAAAATTATTATTTTTCTGTTAAAGTTAACATTTTTCATCCATTTCTGTTAAAATTAATACTGCATTTAATGAGAAATATCATTTTAAATACAATCTATTAAATCTATTAATCACCGAAATAATGCTCTTGCATTAAATTTAATTACACCACTTTAATTTTTTATATCGGTAAATTTTTTATTTAAAACTTTTTTTATGTAAAATAAATATGGAATAATAATAATAGTATAGAATAATATTATAATAGTATAAAATATTATATATATTTATATAAATCATTCATATTAATATAACAATGCAATCCTCACTTAAAAATGTTAATTTATACATTAGAGAGTTTAATTTTATTCATGAAAATTTATTTATATTATAATATTAATAATTTCATTCTTTAAAAATTATTTTATAATTTTAAAATGAATGTATTATTTATTTATTTTTTGAGATGATAAATATACAGTATATACAATTAACTATAATTATATTAGATTAGTAATAATAAACAATAAATATAATAAATATATTATATATGTTTGATATTTAATTGAAATATATATGATCTAATAAATTTACATATTTAAGATTAAGATTTCATGTTATAAATTATAATATAACATTCTTTTATATAAATTATAAAATATCTAATTTTTTTAAATAATATTATTTCTTAAAAAAAATCACATAACTAAAAAAACTATGGATGATTCAATTTTATGTAGATCTAGAAAAATTCAAAAAATAAAGACATAAGAATTTTAATGCCCTCTCTTTTGAAACTGTACGAAATGATACAAATATTAGATCATCGTCTTGAAATTACAAAAATATAATATCTTGAAGGAATCTTTTATTAAAGTTTCAATTAAAATTATCTCAAATAAATTTGATAAAATTATAAGTTATGTTTATTTATCGGACTATTTTATTATTTTTATTAATACTCTTTTTTTATAATATATGAAAACGTATAATTATTTATCATCTATTTAATTATGAATAATTTTCAATTTTTTTTTTAAAATTAAACTAGATAAACGTATTTTACATGTTACTTTTATCTAATATATATAATATATATATATATATGTAAGTATGTATATGTGTGTTTGTATGTATGCATGCATAACATATTAATACGCAAGGGCTATACATATTATCTCGCTGGGAGCTACTTCTAGCTTTAATCACACATACTTAGTAGTCACATGCTCACTCTTCGTAATTTATCTGGGTAGAGAATTTATGCCACCAAGATCACCAAATCACAGTCTTGCGAATAAGTAATATTTGCCCTTTTTATTCCAACTGCAACCTAAACTCTATCCAACATATTTACAATCAATTGGACTAAGTTTTGTTATAAGAACATGAAAACAGAATATTTTTACGTTAACAAGTTATATAGATAGTGCCTTACTGTTATTTAGTTTCTCATTCATATTGTTCTCACTGTCAAGCAACTTATCCTTGTAGTTTTTATCGTTTTGTATCTTTGTTGTAGCTATGGCTAGGATAGTGTTTGATCTCAAATGAAACAATGAATGATTTTTGCCATGGAGAATGAGGCTATGGAACACCAAGGGATGTCCAAGCAAAATGGGATAGCTTGTACTTCCTGGCCTAACGCTTTCGTCATATTCTTCTCTCCCGGAATGAGAATCGTCTCATGGATGTAAAATCTGAGATATATCTTTTATGGTATCAAGGCATCCATGGAGGAATTGCTGCAACAACAAATTGGATCTTAAACCTCATTATTGCGTAGTCTTTCTAGACATTGATGCATGCAATTGGTACATCCTAAACATTCCTCATATTCGGGATCAATTGATCTGTTGTAGCCAATTTCTTTGTCATGAACTACGTACGTATCATAAACAAAAGGGCTACCGATTGAGGATGAGGTGGAGAACATATTAGTCTAAAGCTTTGCACTTCAAGTTTTGGGAGGAAAAGCACTAATAGAAATGACAAGAAACTAACAGCTTGAAAGCAAGTAAGAATGTTTTTATGTATGCACTACAAGATAAAGTGGTTTTTATGGCTAAGTTTATTTATGGCGACCAAGATTTGGCCTCAAAAGTGATTTTTTACTAGATCTGAGTTTTCTCTCTAGTCCCCACAAATACTACTTATTTAGGTGACTTTCTGTCACACCAAATAAATCCTCCGTGAAAATGAAAAAAATCACAACTTATTTGATTTTGCAGCGAGAAAAAATCACTGCAATAGTCATTTTAGAAACGCTCATTCATTTCCCCTTATTTCTTTCTTCTCCAATCCGATATTTTCTCCTCTCCATTCTCTCGAGTTTTCTGCTGCAACGTTTGAAGTTGTGCCTCTTGTCGTGTCGTCGCTCACCAAGGGAAGTAGGTGAGTTTTACCTTAAGTTAGTTTATTGAGTATCTTATTGGCCCCCTATTTCGAAGACTACGTACAAACCCACGAGCATTTCATGGACAAGGGCATGGTTAGAAACTTTCGAAATCACTGAAGTGCGGATTATGATTATTGTCCAAGATTTGATAATTGACTCAACTGTAGTAATTGAATAACCTCAATTTATTTATTTGGGCTACTCCTATGGGCTCATTCACTTAGGCCTAATCCATTTATTGTTGTTCTCGAGCCCAATTCTTTTCTTTGGAGGCCGACGATCCAGTGTATTACGCTCGTTAATTTCACCCGCGCGTATCTCTCAACTTACACGGAAGCTGTTTGAAGAAATGTTTTACAGGGACATTGCTTTTGCGGTGGGTAATTCAAGATTCACTGCTACGTGAATGAAAGCACAGGAACGAAACCCATGGCTTTATTTCCATAAATAAATAATAATAAAAAGAAGAAAGATATATATCAGACTGGCAAACGTTGGAGTTGGGGTTAATGGGATCTTGCTGTCTGACTGTGCAGTAGTACAGCTGCATCCACTGAATAAATGGAGCTAGCTAGCTGCAACTTCCATGAAATGTCCCTTACAACATCTACTGCTGCTCCCAGTCAGTGGAGTTGAATTTCATTGGTTCACTCTTGAAAACATTAAATTCATCATTAAGCCAGTACATGGCTACAGGTATAACATATATATATTTATAAATTATATATTATTAACTTATTTTTATTTTATCATATAAGATAAAATATATTTATTATTATTAGATAATAAAAAATTATTTAATAATAAAAAATATATCATATTTTATATAATAAAAAATAAAAATAAGATAACAATATAATATATAGAATTTTTTTTTATAAATATATATATATATATAGCCAGTCCACGTACCATGATTGTGGCTGATGCCACCATGACACTGGCTGATGTGGCATTAGTTTTAAAAGTTATAAATTCAAAAGGTAATTGATAATGTCAGTCGATAAGTACAAAAAATATATATATATATATATATATAAACACGTAATATATCTCATAATATTTTATATAATAATATTTTAAAATCAGGAATATTTTTATAAATTATTTTATAAAATTATTTTTATCTTACAATATATGTTATAAAATATATTATGCGTATACGTATCATTTCTCATGTATAAGTATATGCAGTTATTGCAAAACGGGTTGAATTCCACCCCCAAGAATCTGATATATATTTATAGAGCAATGCTGGGGAGTAGCCACACTCAGGGCACTTTCCCTCACATGAACAGTGCCATCACTGTTCATGGCACTGTTCATATGAGGGGGAGTGCACTGAGTGTGGCTTCTCCCCTCATTTTTCATATTTATATATCTATATATATATAGGTTGTGCCATATGCTTCTTTGCATGGTGAGATTGACATTATTAGCTGGATGAATTATTATTAAAAAAAAATAGATATTTATAATTAAATATTTACAATAAAAAAATATTAGTAATTAAAATAAATTATTAATAATTAAAATTGACTATTTACGACTATAAACAATTTGTTGCAGCGAAAATTCATTGATTGAGACAATGAGAAAAAAGGAGCTGAAAGCAAATTTTAATAAGAAAAAGGTTAAGTGATTATTTAGGAAATTAAAAGGTGGGAACTCATGTCCCTTTCAAATCAAGATTTATGCATGTGACAAAGTAGATACATGAAAAGCCACTACTTAAAGAATGTAAAGTAAGTATATAAAAACAAAAGATAAAATCGATCTCCCCATTCATGTTAATAGCTAGGATATCACATGGAAAGCTTAAATAAAATTTGCACAACAGAACGAAATACAGTTTGAAGATACGTCTTTTGTGAAGGTAAAGATGTCTCAGACGAGGACCCTACCGGCGTAAGTGACACCGGAGGGCTAAGGGGACCCGTAATGGGCTAATCCTAGGAGCAAAAAACGAAGATCAGCAGCCAAAAACGAAAACTAGAGAATATAAATTTTTGGAGTATGAACAATTAATTTATGAAAAATAAAATCTCAAAAAATTTAAAAAATAAAAATAAATATAATGTGAATGTGTAGAGATATTGATGAGTAGTAAAACTTATATTAAAAAATATTAAATATTGAAAAAGTCAATAATTGTAGTTGCCAACTAGCTAGCAATATAAACTCAAAAGAAACAGTAGGTGCTGAAAGTGACGTTGCTACACACATGATATGCATGTGTGTGCAGTCTGCGCGCGCCTTCCTAATCCTATATATGTGTGTGTAGATCAAACTAGAAGCATTGGCTTTGCACAACTGAGTTTTGGACCCCAAGGAAATGTTTAACCTTCACGCTATATCTACGGATGGAATGCGCAATTTGTGTTGGTTTTCTCCTCGATTGCTTTCATTGACCTGTCAATATAATTAATGAGAATTTGGAAGGTCACCTTGCATGATATTAATGCAATTTGACAATACAAAGCCAAAGCCAAGAATTTGTAAGGGAGTCGACTTATTATGCTCACATTTTATTTACGTATTGGAGTGAAACAATGACAGGCAATGTTAGGGATCCCGTCTATTGATTTTTTAGTATTTTTGTATTTTTTTTATATAACTTTTTAAATATTTTTAATTTTTTTTTTGAAAAAAATCATAATATTATTTAAAAAAATACTTACTTAATCATAAAATTTAAAAAACAAGAAAAAAAAATCCAATGGGAGCCCCCAACTGGACATATAGTGTTTTCCAACAATAATTCATCTTTACCAAATAGACAAAACTGATACTAAGGCCAAATTTGTTTTAATAGATAAGATATGATAAAAGTTAAAATAAGAATAAATCATAGTTATAATATATTTTTTTAATATTAATTTTATTTTTGGATTTGAAAAATTGTTGTAAGATTTGAAAAAGTTAAATTGTTTATTATGTTATTTTGTATGAAAATTTAAAAAAGTATAAGAATGAATTTCAAATAAAATAAGATGCAATAAGATAATTTGAGAAAACAATCTAAGCCTAAACCTGGTAAGGGTGGGGGAGAGAGGAAGACATTGCTAGCTTCTTGTTTGTCTAGTACCTGGAGGCCACTTGTCTCAAGCTATTTTTAAGAAAAAATACTTTATTTTATTTCATGAAATCAAAGTTACCGTTGTAACTAATATATATAGAAAAAATCAAGATTATAAGCCAAATTATTTATCTGTTTAGAACATCTTCACACATAAATTTCTTTATGATAATATTGTCTTAATTTCTATAAACACTCAAATGACAAAATCTTTTAAAATTTCAATCCCGATTTTCTAAAAATATAACACTCTATCAAAGTAAAAATAAACAACCCACACCCTCTGAAGGATGATGGGGCCGAACAAGGTCAACTCATCCACTAGGCCATTTAAGTAATTGCCTAAAACCCCTAGTAGTAGGACACCCACCCCCCCTCCCAAAAAAAAAGTAAAACAATTCAATTAAAAAAATTAATTATCTCAATAAGATAATAAAAGTATCAAATAGATATTGTATATGTCAATATTAGTTTTAGAAGTATTCCACAATAATTATTTTAAGTACTCTCCTTATAAGAATACATTTCTCTTTTATTATTACTAGTTTAATATATAATGTGAGAATGATAAATAGCAAAATCTAATTTTTGAGTATTCATAAATTTTTTTCCCATAATCATTTGAAGAGGTAAGGGCTTACTTGTTTTTAAAGAACTTTGTTAGCGATAATTATTATAATTATTTCTAGACCTCTTTTAGATATTACGAATACCTCAGAATATTTGTGAATGATAGTAAAATAGTTTGAATTAGTAAGTTTTATTGAATTTTACGTGAGAGAAAAGTTGAATTTGAAAATATTTGAGAATATATCAAAGTAGTTGTGTTTTCAAATGACTCCTAAAATTCAAGAGCACGCCTTGTAAAACTTGATTGGATAAATTCTTCTCTAAATCGATTTTGTTTAATAAAATTAAGTTTACTATTAATTAAAAATGTAATATAAATGTTAATTAGTAATTTTACTAGGTAAACGATAGTCATTACTTTTAATAAAAATGTAATGTAATGTAATGTAAAAATTAAAATTAATTAATTTAATTTAACTTTAATTAAAAAAAAATCACAATCAAAATTTTTGCCTTAGGCCCCTAACTTATTGAGCTGATCCTGGGAACAAACCACCCCCCTTCTTCAGATGGAGAAACGGAAATAACAAAGAAAATAACATGTTCTTTTTTATTATTACCTAACACAAACACCTAAACAAACTACACTAAAACAAAAACATAAAAATGAAAAACATATAGACTAAATTATAAAAGCAACATAACTATAAATACTGCGCCACACTAGGAGTATGCCCGATCGTCAATCTTGAAACTATCAAAGATGCTCATCCCAAAAACGTAGTGCATGGTAGCAATTGAGCCCTTGGTGTGGGGTGCGTGGCGACCACCAAGCACTTCGATCGCGTGGTCTTTTGGGCAAAAACCTTTAACAGTCAGACATATTGGTGGCTTAGGAAGCTCGTGGTGCGGCGCGTGATGGGATTAGGCCACCATAAGACATCAAATACCACTTCTCCATGCTTTAATCGGACAAAAAAAAAAGAATCAAAAGTAAAAAAAAAAAACACTTTGAAAGGAGGGAGGGAGGAGGGATAGAGCGAAAGCCCCCTCACTTGCCCCCCGAGACGGTTTTCTCTTTAGGGTTTTAGAGAGAATGAGGAGCTGCCTATCTCAATCTAGAAACCTATTTTTGAATTGGAATTGTGCGCTTAAGATGTCAGGGTTTTTTTTTCCTATTAACATTAGAGGTAAATTCGATTCGATCCAATCCGGTCAATCTCTAGGAGATTTTACAGACTAGATCGAAGGGATTCGGTTCATGATTTTTCAATCCTAAACTAGATCGAAGTGATATATGGATTGGACCAGACCATTGCCAATTCGTTTGGTTCAACTCTTACCCCAATTTGCCACTTTTTCAGTTTCAGCCCAATTAACTTTACTAGTCAAGTTTTGACCCAAGTCCTATTTTGAGACTAATTTCAACCTATAAATTATTATTAACATACAAAAAAATAGAAAAATAAAACTAGAAGAAGATTTAAAAAAATTCCAATAACATCCAAAAATATAAATAAAACAAAAATATAACAAAAAGGAAAAAAGACTAGTAAAACTAAAAGTTCCTAATCATCCAAACTCCAAATAAAAGAAAATTAAAATTACAAAACCAAAAAAAGTAAGGAAAATATACAATAAATATACAAATTACAACCCATGCATCTAAGTCGAAATTACAAATTAAAAATAACATAATAGTAATAAAAAAATAAAAAACTTCGAGTCTTTAGGCTCAAATCCAAAATCTTCACAACTTCACTGCAAAACGTAGCAAACAAATATTAATGTCTTAGTTTAATAACAAAAATAACTACTATAGTAGTATAAAAGTATAATCTTCTCACCTTATTCATTTGCATTGGGTGTAGGTATTGTATCCGGCATCTGCATAGAATTCTTAACCTTCTCAACAAATTCTATACATAAAAGATAAAACAAAATAAATTATATAAATTTACGTAACATATAAATCATAAAAAGATATAAATGAATTAAATTTATAATTGTTACATACTCATATCCAGCTATTTTTCAAAATCTTCCACCTCATCCATTAAAATCTTAAAGCTAATTGGAGTAGAGAAGACTGAAGCTAATTCTATGCATAAATGAGACCTTCAGCCATCATCGGAGATAAACTACTTTGGAAATAATCGAGTACAAGACTCGTCATGCTAAATGCAGATTCAGAGGCTACTGTAAATATCGATATTGCAAGTGCATCGTGTGCAACTTTTGAAAGTACCAATTTAAAATATCAATTTAAAATATCAAAACCTACATCTTTTTGTCTCACAGCTTTCAACTAAGTATCTATCAATCTCTGACCTGCTTTTTAAAGAGTTTTTCGACTGTAGTTGTTACTTAAATAGGGCTAATCTCTGTGCCTTCCTTTCTTCAAGTCTACTAATTGTAGGCTGTGGTAGTTACATCTTCCCGTAGAGGACTTGTGCATTGCTATGTTGAGTAGAACTATTCCCTTCTTCATTTTTATTACATCTTCCCGTAGGGGACTTGTGCATTGCTATGTTGAGTAGAACTATTCCCTTCTTCATTTTTAACATATCATACATGTGGGTTAAAGGCATCTTATCTTTCACTTTCCAACTCAAATCAACTGCTTTTTTAGATCATGGACATACATTAATTTTAATGAAAAAGTCAAGACATCTCATCTTGTGTCAAGGACGAAAAATAAGCCCAACATCCAACAATAAATTCATATTTGCAATGTTATCCCAATATTTATCAAAACAATTCTCATATTTGCCGCCATTAATCCCACCATGGAACTTCCTTCTTGATACCCTATGTCAATCGCATATTAACTTGTCATTTTATGGTCTTTTTTTCAATATAAATAGGAAGACACTTGATAAAAATTATTAGAAGTGATTTTGAACCTTAGAACAATGGCAATGTGCGATGGAGCAGCCAAAAGATGTGGTGGAGGCGCTCAGAGTTCTAGGGTTTCTTATTGTCGTTTGATGCATGGGTACTTAGGACGTGGGAGGGATAGTGAGAGAGCAATGAGGGGATGGGGGCAATATATGAGAGAACTTGGGGTTGAAACAATGTTGTTCGACTTAAAGATAAAGCTAAACGACGTCATTTCAATAAGGATAATTCTTTTAAAAAAAATCCGAGTTGCATAAAGTGATGCTGTTTCACAAAACTCAGCAAGCGTCCATAGCAATCAGTGAGTTCGTTTTACTTCCGCTCGATCTGGAACTTGAGCAAATATCAACCCGTGAGTTTGCTCAATAGGTGCTTGATACACCACTTGAGTGAATCACTAACTCTAGTACTTTGTGCAAGCTGATAAACCAGTTCGCTTGATTGCTCAAGCTCGATATTCATAAATATGTTATAATTTTATAATTCAATATAAGGTTTATATATTAATTAAAATTTTATTAGATTTAATATTTTATTTTATAACTTGGTATTTTTAATTATGCAATTCATTCAAAAAATTTATATAAGAGTACAAACAAAATTCGAGTAATAACTCAACTCAGCTCACCTCATTAAAGAGTACAAATAAAGATTGATAAATAATTCGACTCGACTTGAAATCGTATTTGATAAACTTGTACTCGGCTCGACTCAGCAAGCTTTCAACTCAAACTTCAAACTTGAGCTTGAACTTGAGTTATTTGAGTTCAGCTTGTTTCGATAATCCAAAATCTCGAACCAGCTCGAATCAATTACAACCATATATATATATATATGTAACCATTTGTTGTGCCGCTAATATTCTTAATTTGTATTATTGTACATATACAAGTCTTTGATTATGCATTATATAATTTATATTGACATTTCAAGAAAAATTGCATGAATCGGTAATTATAAAAAATAAATATTTTATGAGATCATTGATGGTTGGCTGGCCTGATTAGTAGACTAGTATTACTGTATTTTTCCCATACTGTATATTGTTTCGTATGAATATAATAAAATAATAATGAAACTATTATTTCTTCATTACTATTGTCTATTTACATATAATGACATAAATTATTATATAATTTGATATATTATTAATATGTATCATATATTATTTTATATTTTATATGATTAATGATAATAAATTCGATAAAAAGTATATCATTAACTTGTATAATTACTATATAAAAATAATATATTAAGTTATTAAAAATATTTTAAAAATAAATATAATTCGGTCCGGTCTGGTCTAAAATTTATAGACCTTGAAACCGGATTAAGTTTTTTCAATCTACAATGAGTGGAACCGAAACCGACCGGTACTAATTTGGTTTGGTCCAGTCAATTTTTCTGGTCCTAATCGAAATCTATACACACCTAATTAACACTATAAACTTATGTGTTTTATTATTGTAAGTACTATTTGGTGATTGCGGGGTTTCATCAAGCACGCGCTGAGAGGAGAAGTTAACTTGAACTTCAGCTTTCAACAAGAAGCTGATGCTTATAGTATTGATGTTGATGCTAACCACTGTGACATAAAATATCATTGCTCCATCGAGAAATTGAACACATTTCCAATACTTTCTCTCTCTCTCTCTCTCTCTCATTTTATTTAGGGAACCCTTATTTAATAACTAGCCCAAACAGTCCCCAGCTACATGCTTAGAGCCCATTGGTGCAGTACTGTATATTTGTAGGGTATATAGAGTACTGGTGCATGTGTTTGTATTAATAAAAAATTATATGAATGTAATGAATTTAGTGGAGGGACGGCAGCCGCCCCCTGTCCCACCACTAAATAATGTGAATGACCCCACCACTATTATATTAAATTTGCATAGTAACTTGCATAGTAACTTGCATAGTGACTTGCATAGTAATTTCAAAGCCTATAAATAGGGGCTTCAGTTGTAATGAAATTCATAAGAAAAAATAGAGAGAGAAAGAAAGCTTGAGTTCTTAAGAGTTTCAAGAGAGTTTCTTATTTCTCTTTTACAATAGTAGTTCCTTTCTTTAAGTTTCATAACACGTTATCAGCACGACGGTTCTGCCAATTCTGAAGTTAGTGGCCTTATTCCTCTGTAAGTTTTTCAATATATTATTTGAAATCTTTGATATATTTTATTGATGATTATCTGTGTAAATTTATAAATATATTTTCTGAGATACGCATATTTATTATTTATATGTGTAGAAAATGGCAAATCTTACAAAATTGGAATTTGTTGCTCTTGATATATCTGGGAAAAATTATTTATCCTGGATACTTGATGCTGAAATACATCTTGATGCAATGAACCTGGGAGAAACTATTAAAGAAGGAAATCAAGCATCCCTGCAGGAACGTGCTAAAGTAATGATTTTCCTTCGCCACCATCTTCATGAAGAATTGAAAACTGAATATCTCACTGTAAAAGATCCCTATATTTTGTGGAATAATTTAAGGGAGAGGTATGAACACCAGAAGACTGTTATCCTCCCAAGAGCTCGCTCTGAATGGATGCACCTGAGGTTGCAAGATTATAAAAGTGTTAGTGAGTATAATTCCGCACTTTTTAAAATAAGCTCAGTATTAAAATTATGCGGTGAGAAAATCACCGATGAAGATATGCTAGAGAAGACTTTTACTACATTTCATGCCTCGAATGTGCTCCTGCAGCAGCAGTATCGAGAGAGAAAGTTCAAGAAATATTCTGAACTTATATCATGTCTTCTAGTAGCTGAGCAAAATAATGAGCTCTTATTAGAAAGCCACAATACACGCCCTACTGGCTCAATATCATTCCCTGAAGTGAATGGTAATAGGTTTGCATCATTCCCAGAAGTGAATGGTGCATCCTTTAGAAGAAATCGGAGGCGTGGACGTGGTAGGAGAAATTATAGAAATGTTGGTCCCAGGAGTGACAACATTAAAAGGGATTATAATATACCATATCACCAGAAGTGGTACAATTCAGAGAGGGGTAAAAATCCTCAGAATAATTCTTCAAAGAAAAGTGAAGAGGTGTGCCATAGATGTGGAATGACTGGACATTGGTCACGTACCTGTCGTACGGCCAGGCACTTAGCTGATTTATATCAAGCTTCTGTTAAAGGAAAGAATAAAATGCATGAAGCAAATTTAGTAGAACCATCAGATGATTTATTAGATTCAGTAGATGTAGACGTTACTCATCTTGATGTATCTGATTTCTTTAATCATCCTGATGGTAGTATTGAACACTTAATTGGAGATGGAAGTGTTCCACTCAATTAATGTATTTTCTTTCTATCAATAATAAAAGTTTTGTATATTTTGTAGAATCATGGATCACATTGATGAGCTTTTTATCTCTGAGTTGAATGATAAAGATATATGTCTGGCTGACAGTGCTACAACTCACACAATTCTCAAAGAAAAGAAATATTTTCAAAATCTAACACTAAGTAAAGCCTATGTCCATACCATATCAGGTTCATCGGATTTAATTGAGGGCTCCGGAAGAGCTTATATTGTGTTGCCTAATGGCACCAAATTTTGTATTGATGATGCTCTATTCTCTTCACAATCCAGAAGAAATTTATTGAGTTTCAAAGATATACGTCGTAATGATTACCATATTGAAACGACCAATGAAGGCAGTAAAGAGCATCTTCTTATTACTAAAACAGTATCGGGCCAGAAGCTCGTATTAGAAAAACTGTCTGCTCTATGTTCTGGATTGTATTATACAAAAATGAGAACAATTGAATCATATGTGGTAATGCACCAGAAGTGCATTGACCCTAAAGTATTTATGACTTGGCATGATCGCCTTGGACATCCGGGTTCTATAATGATGAGACGAATTATTGAAAATTCGCATGGGCATCCCTTAAAGAATCAAAAGATATTTCTACCCAATGAATCTCCGTGCTCTGCATGTTCTCAAGGTAAGTTAATTATTAGACCATCTCCCTCAAAAATCATTGTTGAATCTCCATCCTTTTTACAAAGGATTCACGGAGATATATGTGGGCCTATTCATCCATCAAGTGGACCATTTAGATATTTTATGGTTCTAATTGATGCATCTAGTCGATGGTCACATGTTTGTCTTATTTCCACTAGAAATGTTGCATTTGCTAGACTTATTGCTCAGATAATTAAACTACGAGCACAATTTCCTGAGTATCCAATTAAGACCATTCGATTGGATAATGCAGGTGAATTTTCATCTCAAGTTTTTGATGATTATTGCATGTCAATAGGAATAGATGTTGAACATCCTGTTGCCCATACACACACACAAAACGGTTTAGCTGAGTCTTTGATCAAAAGGCTTCAACTAATCGCTAGACCTTTACTTATGAAATCAAGACTACCTATTTCTGTTTGGGGACATGCTATACTTCATGCAGCATCTCTAATTCGCATTAGACCATCTGCATATCATAAATATTCTCCATTACAGCTTGCATATGGTCAACAACCAAATATTTCTCATCTTCGTACTTTTGGATGTGCTGTATATGTTCCAATTGCACCTCCACAACGTACAAAAATGGGCCCTCAACGTAGACTTGGGATATATGTTGGTTTTGATTCTCCATCCATTATTAGATACCTTGAACCCCTTACAGGGGATATGTTTAAAGCACGTTTTGAGGATTGTCATTTTGACGAATCAAATTTTCCGTTAATGGGTAAAGAAAAGTCGGTGCCTGAAGCACGACAAGATATTACTTGGGATAATAAGACTCTGTCTCATTTTGATCCTCCTACAAATGAATGTAAACGGGAAGTTCAAAGGATTATTCATTTGCAAAATATTGCAAATCAGTTACCGGATGTATTTACTGACACTAAAGGTGTAGTAAAATCTTATATTCCTGCTGTTAATACTCCAACAAGGATTGAAGTCCCTGAAGGACAAATTGTCAAAGCAGCAATAGGTGAATCTAAAATACGCCTGAAGCGTGGAAGACCTATTGGTGCAAAAGATAAAATTCCCAGAAGGAAAAGAATACAAAATGAATTTGGTGTTCCTGAAGAACACGTACCCACAATACAGGCCACAAATATAATTGATGCTCCTAAAGAGCTTAAATCTTCTATTCCAGAACCTCCTGAAGAGGAAAATCTTGAAGAGTATAAATCTCCTAAAAAAGGACCTCATGAAGAGGTGTGTCATGAAATGTTTTCCCTTGAAGAGGAACAGGTACCTGAAAATAATGAGATCTCAATACATTTCATGAAAACTGGAGAAATTCTGGATAGAAATAAAACTGTTGTCGACAACATATTTTCATATAAAATGGCCCTTGACATTACCAGAAGTAATGAAGAAAGTGAGCCAAAAAGCGTCGAAGAATGTCGACGTAGAAATGATTGGCCAAAATGGAAAACAGCTATTGAAGCTGAATTAAATTCGCTAGCGAAACGAGAAGTATTTGGACCTGTTGTCCAAACACCAAAGGGTGTAATGCCTGTTGGATATAAGTGGGTATTTGTACGAAAACGTAATGAGAAAAATGAAATTGTGCGATACAAAGCACGGCTTGTTGCACAAGGTTTCCTGCAGAAACCCGGGATTGATTATGAAGAAACATACTCTCCCGTTATGGATGCAATCACATTTAGATTTTTGATTAGTCTGGTTGTTACAAAAGGATTAGAAATGCGGTTGATGGATGTGGTCACTGCATATTTATATGGATCCTTAGACCATGACATATATATGAAAATCCCTGAAGGATATAAGATGCCTGAAGCATCTACAAGTACATCTAGAAATATGTACTCAATCAGACTACAAAGATCTTTATATGGGTTGAAGCAATCCGGACGCATGTGGTATAATCGCTTAAGCGAATATCTATTGAAAGAAGGATTTGAGAATAATCTTATATGCCCATGTGTTTTTATTAAGAAATCAGAATCCGGATTTGTCATTATTGCGGTTTATGTTGATGATTTAAATATTGTGGGAACTTCTGAAGAGATCTCAAAAACCGCTATATATTTAAAGAATGAATTTGAAATGAAAGATCTTGGCAAAACAAAACTTTATCTCGGCCTGCAGCTTGAGCATTTGCCAAATGGAATTTTTATTCATCAGTCCATGTATACTGAGAAAGTCCTAAAGCATTTCTATATGGACAAATCTCATCCCCTGAGTACTCCAATGATTGTTCGAACACTTGATGTGAAGAAAGATCCATTCCGTCCTTGTGATGACGATGAAGAAATTCTTGGTCCTGAAGTACCATATCTCAGTGCAATTGGAGCTTTGATGTATCTTGCAAATTGCACTCGACCAGATATTACATTCTCAGTTAATCTGCTTGCAAGATATAGTTCTGCACCAACTCGAAGGCATTGGAATGGCATTAAACATGTCCTTCGTTACCTTCATGGTACGGTTGATATGGGATTATTTTATCAACGTGGTTCAAGTCCAGAATTGATTGGGTATGCAGATGCAGGTTATCTTTCAGACCCACATAGAGGTAGATCTCAAACTGGATATTTATTTACTTATGGAGATACTGCCATATCATGGAGATCTATTAAGCAGACACTATCTGCTACTTCTTCAAATCACTCAGAAATCATTGCTATTCATGAAGCAAGTCGAGAGTGTATTTGGTTGAGATCAGTTATTCAACATATCCAGGAAAAGTGTGGACTTCTCATGATCAATAATAGCCCAACAATCTTATATGAAGATAATACTGCTTGTATCACTCAAATCAGAGGAGGATATATCAAAGGTGACAGAACCAAACATATTTCACCAAAATTCTTTTATACTCATGAACTTCAAGAAAAAGGTGAAATTGATGTCAAGCAGATACGATCTAGTGATAATCTGGAAGATTTATTTACAAAGGCGTTACCAACTTCCACATTCAAGAAGATTGTGCATAACATTGGAATGCGAAGACTCAAAGATCTTTTGTCATGCACTTTTCAGGGGGAGTAAATGTGCTGATTGTACTCTTTTTCCTTCGCTGAGGTTTTGTCCCACTGGGTTTTCCTCTGCAAGGTTTTAATGAGGCAATCTTAAAGCACTTGTGGATACATAAGAAGACTGTACTCTTTTTCCTTCGCCATTGGTTTTTCTTCCCACTGGGTTTTTACTTGGCAAGGTTTTAACGAGGCAGATTCCTTATGAGTGGTCATTCAAGGGGGAGTGTAATGAATTTAGTGGAGGGACGGCAGCCGCCCCCTGTCCCACCACTAAATAATGTGAATGACCCCACCACTATTATATTAAATTTGCATAGTAACTTGCATAGTAACTTGCATAGTGACTTGCATAGTAACTTCAAAGCCTATAAATAGGGGCTTCAGTTGTAATGAAATTCATAAGAAAAAATAGAGAGAGAAAGAAAGTTTGAGTTCTTAAGAGTTTCAAGAGAGTTTCTTATTTCTCTTTTACAATAGTAGTTCCTTTCTTTAAGTTTCATAACAATGAACAATATATGCTTTTAATTATCTAGCTACCACAATATTAAGGAAAATATCTGAGAATTAGAATGATTGCCGTTTTCCCACACATTAATATCATCTACATTGAGAATAGGTGCCAGATCATCTGATGCTATATATTAGTAATGATATATACATACAACTATTTTTATAACCATGTATACAACAAAGTGTTCAAATGAAAGTGTTTATATAAATTGATGATGTTATTATTATAAGTTACTTTACAAATATATTACTCATTTAACACATGATTGTAATAAAGGTTGTAAAATAGTTGTATATCTATCACTACTCTTATTAGGGGTGTATGAAAAGTGCACACCACAGGATGTATGAGAAAAGCGGCCACTTCAAGAGTGTTTGGATTGGATGATGAAGCCTCTCTTCTTCAACATATATTATAAAAAAAAAATATTGTGATATTTTAATTATAATTAAAATGATTATTTGAGACGAAAAAAATATGAATCTTATTGATAGTGGAATATATGCATGCATGGTAAATAATGCAATGTGTCTACTTTATACAAATTTTTACCATTAACTTTGAAAACTTTATCTCCCACTACTTTTTTCGGCCAAAAGGTGGAGAAATATTTCAGTATTGTCTAGTTTCTTACCAAGCACCCGTTAATTGCACCAAGACTTCGTTTCCAACTACTATTACCAAAAAAAAAAAGCTACTATATATATATATATATATATATATCTAATTTGCCAATCCACGTAAAAAAAAAATTGATCTTGGACTTTAATATTATTTGTTAAAATTAGTAATGTCAGTGTACTCTACTCAAAACTAGCGTTAAGAAGACAGATTTATAAGGTCCTAGTTATCAAACTTTCTCATTTGGATTTATAGGGCAGGGTAGTCTTAACATTTAAATGACAATATTTTACCTTTATTTCATATTTAATTTTTTTACAAATTTTTTGACATGAGCAACAATAAACAGTCAAAAGTCATTTTATTTGTATTTTATCTATAAAATTTTAATTCATCCCAATGATTTTTTATATAAACAATATTCAAATAATAAAAAGTACACATTTCATCTTATCAAAAAAATAAGTAGGATTTATCTATTCATCAAATTTCAAAAAGTCAAAAACTATCTCATATCTTTTTATTATCCAAACATAGGGGTGTCAAAACGTGTTAACGGGTCGTGTTCGTGTCGTGTTAGAGTGTGTACATAATACTTAAAGGGTCAACACGAACACGACCCGTTAAGGATTTCGTGTCAAAAACTTCAACCCTAACACGACCCGTTAAGATAACGGGTTGACACGACACGACCCGTTAAGACCCGTTAAGACCTTTGACACTATATGACACGACATGACACGACACGATACAACACGATCTAACTCGTTTCAACCCGCAAACCCGTTAGTAACCCATTTGAGTTTAACCTAATTGATTTTATACAAATATTAAAACTTAAATAATAGTTATAAAACATAAAAAATTAATTACAAATTATAATATTAAAATTACAATTCAATAAATAGTACACTATAAAATATGATAAACACACAAATATGATCCACATATTATAAAATATTAAAATTATAATCTAAACGTATTAAATAAATGGGTTAATTCGTTAATGACTTTTTAATAAGTACTTAAATGAAATAATTAAGTGTCTAAGAGTATAAAACTAATTTTAAATTATGAGTTTTTGAAATTTAGCTCAAGAATATAAAAGTAAATTCAAATTTCTTAACGTGTCTTAATGGGTCTTAACGGGTCATAACGGGTTTGACCCGTTATGACCCGTTATCAAATCGTGTCTTAACGGATTGACACGATTTGACCCGAAACCCATTAAGACTAAACATTAACCCGCTTTTATCGTGTTGTGTTTGTTTTGTGTTAACGTGTTGTGTCATATATTGCCACCCCTATCCAAACATGCACATTTTTACAAATTATCTCATCTCATTTAAAAAAAAAAAATCACTACTATTTGAAATATCTCATCTCATTTCATATAAATGCATACAACCAAATAGGGCTTTAAAGTCTTATATAGCATTCAATACTAATTATGCCCCACAATATCATTGCACTACAATGAAAACGGCTTTTCTCAGCGATTTTTGATTCGCCGCGTAGAAATTTGCCACAATTACTTATATTCCCAACGAAATAAAATTCACCGTAGCCAACTTTTCATTAGTTTGAATTTTATTATTTTATGTCTAATTTCTAGCAAATTTAATCACTGTAACTTTTCGCAGCGAACATTATCGCTGGAAAACGCAAATCTTGGCCACGTTACATACGCTTAAATATATACATTATTATAGCGAAAAATATCGCTGTAATAACTTGTATTAAAACTCCTCCACTAATTTCAGTCTTTTTGAAGTTCTGAGCGGACAGTAATAATTAATTAGTAGTGAAATAGTTCACCGTAATAAGTCTATTAAATTTCGCGGTTCACTTTTATCTTCTATTTCACCCCATCCCTCGAATTTTCCCCCCACAAAACCAACTCCCAGACTTCGGACAACTTCCGAAAAAACCCTATATGCATAAGCCCTCCTCCTTCGAGATTTCTCACTTTACCGTCCAAGCCCTCCATTCAAGCATCAATCTCCGGGACCTCGGCTTGAAATCTAGCCGGTGGTTGAATGGGGCAGTCTACTATTATCCTCAGCAACAATTTTTCGGTTAAAGGTTAGATTTTTTCACCCATTCTTCCTTACAGTTTCGTTTATGCGATTTTCCTCAGTTTTTCCCGCTAATTTTCTCCTTGTTTCGTGTGTGTGTGTGTGTGTGACTATGTAGAGGAATGGGTAGAAATCAAACCTAGAATACCGATTTGGGTTTGTTTCAGATTTTTGGGTTTGTTATTTGATGATGGGCGGCGCTTTAACTGATATGTGCAGCGAATAAAAGCGCCGGAAAGAACAGATCCCAGCGAATTACAACATATAGATGGACTGTAATTTCAGCGCCCTCAGTAGTCAGTGATAACCAGCGGCGAAAACTTTCGAATGCTGGATTATGTTTTATACAGACAAATAACAATGGCGAAAAGCCGACGTTCAGATATTCGCCTAGATAAAGTTGATGCAGCTTATTTTAGTGGCTATTGCAGCAATTATTGGCACCGGAATAAACCGAATTCCTTATAGTGTTGGCTAAAAGATCATTAGTACAACTTGGCTTTTAGGGCGTAGTTTGGATTGTGAAATTATTTCAATTTATCTTATTTAATTATTATATATTTTTCAAACTCCTAAATGAAATATAATAAATAATTTAATTTTTTTAAAATTACAAAACAAAAATATTATTAAAAAATAATATTCTAATAATATTTTATTTCACTTTTAATTTTTATGTAATCTCAACTCACCATTCAAACATAAATAACAAAAATATGTAAGAAATTGAAGCAAACACTAAGGTGAGTTTTAAATAATGAGTTGAGACGAAAGTTGAATAAAATATTATTTTTAATATTATTTTAAAATTTGAAAAATCTGAAAAATTTGTTAATTTTTAGATAAAATTTTAAAAAAATTGTAATGATAAGTTATAAATCTAAAGTGAAAAACGCCCATTTGATCATCAAATATTAAGAAATAGGTAATGATACAATTATAATCCAGACACTATTACTTGTTTATTATTCTTAGCGAATTTTTGAAGTATTTTTTTAATATTTTTAATTATTATTTTTTTAAAAAAAATATACAATTCTATTAATAGTCATTTTTCTGATTATTTAGTAAAAAAAATTTTAAAAAATAAAAAGATATTAAAAGAGTAGTAATAGAATTATAAATGTATCATTAGAGATAAGGATTATTATTTAAAAGTTAAATTATAAGTACTTGTATATTTTTTTTTTCATTTTTTTATCAAATAGGATGAAATGTTTTTGATAAGTCTAATATAAATTTCTTTTTTATGTATTTTCTTTTTTCTAAATTTGTATTTTTTATTAAATTTAAAAAAACTAATGAGCCCAATATTAATATTTTAAGAAGTAATTATAAAGTAAAACAAGTATTCATGCACAGTGCTGAAAAGTAAAAACAATAATGATACACTTACAATTAAATTATAACTTTTTTACAACTTTTTTTTGTTTAATTTTTAATTTCACCTAGTGATTAAGAATGTGAATATTAATAAAAATATATTTTTATTTTATTTTATTTTAATGATTAAGAGTGTTAAAAAAATGCTTAAAAGGAAATGATAAAAAAACACCCTATAACACCCGAAGTTGTGAAAGTGTTGTAAAAATATTGTTCGCATATCATCACCCAAAGTAAAAAATTCAAAAGATGCCGAGATATCACTACAAGATTTTCGAGTTCTAGCAAAGAAAGATTTTTGCAAATAAAAGTGTCTGTTTCGCAACCATAGAACAACTGCCACCAATTTGGTCCGTGGGAGGTTTGTGGCATAAAAGTCACGACAAATACTAATTGTTGCCATGACTTATTTTTCCTGCGGCAAATAAGCACTTATTGCCACCAGAAGTTTCTTGGCAAAAGCCTTCCATGTTGATGTTAAAAACGCTTCATGATACCTACATTGCTATGGTTAGGGGTGTAAATGGTCCGGTCCGATCTGGTCCAGGAAATTTGTGGACTGATTCCATTCGGTTAAAAAATTCTCTCGCTCTGGACCGGACCGAACAGGAGTTCGGTCCATACCGATCCGGTCCAATTCGATTCACGGGTGGTTCGGTTCGGTCCAGGGGTACCCCATATGATTTAATGGGCTAAATTTAATCTAAAATTCTACAATGATCAAATATTTTTTTGGTCCAAATTTAACTACTATAAATTATAATATGTTAATATTATAAAAGTATATATTATATACTAATATATTAGTACATATTATATATTAAGTATATTAGTAAATTATAACTAATAGTTTAATAGTCTAATAGTCTAATAGTCTAATAACACTATTACATTAGTATATGTTAATAAACTATAATTAATAAGTAATAACATTATTACAATTTACATTAGTATATTATATATTTATATGTTAGTAAATAGTGATAAATTAGTAATAATATATTAAATAATAATAATACACTTATTATTTATATGTTAATATTATAAGAGTATATATTATATATTAATATATTAGTTAATATTAAATATTAAGTATGTTAGTAAACTATAACTAATAGTCTAATAATCTAATAGTCTAATAATACTATTACATTAGTATATGTTAATAAACTATAATTAAGAAGTAATAATACTATTACAATTTACATTAGTATATTATATATTTATATATTAGTAAATAGTGATAAATTAATAATAATATATTAAATAATAATAATACACTTATTATTTATATGTTAATATTATAAGAGTATATATTATATATTAATATGTTAGTCTATATTAAATATTAAGTATGTTAGTAAACTATAACTAATAGTCTAATAATCTAATAGTCTAATAATACTATTACATTAGTATATGTTAATAAATTATAACTAATTAATAATAACACTATTACAATTTACATTAGTATATTATATATTTATATGTTAGTAAATAGTGATAAATTAATAATAATATATTAAATAATAATAATATACTTATTATTTATAAGTTATTACTAATACTTTATCTAGATATATTATAATTTATATTTTTATACTATAACTAGTCAACTACTAGTATACTATAAATCATAATATGTTAATATTATAAGAGTATATATTGTATATTAATATGTTAATATATATTAATATTAATATTAAAATTTATATATTATTATTTATATATACATATATTTTAAAAAAAAAACTCTAGGGATATGGTCCGGTTTGGTCCGGTCCAGGGGGATGAACTCCCTGGACAGGGACCGGACCGGAATTTTCCGGTCCATATATTTTTTGGACTGGACCGGACCAGACTCCAACCGGTCCGGGACAATCGGTCCAGTCCGGTCCGCCGGTCCGGTTCGGTCTTTTTACAGCCCTAGCTGTGGCTATTGGTTTTTCGCCACGAGATCATGCCATGATAAAAACCTATTTCCCGTAACTTAAATCTATTTAGCCACAAGTTTGTATGTGTGGATCATCTATTTCCTGCTACCAAGGCCATGGTATTTGAGGTTGGTTTGGTGGGTAATTCTAATTTTTCCCCACAAAATTAGGATGTGTCAAATATATATATATAAATGCCATGAACTTGGTCATTGGTCATGGGTAAAAGTCAAAAACACAATTGCTTTCTAACACATTCATTGGCTATTCCATGTTAGCAAACAAAATATATAGAGTCATGCATACTATTATAAACTAACATACAAAATATATAGAGTCATGCATACTATTATAAACTAACATTCATCAATTTAAGGTACTTGATCATACATTGACATCACATTTAAACATAAGGATCTTGAAATGTTACTACTTAGACATGAACAAATATTGTCTCGTGAATGCTCATATATTGAAATGTTACTACTTGATCATATCTTGGTAGGACACAGTTCATTAGTGGATTTACATCATCTGCTATCAACCAACAACCTTTCTCTACGGTTAGGAATCTTTGGGTTAGCAGTAGGACCATACATGCCCTACGGGTGTCAACAATTTATACTTCCTCAACAGCCCCCATAGCTATATATTACTCCTCTCATCCTTGCCAAGACCTGAAAGCAAAATGGGTAAACATATAAGAAAGTTGTTTATCCATATAATGCTACATTACCTAAGGGATTAACAACCCTTAACAGTTAGTAAAATACTATTCTTTAAGTCACTTATACCAAAATTAATGTAACATTAACCCAAAAAAAGATAGTCAATCCCCAATCCTTGAAAATGAATTATTTCAAGATACCATTTTTAGTGAATATACATATATGGAGTGAAATATTCGTATTGAATAACACTTGAGGAATGTCATGCTACTAACTTATTTCAATTATATTTTCTAATCCAATAAAGTGAATGTGAGTATGAATCTATTTGAAAAAAAAAATAAAAAGATTAAGGTGTACATGATTTATGAAATTTTGCCTTGGACACATCTCTCAACTCTAAGTGGAAGAGCTTATCTTCATTAAGCTAAATGAAGCATGGAAAGCTTAAAGTAATGAGTAGCGTCCTTATAATATGTTAATCAAGCTTCATTGAATTGTACTACAATCTCTGAACATAAGGTAACATTGCTGAGCATATTTAAAACAAAAGGTAGGAGATACGAACAAGTGCTGGCAAGGCCAGCCTAGCCCTTCAAATCTAGCACTAGAGTAACATTTAAACCACGAGCAAGAATTGGCATATTGACCATAGATTTTGGCAGAAAGCAAGTTCTGGTACAATAAAAAATTCCTAACCACTTGCAAAGTAGGATATTCAAGATAAAGGCTTAGTTCATTTGAGTGAAAAGAAAGACAATGAGCAATAGAAGAACCCTTACCTATCAATAGTTTAAAAATGCTTATTAAGATCAGCTAGTTGTAAAGCAATGGGCTTGTTCTAACTGTGAGATTGACTTTCATGTCATGGAATATATTATGAAAACAAGAAAAATTATCCCAACACATAATGTGTCTAAAGACTTCTAGAAGTCTGTCATGGAAAATCAAATTAGGTAAAAGCATGAAACTAAGTCTAGCGAAAAATCAATGATCTCTTGAGTTGCTGTAGTCCTTGCCTTCTCGACATTTTCCTAAGAGCAGCCCAATTTTGTAAGGTTGTACTCATTGCTCTTGATTCTTCACTTTATGAAAAGGCAAACCAATGTAAGAAACCTTTCTTAAGTGCAAACCAATGTAGGAATAAACTTTCACATGTTTCAGTAATAAGGCAAGAGGGATGATCGCCATCTACTATTTAAAGCTGACTTATTAAACCAAAAGCATCCAACAAGATAATTTTCAAAGACATAGTAATCAGCCAATATAACTTCTCCATTCACTACATTACTAGTCCAGACAGGAAATTAGAATTCAAATTATATGATAATATTAAATCCTATCTCCTGTTAGTTATAATTCGTTGTCTTTAGTTTTATATGCTTATATATGTTAAAAAAGAAGAAGAATACAGATTATTTCATGGTCACAACTTATCAAGAGTGTACAAGTCAAACCTGCAACGAAGCATATGGCGAAACCGGTAAACCTCTTTTTAATCAAAAAGAGTGGGAGACCAATGAGTTAAAAGGATCTTTTCAAATGATAGAATATCTTCAAATATCAATCAGCAAAACATGGAATAATTTCAAAATAAAACTTACTGGATACTAAGTGACACTGTCTAGCTCTGGCAAGATATACCAATTCACTAAAAAAGATTCCAAGATAAAGAAAACTGAAAAAATGCATATTTAACCAAATGGCATAAGTTGACCAACTAGCTCAGATGGAAAATCACAAACTTAAGCTTATATTTTCCCTGAAGGAGAGAACTTTTGCAATACAGCCTTCGCGAACCTATTCAAGACTACCAATCAATTAGGCATCCGTAAAGTTCAATGCTTCTGGTCCCTTGTGATAGATCAAATCTACATTTTTTTTATACGTTCTTAACAATCAATCTGTTTAGTTTTAATGAATGAATTTATCAGTTTTAGGTTAATATCTCATTTTAGGTTAATTTTTCATTTCCACAAAATTCCAACACAAACTTCACAGAGAGAGATATCATCATAATATATGATCAAAATGAAGTCCTAAAACATGTTGTAGTGTATGCTAAAAAATGTTGAAAAGAGTTTTAAATTTAAAAAAGTGAGAGCATACTAGCTCAACCTCCATTTAGTGGTTAAGTTTTAAACAATGTGAACCTTTGCCACTTTCTACAAAAAATGAAAATATAGCATCATATATATGTCCTGCACGCAGCCCATATATGTCATAAATTATAGTGTAAAGAAATTTAGCTCTATGTAGTGCACATGAAATCAATACAGATTATTGACAACCTAATTTGGATTTTGTAAAACAAACTTGTGACAAACATTATAGACAAAACAGTGATAAAATAGAAAGAAAGATATAGAGATATATATAGTAATTTTTCTCTAAATAAAAATAAAAAATCCCTCCCCAACTGAAATCCCTATATCTTCATTCAAGTTGAACCATGAACAACCCCACCACCTGAAAAAAATATATACATAAAAAATGACCAAGCATGCAAACCACTCAAATAAACCACTACACACAGTGCAGCATTGATACAAGATAACTCTTCCTTGACTTAGCAATACAAAATAAGGTCGAAAATTACTACATTAGTATATACTCATATGAATGATCTTCACACGCATTAGAAAAAAAGCAACGAACATTTTATCCCAGCTTTCTCCCAAATCCCTTGACTACATAACGTCTCAGTTGAAATCCGCTTCTAATTCCAAATAAAACCCAAAATTTATAGAGAAAATTAACGAATCTCAACAACCTGGATTCACATATAGTTAAATGAGGTCAGAAAGACCAATAAATCCCACAAATTGACCAAATGCATAAGGAATGAAGTCATGGTGAAAAAATAAGAAAATTTGCAACACACAAACACATAAGGCAGTAAAACAAAGGGAAGATTGAAGTACCTGAAGAATTAGGTGAAGCTAGTATGCAAGGTAGAGCTTCGATTTTTGTGGTACTCTAAGAGATGTTTTGTAGGGTTTCAGAGAGGGGAAAATAGAGGTTGATGACAGCTCGCTCGAGGAAATGCAGGTTTTAACACAGGCTTATAATTCTATAGAAAGAAAACTAGGGTGTGGAAAAAATCGCATCGACATGGTCATGCAAGAACAAAGCCTTTCAAGTGGAAGAGAATTAGGAAAACGGACGAAGAGAGGGAGAGACCTTACCAGAGAACGGCGGTGCGACCGTGGGACAAAGCCTTTTGAGTCTGGATTGAGGTCGCAGTGTGGGGGCGCGGGGGGAGAATCACAGTCGCAGGGATAGAGAGAGACGAGAGTATCGGGTTTGGTTTTGGTTTTGCAGTAGTAAGGATGGATAAATCATAAGGCTAGGGAAAGAAAGGGTTTTAATTTAAAACTAATTGCCGCAATAGGTTATCGCAGGCAATAAAATTTTTCTCCTAACAAAAATAAATGTCCCAAACATCACATATTTTTTTAATTTTTTTCTTTTATCAAATATTTAATATATGAGTAATAAATAATAATAATAAATTAATTAATTTAAGAAGAACAAGTTCAAAAAAAAAAGATTTGATTTAAAAAAAAAATCAAAAAATATAGTGTGGGGGAGATTGGGAGGCTTTGTAGCATGATTCTTAAGTTTATTTATCGGGAAAAAAAAAATTGTTGCAAATAGTATTTTCCCATGAAGTTCTCTCGATAAAATCAAGTTTATTTGCCACAACACAAAACCATCATGAAAACTATTATTTTTTGCCGTAAAATATTATTTCCCTCAAGATTTTACTTGCAGACATTATATCATGACAAAAAGCTCATTTTATTTTCCCACAAATACTTTTTGTATCATTTGCTTGCTATTTGTTACTATTGTATATGACGAAAAAAAAAATCGTGATAAAATTTTTTATTTCTTGTAGTGAATATATCTAACTAAGGTTGGTTAAAATTGATTTGAATTAAGAGATGAGATGAGTTTAATTTAATTTAATTTATTTTTTAATATTATTATTAAATTAAAATTTAAAAAATTAAATTAAAATTCACATTTTATATAAAAACTTAACAAAATATAATAATAGATTTATGAGGAATTCTGGGGGGTAGACGGGTTGCCCCCTAACAAAAGCAGCCCGCCGCCGCCGGTGGCGGTGGGCGACACCGCCTCCCATCGGGACCGGCGGTATGGGTTCGAAACAGGTTGAAGGCTGCCAGGGGCACACCGGAGCTCGCCGTCGTAGGGGTGGGTCGCCTGAGTCCGCCGGACCCGATGGGGGGCGGTGTCGCCCACCGCCACCGGCTGTGGCTCCGTTTGCTCCATGGCCGAATCCTCTCTTAAATTCATCTTCATTTTATTTTTTTATTGTGTTTTTTATTGTGTTTTTTATTGTATTTTTTATTATGTTTTGTTCATTTTATTTTTTTAATATATTTTTAATCTTCATTTTTTTTATTTAATTATATTTTTTTATTTTATTTTTATGTATTTTTCATCATCAAGCAGTTCAACTGACGTTGGACTGTTTTGGACGCTAGAGACAGCCGGACTAGTCCTCAGCATCTCGTTAGTTGGGCTGTTTTGAACGCTAGAAACAGCCTGACCGATCTCCAACGTCTCTATATATTTATCTTGTCTACTAATACCGGCCTAAAGAAGGGGAGGGATACGGAAAGCAAAGAAGAGGATCAGTACGACGTGGGAGCAGCATAAGGAAGAGCGCAACACGTGGTCTGGTCTTTTGGAGTCATCGAGAACTCACCCAACTCATTGATGCACTACATATTACACGCCTCCTCTCCTCTTTTAGACCACGACACGTGCCTCTTGCATCCCTATAATTCTCTTTCTGACCTGCATTGAACAGCTCAAACAAAACTACTTTTATTTTTCAATCTCCCATCTTTTACTTCTTTTGCCTTGTTTCCCCGTGATAGTACTACATAGAATACTAGCTATCTAGCTCTGCACATGTAGTACATCTATATATGGGACCCTTAATTTTTTATTTCTTTTCAATTTTTGATTCTCTGATGGAGTAAAGAAACTAAGAAAGTGGGTCTTTTTGTGGGGGATGGGGTTTAGTTTAATGTTGGCTTCTTTTTAACCGGCAAGTGATTTGAGCATGCATGGGTTGGCGAGCGAGAGACGGTGACAAATGTTGGTTGGTAATTGGGGTGGGAGACATATATCGCTAGGATTTGGAATGAGAATCACCAATGTACTAGTTCAACCACAAATTCTCCATTTGCTTTCTATTCTTTTCTTATTTTAGAATTTAAGTACATGCAGCTTCTGTCCCTTTCTCATTATTTTTCTTGACTGTTGGGCTAAACTATTTCACCTTTATAGAATGTGAGACCCACATTATTTATGGGTGAATATATATTGTAAAATTACTATTTATTTTAAAATTTTAAATTAATAAAAAAGATAAATTTTTTTATTTTATATTTTAATATTTCTTTTTATTTATAAGCCAGACTTCTTTTCAACTAGTAAATCCAATAAATAAAATATTTAATTAAATAGAATAAATTTTAGAATTCGAATTCGAACTCAAAACTTATATTTCATATGAAATTATTATTTATTTCAAAAGTTTAAACTAATAAAAAGATGTAGATTTTATTATATATAATATAATTAATGTAATAAAAATAAATATCTCTCTTCACTAACATAAAATTTTAAAATAAATTATAATTTTATATGATATAAGAATAAATATTTTAAATTTAGATCCTAAGTCTATGTTTTATTTCATTTTATTAAGTCTTTTGCATTAGGTGAGTACAACTCACAAGAGAGAAAATGTTAAGAATTACATCTTGTATCAGCTTAAACTTTTGGATTAAACACGTAAAATATTTAATTAAATTAAATAAAATATTTCAAATAGAATAAAGTATATAGTCAGGATGTAATCTGATTAAGATCTCTACTTTAATATTATATAAAATCACTACTTATTTCAAAAATTTAACCTTTTAAAATAAGTGGGTTGTTTTATGAATCCAGGTGAACAACGTTAGCCAAAAACATTCAGATCAATTGCATGATTAGGTTGCAACACGCACAGAAGTAGGTTCAAAACTTTTCAAATGTCATGTTTAGAAGGAGTTTGAGCAATCATCTAATTATAGGGTTTGCTTATATGCTTATTAAAAAGGATATATTGTTAAGCAACATAGCTCAGTCAGTGGAGCAATTACTGGAGCCGTCATCGGGCACGATAACTTGTAATGATTATGCTGATTCTTCCTCTAATTCCTCTCTAGATTCTTTTCCAGATTCTTAGTTATTTCCTTTCATGTAATTATCCTACTGTATTACCGTATATGTAACTTACTGTAAAGAGCTTTCCTTGTATGTACAACTTCATTGTAATTGTATGTTCTATAAATAGAATATATAGTAAAAGGTGTAGGTATTTGAGAACTACACTCTGTTTTTCTTCAATCTTTCATATATAAAATATATATATATATATATATATATATATTTATGCATGGATCTGTATTACATTCCTGAGACCAGCACCCATTTAGGAGATTAGTTCAGCGGGTTTTGTCAAATAAGGGACAAAACTAATACCTTTATATATCTTTGTTTTAAACTAACAGGATCAACATTTTATGTGCATATTATTTAATATAATATAATATATATATATATATTCTTACACAACGCTTTTGTCCACCAACTCAAATTATAGTTAAGAAAAATAATAGTTGCAGTCATGTGTATGCAAGCACCACATAATTATTTTGAAAAAAGTAAATAAATATGGACAAACATAACCACTTTGAAAGAAGCCTAATACCAACCAAACTGGTATCAAAGCCATTTTTATTGATGAATTTATCAATTTTACATGGCTAATTTCACTTCGACATAAATCTAGACTCTCTACTGCATTTATTTAATTCCATATGTTTTTTAGTTGTCAATTCGATGCCAAAATTCATATACTCCAAAAGGATGAAAGGGGTGACTTTAATGACAAGGATCTCATTGCTTATTTACAAACAAATGAGATTCTTCATCAATCTCTTTGTCTTAGGACTCTAGAACATAATGAAAAAGATGAAAGTAAACTTCGAAGTATAATAAACTCAGGTTTAACTATGATGTTTCATGCCAAACTCCCATCTCGATTTTGATAAAATTATTTTTCCACTGTTGTCTTTTTACTTAACAGATTACTATCTCTTATGCTTAGCATGGATTCACCATCCTTCAGACTTTATGACAAATATCATCCTCTTGGTTTCAAATGTTTTCCTTATCTCAGAGACTATAGGTCTAATAAGCTCAAACCAAAATCCTTGCCATATGTGTTCATTGGCTACAACACCAAACATAAAGGCTACAAGTGCCTTTATCCACCCATTGGCCGCATCTATACATCTAGACACATTGTGTTCAATGAGTCTATCATTCCATTTTCCCTACCAACCATGTTGTATGATTCTTCTCCTATTGAAGGGGAGCTTTCCAACTTTTCCTCCATTGTTTCAAACCACGTGGGCACTACCTAGCAATCATCAGCTTTTGCAATTGCTCCTCCCCCATCACTCTCAATCCCAATAGAGATTTCCTCTCCCTTATCTCCCATAGTTCCTGCTCAAATTACTCAAACATTTCCTTTGAGAAATCCTTCCTCGCCTCCCATAGTTTAGATAACATTTACTTAGCATCCTATGAAAACCAGATCTCAGTGTTGTATCTACAAACCAAATCTTTGCTATGCCAACCTGCACACTAGGTTGATATTCCTACTGGATCAAGATGAATTACAAGCAATTGTTGTCAACAACACATGGAAATTACTCCCTAAAGTTTCTTATATGAATGTAATTGGATCTAAGTGGATGTATAAAGGTAAGCTAAAAGTAGGTGAAACTTTAGAGAGACTTAAAGCTCGGCTAGTTTCCAAGGGATTTAGTCAAGTTCATGGTGTGGATTTTTCCAAGACTTTTTCACCTGTTGTGAAACCTACTAGTATCTAGGTAGTTCTCACACTTACCATGGTTAAGCATTGGGAACTTCACCAGTTTGCTATTAGGAATGCCTTCTTTCATAGATTTCTCAACACTCCAATTTATATGCATCAATCACCAGGTTATGTGGAACTATAGCTCACCCTATGCATGTGTGTAAATTGAACTGTGTCTTGTATGGCCTAAAATAGGCTCCTCGAGCCTAGTTTGATAGGTTCAGTAATTTTCTTTTACATCTTAGATTTTACTCCAACTCTGCAGATTCCAACTTATTCATCTGTCATTCTTCAAAATGGATTATTATTCCTCTACTTTATGTAGATGATATGGTGGTAATTGGTGACAATCCTCATTGAATTCAATGGCTGATCTCTCAACTCAGTACTCAATTATCCATGAAATACCTTGGTTTCCTTCATCATTTTGTAAGAATTGAGGTTCATTGATTTGGCTCAAATTTGTTTCTATTTCAATATAGATATTTTGATATATTGTGGAACTTCTGACTTGAGCCCATATGCATGAATGCAAACCTTTTTCTACTTCTATGCTTTCAAAAAGTCAGCAACTTTCTACTTCTAATACTCTATTTTTTTATCCTACCACTTACCACAACATTGATAGTGGTTTGCATTTTTACCTTTGCAAGACCAGACATATCTTTCAGTGTAAAATATATCTATAAATTCATGCAAGCACAAACCATGGGTCATTTTTAGCTTGTTAAAGAGATACTTGCAAGGCATTGCCGCACTTGGTCTACATATCTTATCCATTAGCACTCTTAATCTTTATGGCTTCTCTGATGCTAATTGGGCTGGATGTCCTACTACACAGGTTATTGCACATTTTGTTGAAGTAATTGTATCTTCTGGAGTGCAAAAACCAACCCACAGTGGCTTGATCTATTGCAGAAGCTAAATACAAGGCTATGGCTTCCACTGCAACTGAGTTAACTTGCCTTTCCATTCTTCTCCAAGGCCTTAGAGTCCGATTAACCAAAGCACCCTCCTTGCATTGTGACAATATAAGTGCATTATAAATTATACATGTTTATAAATCTTGTTTTACATGCTCGAACTAAGCATGTAGAACTTGATTATCATTATGTTTGAGAAATAGTTGCCCTCGGCTCCGTGGAGATCACTCGATATGTTATTTCTATTGATCAACTTGTTGATATATTTACTAAGCCACCACTCAAAGGTCCTTTCAAGTTGCTGAGACACAAATCTGGCTTCTATTACCTCTTACAACCATGTTTGAGGGAGAATATAAGGAATGACAACATAAATCCTCATCATAATAAACTAGAATCAAGTTTGCAAGATCTCAGCAAATAAATTCGTTGCCCCACTAATACTTAGGATATTCCACAACAAATTCTCAAAAAATTTTTGGCTTGGCACATTTTATGACTGCATGTAGCATTATTCAATTAATAATCAATTTACCTGACTTAGATCCATACACGTATTATCTGTGCTATCATGAACTACTATATATATAATTTCACAGCTAAACAATACTTCTAAACACCAGCCATATATGATAATACCTTGATCTGACTAGCTAAATGTACATCTCTTAATACAAAGACTCCAGAAGTCAAGTAACATTGGTTCGAATGTTGAAAATTTAATGTAAGATGCTAGTCATGACATACAATCCATCCACACCACTAAGCTACACATAAACTAGCACAACCAACCAAGAGGCATTAGCCAGAATCAAAGAGATTGCAAATTGTTCTTATCAAGCCAAATGACATGAGATGCAGATATTGAGATATTATCCGCCCACCACATCTTAATATTCTCCACATTCTAAGCATATCTTGCCAATCTATGTGTTGCGACCTCACTCACCATTCTATAAATATGTAGCACTTTGTATTCATTAAAATCTTTCATAAGTTTCTGTATTTCTGTTAGTAAGATCTCAAGAGCTGATCAGAAAGAACATCTAGAAAGTTGAAGCTCATTAATTAGCATCAAACAATCACTTTTTAGGACAACTGATACCCCAATTAACACAAAATTGCAACCCCCTAAGCATAGCTAGAGCTTCGATAGTTTCTAGATTTACCACTTCATTTTCATTTTGCTAGTTGCCATAAGAATATTCCTCATTCATTAGAAGCTTCAAATCTCGTAAGTAATGCTTGTGGAGTATTATGTACTTGGTATTGATTCCCCAATCCCTTTTGCTCCCTCTAAATATTACTTTTTTTTTAAAGAAGACAATACTCTAATTTTATTGATTGTCATTGCTTATGGTGGAAGAATATGATAGTAACAAACAGGATACCTGAAATTTATAAATAATCAAATAAATCATGTCAAGCATAAAAAACAAACTTGAATAAATCAACCTATATAATAAACAAAACAAATAAACCAATGAATTAAACAATAGGTTAAACGAGGAGTCATAATTTTCCATATTACACTGGCACTTTCTTTAGACGAAACTGATGCCAAATCCAGTTCCTCCATGAAATCTCATCACCCCTATCTCTAGTTTTCCCCCAAGCACTAGCAACTGAAAATTTATCACTCAATGTTGGCTTCCAAATATGCAAATTAAATCCATTTCTATAGACTATAACTTCCTAGATCACTTTTAACACCTTTGAGCAGCCTACAAGATTTTTCAAATAATCCATATCCCAACCTTCAAGACCCTAAACCTCATTAATGCAAAACTTAGGATTGACAACCACGTCAACATGATCACAAAGAGGACCGCTAGAGAGCCACTTATCAAGCCAATAGGATGCTTTACCATTTTTTTTTACTCTGGTTTTACTGAACTGATATACCTTTGAAATTATAGCAATAATAGACTTCCCAAATCTTTGAACCCACATTTTGGCCTATAGCTTGAATAACATGCCCCTATTTGACATACTTTGCTCGAAAAAAAACTCGACCGCATTGATTCTTATATCATGATTTTCACCTTCTTTCATTGACTTACACAACTTCTTCCACCCCTACCACTTCTTACAACACTTACCATTAACCTTCCCCCAAAAGAAAGGAGATATAATGGAGTTCAACCTATTTAAAGTAATTTTCAGAATATCCAACACAACTAAAAGATGTCTCCCCATGCATGATAACACAATAAGCCTTCCCCTCGAGATAACAACTTAAGCTTTTAACCTGCTACCTTAGTATACACATTATTCACCAATGGCTAAAGAATATAAGAAGTAAGATGGCCTAAAAGTAGTGGAACACCTAAATAGGTAGTCGAAAAACTACCTCTCACAAAATCAATAATACAAAATAACTCCATCTGCCTTGCCACATTGATCTTCTTAGATAAAAATAGTGCTGACTTATCTTTATTAATAAGTTGCCCCGACCACTTTCATAAGTATGTAAAATCTGCAAGTCTTCTCTTCGAGCTTTTATTCCCATTCAAGAAAATTAATATATCATTGGCATAGAATAAATAAGATATCAAAGGCGACTCCACCGGAAGATAAAAAAAATCCTTATTTGACCATCCTCAAAACTCCTCTTAAGCAACCTCAACAAAACCTCTTCCATAATAATAAATAAATAGGATGATAAAAGATCCCCTTGGCACAGCTATGGTGAAAGTTTGAAAAAATAGAGAACAAAGGAGACTTTATACATTATATAATCAAGCCACAAAACTAAGAAGAAAAACTAAAACTCCCAAGAACTTCAATCAGGAAACCCTAATTAACACGGTTATAATTTTTTGCCATACCAATCTTAATCGTCACATTACGACCCTGAGTTTTCTTATTAATCACATGTACCAATTCCTATGCAATAATTATTCTCAAAAATACTCCTACCAAGAATGAGAATCCCCCACTTAGAAGAGATCATCCTTGGCAAAAACTTTGTTAGATGCATAACCAAGATTTTTTAAAATATTTTTTAAGCCACAAAACACAAACTAATAGGGAGAAATTTAACAAAACTCTTGGCATTCTTTACCTTTAGAATGAGCACAATATAAGAACATGAATAATACATCGGCAAAGAAGAACTACCAAAAAAATCCCTTGACACCTCCACCACATCTCATTTAACTAGATCCCAGCAACAAGAATAAAAAGCATATCCAAACCCATCTGGACCTGGAATATCTAGGAATGTTGCCAGCCTAGGCATACAACCCTCACAGCAAAGGCTTTACCATAACAACAAACTCCACTTTATTCTTCCTTGTTATATTTTTGAATCTCATTCTATACTTTTTTAATCCCCTAATATTCCAAAATAAAAGAGAACACATAATAAATTCATTATAGAAGTAGGGGTGGAGACTCGTTGAGATTGTCGCACACCACTAGAGCTCAATCATTTCAACTTTTTTCTTAAAGGCTAAATCTCTGTATCTGAACTGTGAATCCTCTTCTCTACAAATTTCAAAACCCTCATCTTCTCTTCCCCATCAGAATGGCCAAATCAAGGAACCTCACTCACATGCACATCATTCTTATTGCTACTCAAAAGTAAAGAGCTTTCTAATTCAGAAGTGGCTGAAATTATATTTGAATTACATGCCTTTGCCCGAATCCTCCATAATGTAATCTTCATTCATCATAATATTCCCTCCAATCGGATCAAGTAACTCTACCCATTTGTAATATGTACTACTCTTTCAACTACCTCCTCTTCAACTATTATTTCCACCACCCCCTCACTAATTAGAGCATGATTCATAGGTTCCATAGGCCTCTAATTGTACTGAATTTCCAGCATCAACTTATCCTTCACTACATCCCCATTATCCTGCTCAATTACCTCTTCCTCAAACTCATCAACCTTACCTTGCAATGAAGCATTATTACCACATTCCACCATATCCTTCCCTTTACTACTAGGGCTCCCATAATGCAAATTTGGCTGCTTAGGTTCTGCCTTTAACCCTCTCTAATTTTCCTTTATTGTTCATCTGCACCAACACATGGTGCTCATCCATAAAGGTAATTGAAATTTCATTCAATCGCCTAGACTTAAATCACTTCAAGTTTGATCTTGTCAATAAAAGGCCGAGTTCTTAGAGATTTCAAGACGAAGGCAGAACAATAATCCTCCGTAGCTTTAATCATCTCAGACTAAAAAGAAAAAACAAATCCTTGCTCACCATCAACAATATCCACTAGAAAACGGATGCACAACTTGAACAAATTTAACGTTACATAAAAGAAGCGCAACATAGCTTGTGCGAAAGACTTCACAAGTAGGGCATCTACATTAAAGGCCATCATCGCCAGTGAAGAAATCACCAGAGGATCAGAAAGTTGTTGTGAAGCCTAACCCTAGACAAAAAAAAAGGGAAATAGAATCGCTAGAAGCGATTACGAAATAAATGGAGCGCTCTTTTTTTAAATCTCTAAATCCCCTTTGATAGCCTCTAAATATTACTTATTTCTACCTCTGCCCCTAACAAGATGAAAATAAATCAACTTCTATATAAAGGATTGAATCAACTGAGCTCCCTTTAATACCAAAGGTACGTACCTAGCTAGTGACACAAACACAGAACAAAAGGCAACTAAAGGCAGGTACCACTCGACCACACTTGCATTCATAGATCTGGCTAAACTGGTACAAAGTACAAGTTTAAATTTTGTGCACCTCTTTGAATATACGGAAATAGCTTAATCACAAGATTAGAGGTGCATAACTAAGAAAGAAGCATTTTAACGCAAAGTTGTTTACATTATAAGCAAGCCATAGTGGACAGATCGAGCTTGTGTTAGTATCATGACAACCAAGTGAAGCATAACTTTTCCCAAGCCTTACAAAAACTGATGTCTTGGACATTTCTTCAAACGGGTAGAATGCAAGTTAATTATTTTTAGACGGGATCATGCTAGCAGCTAGCTAGCTCCATGCAATCATTAAAGGATCTTATACAAATTATCTCATCCAGTACTCATCTAAAAGTACTACTTCAAATTTTTGTATTGATTGGAAGAAATTGACGGTTAGGAAAGTTAATATAGATAAGCGCAGGCTTTGTCAAGAAACTAAAAAATACATTGAAAATAATCAAATAAGAGAAAATGATATAGTTCTAAATTATCCAAATTTCGCACGTTTCATTCGAAAAAATTGATAAATTTGAGATTTACTTACAGGTCATCTACACATGATACGGATGAAGGGTGTAGTACTTGTACTCCCTTGGAGCACCAGAGCTCCAGCACTCCCACTAAGAACATCGTTCCATCCCTGTAGGCAAAAGATCAAATCAAATTTTTCTTAAATTTGAGAGCAAGTGAGAGAAAAAGACATAAAATATTTATGATTGTAAATAGATCATATTTGTACTAATACTAAATGAGTACTAATACATGAGTTATGTATAAAGGTATAAAGTAATTATATAAACGATTTTTTAACAAGTTGATGCAGTTTCATTATGTATAGATCTATTAATTAAATCTATTTTATAATAAAAATAATTTTATAATTTGAAAAATCATATGGACCAGTTGAACATTCTCAAATTCCTCTTTATCTAATTAACATGATCATATACCTGTCAGCTTGAGTGTTCTTTGATAAATAATTTTCTTTTCTAATATACGTGTACCTATATATATATATATATATATATATGGGAGATGTATATATTATCCCAGCCTTAATTACCTGTGAGATATATATATATATTAAGAATATTCAACTTCTGCAAAAATATTTAATTCTTTTTATGTGATTTTTTTACAAATGATATAATGTATCATTTATAAGGCTGGTGCTAGAGCCACATATACTAGTCAATGTAAAGTTCTTTTTTCTTTTATTAAAGCAATTTTTATGTATTTAAAAAAAAATACTAAAAAATAAGAAATGCAATACTAAAATATAAGCAAACATACAACTCCTAGAAACGGAAAAGGAAAAGTCATGAATCTCTATACATTGTCTGGAGAAATTATCAATGGAAGTATCACTTCCCAATTTATAATACTGCAGTCATGCATGGTTTAATTTGGAGAATTTAATTTAAAACTCCATTTGAAAAACAAAATACAATACAATAGCCACAACAAGAATTAGCACTTTTAGCCTCCAATTCTTTTCCCACAGCTAGCCATTGTGGGGAACAGAGGCAGTTGACACCAAAGTGATCCATGGTAATAAAAACTCACAAATTGCACAAGTTCTCGTGGCACGATTGTGTTTCAGTGATAACAAAATTTCGACAAAATTGGGTTGTCGCAAAAAGCTTTAGCCACCAATTAATTATGAAGCTGCGTCGTTTTGTACCTGGCGCAAACGGGATAAATTAAAACGCACGATAATAACCATCCCACTCCAAACAGTAACCATCCCATACCCAATCTATCTTCCCATCTCAAAATCCCTAGATCCAAAATTGACTCCTATGCCCGCCCTCCACCCGTTAAATACTTGGTGCCGTCAGTAAGATTTCGGCCTATTTATTGACACTTCGCTATCATGAAGCACCTCGGACTTCATGTGATTGTACACATTCTCTCCCTCAAAATTAACTTCTTTAGGTGATAAGTTCCCTCCAAATTATTTCTATCCAACTTCGGCCTCATACATGTGATCATTTAGGTTCTTCATGTGAGTTACATAATTAGTAATTTTGGACAAACTTAATTAGTTGAAAATTCTTATATTGATAAAAGTCAATGATATTTTGATAATCTGTGCAATCCGTGGCATCAACTATGTTCTTACATGAGTTTGTTAACGAATTTATCACTTATTCTATTTTTTATGTTTTCATTCATAGCTTTTCTTCATGCAATATTTGGGAAAAGTTATTTAATTCAAAATATCTTAGTATTGGGTGCTATTTAGGTTTTCGTCGTTCCAAAAACCTTGCTTTGAATTCATTACACTTAAGGTAGTTACTATTATATGTGGTTCGTTAACAATATTTGTGTTTCTTTCCTTCTAACACTTTCTCCCTTTTAAAGGCATTGCATATTACAATCTGTTTAATTTGTGTATAGCGTATGTTGGTAATTGGTTTTTTGGGTATTTCCCAATCTTAGACACAGAAAGAATGAACATATACATATTGGGATTTTGATTTCTATTTTTGGACTTAGCCACTGAATTGGCCAAATTGGGTTGTTTCTATTGTTGATTTATGCAAATTATTTGTAGTGTTGTCATTTTAAGCTTAACAATCTCTGTCTGGCCTTGTACCAAGGAGGCCTCTACATGCATTTGATATACATTGAAATCTCTTCCATTAGGTGGTCTTGCAGTTGCCTAAGGCCTCTGGTGGAAGAACAACCTCAAAAAACAGCCCCCTATATTATGTTGAAATGAATAAACAAGAGATTGAGAATCATGGAAGATATTGATCTAAGAGACCCCATGCCAATGAAAAGTATAGATTGGCTTGTGCATTGTCGTTTTCCTCCTAGTGAAGTTTCTCCCACAAATTTATCCCTCTCTCCCCCTTCTGATCTATCACCTCACATATACCCAATAATTGACATCTCATATGCAAGTAGAATTTAAGTATAGCAGAATTTGTCAGTTATTAATCCCATGGTGTGGTATGATATTAACCAAATGGGATGTATTTTAAAAAAAAAACAGTCACAGAAAATAATTAAATTTAGCCAAAAGTTATCTTTTCTTGTCCTCAATTGATCTGTCTACTAAGTATTTGCATTTTAATGTTTATCATTCATGATGCAGCTCGAGTAAGTACAGTAATTAGTTTGTGACATTCCTAACTTAGATAGCTCGATTCATGAGTAATTGGTGTTGGATGTTGTTCAAGGGATATCAAATTGGATTTTATAGTCCTATTATATATAAAAATTGATACAACGTCCTCATTTTATACACGAATGGCCTCATGTGTATGCATACTCACTACTATTCTGCTTTATAGGAGTGGGAAGGGTAGTTGTATGTTCACATACATAATACCCTATGGAATTTTCTTAATTAACCTCATGAGGTGACAATTGAGGTAGGCAAATGTTTATTGTGATAATTTTCCTTGTGTCTAATGACCCTTATGTGGAACTTTATTTATGATTTTGACATCTCAATTTGAAGCCTAGACTTTCCCCATCTTCATGATACATTGTTACATTATCCATGAAATCTCATTCCAAGCTTGCAGTGTAATCCCACCCATGTCCACTATGTGTAGCCATGTTTAGTCTTGTTGCATGTGGTAGATCACTTGTTAACAATTCAATACATTCATGCGTACGCTCTTCCACACCCATAGAAGTTAATTCTTACGTGAACAATCTATTGTGTGGTTGCTCAATATTTTCACCGGATGCTGGTGACTATCCCAGCTCATTGAATTCTTGTTGACTAACCAACCATTTAGTACCTCATTGTTAACTTTGAATATATAACTTGGTCTTGTATGCTAGATGGATAAGGCTTCGATGAATATAGAAGATAGATTGTAGTCGAGTGAATACGCTTATGGGATTAAACAATTTTTGGATATGGCTATGGCCTATGCACCTAGGGTAGGTCGCATAAGGTGTCGTTATAGGAGATGCCGAAATAGATCTTTCCAAACTCTACTTGTGGTAAAAGATCATTTGTTTATCACTGGTATAGATAAGTCTTATACGAACTAGATATTCCATGGTAAGGAGGAAAACTTTCCCAACATGTTAGAGTCAGACAAAGACAGCAATGAGGATATCAACGAGAATGAGTATGTTGATGATGTGGACGAGATGTTAGAAGATATTCGTGTAGGGTCCTTTATGGACAATGGACCTAGATCAAGTGGTATGGATCCAACTCCACTGCAGGTGAAACTTCTAATAATCCAGTTGACCTAAACTTTGAGGAGTTACTAGCTGATGCAAAACGTCTACTGCATCCAACGTATCAAACCTTTTCAAAGCTATCGTTTATAGTTAAGTTGTTTCATATTAAGACAATTGGAGGCTGGACTGTGAAGTCATTTGACATCGTCATCAAGCTTTTACAAGTTGCATTCCTAAGGCCTTGTTGCCATCTTCATATAACAAGGCTCGTCGCATACAGCGTGGGTTGGGCTTTACATACATAAAGATTCATGCATGCCCAAATGATCGTGTCCTGTTCTGGAAGGAAAATAGTGCCCTGGATGAGCGTCTAAAATGCAAAAAATCTCGATGGGTCTCAAGATCAGCAACCCACATCAGATTCTGGAAAAAGTCATGCGATATTTCCCTCTAATCCCACGACTACAAAGGTTGTTCATGTAAGAAAAGACTGCATCTGCCATGCGCTGGCATACTAACCAACATGTTGACGATCCAACTAGCATGAGACATCCTGCTGATTCTCAAGTGTGGAAAGATTTCGATGTAAAACATGCCTGGTTTGGGATCAATCCTTAGAACGACAGACCTGGTCTAGTAAGTGATGAGTTCAACTCATTTAATAACATGAGCAAGCAATACAACATTTGGCAGTTTTGCTAGTACCGTACAACTTGCCCCCTTAGGCTTGCATGAAATATACGTATTTAATGATATCATTGCTATCACATGGACCTAAGGCACCAGAAAATGATATAGACGTCTACCTGTGAACCCTAATTGATGAGCTTAACCAGTTGTTCAGTGAGGGGATTCAAACGTTTGATACATACAAAGGATAGACTTTCTTACTGCATGCAGTACTACTCTAGACTATCAATAATTTTCTAACATATGTCAATCTCTTAGGGTGGAATACAAAGGGAAATATGGCTTGCCATGTATATGCCGCAAATACAGAGTCACTTTGGCTTGTTCATGGCCATAAACATTGTTAGCCATTGACGATGGCTTGCGCCCGACCAAGTAAGGAGATACAAAAAACTACATTTATTGGTGAGAAAAACCATCACCCACCGCCAAATGGGACAATAGATTCAGCCCTTCTAACTTAGTTAAACGAGGTCTGCAATATGCAGTTTGGAAAATCAATCAAGAAGAGGAAACACATACTCGTTGAACTTGGTTGCAATGTGCTAGCACTACAGTGCTGTAATATTGTATCATGTAGATTTTGTGATCATTAATATATATATATAGGCATAATTTACAAGTCAATGTATATATACAATATTATACAGAATAGTCGAATTTAATTTAAGCTCCATTTGAAAAATTGAAAACAATACAATAGTACTAAAGTACTGTAATATTGTGTCATGTAGATTTTGTATGTGAATCATTAATATATATAGGCATAATTTACAAGTCAATATATATATATATATACATATATATATATATAGAATATTGTATCATTCTTAAAGTTAATTAGTTACTTATATTAATGCAGATCATGATGAATATAAATATATTGACATGACTTTCGAGTACTACGTCACTACAAGAAATTAGAGTTTTTTTTACAGGGATTGTTATGGTGGCTAAAAATATGATTTCTATAGAAAATACTCTTTTTTCACAATTTCGTGTCGTGGGACGTTCATGACATAAAACTCGCAGTAAAAGATTTTTTTTCCCATGACAGATTCAACTTGTGGGAAAACCCATGTTTTTCCCATAAGACCATTCGTGGATAAAGCATAAACATTCATGGTAAAACGTCCTCTCATAAGTATAATTCTCATGGTATTTAATGCTATTTGCCACGAATACTGTTTGTGAATTTTGGGATGTCATGGAAAACAAGTATTTCTGATGAATTAATTTCGTGGCAAGTAATGTTCTACTAGTTGAAATACTTATTTAGGAAGAAGTATTGTCGTGGGAAATAATCATTGCCTGCAAAAAAAAAAAAAAAACGTATTTGTCATGAGTTCCATCCATAGCAAATGTTAAGAGATTTTAGAAAAAACAAACAAACAAACAAATGAGACTAAACCAAATAATTATTACAAATAGTCTAATATAGACTAATATAAACATATCCAAACCTTGGAGATTCAAATTCACACTTAAAATAATTTTTAAAAAACCTATCAAATTGTGCAAACATGTTCACCAGAAAGACTCCTAGTGAGAATTTGTACCAAAGTAAACTGCTCACACAAATTACACACATACACCATATAATCACAAAACTTTATAAGTTACAATTCATGACTCCACAAAATTGCAACAAGACATTCCATACAATACATTCCATACACAACATCATCATTATACTAGCCCATACCCTATTCCTGCCCATTTACTCTAAGTAATTAACTTAGAAATTTAATATAAGTACTAACAATAAGTGATCATGACTATCAAATAAGAAATTTAATAGCAATGATGATCACTTTATAGTTACTATGATGATGCTAACTCCCTCTACCTCCTAAGAACTTCGCTAATTTCATCCTTTAACTTTTGCATTTGTTCCTAGAATAACCAATGACCATTAAAGAGTCACCCAGATGACCAATTGAATTTGTTCTGATGTGAAAAAATAAAAAGTCTGCTCACATTTAGTTGTGGATCTTCAGGATTGCTATTTGCTTGCTGTGAGAGTCTTTTTAGAGAACTAAAAAACTCAAGTAAATAGAAAAATCGGTTTATACTTGTAGGTGCAGAACATATCTATGATGACATGAATGTCCATAATGAAATTGAAGTGTGCAATACCAATATCTCAATAATGTTCAATATCCAACAAAATAAAACTTCTAGAGAGGAGTGACTCAATCGAGAAATACCAGAACCTATGGCCTACTATCAGCATTTGCAAATTTTGCAAACTAATGAAAGTATACAGCCATATCATTTACACAGAAGAGGAATTGAATGAACAACTAGCACAAATTTTAAGTTCAATATACTGAACCAGAAATAAAACTTGTATATTTCATCATTACATTATCATGGGACTTATACATTTATGTTTTTCCTTAAGGTCAAACACCCACGAGGAGGTTGATAACAATGGACTAATAGAGCTTGTTGGTCTAAGGTTGGTTACCACCCATTGCATATGAAAAAAGAAACTGGATATTATTTAATCAGACATTACAAATACACATGTTGTTAAACAAAAAAAAAATTCTAGAACACACATTAGGAATTAAACAAAAGATGCAAATGTAATTAGTTTTCTTTTAAATACTCCAACAAATACTAAATGGTAATTGAATAAATGTACTTACTAGGTAGAAGATCCTTATTAGCAAAACCCAACACTTTGAAGCTGAACTTGGGAAAACATTGCATTTGAAGAAGGTCACGGGCATACCAATTTTCTTTTGCTAAAAAACACAAATTTGCAAAAATGTCTATCAAGTTAATTATTTTTATTTGTTACTATCAAACGGTTAATGATTTGCACTTTCTCTGTTGTTGATTTACAACAATCTTTGATTTTTTTAATTTGAATCCAAGAAGAGTTTAAGGTTGTGCTAATAAACCAGTGCAGTGTTATATCTGATAAATTTAACTTGCTTAGAAAAAAAAAAAACTAGTGCAGTGTTATAACCTTCGTAGATACAGATTTGCATATCCTTTAAATCAAGTGTTACTAGTTGGGAAGCCAATATTAACACCATGACAACCACAAGATTAAACAAGCCTATGATGTATTGGAATGCAAAAATATAAAAATGTCCTCATTGATACTCTTTCTTCTATGTTTAGAGTTCTAAATCGTTCGATCAATAAACCTTAACTATCGAAAAAGTCAAACACAATCGCAATAAGAACAAAGAAAAGGAAAATAAGTCAGAACATACTCTGCCACTGTTTGAACAAAATCATATACCATATCGGTCTATAACAAATAAAAACACAAATGGGAAAAGGCATTAGTATGCAACCCAAAAAGAATATGAATGTCAAAGAAAGAGTCGGCATATCTCACTAGATTAGAAGGTATGACTTGTAGGATGTTTGGCAAATTTATCCTTTGTGCCAGTTGGGTAGCGATGGTAGACTAAACACAGAGTCGTGGTTGATGAAGCTTCATATGTTGGGGCTACAATCGATTAAATACACTGATTAAATAAACAAACTAAGCACACTGATTAAATAAACACCTAGAGTTGTAGTTGACGAAGCTTTATATGTTGGGGCTTCAATCGATCCCAAGAAATGGGCTTCAATGGATTTTGAAGGGTGGGGTGAGGGATGGGACTATGCCCAAGTAACTCAGCTACGTCGTTTAGTTCCTCCTTAGCATCTTAGAAGGACCACTTCCACATCATCTGGTTTCCCGAAATCCCTAAAGTTTCATCTTTTCCCCTTTTTTCAATCCCCATCTCATGACGTTGCAACATTAAGGCTTGGAAGACTCTGATGAAGGGAAGGAAAGAAATGCTTCGAAGGGAAGGGGAGGATGCCAATAGCAGAGCCGTAGGCTAGAGAGACAGAGACAGAGAAGAGAATAGAAGGGAGAGAGATATGAGAGAGGAAGAGTGAAACTGAGAGGGATGATAGGAGGTGGTGGTGGCGCTGCGTTGCGTGATGGTGGCTGTTGAGAGAGAGAGAGAGAGAGAGAGAGATGGCAGCTTGGGTCTTTACGATGCCTGGAGGGAAAGGGGAAGAGGTGAGGAAATAAGGGGGAATTAAGGATTTATCCAAGTGATTCTAGCACTACACTCTAATTCAAATAAATGGTAGAGATTATAACTAACTACGGAATACTTATTTTGGCGACACCAAGTCGCCGCAAAAGTTACTATATTCTCATCCGAAACACTTTACAATGCAACCTTATTTGTTGTGGCAAAAAAGTTTTGTTGACAAGTTTTAAGTCGTAGTTCGTGTCAAAAGGTAATATTTATTTGCGACGACATGAAGTCATGGCAAAAAATAATTTTACTCACGAATTTGAAATTGTAGGATATGAAGTCGTGGCAAATTGAAATATCTTTTTTCACGGATGAAATTTGTCATAATAAGAAATATTCTTTATGAGCTCATATCATGGCAAAAGAACTCGTGACAAAAAGTGATAAATGTTGTAGTGTATATATATGTATAATAGTTTAGAGTCTGAATTAGTCAAATTTTAATTTGAATATTTGTACACAACAAAAAAATTATTTATCCGATATCAGTTATTTCCTGTTAAATTGATTATTTACTGTCAAAATAAGTCTGTTTCGTATCAAATAGTCATTTTCGTCGTAAATAATCTGTCACGAATACTCATTTTTCTTGTAGTGATATATCTATCCTTATCAAAGTCGAATATTAATTCATTTATTTAATTCTTCTACATGCCTAAGATCAAATCTGGGACCAGCAAATTATAGCAGCTTAATTAATTAGAGATCATCTAGTACTTTAATAGTAGTTCCTGATTGCATGTATATATTCTTGAACAAATAATTATGACATATATATATATATATATATATATAAGTTTCATTACTTGTAATTTACTATATAAATCTGACCTAAATATTAAATTATATTTTTGTGGTTAATTTGCCTTTTAAACAGATTAATTGATCTTATATATATGTTATTTAATTTTGAACCTTTTAATTTGTTTATTCATTCAAAAATGAAAAAAGAAAATTAGAAGATAAAAAGAAGTTAAAGCTTGGATTTCCTAGGTCGCGATTAAGCTCTTGGTCGAGCTTGATCGGGACGATTCGATCAGGTGGCCGAGAGATTAATATAGATTTTTATCTACGATTACTTTATGCATATATACAAAATTTCGTTTACTTTAAATGAATTTATTATCAAATTACCACATGATGATGAGATCAATCTTGGAATCAATTATAGGTCCAAAAGAATCATTCTAATTGTTTTTTATAAATTCCAAATTAATTACTAGTCAAATTTTGTATCAAAACTTGATTTAACAACATCACTAGAACTATTTATATTATATATATATAAATTTTATGCAAGCGGCCTTTTGATAAAAAGTAGACCTTACCTTAAAAAATATGTAAAAAACAAAAAAAATCTTTATTAGTGAATTTACTTTCTTATAAGAAATTTATATAAGATTTATCTATTGAAAACTTCTAATTAACATTACTCTAATATGAGCAATAGTACTTCCACTTTCCAATGGAAATGATAAATAATATGGCATGCGGCGGATTATACTGCTGTTTCCATGGCCATATTTGCATGCATGGATGGCCCATCAAATGCTAGCTACCTACTACTACTACTGCTATCCACATATATATATATATATATATATATATAATGATATTATTTCATTAATTAATTAATGTATATGTTGGATGAGAGCTTCTAGAAACACTTACATATGCGGGATCCAAGTCTGGATCCCGCCTGTGTAAAGAAAAGAAAAATTCTTATTTATTTATTTATTTATCATTTTTAAATATTTAGAAATTTTAAAAATCATAATATTATATTAAAACACATTCTTAATCATTAAATTTAAAATAAAATTATAAAAAATTCCTAAAGCTACAGTCGAAAATTCTTGTATATGACACTAGCATTTCTCTATATAGGATATATCGTCGAGTAATAACAATATTATTAAATAAGATTTTATTTGAATTTAGAGACAGTTAACCTTATTTAATTTATTTCAAATTTATTGTTATATTTTTTTAAATTTTTATATAAAATATAATTTTTTTAAATTTTAAAATAATTTTTAATTTTTTTTAAATATCAAAATAATAATAATAATATTTAATTTAATTTTTTAAATTTATTTTAATTTATTTCATTTTTTTTAAATTTTAAATTCAAACGAAATTCTTTAAGAATATAATTAAAGTGGGAAGCACTTAGACACATCATTGATCGTACGGACAATAAATCTTATCACAAATTAATTAAATCCTAAAAGCTTCAAATCTTTGCTTTTAACAAATTAAAGTGGCAAGCACATAGACACATCATTGATCGTACGGACAATAAGTCTTATCACAAATTAATTAAATCCTAAAAGCTTCAAATCTTTGCTTTTAACAAACCAAATTGGGTTTATAAGGACAATGACCCTCAAAAGCTATTTATTTTTAAATTCTTTTTTGATTAATTTGCTGATGGGAGATTCACGAGTGCTCCCAACTCCACATTTGGGATGGTGGTACGGTATGGGATGAGTTCTTAACTTTTTTTTCTTTTCCTTTTAAGTATTAAAATTACTAATTTACCCCCAATCCTCCTTGAAATCAACTCTCATAGGATTCTAATCTCAAAGTTGAAATAAAGCAATAAGTTTATTGTTTATTTTTAACACTCACTAATTAATATTGTTTTACCTGGTCAATGTCATTGCATATATAAGGGTCATTTAGTTGTAAAAAACATAACTCAAGTCTCATATAATTAATTTTCAGTTTAGGATTGACTCTGATTTCATTTGTACGTAATGACATATTGAAAATTTAACCATAGGTTAATATAGGACTGTAAAAAATAGCTGACGACCCAAACCTGACTCACTTTTTCGAATTACCCAACTCGAAAATCCGACCATTTGTTATTATAATTAAAAATGAGTATTATCTGTTATCAGATTTTAACCCTATTTTATATATGCTATATGTGAAATGCACCAAGCCGGAGCTTCTCCCCTTTACAGCAACAAGCACAACATCAATGTCTTCGCAGCAGTGCTCACGTCCCAAGAAGCCACAAAGCTATCTGTTAAATTACCATCATATGCGGATTACTTTTCAGTACTCTCTCTCTCTCTCGATTTCTATTTGTAGTATTAAAACAATGATTTTAAGTAGATCTAGTCCTTTGGACACCTCAAGGTCATGGGAGTTCGTAGGACTAGAGGAGGGAGAGAAAAAGAAGTCTTCGTGGTGGAAGGGATCAGGTACTGTGAGTGATTGCTTCTATTTGATACTGTAATTTGCTCTATCAAAGAATCGGTTAATCGGTTAAACTGAATAAAACTAAATCAGTTCGAGTTGGAAATGTGTGTTCCTGAGTCCGGTCGGGTTGGTGTTCACCCCTAAGATGATATTGTGTTTTAAATTCTTTAAAATCATTGGAAATGGTAAAAAGTCACTAATCTTCCTTCAAATAATGTCAGATCCTGTTCACTACTCTTCCATTATACGTACTCAAAACATGTTTTATTATACATACAACAATAAGTTAATTAGGCACTCAAAATCAACTCAAGTATCATCCCTAATCCCACAAAAGATTAATTTGAGACCGAAATTGCTAATTAAGATTAGGGAAACAAGATTATCACCTAAATTAAGATAGCCAATGATAATTAAGAGGATCAATATGCATGTCTAGACACACACACACACAGATATATATATATATATGTGTGTGTGTGTGTGTGGATGTATGTACGCGGTATGTATTTTTATTGCATGCATACACATCTTTTAAGTACTTGATCTTGTGCTTTTTCTCGGAGTAATAAAAATTTTGAGAGAGACGCATAATTAATATGCAGTCACCTGACTGTAGGTTAGGTATTCCTGTAATATGCAAATATTGATCATGAAGCATACATACATGTAGGTGCATTCATGAATATGTATTTTTCAAAATTTTTAATGTTATTTAATGTCGTATGTACTGTATATATATACGCGTCAGCTAATAAACTTAGGTCTGTATTCATGAGTATTCGATATATACCTGGAAAGAGTGCCCTTAATTACCAGCTACCTGGCTAGTGATCTCTGAATATACATCACGTGTAAATGTCTTGAGAATTATCTACTTAGCTGTTGGAATCGATAGTACCATATTAATAAAACTAGACCGGCTCAGTGTGTATATATATATATATATATAATTTTATTCATCATTCCTACATAATATATCTGTTTTTTTCTCTTTTTATTTTTTTCTTTTAAGAAATCTTGTGTGATATAAGAATTTTGAGGAGAAAAAATCTATATATATATATATGTACATATATAATAGTAATGATTAAATATAAATCATGATTAACATACATGCATCATGACCAACATACATGCATCATATATATATATTGATTTATACATGATGATTACATCTATCATTATAATTTTATTATATTTTTACATAAAATATAATAAATAAATTTAACTTTTTCAAATTTGCCTATCCTAGCTAGCTAGATTAATTAATTTATATGGATTAAGTAAATTGATAAAAAAAAAAACTGATGATGTTTTTTTTTGTTTATATATTACTTCCATCACATGCACGGAATACTAGGCATGAAAATGTAGGTGGTTTGAAAACTAAAAACCATTATTATAATTAATTATATATAGCTATATATTGGCCAGATACATTCAAAAAGTCTTTACCGTGAGTCGTGCATGAATTATAACGTCCAGTACTTAAATTTGCTCTCGTTTATGCACATTAAAGAGTACGTGAACACTTGTAATTGTACAAGAGAAGTAAGTGGGTGTGTGGAGTAGGTCGATTTATAATCCCATAATTAATAATTAAAAGTACTTTCTGCTCATAAGAAATAATAATAATAATAATGATAATTAGAGTGTTTTATGATATCATTTCATGCATACACGTGGGTGCGAATTAAAATTTGATGTGTGAGAAGGCAATTAGTAAAGTGTGTCGTATTTAGGGGTGAACTATAATTTTAGACATTTAAATTAGTAAAATGTGTCATCCACATTTGATATTAATCATATAAGATAGTTATTTAGGGACAACTAAATTATTGAAGCTGCCAATTTGAATTTCTCACTTGAATTTCATCAAACTTAAGTCAACGATAAAAATTATGATAAAAACAATTATGTGAGACTTATTCATGGAAACAAACGATAAAAATTAAGTTAATAAACGATAAAAATTAATTAGTTATAAGATTTTATCTTTACTGTCACTCCTAATTGTTAATTCAATGGTAGTACATATATACTTACAAACAAAACTAATTCAAATTATTAAATAATTAGTTAGTGACCGAAGGCAAATATAAAACTAAATAAATTAATATAAATGATTAGGTAAAATGAGATTGTAGATTTATCAAATAATTTATAAAAAGAGGCTAAGATATTTTCTTATCTGTTATGGAATGTGAAGAAAATGAGAAAATAAAATTTTATCAATGACAAAAAAGAGGTGTGAATATGAAAAATTGATAAAATTAAATTAAAGAAAGCTAGTCAACTTCAAAAAAAAATGAGAAATGGGTAGGGGGTTGGAATTATATTTATATTACAATATTTTTTAAAAAGTTATATTAAAATAAGTTTTTAAAAAATGTTAGGGGGCATAGCGCCCAATTAACGACCAGACCGCCCCTGCATGCATGCACGATATCATGTATTATTGGGTGGCCCAGGTTGGTGAAATATTACATTATATGTTATCTGAGTTTATATATATATATATATATATATATATGTATATATATATATATATATTTATGGGTGCATGTGTCATGTATGGTTATATAAACAGCTCTTTCTAGTGTTCCTCTTCTATACAGTCCGCCTGCACTAAGGAAGAGTGTAGCCTGCCATTACAATTGCATACGTTTGCTTTTTTCACTAAAATGCAAATGCAGTCGAGTGCATGGGATTATTGTATTTTCTCTCAGATTAACATCACATGATACTCTCTCTACCTTGCCCTTTTTCTTTGAACCAAACTCCCTCTCTCTACCTTGCCCTTTCTCTCTACACCAAGCGTTGGGATTAACATTATTGTTAGTTTTGTTTCATCTTTATATACAGACTTAATCTCTCCTGCATGAAGAACTTAAAATTGACGCCACCACCAAATTTAATCATCTTGGATCTCTTTCCCGTGTCCAGAGACCAACATGAAAAATCCCTATCAGTCTGTTACCCGTAGCTGTCGATCCTCTGTATTATGCAAGTTCCTCTCGGTTTTTCACTGCCGCAGACCCCATAAGCGAGTTGCCAACCCAAAGCCAATCCATTACAATCACCACCCTAAATAATCGACCCTACCCAGAGCAAGCGTACATCATACAACCTCCAGACGGTTGCATTGAAACCCACTGCCAAACTCCATGTCACAGTCACAAGCACCTCTGTTTTGGCTCTCAAGAAGAGAGCATTACCCAAATAAAAAGAAGCCGTGTCCCACCCTTGGATAGCCCCTGTTTAAACCATCTATAAACAGAGCATGGTTTCTCTTCATCAAAGCATCAGTCTCCTCCACAAGCCGCCCAGCCCACGTGAACAGAAAAACACCCTTCCACGTACTACTACCCTTTGCAAGCCACCACTTAACGTTCAACCCATGCATACAACATACCCCTGTCTTAACAAACCCAAAACAAAGCATTCAAGCCACCACGTTTAAAGTGGTTCCCGTCGTACGCTCCGTCGCAAAACACCTCATCCTTACTGCACAGGAAGTGCCGTCGGGCACCTCACACCACCTAGAACAACCTAGAAATGCCGGCAGTTCACCCCGCTACTTAGCCTCGGCATCCTCTTGGTAAGCTCCAATCACGCGAACCCCATTTAGGTAGCCTTTTTTTGAAGGATAGAAAGCATTCTCTTGTTCCTTCCATAAGTTTTGTATGGGCGTGATTATTTTATTTGATTTTACAATTTTTTTGTCCTCTTGATTTTAAACAAAATCATGAGTTTTTAAAGCTTTCTGAACCAAGCTCCCTCGCCCTTTTTCTCTGCACCAAACATTGGGATTAACATTATTCTCACTGTTGAACCCGAGGAAGATCGTCTTCTCTGCGAAAATGGGTCTAGCCTTGATGCTCATTTCCTTGCTTATTTTCTTGAAAGAGCCGGTCGCGGAGGTCGGCCGTTACTCCGTTTGGGCTATACTGATTGTTGTGGTCGTCTTTGAGTCCAGTATAGGTATTCAATTCAACTTTCTTTCTGGGTTTGGTTACTGCTTTGAAATGAGAGGGGGATGGGTTCAAGGGGGTTGGATACAAAGGGGGCTCTGATTTCATGTGATGCACGAATGAGGGGGTGAAATGAGGCGCCTACGTGGCACAATATGACTGGAAAGCTGCACTCCCCTTAGTGCAGCTGGACCATATAGAAGGTTTTCTCCTCTTTCTAAGGATATTTCATATTAGTAACGGGACTATGAATTTATATATGATTTCGAAAATGGGTGCATCGATCATATATCAGTTGAAATTAATGATGATCGATGCTAATACCACTATAACACATTTAGACTTTAATGACAGTGTAGAATTTGTGACGGTTTCTAAACGATCACCAAAACTCATTTTCTATAAAAATTTCTTGGAATCGTCACTAAAGACAACTAGTAGATTTTGTTACATTCGAATTTAGGAGATTTTTCATTTGAATGTTGAGTGTACGTTTAAACGATAATCTTAAGTACGTTGGAATGTTAATTGTTTTGACGCCAATATTTGAACTATATTAAAGAACGTTCAAACGTTTTGATTAAATTTTTTTAAAAAAAAAATTACACCTTATTCTTACACTATTACTATTTTAATACACTTTAAATTTCTTTCTTTGCTTAATAGTGTATGATTTGATTATTAGTGTATTGATAATAATTCTCTTTAAATATTTTTAAATTATTAAAATATGAATAAAAATATATATAAAGAAATTAGAATAAGATTCTACTCTAATGGGGCTCTCTTAATATTATACAAATTTTATATTCCATTGAATTATAAAATAATTTAATCTATGAAAGATATGACGTGCAATTATTTAAAATTAAATTTCAATAAGCTAAATATTAAAGAAAATTGAGAAAGGAAAAAAATATATACATTATATGAGTAGTTGGTCTAGTACATAAATTAAAAATAAAATACAAGAAGACCAAAAAAGTGTGATCTCATTAGCCAAAGTCGACTTTGACACGCAAAGTGTCGATATCAGTGGACAGCTGCTCTAGACACTCATCCACAAGCGTATGGATTGCAAAAGTCTGTGTTGTGAGCTGCCGATCGAGCAGCTATCCGAATATGTTGGCCATCCAAGTAGGTGGCACCTCCCCACCAGTAGCATGCCCCCTCTAAGGCTGCTGACTGGTTTCGACAATGTTACCAGGATCTCTTGTGTCGGTTTGACGCTGGGGAAGTGGAACCAAATCTGCTACAGAAGGAGGCGCACGCCTCCTCCACCCCTAACTTCGGTTATACATGTGGATGTTGATAGGGCCAATCTACTGTCGCATGGTCTCCAAGACCCGAGGAGACACTCCAACAGCCAGGAGTAGCTCTCAGTAATGGTGACTCTATAGGAGAGGTTGTTCGCCGTGACATTACACGCCTCGTAGTGGATCCTTTCGAAAATCACCCATGGAAGGTCGATCGGCTCTCCACACGTTAACCTAATCAAAAAACGGACGCATGAATGGTTGAATGTCATCGTGTGTGCAAGGGGATCTATGTTGTGTGCAACGATGAGGTGCAACATGCGGAAGAAACCATCGAGCGTACTCTGCCAGAACGTGTCTAAAATCTCATGTGGCTCCCGATCTCTGCCAGTGAGGATGTAAAACTCATCATCCCATTAAATACCCTCCTATTCAAATCCAGCATCGTCGCCTGAGTCTAGGTCGACGTGGTGATTGCCCGTAGAGTGAACTAGGCTAGTCTGGGATGTCGCCATGCCAACGTTAGCATTTGGTGGCGAAGCCGGTGCAGCAGTTGCATCCTCTACCTACTGTGACTGTAGACATGGGATCTACAGCAGCTCGACGGTCATTTGCTGAGATCGTCAACTACACCCTGCAGACCTCTATCACATGGGAGTCTACGTCGAAGGGGGTAGTTGACATGACCGGATAGAACTTGTGGGTCATGCTCGAGTATATGGTACCCCTCAATAAGCATATTGGGGCCCAGTCCTTATCCACAAACAAGGATCTAAGGCTCCTCCCCTACTAGAATAACCGTGCGGACCTCAATACGAGCAGCCTTCTGTGAGGCTCCTTCTCGGCCCCTCTTTCTCGTAGTCCTTAGATGCTGAGCCAAATATATCTACACAAATGAGGAAAAAATTAGACGAATAAGAATTAAATTAAGAAATAATATTTGGAAAGCAGAGAATGCAATTTTTTAAAAGAGTTTTGTGAGTATGTTCGAATGTTACAAACAGAATGTCCAAATGTCACTTAGTTTTGAACGTTGCAAACCTTAATGTTCCAACGTTTTAAAGGTAACGTTCAAACGTATATTGTTTACGTTCAAATATGAATGTTCATATTCCAACATTTCTTAAGTAACGGTCCAACGTAAGAAATTTACGTTCGAACGTAACTCTTTGACTACCAATGTTAGAAAAGTCACATTCGAACGTACGTAAGTTATGTTCGAACATGACCTTTTGACTTCTAACGCTGAAAAACTCACATTCGAACGTATCTTGAATGTGACATTTCATCTTCCTAATTTAAAATATTTACGTTTGAAAGTTCCAATGGAACTTTTGAACGTAAAAACTATAATGGCTGAGTCGACTTAGCCATTCTCAAAATTCCATTTCATGGAGTTTTAAAGCCAAGAGTCACCGTAGAAACTTCATTACTAAAATATATTGTGCCAACACTATATTACTACTATAGTGTTAATTATTATATAATATATTATATACTATAACAATAGTCAACATGTTATAATATTTTAGCACTAAGTATTATATAATATTACTATAGTAGATAAAATATATAAAGTATTGTTTAAAATATGATTAGTCAACACTATATAACACTATAATGTTAAGTATTATATAGTGTTCACTATAGTATTACAACACTAAGTAATCTAACATGCAACACTATATAATACTTAACATTTATAATAACCTAATTACTTTTGTTAGGTATCTCTCCTATTTGATTATTGTAGATTATTGGATTATAATTTGAATGGGTTTTATGGTTTTTTAATGTGGGTATATTTTTTGTGTGAATTTTTTCAAACATATATATAATGAAAATTTGTGCTTTTTTTTTTCAATTACAAGCATACATATTTGTTGGGAATGTTATATTTGTGCCAATATTTTAGTTTGATTAATTTTAGAAGCATGTATTCTTTGATGTATTAAGTATTTCTTTGTGTTTTTTCTATATTGGGATTTAAGCATATTGGGTTTCTTTTATTATTTTAGTAATCGAAATCTACAAAAATATCGGATGATTATTTGAATTTAAAATATGATTTTTTTTTATATGTGGGTATATTTTTTGTGTGAATTTTTTCAAGCATATCTATAGTTAAAATTTGTGTCTCTTTTCCAATTGCAAGTACGTATATTTTCACATTTGATAATTTGTTGGATATGTTATATTCGTACCAATATTTTAGTTTGTTTAATTTTAGAAGCATGTATTCTTATATTAAGTATTTTAGAATTCATAATTTTTTGGATGAGTTAACTATTTTCTTGGGTGAATGTGCATAAAACCCCAAACCCTAGAACCTCAAACCCTCAATCTAAAATCCCAAATCCCAACCCTCAATCCTAAATCCTAGCCCTAAACCCAAAACCCCAAAACCCAAAATCCCTAAACTCTAAACCCTAAATCCTAAAAAATCCCAAACCTTAAACTCTAAACCCTAAATTCTAAACTCTAGACCCTAAATTCTAGATCTTAAATCCTAAACCTTAAATCCTAGACCCTAAATCCTAGATCTTAAATCCTAAACCCTAGAATCACAAACCCTTATATATAGTTTATATAATAGTTAGAAATTAGCAAATGAATAATAAATAGTATGTTATGTGATATTGCATATATGAATAACTTTAGACTCGTTTGAAAATCAGTGTACACTCAGGTGTTCACTGATTTTTAAATTGTCCAGTATGAGCAGTTTGAGATTATATTATCTGTATTGCACATTTTTATTACTTTTACTACTTTTCACGTTGCATATGAGGTTTCGATTTCTTTCTCATTTGTTTTTCAGGTATACTGTTTGTAGGGTCGCAATCTCTCTTTACTAACATATATATTTGGAAAACTATATGGAGGTGTTACCAAAATTTCTAGTGACATGAGAAGTAGAAGTAATAAAAACTGTGCAATATGGATAATATAATCTTAAATGGGATAGGACCAACTATCTTATCAAAGATGAAGTGAATTACTTGGGACTAGGGGAGAGCTCGGTCGGGTTTGGTCGGTCCTGGGAAGGTTTGATAGACCAGACTGGACCTATTCTGCCCAAGGTTTGATAAGTTGTAATACATATTTAAAAGTTGAAGGAAGAAAACTTGTAAAAAATGGTTGAAAGTTGTATGAAGGCTAAGATCTTGCTCTACTGTCGCTTAACAAGTCGCTCGAGCGAAGTCAAGGCTGAGATCTCGCTTAACTCTCACTCGACGTGCCGCTCAAGTGAGATGCCAGTCAGTGATCTAACTTGATCCTTGCTCGATGTGTAGCTTGAATGAGGGTTTAAGTAGTGATCTCGCTCAAATCTCGCTCGACACTGAGCTCAAGTGAGAAATAATTAAATTAGAAAATGACGTAATTTTTTACATGTATCTTTTCAAGTTTTATAATGACGTGGATTTTAATACCTTAAACTAATAGATAGGTTTTTTAGAAGCATAGATAAAAATTAGATGCACTTGGGTGATAGACTTAGAAAGGACTACGTTCCTTATGCATGTGAAGTCAAGAACTTCGTTGAATTTGGTCAGGCCTCTACTGATAGTCATGGTTACATCAAGTATCCATGTCGAGGTTGTAGGAATTTGTGTGCTATAGGATTAGATGAAGCCGAGCATCATATCTTTATCAATGGGATGGATCTAGGTTATACACAATGGGTACTCCATGGTGAGCCGTATCAACCGATACCGGATGTATCCTTTGATCATTTAGATTATATGCAAGATATTGGTGATGAAAATGAATGGAATGATGCTGATGGACGAGATGTTTATGGATGAATCTGAAAACGATGACCCAAGCAGTCGAGAGAGTGACCCAAATTTGAAAACGATCATTTAGATTATATGCAAGATATTGGTGATGAGAATGAATGGAATGATGCTGATGGACGTGCGCTTTAGACTCACATCTGATAGATTCGATCCCTTTGACAACATGAATACAAGTTATAGCACATGGCCGGTTGTATTGATACTGTACAATCTTCTCCCGTGGAGGTGCATAAAAGTACCAAACTTTTCATTAACTATACTAATTCCTAGCTCGAGATCACCGAGGAATGACATTGATGTATTCATGCAGCTGATGATTGAGGAGCTCAAAAAGCTATGGAAAACGAGCACTAGAACTTAAGATGCATCAACGGGGATGTCTTTTCATATGCATGTTATAGTGATGTAGACGATTAATGACTTTCCTGCACATGGGTATCTATCCGGTTGGAGCACTAAAGGGAAGTTGGCGTACCCGATATGTAATCAAGAAACTTTTAGTGAGTGGTTAAAATTTTCTTAGAAAATATGTTTCATAGGTCATCGCCGGTATCTCGCAACAAATCATGCATGGAGAAAAGAAGGATATAAATTTGATGGGAGACTTGAGGAAATATTTGCATCGAAGAAGTTGCTTGGAGACGACATATTGGAACATCTACAACATTTACCTGCAAGCAATTTTAGTAAAGGTCGACGAAAGAATAAGAGAAAGCGAGGCACAGCAAAATTGAATTGGACAAAGCGTAGTATTTTCTTTGATTTGTCATACTGGTCATCATGTATGTTGCGACGTAGCTTGGATGTTATGCATATAGAGAAGAACATCTACGACAATATACTTAGAATAATGATGAGCATAAAAACAAGACGAAGGATATAGCCAAGACGAGGAAAGATCTTGAGAAAATGGACATTAAATATAATCTACATATGCGGGTGGATGGAAACTGGGTGGCCATGCCGCATGCATTATTAAGATGAAGAAATATGAGAGAATGAACTTTTGCAAATGGTTGCAAGGCATGAGACTGTAATGATGGTCATGTTTCAAATATCGACAGGTGTAAATCCGGCTGACTGGAAAACCAGTGGATTGAACCGTCATGACTGTCACATATTTATGCAGAAGTTATTTCCGGTTGGTATTCGTGGTAAATTGACATGTAATGTACGTGTAGCCATTACCGAGCTCTGTATGTTTTTCAGAGACTTATGCACTCAGGTTGTAAATTGTGATATACTGCAGAAAATGGAAGACGACATTACCACTATCTTATGTAAATTTGAGCAGATATTTCCACTCTCATTTTTTATGTGATGATCCAGTTAGCAATACATTTATCCCAACAGGTATTGTTAGATGGATCGGTACAGTTCCGTTGGATGTATCTAGTCAAAAAAATTTTGGGTCAACTAAAGCGCACAGTTGGGAATAAGGCCAGAGTTGAAAGTTCAATAGCAGAGACCTATATACATGATGAATGGTTAATGTTTTGTTCATCATACATTCGTGGTGTCGAGACACGATTTAATCGTGAAAAGCAAAATCTTGATCTTACTGCTCTGCTGTCTCGTGTGCTATCAGTATTCTCCCAGAATATACGACCATTGGGTGCACAAACCATTACGATCTCTTTGATAGAGTGTTGAATAATTGCTGGGAGATTGACAACTATCTCAGGTAGGATACTCATCCAATTTCTTTTGAAATTACTAAGTCTTAACACACCGGCCGTATTATAATATTTTTTGGTATTAATATACAGTGAGCTCTTGGACTGGCTTAGCGCAGAAGGCGTAGATAATTTGGAGACAAGACACAAAAAAAAATTCTAACTAGTTTGAACAACGTGTATGAACTACAAATTTGAGCATGTTTGATTTTAAAATTTTTAAATATTCTTAGTATTTTAGTAATTATATATATATTTTTTATATTGTCAGATCTTGGAACAACGTTTTCATGATTCCGAGTCAATTTATATTGAAATGTATGCATTGGCCTATGGTCCCTCACACAGAGCGATGTGATACACAACATGTACTATTTGAGGTTATAGATTTCATATTTTGGACCGTGAATGAAATAGAAAGATACAAAACTGTGGTGTGTTGGTCGAGGGGAGTCATGAGACAAATGATATTGACTATTACGGTGTCATACATGATATAATTGAACTGAAATATCTGTGGGTTTATAACATATGTTTTTATGTGTGATTTGTGAGATTTATGTGGTGGTTGAGTTTCAATGCTTAAGGATAATCACTTCACGAGCATCAAAACTGCATCAAAATGATATGAAAATGATCTATTTGTACTGACTTGTCTAATTAGGCAAGTCTATTACTTAAAAGATCCACTAAAAGGCGTTGATGAAAATAGTATAGAGATAACTTAGTGAGTCGTGCAAAAATTTATTCTTAGGAATATAAGGCAGGAATGAGTGCGGATCATGAGTCCAATAGAGATGAAGATGACTCTCCGATTGTATAAACTTACCAAAAAGATGAAGATTAACGTATTAACTTGTTTGTTGACCTTGGTGCACTCGAGATACTTCCTTTATCTAAAGATGATGTGGCCCTTATCCACCTCGATCCATTTAAATTAGATGCTCATCTAATTAAAGTAAGCGAGGAGGAAGAATAAGAGTTCGAGAAAGAATAAGAAGATGAAGAAGAAGAAGAATATGCTATTGAGAAAAATTATGAAACAAGTATGAAAAATTCATCCAACGAAGAAGAATAAGAGTATAAAATTATATAAGTTAAATTGCAATATTATACAACAATGATTAGTGTTCTAATCACTTTTTTTTATTCGTTTTCAAGGATGCCGCCAAAAAGATAACGAAGAAATGTGTCACGTCTTCCAAGTCTCAAACCCGTTCCAGATTTCCTTGTTGAGGATCGCGCTCCTGAAGAGATCAACATACAGAAGACGAATAGTCAGTCGACACCCAATAGTAATGAAATGCCATTGGTAACCAAATAATTATATTTTAATACTCAATAACACATATAGCTAATACCATACTATTATATATGTTAGTTGATGCATTGCATTCTTGACATGGTCGTGACATTACTCGTGATCTCTCTTTGTAAAAGAGTATATGTCAAGGAATAATCAAAATCACAGTACCTGAAAATTTTTATGGAGAAGTGGATGGTAGTACGACAACACTTTCCTCTTATATCGGCATAGTAGTTCGAGCGTATGCTTCCTTCTATGTGTGATTATGGAGAGATGTTTCTAATGAAGTTAAGGATCACATTCACTGCCGTGTGCTAGTGAGATAACTTTACAACTATATTTATTCTCCCTCAATAAGTATAATATATTACTTACTTAATTTACTTTTTAGGATGAGTTCGATCTTGATTTTACTCGTATCAAAGATGTGAGAACTATGAACGAACTGATGGCTATATTATTCCGACATCACAAGGGACGATGTCATGAGCACTTCAAGAATTTTTAGACGTTAGAAGAGGCTGAGAAGTTCCCTTTCCAGAAGATGAAATTAGATGATTGGGTAAAGTGTTGTGATCTTTTTACAAGTCTTGATTATCAGGTATTATAAATTAGGTAGTTATTTACATTTGTATTCGTTCTAAATCAACAATAACATTATTAATTGATTTTGTAGAACTTAAGTTCAACAAATGCACAGAATAGATCCACTCTCACTATCCACCATCGTACCGGTTCAAGTCATTCCACTGCCTTGCTGAGAATATGATAATTAACAACTTATAGAAATTATACTATTTTTCTAATATTTAATATTATTTAGTTACTAACATTAAATTCTCAATTGCTAATGTGTCTTTATTAAAAACGTGATGATCTTAAAAATGTTTCTCTCATTCATGTCTATGCTACTGCTCACACTAATGAACGTAATGAATAGATAGATCCCGCCGCTGCAGAAAATTATGTAAACGATATTAATTTTGTTAAATAAATTAATATATATCTGAATATTTTATTGTTGTTCATATTTCAATTAATTTTGTTGTTTTAAGTGTGTTTTCTTTCTAATTGCAGGACAGAATATTGGAGATGCATTCAGCTTCTATGAAATTCTCGCCTAGTGATATGGACATTTCCAAGGAAGTGCTCAAGACCAAGTCTGGCATGGTCAGAGAATTGGGACGTGCACTCAAGTATTCAGCTAGTTCATTATCCTCCACGAGCTCCTCGACTTCAAGGGTTAATAATCTCACCAGGGATTTAGAAGTAGCATGACAAGAGAACGAGATTATGATGTCGAGACAGCAAGAGTTAGAATCTCTCTTGGAGCGACATTTTGATCTAGAGAAAAGAATGCTCAATGTAATCCAATAACAAGTGCAAATCTAGATGGCAGTACAATTGAAGCGTGCTATGTCACTACAGCAGAATCATAGTGGACGAAGAAAAAAGAAGAGATAAATTTTATCCTTTTTTATTGTTTGTAATTTTTAGTATCCAATTTTGAAAGACAATGGTATGCTTTTAAATATGTAATATTGTATAACTTTGTATGATTTTAATTTTTACATTTGTAACATCATACAATTTTTATGGTTTTTAATTTTATCAAAATTTATCATTTCTGACTAGTACGTTAGAATGTATACAAATAAACGTTTGAATTTTTACAAAACGTTCGAATGAACTGATAGAAACGTTCGAATGTTATTAAATTAACGTTCTAACTTTGTCATAAGTAACGTTTGAACAACAACACTAACGTTCGAACGTATGAAAAACGAACAAACTAGTGTGTCATTTGAATGTTAGCAAAATGAGTTTACGTTTGAATGTTATGTTATACATTCGAACGTGACTTTTGGTAACACATTTAAACTGTCATTAAAGTTTCTAACATTCAAACATTACATCGAATGGAAAGACATCAACCGTCATAAAAAATACTTTTTATGATAATTGACCAATAAACTGTCACAAATACTTATCTGTGACGTACTTACTATGACGGTTGTCGTAACAATTCCAAACCATCACCAAAAGTCTTTCGTGACATTTTGGCCATTTTTTGTGACGTTTTTGTCTATCACAAAAAATCAAATGTGTTATAGTGTACAAATTTATGTATTGTGCTACTGTTGCGTATATAGGAATCTTATAATGAGTTCTAAATAGTCAATCACTCTTAAATATTTAACCTAATTTTCTTTAAAAAAAAAAAAGAATTTAAAAAAACTAGACGGTACTTATTAACATTGCTAGGAAAAATTTTGTATAATTTTAGGTGTGCAAACTTCGCTTAGGACTCCCATTGAAAAAAGTTGGAAAATTTAAGATCTATATGAAAAATATCTCACTTTCTACTAGAAGGCCAACTTTTTTTTAAAAAAAAAAGAGAGTTATTACAAGTAAAATAAGTATCTTTAGTAGATTATTTATGACGAATATGATTATGTGTAATGAAAATAGACTTATTTTGACATAAAATAGTTATTTTGCCAGGAAATAACTAGCCACGGGATTCTTGCACGCCTTAAAACTTAATATTACTCTTAACAATATTGTAAATACTCCCCAAGTTCTTAGTTTTTTTTAATATATTTTGCAAACCAGAATTTCACACCACATATATAAAAAGCATGCAAGACTAATTAATTTCATAGGAATTTCCATGAGTACTTTGCTTGTTGCATTTCAAAATGAAAAATGTTTTAGGTACAAAATGTTTTTATAAAAAGTAAACTTATAATTTGACGTGGTTTTATATGATACATTAAATTGAAAAGTCATTTTTATTATAAAATAGATTTAACTTATTATACGAAGTTAAGTCAGTTTATGAATTTATTTTAACTTATTTTATCTTTTTGTGGCAAAAATATTTTTCGAAGACAAAAGAAGTCACAAGAATGGTAAGAAAATACCATAAAATTTTCTTTGTCATGATTCACTGTACTGTAGCAAATCTAAAATCTAATTTGGCCGTTTGTTAGTTTTAGCTAGGCCAACGTTGGTTCCATTATGTTTTGACCTTTATATATGGTACTAGCCAGCGCCTATATACTTAAAAGCATTGGCAAAGGCCTTTAGATATTCCAATTTAAAATTTGACTAAAAGTTGAGGTTTGAACGTCATTGAAGATATTAATTTACATTGGACTATATATCTAACGCGCAAAATAAAAATAATTTTTTAATATTATGTATTTCAATAAATTTTTTTTTAAAATTCTTTATATTAATCTGCAAATACACTCTATATATTAACTAATAATTTAAGTTTTACTTAAAATTATTATTTTTCAACTATTTCTTCCTTAACCTAATTATCTACCAAATACACCTCCACAAAAGAAAGAGAACAAATGAAAGAAAGAGAGAAACTGAACAGTAGAATTGTCGAAAAATATTAGAACTTGGAGAATATTTTTAGACTAAAAAATTATTTTGGAAATGAACAATAGAGCTACAGACTGGAGAATAGTTTGGCTTTATTGTAGCTCAAAAGTGGAGCATTAGAGTTTTGACTAATCCAATACAAACCATTTTAATTATAAATATTAGGCAAAATTTGGCTAGTTACAGACATTTGGCCAAGTAATGCCAATGCTCTAATTTTGTAAGTACAGTGCAATTATAATAACTTAAAAATATTATAGCTTTTTTTCAACTTTGAGTTTGATCTGTTTGATTTGAATTTCAGTTTTTAACCATATACGAGTATGAAAAGAATTGTAAAAAAAGAAAGAATTGACCAATTAATTAATGGAAAATTAGAAACGTATAGCTAATTTTGCTTGTTGCCCTACTCTGCATGAAAGGTACTGTGCTCTAATTAATTAGGTTTTACTCGAAGCTTATGAACTATTGATTGTTTGTACAATAAAATGAGATGAGATTATCTATGAACAATATTGAAACAGTTTGTAAATATTAATAAAATTATTTGAATTAAGATATTTTATAGGGTTTTAAAAAATAAGATAGAAAAAATTGAATTAAAATATTATAAAGTTAAAATAGTTTTAAAATATAATTTTTTTTCAAATATAAAAATAAATATATAATTTTTGTTTTATTTTTGGAAAAAAGTTGAATTTTTTTTATTTTTTTTAATTTTATAAAAATTGTATTTATTAGGTAAAAAAAATTAAAAGTTAAGAATCATATGTATTCGTAATATTAAAATATTAAAATAAAATAAGATGAGTGCTATTTAAAACATGCCTTAAATTTCTCCTTTAATATTTAGGTGGAGACTTTTAGAAGCTGCAGGCTAATTCTAGTATCTCTTTAGAGCATTCACATTGGGTCTCCCATCTCAAATCCAATAAATTAACTAAAATCATAACTCCCTAACCTTATTTCCTAAATTTTACTCATTTTTCAAAAATCTTCCACATCTTATTCCCTGTACTTTTCCTATTATATTAAAATAACATTCTTTGATTCTTTCTTTATTATTTTTTTCTCTTACATCTATTTCCATTCTTAACTACTTATTCTTTTGTGTTTTTCCTATTTTAAGTATTTCCAACTTCAATTAAACTGAAAAAATAAGACATAATATTTTTTTCCCCTCATACACGAGTTCATAAATTTAATACAGTTATAATAAATAGTTTTTCTTTTAATAAAAATGGTATTTTCTTAAATTGAAATAAATACAAGTTCAAGAAAAATTGACTAACAATTAAATATATTACAACTAATCCAAAGTTCTATTTAATTACAAAGAAGAGCTGGATGTGCTCAGAATTTTTAAAAGTATAAAATTATTTGAAGTAATCAAGACATCGAAATACAAATTAAAAAATTTGTCTTCTTCACTGTTCACTTACACCTCTCCACATCAATTTTCAAATGCTGTTTACTAGTTTGGATGTCTAACAAGACTTATATTTTATGAAGTTCATTTCTTAGTCGATTTATTTTCTTTTAGCCATACAGCAGTATTTTGGGTCATACCAGCAAAACAATCCACAAGCCTGGCCAATCTATAGAAGTGACAATTAATCAACTTAGAGGACAAGCATACATGGTCAATCATAAATACTAACTCTACAAAATTATGCCAATATAGAATAATGTATATTGCCAAATAATCTCATAGTTTTGGCAATCAAAAAATCGCCATCCCTCGTTCCCTTTCGTGTGAGCTGTTCGACAATATGCTTTAATACTATAGTTATATGCTGGGTATTCATTACAAGTTTGTTGAGCGTGAGATATTGGTAGTGCTACTACTTGACCCAGCCATTGGGGTAGTATTATTGTTTGGTTTGATTTAAGTTTATAAAAAAATATAAATAAAATACAGACGAAATCTATCTAGACACACTAAAGTATGTTGATTAATAATGAAGGCTCCAAGTGATAATATTTTAACGTAATAGCACTTGTCCGACCCGAGGCATGCATGAATGGATGTAAAACTGGGAACCCCGATTTTTAATTGGCAACCATCCGAGCTTCACGGATTACTATGTCATATAAATGACATCCCATGCCTGAACACTCATTAATTGAGCTCATTCATTATAGTTTAACACTAGATATTTATCCCGATAATCATCCTAATAGGAAGTACATCAAAAAATATCAAATAAGGTCCCAAACGACATGGCAATAACCTCGAACACAAACAACACCAAATATGTGAAAATACGCATGAAAAAGTAGTTACTATAGTCCCAAAACAGACATGGCAACAACCTAGAGGCATGGCAACACCAACAAGTGAAAATAGGCCTAAAAAACTAACAAATTTAGTCTTGAAAAGATATGGCAACAATGCAAGGGCCCAAACAGAACCAATAAGTGAGAATAGGCATAAAAAAAAAGTATTAACTTTAGTCTCAAAACAGACATGGCAGCACCAACAAGTGAGAGTAGGCCTCATAAACTATCAGATTTAGCTCCAAACAGACATGGCAACAATACAAGAGCATAAACAGAACCAGCAAGTGAAAATAGGCACAAAAAAGTATCAATTTTAGTCTCAAAACAGATAGGGCAACAATCTTGAGACATGGAAGCACCAACTGGTGAGAAAAGGCCTCATAAACTATCAAATTTAGCCCCAAATAAACATGACAACAATGCAAGTGTCCAAACAAAACTAACAAGTGAAAATAGGCATAAAAAAGTATCAACTTTAGTCCCAAAACAGACATGGCAGCACCAATAAGGAGAATAGGCCTCATAAACTGTCAAATTTAGCCTCAAATAGACATGGCAGCAATACAAAGGCCCAAACAGAACCAAAAAGTGAAAAAAAGGCACAAAAAATATCAATTTTAGTTCCAAAATAGACATGGAAATAATCTCGAGACAATATGGCAGCACCAACAAGTGAGAATAGGCCAAAATAACTATCAAATTTAGTCCCAAACAGATATGGCAGCAATGCAAGGGAATAAATAGAACCAACAAGTGAAAATAGACATAAAAAAATGTATCAACTTTAGTCCCAAAACAGACATGGTAGCAATGCAAGAGCCTAATATGCAAGAAGAAGTGTAAATATACATAACCAATATTCAATTTTGATCCCTAACAGAAATGGCAAGACCAACAAGTTAAAATGGGCATCAATTTCAATCAAATAAAGGTCCTAAACAAACATTCATTTAGCAACCCCGTATGGATACAACCCCACACACCAAAATCAATGGCAGCAAATATACACCGAGAACATAATAAATGTACCAAAATCAAGAATCTAATAGCATCAATGTACATGAACAAGTTTGCATCAGTGTGAATGCCATCGAAAACCCAACAAATCCACCAAGAACATAATATACAAAAAGCATGATCACCATAATCTCAAAAACCCTAGAGCTCTAGAAGTTAGAAATGACAGTAATCATTTTGTAAAAGAGCAGTAGAAGGAACCATCGAAATGGTGATGAGGAAGAGCTTCTCAAATACCAAAACGGGATCAAGGAATTTATACACATACATGGCAATCCCAAATGCAAATTAAAGGTTTGCATGGTGACAAATATAAGTGAAAATAGCAAGAGAGAGAGAGAGAGGGGAAGGGAGAGGGAGAGAGGATGGGGTCGAATAGTAGATTAAGGTTCACTTTTGTCTTGCTGGAGACGAGTGTGAAGAAGCGATGAACAAAAATGACTAGCGACGAAATCTTAAAATCGAAGCAAATCGTAGGGATACATAGGGGGGAGAGAGAGAGAGAGAGAGAGAGAGAGAGAGAGAGAGAGAGAGGTAGAGGTAACGGGAACCTAGTGATAGGAAGGAACAGTGACCCCCCATATATGGAGGGCTACTATTCATGAGCCCAAAATTTATCGCAAATTGGGGGACCGGATGGAGGGTTCAAATGAGATTAAACCCCATTTGAAATACCAAATAATAGGGGATTCCCTATTATAGGGAGTCCAATATGAGTGCTCTTAAAATGGGGGAATTAGTAGTGCTTAGGCTAGCTGCTATGCTGCAGGTAGGCATAGCCCTTCAGCATCCCAAAAAAACTTGAAAAATGTTTTTATTTTTTACTTGGGGTCACTCTCAAAAAAACTTTTTTAATTTGAGGAACTTCTATCCCCCATCATGTCTATCTTCTAGGTTTGCTGTGGCCTCCATTAATATATATTTCAATTACTACAAATTACATGTATTTTTTCCCAATTATGAGCAACTATACATTATAAAGATTATTGTATCTTTGATGTTTTCTTTCTTGAATATATAGTGATCTTGCTGCTATATATCAAAATTACTAATAGTTCCGGCCATCGTTTGAACTACGTACTTATAATCTGATCTCCATCTTAATAGATTATAATTTATTAATATTTTGCTCAACTTTTTTTTTAAATCTTCAAATATGAACACTAATAATTAAATTGATAAAAGAATTTAAGACTCGAACTATTTTGTTCCATGAAAGAAAGCATAGTAAGTATGCAATGTTTGCAAGATAATAATAATAATAATAATAATAAATATTATCGAAAACCTTGGTAGGAAGAGAAGAAATTTCCCTTGACATCGAGTACCGTACAATAAATTAGGATTTTGTGACATTAAATTAAGTTTTGGATCAATTTGGTTCGAATTATAATTTTTTTTTTTTTATATTGATGATCTAGAGTTTTTTGTTTTTGTAATTGTTATCAATTTTGTTTTGATCATCGGTTCAATTTATTTATATATTCAACCAGAATACATGCGTGCATGAGATCCAAGATGACTTCATTTGACAAATACCCTCTTAATTTTTAATTCCCTTGAATTATTATCATTCATTAAAAAAAAAATAAATAAATAAAAAGGCCATCCGTTTTCAGAGAAGAGAAATCTCTTATATTTGATCAAAAAGCGAGCAAGAAAATAAAGGAAATGATTAATGATATATATATATTTATATAGCTCTTGATCTCTCCAATCCACCATCTATAATTAATCTCAATTAATTAATCATTAATACTGCCAGAATTAGAAGAAAATGACAAGCACTAGATCTAAACGGAAGTAGTGGAAATGATAATGATGCAACTATATACTCATCATGCACCATCATCTATCTGTTGCCACCAAAAAATGATGCAATTATTTTTGCGAAGAGTTTATTTCCATCTTTTAAATGGTATCCTCTTTGTAGGATCTGGATAAAAAATTAGGTTGCTACCATCCGTTTTTTTTTTTCTCTCTCTTTTTCTACTTTCTTACACTATTATTTATTGTTCTAAGGCGATTGTTGGAAAAATCAACCCTCCTCATATATCATTTTTTTTTTAAAATTTTAATAAAGTTTACTTGCTTGCTTAGTAAAAAAAAATTATATATATTGCCACCAGCATAAAAAATTTAACAAAAGATTAATTAACCACTCCAATTCATTGCTAGTGCCATTATTTGAGAGGGAGAGTGGAGTCTATGATTATACAGTTAATTTTTTTCATATGAATCTTATTTTTTTTTTAAATGAGTACATGTTAAATATTGCACACTCTATATCTATAACTGAAAATATCATCTATCTGATTCTAATTCTATCACTAATTATTTAAATTAAATTGTTCGATCATTTAATTAAAATAAGAATACAATGTGAAGTTATAATAATTCCAATTGATCAAGACAACTTTTCTTATATCCTATACATTGAATCACAATTTGTCCAAAAATGGATAATTATTTATTTTATATTTCTACAGCCAAATTAAATAAAAGTTTATTATATATATAATGAAAAATAGATAAAAGATAATGGCAAAATAGCAGATAGGCGAAGAAGGAGGGCCAAAATGGAAAGAAAGGAGATTTTAAAACAACTGAGGGAACGGCGCAGTGTGTGTCATTTCCCGATAAGCCCGGTGATTTTGCTCGAATGGGGAAGACGAATCCTTTGTTCCTTCTTTTGTTAGGGCTCTTTTGAAACACTCTCTCTGATCTCTCCAATTCCCTTACATTCCCCACATCTCCGGATTTTCCTTTCACTTTCTCACCGACCAAACAAACGAACCAACCTATTCCTCTCTCTCTCTCTCTCTCTCTCTCTCTCTCTCTCTCTCTCTCTACATATATATATATAATATATATATATATGTGATCAGTCCTCTTCCACCAGTCCCGTACTTGTAAGTGCCGGTCTCTTTCCAGATTTTAACTCCTTAATTTTCCTCTTTCGAACTGAATTTTGTATATTTTTTTCATTAGCTGTACTGGATAAACGACGAGTGAACTAAAAAGTGACGGGAAGGAACTGAAACAAAGAAACAGAATTGGAAACTCGAAGTGCACCAAGTCCGCCCTCTTGACGGGTACAGAACTTCCAATTAGAAGGTCTTCCTCTTTGATCTCTCCTTTTTTTTTTTTCTTTTCACTTTCTTTGGATCTTTTACTCACAGTTTCGGAATTTCAAGAGTAAGATATCGGAGAGTTATGAAGAATATTGTTAAAAAACTTATAGGTTTGGTCTCTTAGGTGTGTGGGTTCCGGTTAATTAGTACGAAAGAGATTATCTAATTAATTAAGAAGTTGATAGTTATACTTTCGAATGAGCTGAAATTGCAGGTTCTGATTCAAGGAGCTTTAGAACCACAGATCTGCTTTGAGTTGTGGGTGCTTATCCAAATCGTCTAAATCAAACGAAGTTTCTCAATAACTATAACAAAAACTAAGCCGAGGAACTGAGAGCTTAACACCTGTCAGAATCAGACCAATCTTCAAAGTAAGCAAATTTGATTCTCTCTCTCTCTCTGTTCCCTGTCTTTTGTTGGTAATTTAGGGACAGTGTTTTTATTAATGGGTATGAATTAATTATTAGTGAAATGGTTAAGTTCGGTAGAATGTCTGGCATTTTTAGGGCCAGCGAAAGCTTTAAATGCCTTTCTCAAACAGATCGGTGAGTGGCATGCTATTTTCTGCCGCTGCTTTCGCTTGAATCTGAAGCACAGAGGCTCAGATCATGGTCATAATATATAGGTTTAGTTACCTATATATTATGACCATGATCTGAAACCTCTGCTAAAGTTTCTCGTCTTTAAAAACGTCCATTAATCTTTTCAAGTCTTTAATGAGAGAGAAGGCATAAGACTCTGAAACCTCATAGCTTTGAGTGGACGAAGCAAAACCAAAGTCAGATCTCTGATCTCTCTCTCTCTCTCTCTCTCTCTCTCTCTCATCTCTGTAAGAACTGATGAGATGCTAAAAGCAGCGTACTGTGTATACGTATTAGTTTTCTTAACTCCGCTTTTGTTTTGGTGGGTAATTTTTGTTCCTTTTGGGGTTTGCAGGGGGGCTGAGGCTGAGAGGCGGATTCAGGCTTTGCTTTTGAAAGGCCGTCTCTGGTTTGGTCTGCTACTGCAAAAAGCTTAAGCAAGAGCCTTCACTGACTTGGACGGTGATATATCAGTAGCGTAAAAAAATGCCTTTTTATCACTAAACAGCCAAAGTACTCTCTGAATTATCGTCATCAATATGCATAGGACACTGCAACCCCACCTGCACTCTCATCACACCTCTTTCTCCCTCTAACGATTAAAAAAAAACCAATTTTCTCTCTCATCTCTCTAGAAGTAGCAGAAGGATAAGAGCAAAAGAAAAAAGGAAAAAAAAAAACTCAGCAGGTGCGTTCAATTGTATAAGTTTCTGTTTGAGAAAGGCATGAAAGTGGTATGGAGGTGGAGGATATTCAGCAGGCACCAGCTTGTAAATTCCAAAGGATTGGAAATGGCAGAAATGATATCTCTGGCAAGATAGGCTCGAAAGGGGTTCCTGACCATTACCCAGATGATGAAGAAGATGGAGAACTCAACAGGGTTGGTTCAGGAATCGATGCCGGCGGGAATGTCAACCGGCTTCGCGGCTGGAACCATTCCCGCATCATTAGGGTTTCTCGGGCCTCCGGTGGCAAGGATCGCCATAGCAAGGTCTTGACGTCCAAGGGCTTGAGAGACCGGAGGGTTAGACTATCAGTTACCACAGCGATTCAGTTCTATGATCTTCAAGATCGGCTGGGTGTGGATCAGCCGAGCAAAGCTGTGGAATGGCTGATCAAGGCGGCGGGCGATGCCATTGCTGAGCTTCCTTCACTAAATACTTCTTTTCCCGATACCCCAAAGCAACTGAGCGACGAGAAGCGGGCGAACGGAGGTACGGAACATGGGTTTGATTCAGCTGAGGTTGAGTTAGATGGCGATCCCAATTTCCAAAACCAAAGCCAGCACCTTTCTTTGTCTAAGTCAGCTTGTAGCAGCAACTCGGAGACGAGCAAGGGTTCCGGTTTGTCGCTCTCGCGGTCGGAAAACAGGGTCAAGGCGCGTGAGCGGGCGAGGGAAAGAGCAGCTAAAGAGAAAGAGAAGGAAAATGACTCCCGGATTGCTCAAAACGTGAACCAGATTTCCCAAAATGCTTCGTTTACGGACCTTCTCACCGGTGGAATCAGCAGCACTGTTAACAACAATGCAAATTGTCCCACTCGCTCAGCGCATCAAAACACCGCCGGCTGTGAGACTAATTTGTTTCATAAGGCGCCAGCGACGGCGAGGCAGTGGAGTTGCTCGACACAAATGGACTACTTCGACCCCCGGCTTTTGGGGCCAGCTTCTTCCCGAGCGCATCACTCGTCGGGATTTTCAGGTCAAATCCAACCCGGAAATTCCCTTCCGATGACGATGTCGGTTCCGGCGTTCAACTTATCAGGGGATAATCATTCCGATCAGCTCCAACATTTCTCTTTCGTTCCTGACCATCTCATCCCGGTGGCTGCGGCGACATCACATCCCGGCGGTGGGCCGCCGGTTGACTACAACCTCAATTTCACCATTTCATCCGGCCAGCTTGCTGGTTATAATAACAATAATAGGGGGACCCTTCAGTCCAATTCACCGTCTCTTTTGCCTCACCAGAGGTTTTCTCCTATAGACGGACCAAACCTACCCTTCTTCATGGCGGCTTCAGCGCCTTCATCAATGTCTTTAGCCATGGAGAATCCCCATCACCACCAGTTCTCACCCGGAATATTCGACGGTCGCTTGCAGCTCAGCTATGGCGACGCTAGCCGACATTCAGATCAGAAGGGAAAAGGAAAGAACTGAGTTCCTGTTTGATCAACTATCCTCTTTGCTCATCTTCTTCCAGGTAAGCTACAGAAATTCTGATCCTTGCTTTTTTTTTTAAAAAAAAAAAAAGAAATTTGTGCTTGTTTGCTTCTTTCCCTTATCGATTACATGGCTTTTACTTTTCACGTCTCTGATGTTTGCATGATTTTTTTTTTCTCCTTTTTGGATCTAAGTTTTGTGCAACACCATGAACTGTTTTGATTTCTTGGTAATCATAAAAAACAGAACCGCTGAGCACATTTTTTTGGGGTTCACCTCATGTTTATTTGATTCCCGCATGAATTGGTGTGAATAAAGATCAGGTGGTTGTCTCCATGTTTGATCTCTTCCTGGTTTCCTTATCTCTAGCACCTGCAACTCCACGACAGGTGTTAGTTTCTGTAATGGCGAGGCCATGTGTTAGGCACTGAATGGAATACTGGAGCAAGGTATACTTTTTTTTAATAAAATTGATGGTAGCTTTAGAATCCCAACTTTCTTTTCTGCCTCCAAAAATTAATTAAAGCTGTTCCACATGGCAGTAGCTCGGCGCGCTGTCGGGTTCTGGAAAGTGTTGCTTAGGGTTTGAGTTGTTGAGTTGTTAAGCGGTTGGTCTGGTGAATCAGACAATAGGCGTACGAGAGGCACGGCTGTTTCTGTTCGAAAAGCCCATGCACGTAGCCAGTAAGGAAAATCGCTGTGCATCAACAGTAAAATAATTTATAAACAATAATAAAACAGTATGAAATAGTAGTGAATTATTTATGAAAAATATTAAAGCAGTCTTTTCTGATCGAGAGTGTTAGTTGCACAGGAGGTAACTGATGGAGATGAATGGACCGTACGTTATATTTGGAGAAATTTGAAGAGCGAAAGAAATAAAAGTAGTACTAATTTAAACACTTGTTTTTGTCTGTATTTCATCAGCGAGCCAGCTAGGTTAGAGTATTAGTAAGTCTTGTTAAAAAAAAATTAAAAAGTAGAAATTTACATATATTTTAAAAAAATTCATCTAGTAAAAAAAAAACGAAAGTGAAAATAATATATATAAATGTTGATACATATATAGTCAACGTACGAAGAGATTTCTCTTTTTCTATTTCTATATAAGCGTCTGTCAGCTTGTATAGAACTTTTTTTTAATCGGAACTAGTGTTAGAACAACGTTCCGATCAATTTCAAGTGCACAGATTTTCAGTGAGGAGTTTTTTACAAGTCCATATAAGGTAATTCAAAAGAAAAATCTCCATAGTTCCTAGAAATTATTTGTATCTAAGAGCTAGAATTTGAACTTTTGACATAGAGAAACATATCCCAAAGTCCAAAGTCTTTACAACTTGAGCCAACGCATAGGGGTTAACTTGTATAGAACTTCTCGTGTACTGATAACTCTAGTATACCTTTGCAGTTTTCAATAAAGTCTCAAGGAATTTTAAACAAAATTAATATTTTATTAAGTTTTTTAGTTATCTATAAAAAATAACAACGAATATATTTTGCTCACAAAAAGATTGTGATTAATGCACCCAACTTGGTTTGGCCACAAGAACATTTCATATTTGCCAAAACAACATGAAAACATGACCTTAGAAAAGAATTATAAACCCAAACAAGTATAAAAAACATGTCCACCCACAAGGGAGAGCAAAGATATCTCCATGGCGCACTGCCTTACAAGTACATGTCCCATTGTCCCTTAACTAAGCAGTGAATTAGAGGGTGTGGTTGGGAAATCTACCTCTCGACCCTACACTAAGTATAGAGAAGGGATCTGATTATATAATTACTCTAAATGTGCATGGAGGAGATTCCATCTCTGTGCTAGCTAGAGGAACATATATATTCTCTATGTATTGTGCTGTACGGAAGGGATATACCCTCATTGTTGTGTGCACACAAATGGGATCTGCTCCATCGTGCAAATGGCAGAGAGAAGTCTTCCTCCTCCCCACATGATTCATTGGAAGGGAGATCAATACTTTGCTTCTGTGGAGGCCGAGGAATTACGTGGTCAAGGGGGCGATCATCATCACCCCTTGTTTATGGAGGAACCTCCCGCACAAGAGGGAAGATATTCTATCCTCTGCACATTATACGCAAGAAAGGAGATCTCTCCCTAATGCTAGCACAAGCAAAGGTATACATCTTCACCTTCCCTCTTGTACATAAGGGGGAGATCTTCCTTTTGCTCACAACCCACATGGGTAAGAGCGAGATCTCCCCCTTTCTTTGTGTTCATTAGAGGAGGTTTCTAGCCCAATTCCCCGCTTGTAAAGAGAACCGTAATCATTTGGGGTGGCATCCTAGGAGTGATCTCCATCACGCAGTAGTGGACACCTGCAAAGCAAAGGATCTCTTCCACCAACATTAGGCAGTCCCTCATCATGTAAGAGACCACCTTATGTAGTTTGGAATATCTATCTTAGAAAACTTCTTGTGCCTTCTTTTTGCTATTAACTAGATTTTTCTTTTCAAAAATAAAAGACTTTTGTAATTCTAAGGGTATATAGGTCTTTAAATAAACAATACTATTCCCAAGCTCTTTTGAGTTTAGGCTCGATCATATTTGAGTTCAATTAAACTTTGGACACATGTTCATGAAACACCGGTGTTGGAAATTGAAAAACCAACACCACACTAGTTATATATACTCTTAAACCGATACTTCTAATTTTTTTGGTTCTGATCCAATTGATCAATCTGGTTTATAATGTACTTCTAACATATTGTATACTATAGATATTATAGTATATAATATTAGCAAAATGATATACATACATTATTTTACATAACAATTTATACAACACATACATAAAAGTAAGGGTATTTTATAAATTGTTGTTAAAATTAACTGCAGTTGACAAAAATACCCTTATCTTTATGCATGTATTGTGTAAGTTGTTGTGTAAAGTGTTGTGTGTGTATCATCTCTCATAATAATATAGTGATAACATATTGTAATACATTATAATATATATTAATATAATTGTATTATAGACTATAATACAATAATAATATATAATATAGTGATATATTAAAGTATATTATAATATATAGTGATACTAATATATAGTTATTTGTATAGGATTTTAAAATTTAATGTTATATTAATTAAAAATTTAGCATATAATACAAAATTAGTTTATATATAATTATAACTTTGAGATAATTAACTCCGCATGTTCAAATATAAGTTAAATAATTAAGTCTTGGCCACCCATTACTCACTCAAACTCAACTCGTTTATAATATATTTGGCTTTTCTAAAGTAATAATTTAAGTGTTATATATTTGCTAAACAAGAGGACCAAACTTGAAACCAATCAACAAGCATAACCAATTATTTCTAGTTTTTGCAAGTATTCTTTAGCACCAGCTACTTCATAATTAATTAGTTCCCACGCAAGAAGTAGATGCTTTAGAAAGTATTCTTTGAGTTAAATTTTCATCCAAATTTGAAATTGGATCACGACTTTGAAATTGAATAATTAAGAAGCAAAATTTGTGAATAAATCATAATTTATACCAACATTAATTATACATTTCAGCAGTCATCTCACTTCTAATAACTGACAACATTTAACATATATACATATACATGACACACACACACATATTAGAAACTTACTAATTGATCATTAAAATACTACTTCTGTAGGCTATTTTGTCTTAAGTTTGACGAGCATGATATCGATCATCATCTTAGGGGAACTTATAATCTAATTAGTAAAGGAAGAGGGAAAACATGAATTCTAATTATATCCCATACTAGTTAAATAATGATTATAATAAAGCTCTTATAAGCCACATCATCAATATATAATATGCATGCAGCCAAATACTAGTTAAATAATAATTAGGGTTTCTAAAAGCCAAATTATCATTCACATCCTATTGCACATTATCAAAGCATGAACATTAGTTTGAGAATAAGAATAAAAATAGTATTTAGTTTTATTAAAGCATAAAGATTATTAAATAGTGTTTAACAATATTAATTTAATTTTATAAAAATAACATGTCCAGTTAGTTTCATTTCAAATATATATTATATATAATATACTGCACATTATCAAAGCATGCAGGTTTGCTCCTGTAAATTTCAACATAGCTAGTCCACTGTATATCATTAAGCAAAATTGTATAAAGTAGAAAATATTCTACCAAACTAAATCACTTATTATATTTAAATAATATTTCTTATATACAAATAATTAATGTATTTAATTAAGTTTTATTTATTTAAAAATAGTAGTGATCTTTTAATTAGTTTTTCTATCACATATTTTTTGTATTTTCAATTTATTCTGTTTTACATTGATTCACTATATGAATATCTTTTTTCCATTCTTGCTTTAAAATCATTTTTGTGATTTCTCTTCACTAACATATAGTATTTTTGCTTTAATATTTTTATTAAAAAAATTATATTTCTAAGCTAGTGTAGATCATAGCACACTTTGTAAAGTGCTTGTATGGCATAATTTTTTAAGAAGAAAAATTTTAAAGTTTCAATCTTACAAATAAAATCTTATAACTTAAGTGATGTGAATGATGTGTTCTACACATTAGTTTGAGAATATAATAACTCTAGATTTAAACATTCGCACATGTTGTAGGTCTAAGGTTAGCAGTCCAACTTGATAATTGATGGGTTCAAGCTTTTGAAGACTATAAAAGTTTACTGATTAATGCATAAAATATAGCAGTTAATTAATTAGTTGCATTGGTGTTTTAAGTAATAAAAAAATCATTCAAGAGGAAAAAAAAAAGGTAAACAACTAATTAATACAGTTAAGAACATTATCACATATATAAAAATCGAATTAAAGAAGATCACAAAAGAAATTTAGAAGTACTAATCCTCGAATCAAATGAAAAACTCACAATTAACATTGAGTTGATCCATGGTGTCTATAATATACCTAGTTAAAGTAAAAGAAAGTCATAACTTTTAAATACTGAATCAGAATTAAAGAAATCTTGGCTCTTGCTTTGGAAAGACAATTCAAAGTTCTTCAACTTCATATTTTGTGAAGAATTTCAAGATTAAAACGTGCATTTATGTGTTCAAGAGTGCTTATTGTCAACATGTTTCCCTAGAAACTTTCATGGGACCTCAATTTGATGAATTTCAAGTGGATTAATTTGTCTAGATTGTTCACTTGAAACATGTGAGACTCTTGATCAAGCGATCAATCTTCTTCTTTCAACAATATATTGATCACATGACGAGTGCAACATCTATGTAGTTTTTCTAGATTCACAATTTTGCATTTTTGAATTAGGGTCTTAACCCTAGACCTATATAAGAAGAATTATTTTGCTTGAATTCTTTAGTGGAAGTTTACATTAAAGAAAATTTCGCATTGTCTAAGAAGGAGATTGTCATACGCTATATATTAGACATTCTCTCCCCTTCTTTTAGAGAAGGGTGTTGTCTTTCCTATTTTGTGCTATGAGAGGCAACCTCAAAAAATTAGTTTTCTTACAACTTTTGTAAACAAAATCAAAAACAAATATGATGATTGTTTTGTTAATTTTATTTGGGGCCACAAGTTCAGCAAGTAGAATTTCAGTAAAAGAAACCCACTCTAGAGTTTGTAGATGTCAAAGTTCTGATGGTTATTGTGATAAGGCAAATAGTTTTGTTGCTATAAGTATGGATCCTGGCTATTGTTATGTTCAAGCTAGGGAATGGCCTATTGTAAATATTTTGTAATTAGACTTTTTGTAAGTTAATTTTCAAATAGTGCATCATTAATGTTTCCAAGTAGACTGTGGGCTAGCTTAGAGTGTTTTAAGAAAGAGTTATTCTGCTTAGGGTTGACTCGAATTATTAGAACTGAATCAAAATAGATCTGCTTCTAGCGCATTACATAATTTTGGGTTAGTTAATGCTTGATTATTATTTTTTATGTTCTATCGATCTGTTGATGATGTTGATATATATATATATATGGTTGTTATTGAAGAGATATTAAATATGAAATGGCTCATATAAAAATATTTTCTAGTTAGCTAATTAATTGGCCTTTCATAATATCTAAATTTCCCAAAAATGTCACATGATATGATCTTTTCACTCTCTTTAGGTACAGTTTGTAAGGGTCAATGTAATTTTTCACTATGCAATATTAGTACTTTCATTTATATATATCAATTAATACTCATATTACACCCAAAGCATGTTTTGATGTTTTCAGTGCCAAAGATCAATCTAATTACCAAATCTCCCATTCTAGTCGTCCAGAAAGCTCAACTGCAATTCTTGGCATAAATTTTGCATACAAAGAGTTTTGTAGTTTGCTCTTATATTATGAATTTGGTTATTTTTAAATAAAAGCTTTTCTTGGTTCAAAGTTTAAACTAGTCTCAAATTTTAAGGGCATCTTTGGATAATGAGATGGAAGTGAGAAAATTCTCAAAAGTACCACCCACAGACACTTTCCTAACATCACTCAAATGCAAAACACTTTTCACTTTCAAAATTTTAACTTTTTCAATTAATCATTGCAACGTTTATAAATTTCAAGACAAAATATAAAAATCAATACAACTTTTTAAAACTTCCAAATAAAACTAATAGTCAAACAGCTTTTTAGCTATATAATATTATTTTTATTCAACTTTTTTTTTATCATTTCCCAAATTCCAATAAAACATTATTTCAACTCAACCCAAACTATTTCACTACCATTTACAGACTATTTCACTGCTATCCACAAATTTTTTGAGTGTCCATACGAACCCTAGTTAAATTAACATGATCTACTTCTGGTATCTTTTTCATAAGCTATTTCCACCTTTCCTGCAACATTCCCATGCTTTTTATTAGGCATGCACCAAGCTCATGTTAGCAGGTTCAGATCATCTTCTAATTAAGTGTCTGTAATTAAAAACTATAAATATCGTAGGGTTTATTTCATAGGTTTATCTTTCTCTCATTTAAGACTTCAAAATCTTGACATGAAACTCTTTCTTAATCTGTCCTTAGCTACTAGCAACCATCAGCAGAGAGTACTGATCACTTTCAGCACTGACAAGCAACTATGCATGGGTACTACTTCAATATTCCTCCTCTTACATAACAAAGTGCTTCAGATAAAACTTATGGTGGGGCTAACCATGCATTTATGTACGTAATTAGGGATATCGAGTATTAATTCTCAGTCTGTTTAAAACATGCTGCACAATGGCATTAACTATAAGCTAAAAAGCTTACACGTGTACTAAAAGGATGAATGCATGCATTATACTGATGATTAAAGAGTAGTTTAAAATGTTTTGAAGGTTTTTCACATAAAGGCGTAACCCGAAGGATACCGATTGAAGAAAGCACAATTATTAAAAACTACAACACTTCTCCCTAAGTGGCATTTAACATGTTCATACCAGTGGTCTTGGCCTTGGGGTTTTGATCTATATGCTTAGATTGGAGTCTCAAGTTATTTTCTTAAAGCAAACTCCCTGATAAAGGCTGGAACAGTTATATTATAATGAGTTGATTGGCTTTTTTTGACAAGTAATTGTTCACACTATGGAGATTTCTTGACCTTTGATCTCTCTCTCTTATATATATACACACACACACTTATATATGCTGATCTATATATATATATATATGTGTGTGTGTGTGTGTGTATATGCCAATTTATATGGTTTGAATCTGTGAATCACTTAGAACTGTCTTTGGCTGTTTGTTTCATTGGCATGCATGTCCTATGCTGATATTGGCCCCTTGTTCTGTTACCTTATATGCTTTTTATTGCTAGAATTATCCCTTTTCCTTTTGGAAAAGACATGAATCCTACTGGCTGACACTACATTAACTGATTGTAGATCTTTCAGGTTTCTTTATTTCCTACATTTGTGCTGATTCTTCGTATACTAAAGGACATACAATGTGTTGAGGATTAATCTCATATTACTTGTGAATAATATTGTGAGCATGCTTATAAGTAATGTACAAATCTTTCTTATTGAACCGATTTTATGAGATAAGTTAGACCCATATAAAAATTTATGGTATGATCCACAGGTAATGTGAGATTAATCCTTAATACTCTCCCTCACGTGCAGATCAGTATTTTTTTTTTTTTTGTCCTTGTCATGGAATAAGTAGTGTGGGCTCCAATTTATCCTGAACCTGGTTCCGATATTATGTAGAAATTCATAGGTATAATTCATCTCATAAAATTAGTTTAACAAGAGAGGTTTATACATTACTTATAAATATATTTAAGATCTTGTCCACAGACAATGTAGGATTAATTCTCAACACAATGCCACATGACTACTTTCCATTAGAAAATCAAGTACTTAATGTAAGTAGAACATGAGGTTTCCTACGATCAGTTTATAGTTTTCTATGGTTTTACCGCATACTCCATGGAAGTTCATCAAGTGTATCTCGTTTGAACCTGAAACCTTTCTTTATAACCTTTCTGGCATATGAAAAAAGGGAAAAGTATACCAACATTAATATTGGGGAAAGTCCATCGAGTGTTGGGATATCGTGGTTCCTTAAGTTGAAGGGAGTGAGATTAGGTAAAAATTTTGTTAATAGTAATAAAATAGTTTGTGAATAGTAATAAAATAATTTGAGTTAAGTGTTTTTTGGATTTTGTGAGATGAGAGAGAAAAAGTTGAATAAAAAATATTATAAAATTAAGATATTGTAAAAATATTATTTTATAATATTACTTTTGTTGATAGATTTAAAAATTTTTCAATTTTTTAATTTTTTATTTGAAATATGAAAAACTTGTAATGATTAGTTTCAAAAATGTGTAATAATTAGTTTAAAAATTTTGTATTTAAATTATGCTTAAAAATAAGATGAAATTAAATTAAATGAAAATATTTAACCTGATGTTAGGCCCCAAACATGCCCTAAAATTTCTTTAGGATAGATAGCTAGGACGTTAGTACTACTGGACAATATAAGATGAAATAAAAGCAAAGGTTTTTGCAGGAACTTCGTGGCTTGGTTTGTCTTTTGGAATTTGTATCCCCAGTATTTGGTACATATCTTTTCTTCATATATGAAGAAGCTTATCATTCTGCAATATTAAATATATATATATATATATAGTATTATATTTATTAATCTGGCCATATTTGGAGTGGTACTAAAAATTGTTTGCATGTTGGGAAGCAGCTTCCAATAATTACTGCGGTTTCTCGATCGATCCCTTCTGATCCTCAATGAAATTTATAGTTATAATCATTTTCGGTCTAGTACTATTAATTTCAATAACAAAAGTACGCCTTGTTATATAATTTGAATAATGATCAGCTGCTGATATATAGTGACAAGTAATGCTTATATTAATGCAGGGAAAGTATGAATTACGAAGATCATCATCATCATCATCATCTAAGCGCGCGCAGGCCAGGGCCCAGCAGGCAAGACGACGTACGTTTGTGGGTGAGCAAATGCAGTACGTACGCGGCCTGATTTTTACGTACTTTTACGCTTTTGAAATTGTTTTATAATTTACGTCTGATTTCAAGTCATTCGGCTTGCCTGGATTTAATATTTATGATCATCTAGTCGAGCCTAGCTAGCTCGCAATACTCTGTGTTTTTAATTAATTAAATATGACATTACAATTGAATTGATGATCAATTGAAGTTATTCTTTTCCATATATGTCTATTAATTAATCTACGATTATTTACTTGATGATCTGCAAATTCATATTGTCTCTGTATGTACCTTTTTGCATGGTTGAGAATAACATTCGTTCCTTTTTGTATGTGAGTTTTGTGATGATCAGTCAGTCTAGTACTAGTACTACTGCAGGCTATATGGCCAAATATTAACTCCATGTTTCTGGGTTAGATAGTCAACATAGTACGTACCAGTTCTTTATTTGTAAAAAGAGTGCTGAAAAATTAAAACATCTATGAGTTAATTTTGAATATTACACGTTCATGATTACTTAAGAATATAATTTCTTTGCCCCTTTTTTAATGATTTCAAGAGACTCCAATTATAACATTGACAAATCCTTTTAATTAAATTACGTGTAGCCATAGATAGATGCGGCATTAGTTTTCATTAGATTATTACAAAATTACAAATTAATGGGGTCAAGAGTCGTTCCCTTACTTAATTTATTCATGTGAGGCTTAAGTCTTTTTATCACATTATATATATATATATATATAACAGAATGACTTGATGAAGATGGTAATACATGATCTGTATATATATTATACATATATATATATATAATATTTTCTGATCCCCACTTCGATCCATTTGTGAGGTCTAACAGGTCGGATTAATATTTAAGATCATGATGAGGATAATGGTCAGGACATCCTCAATTATATTAATAAAAATTTCCTTAATTTTAGTTGTTTATGTAACAGATTAATCGAAAGAACATAAACAAAGAGACAATAATTAACAAGAAGAAAAGTACTGGGAATTAAAGTCGTGTCGAGGCCCGAATTCAATATATTAGGAATGAATATTAGGAAAAGAGCTACTACTTTCTTCTTCATGCGGGCGGGGTAATCTGTAAGGTGGTGAAGCTTCATGATCAGTCCAGGCTTTAATTGACGTTTCACGTGGATATTTGGACGATCATGCAAAGCAGCTGAGATACCTCATAAACAGGCAAAAGGTACAAGCAGCGCCTAGCTACTAGCTAGCTAGGACCACGTAATTCATAATTCATTAAATAATAATCATGATATAATAATGGCGGCCAATTATTAAATTAATGGAAGTTCTGACTAGCTACCAAGTGCCAACGACACCTTATTAATTACTAGGATGCTCTCACGAAGAACAAATAATAATAATAATAATAAAAACTTGACTCGAATGATCTAGTTGCAGTTACAATTAACCGGACTCGTGGAATGTGCATGGAAACGTGATATGCCAAAATCCCAAGTTTAGTGACAAATATGCATGGAGAAACGCTGCTAACCAGTCTTGTTGCACTTGAGTAAAAAACAGTCCACCAATCATATTGTGACACCTAAGCAAAATAAGAATTTCCAAAATAGATATGGATGCAGCTATATGAACTGAGATCTTCATCTTCCCACAAAACTCGTCACCCTCCCCTTTCTAATTACAGAGAAGTTTTCAACCTTTGAGCCCTCACATTCGTACCCACCTTCAGCTCCCACCATCGACTGCATTTGGGTTGCTTCACCAAAGTCACTGATTCAAAATCCACTGGTTGAGTGCGCAAACCCACTGAGACCCACCAACATTCGGGTTGATGTTGCTGTCGCCCACCACCTCCGAAACATAATGGTTCGATTCATGTTGCCCCCTTTGCAATTTAACTGCGTCGGAAGCTTAGTGTTTGGTGTGGTTAGGGAAAAAAATCATGTTAGGTTAAGCACGTATTATTATTGGTTATAACTAGGAGGAAGACAAACCAAAATGGCAATGTTGTACAAAACAAACCCAAATTAATTTGGGTTTGTCTGAACTACAATTTGGGTTTGTACAAAAGAAACCCAAATTTAGCAAGACCCATGTATCATCACATGGGTCTGATTATGTTCAATTTAACTCCAATACAGTCTAAGGATGAAAAGAAATAAATGAGTTCACTGAAGAAGAGATTTACTTGCCTTTGTGAAGAGGAAGTTGTGACTAAGGAGGGTTCGAAATTTTCCTAGGAATGGAATCATGTTTGGGAAAGTCTGGGTAAGTTAATAATTAGGTGTGGGCATTGAGATGATGGCAATGTAGAAGCAAGACTCGGGCTCAGCCGAGTTCCTCATGAACTGAGCCCGAGTGAAGTCCCAATAGAGCTTGATCCTCCACCAAGACTGCAAGTCAAGTAAATAGATTTGGAGCCGGGTCGAGTTCTGAGGAAAGAGAAGGATGAAGGGTGGAGGGAGATAGTGATGGAGAAAGAGTCGGAAGCATAGATGGAGAGGGAGTGAGAGAAGAGAGTTTTGGACCAAGTGAGTGAAATAGGATGGAGAGCTGCAAAGCTTGGTTTGGTATATGCAGGGGAAGCCGAATGTGTCAAACTTGAAAACCTTGGGATATTGAGTTTGGGTAAGTTAATAATCAAGTGTGAGCAACTCTATGTTTAGGAACATTGTGAGATGATGTGGCAGTATTGTATTATATTGGGGGACTAGTTTTGTGGAGAGACCAAGGCTGGTCTCCAAGTTTTACTTTTCCCATATATATGGCCTACAAATCATCCATCTGTAATCTGTACATATAATATTACAGCACATTAAAATTTAAACTTAGTTTGGATAGTGGAATATTCTCACTACTTTTTACTATTATTTGTTATTACTAACTACTATTTAATATTTTATTATTATTCTTTTACCACTATTCACAAAATATTTGAAATCTAGCTTGCTACTCAAACACAAGTCGATGTCAAAATTCACTTCAAGATGGGGGGATAGCAGACTGGAGTAGGAGAAACCCAGTCAGGCAGCTTCTGAACATCACAAACAGAAGTCGTGCGTATTGATGTCACTGCCCGTATTGTGATCATTAGTGAATGTGGTAAAAAACAAAATGGTTATTTGAAATCATGTCAGACAGATCTGTATGTGCAGTGCATACCTTGATCTTGATATTTCCTAAGACATCCATGCTTGACTTTCAAAACTCTCGTGTGGAATGAGTCTTTGTACGTAAAACCAGTGAGGACAACTTTGAGAAGCTAGCTGGCTTTGACCATTACAAAACCCAACTGAGGAGCATTAAGCATTTGCTTGGGAGAGAAAAGAAGGAAAACTGGAAGTGAAGGTTATATCTGAAGCAAGCTAGGATAGGTTGACTTGTAGGTGAATTCAGATAATGTCAACCTAAGGTTTGGGCATGACTAGTGGTTGCTAAGTGTACAAAAGCCTAACCCTCTCCTCCTTCGAATAAAAACAACCAATTAATTTTCTACAGTCAAACATTTAATTGAATGCAGGATTCATTATGCTTCAATAAAAATAAAACCATAAAATGAGAAGCCACTTCATAATTAATATTATTTATTGAAAATAATATCCCGTGAAAGAAGTTAGGTGGGAATAAATTCTATGAAAACCAAACTCTCATAATCAATGGGGCTGTTGAATGAAGTGTCGGGTGCAACGTGGCAGCTAAGAACACCATAGCAAGAAGATGGGGCAAGAGCAAGCCCCATCCCCCCGGCACTTTATACAGCTGTGCCATTAAATCTTCAAAACCATCAGTTTCATGTTTCACGCACTTAATGCGTTTTCTACTCTATGCAGTATGCCTATAGCCTCTCTCTCTCTCTCACCAGTAATTATCCGCATCAAATGTAGTGTCGGTGTTACTCTCTGTCAAAACTCCAATCCATTTCTAGCAATTCAAGTTTTTGCCGATGAATCTCACTGTTTGATATGTTTTCTTTAAGATGCTAAGAGTCGCCTCAACCAGAGAAGAATATTGACCTAAATTCTGTGCAGCAATTCATGCCATCTGTGTATCAGAATTGGAATTGCATATCAAATACTCTCCCAATAAATATTCAAAAAATAATATTTTAATACATGATATTAAAAAAATAATATTTTATTCAAGCTCAACATCCAAACTCAGCCAATTAAGCTAGCCATGCAATCTAAAAAAAAAAACCTCCAATATTTCACAATTGCGTAATCCATAATCCAAAGCAATTCGCAGAAGACAACAAGAAACACCAATAACCAGTCATAAAAGAAAAAAAAAAAACAGACCGTTATGTTGTCAATATTTAATAGGGATTAGAAATGCAGGACCATGAAACCTCTAATGACAATAAACGCCATGGTAAATCCCCCTTTACCCCTACTACACGACCTGATTATTCCCCCAGCTCTGCCTGATGTTCATGCTACGAGTGACTTAGAAGGGAGCACAAGGTTAGTACATTCCTGTATGAAGTATAAGACAAGCATGACATATTCGCACCTACAATATTCATATACAGATGCGATAAAAGGAAAGTAAAATGACTAAAAACTGAAAGATCTTACAACATCATTCTAGTTGCACGTGTTCACCCTTTTACAAGCATAAGGTTTTAGTTCAAAACAACTAGAAGATGCATTACCACCATCTGTTTAAGCATGACAGGAGAGAGACTAGCATTGCTTGCAATTTTAACCGGAGATTGGTGTTTCATTGGCAGTCCACAGCAAGATTTGGCCTTCTAATCCCTGTTTTCCCAAAAACATGCCAAATCCATTTTCTCTTCTTGAGTGATTGTGCTTTCCTGGAAAAGTCCAAGTTCAAAGAGAGAGGTGTACATGACACATAAGAACGCTTAGTTGGTAAATTCTGATTAACTTCTTTCAACTAGAATAATGTACAGGAGAGAACGAGCATAAATTCAAAACAAAAAACAATGCAGGAAACTGATGCATTTGTACTACAGCTCGGCCTCAGTTTCCATGAATCGGTTTTTTCCTCGGTCAATCATTTCTGTTTTTTGAATCCTCATTTCATCACCCCCACAAACCATCAAGAATACAGCTAACTCGAATCATTTAGTTCTCCCTATAAACACAACAAATCAGAAGTTAACAAAATTGAAACTACCCAAAACATTTTTTACCATGTTTTGGACACAATAATATCGAGGTGCCCAAATGTTTTGGGCAGTTTCAAGATAAGGTGCGGACACTGGAGGAACTTCTATCTTTCTTTTTCCATACTTTATTATTATGGGCCACAGGCCCACAGCTTTAGATTTCAATAGTCTTCATTTTCATGATTTTCTTGTATCTTGCACACCATCTCCGATCTAGATAAGTCTTGTCTCTTGTATGCCTTCTTCTATACTTGGACTTTGCCTACTCTATCAATAATATTGTTTACTTATAAAAAAAAAATATCCAGGTGCCCAAAAGGTTAAAAGATGCATCACTTTGACAACATGATCAATCTCAAAGCCAAAAGAATTATTGTTTCCTATAGAATTCCATCTAGCGGGTAATGCGTAAACCTTTCCCCCTCTAATAGTTCAAGCCCAATTAACAGCACACGAAACCAAATCAATTCATCAGACAAATTTGAGGAAAAAAGAAATCCAGTTCTCTTCACTACCAATAACGATATGAAACATTTACCTCAGATCCCATTGCTCAAAATCAGAAGGAGTTCATCTCAAGACAATAAGTCCGCCGCTTCAACAGTATCTTCGCCGCAGTGCCGTACGGCTCCTCAAAAGCAGTGGAAACCCATGAAACATCCGAAACTTCCTTCCTCGACATTGCCACCGCCGACTGCTCGCTGGGACGAATCGCCACGAGCGTCGCCCCCTTCAAAACCATCCCATCTGGCAGTTCCAAGTGCGGCGCGTACCAAAGGCGCATATTAAGCGCAGGCACTTGCGTCCTCTTCGATGCCGACGAGGCCGACAAGGGCTTTACTCTCAACTCCTCGAGCTGATCCCTGTTCATACACAATACGCCCTGCCCATCCGCATCGGTCAGCACCAGATTATCCAGAGTCTTGTGCTCCGAAATGATCGGCTGAAGCAAGTAATGCCTTGCCGAGGCCGCGATCAAGGAGCTGATAGTCCAAACGACTCGGAGCTTGAGGCCCCCATTCGTATAAAATGACTCCGGAATGCTTCCGTTATCGTCACCTCCACCTCCATTGTTATTGGTACAAAACCCATCTCTAACATTGTCGTACGCGCTCTTCGAAGAGTAGACCACTGAAGACGCGCCTAGAATGACGCAATTGTCGAGAGTAGAACCGAAATCAGCCCTCCACTTCAATATAACGCCGTCATCAATGCCCAATTCGCCGCTGGGGAGCTCGATTCGAAGGAACCGAACCTCGTTGAAGTTTTTGAGAACCTGGGTCGGGGAGTGGTGGGTGACGCCGCACTGGTCGACCTCACCATCCTCGGCGAGGAACAACGACGAGGAAGAGGACGATCCGGAAGAAGATGATCTCTTGGGGCCGCCCAGGAACTGGTTCAAGAACTGGAAGGGTTTGACGATGGTGCCAAATAAAACAAAACGGAAGAGATTGGAGAAGGGGTTGCGAGATTTGTCAGAGGAGGAGGAAGGAGAGGAAGAAGAGGAGGAAGTGGTGGAATCGTCGTCGGAGATGACGCAGTCGACACGGACGACAATGTTTTCGACCTCGGGGACGAGGGAGTGGAACCTACGGGAGACGACGCAGCACCGGCCGAGAGCCTTAACGTCGCCGATCTTGTTGAAGACAAGGAGGAGGAGGGAGTCGGGTAATCGGTCGAAGTGGTCGATGAGTAATTCGTCGGGTAGAACAGAGGCCGACGGAGACATTGTATCAACAGTGACCTTCGGCTTCCGCCTAAATCTGAAAAGAAATAGGCAGAGAGAGAGAATAAGGGTCGGTTAAAAGATGAGAAGAAGCGTGCGAGGAAAGTGGGTTAGGCGTAGATCTGGAAGACGATAAGGCATGGGTTTGATTTTGGGATTGAGATGGAGACTTTGGGAGAGAGAGAGAAACCAACCCCCCCAAAAAAAAACCGTAATCGTTTGGTTTTACAGGGAGATAGAACTGTGGAAATGGTGGAGTAGACACCTCGGGGAAGAAGAAGAGAGGATTGTTGAAAGAAGAACGAGACGGCTCAGGGAGTCGAGATGGACAGACGAGACAGAGGATCTCAATTAATGCGCGTTAAAGCTCAGGGAAAACAAAATGGAGGTTCTGGTGTCGGTGTGTGCGCGCTGTGTTTTTGTATATTATTTTTTCTTTTTTCCAAAAAACAAAAAAGTATATATATATATAGTTAATTCATAATTGTATTATGATTTTTAATTTTAAGATTAAAAATTTAATTTATAAAATTTTAAACTTTTTATAATAATATATTTTTATTAAAATTCATAAGATTATTCTAAGAAAAATTATGTAAGTCAGTATAGATAACATAAACAAAAAATTTAAGATTTAAAACTTACGTATCAAATCTTAATATATATAAGTAACGTAGATGGTGCCTTTTATATATCGAATTGAAAATATAATAACTCTTGTAAAAAAAATTGAAAATGGTGCTAGAATGACGTAATATTAGATCCAGTTGCTCGTTTCAAGTATCAATTTGATAAAAGAAGCCCAATTCATACCACCCACTTTCCCTAAAAACGTAAAACTGAACTTTAAATGTTTTTCGGGTGAAGGTGGTTCGGCGATTTCGAGACAGTTATCAGGTGATTTCCTAAAGGTTATTTAGCTTGGTTTCCTTCTTTTTTCTCTGGTATAATCTACGTTGTTTAAACATTGGATTAACGAGAAAGGTGAAGGTGGGAGGGAGGCTCTTTGCTAGGATCAGTGAAGAAGTTTTTCACTTTTTGAGTGAGTTTTGTTTTGTTTTTCCGATGGAGACGATGGACGAATTGAATGGGGCATGAAAATCTCTAATGCCCTTGAATGAGGAAAATAGGGAACTTCTAGTGACTGTAGAGGAAGTTGATGAAATCCAATGGTGTGGGCATCGAACTTTGATTGGGAATTATTTGTTGATAGGAAAATTAATGTTGAGGTTCTACGTATCACTATGAAACGAGTGTGGAACTCGAACAACCATTCAGTGTTAAAGGTTTAACGGATAACATCTTTGCCATGACATTCGGTACTGAATCTAATTTGGAGTGGGTTTTGGACTCTTGCCCATTGTTGTTTGATAATCACTTGTTTGTAATGAAGCTTGTGGACGTCAATGTCCAACTGTATATGCTGAATTTTGATCTAGAAAGGTTCTAGATTCATCTAAACAATCTTTCAATGGCTTGCATGCAAAGGAGAATTGGTGAACGGATTAAGAGTTCTATGGGCTCGGTAATCAAGGTGGATGCTCCTGAGATTAAAGTGGAATGGGGATGCTTCAAGTTTTGGTGAATATTTATATGTCAAGAAACCGCTATCTCAAGGACAAACCATCAACTTCGATGGGAAGAGTATGTGGATCCCAATTACGTACGAAAAACTCCCAAAAATTTGTTTCTTGTGTGGTAGGATGGTGCATGAGTCTATCGGGTGTGATGGGCCTTCATGTATAGGGAATCAGTTGCCTAGTTTCCAATTTGGCACATAATTGAGGGCCAGCAATATGGGTGGCAAGAAGACTACTGATGTTGATGATTCTCGTTTAGATCCAGGTAGTAGCAAAGCAACTTCAAACTGCCGCATAGGATAAATTAGAGAGGGATCGATACTGAGTGGTGGGAAGGTGGCCGATTCTGCCAGGAAGCAAGTTGACGATGATGGTAGTTGGGCAGTTTCTTTTGGGGACACTAACGAAGGTTGCAAACGGGAGGCTTTAGTTGTTGAACCTAAGCCCAAACCTCGGGCTGGCCGTCTAAACTTGGCTATTCTGATTTGTCTGCCAAAGTGGGCCGGGATATAGTGGGTTGTATGCCCTCGAAAAGCCCGATTTCAACTCTTTATCCTTTGAAGTTAGTAGACGAAGACTTATGTTCGAAAAAAAGGAAGGAGGCGGGAGGTCTATTCCAGAATCATCCAAGTTAGAATCAGTGGGATCCCAAAAGGCGATCATAGAAAGGAAACTTTTGATACCAAAAAGGGAAAGTGGAAGCGTAAGGCAAGGTTTCAGCACTCTTGGGGCCAGGGTTCTTTGTCATTGTCTAGAAAGAAAAGAGAGGGAATATTGTCAACATCTGATGATTCGCTGAATGGAAAGGGAAGGGAGAAATCCCGTGAGTCAAGTTTGTCTTCTTCTAGAGAGTTTATTTTCTCCTTGGCAGTGGCCATGTGACGACCCCACTAAGCACAATAATTACTTTATGTTAGAACTGTTGGAAGCTTGGGATCCCCTAATCAATTCATAACCTTTACCTACTAGTGAAGAAGAAGTCCCCAAAGATTTTGTTTCTTTGCAAAACACATAGTAATGATTCAAGGATGGAGTGGGTAAGATGTCGATTGGGTTTTAGTGGTTGTTTTATAATGGAACCTAATGGTAGGAGTGGAGGATTAGTCATGTTATGGAGGAGGGATGTGGATTTTGAAATTTATAACTTCTATGTGGGGCATATCATTGGATGGTTAAAGGGTGAGGGAAATTCTCAAGCAAAGTTGATTACAGGGTTCCACGCTGCTCCCGAAACTAGTATAAAGGTGTTTTCGTGGGTGTTGCCCAGATGACTAACACAAGAGGGGGGGTGAATTGAGTTGTATTTAAGAAAATAACAATTATAAATCAAATATAAAATATAAAATATAAACAAAATATGAAACAACAATAAATATAAATAGTAAGAGTAAGAGAGAAGCAAACTCAGTATGTTAACGAAGTTCGGCCCCACTGCCTACGTCCTCGCCTCAAGCTACCTCTTGAGAATTCCCAAATCCACTATTCAATCTCCTTTAGGTGGAGATAGAAACATATTACACCTTTGAGCAACACCGCTCCAAAGAATCCGTGTAGAACACCCTCTACACTTCCAATCACCTTACACTTGGTGATTTAACTATTCCCCGTGTAGAACACCTTCTACACTTCCAATTACCTCACACTTGGTGATTTAACTATTCCCCGTGTAGAACACATTCTACACACACAAGGGTTATACACACCCTTTTACAAATACAATAGTTGATAGTAGGTAGACTATCAAAGTACACTCCTCAATGAGTGAGATAGAAACAATACAGCGCAACCTATATCTCTCTCAACAAGAACAAGAATTAAGGCTCAAAACTTTAGAAAAGAGAGAATGAGAGCTTTGAAGAAATGATGCAAAACTTAACAATAGATGTGTAAGCTCTTGTTGTGATTTTTGCAAAACTCAAGTGAGCTATTTATAGGCAAATGAGTTTTCAATTTCAAATTTGAAAAGATTCTCATGTCAAAAACATCATCATTCACTTTTCAAAAATTTCAAATCTAATATTTTTACTTTTTGCATGTGACAAAAGGAGCACACTTTACTTTTCAAAAATTTCAAACATAATCTTTTACTTTTTGCATATGACAAAATGAGCACACTTTATTTTTCAAAATTTTCAAATAAAGACATCTACCTTTTGCATAAGTCAAGAAAATCATCCACCACTTTTGAAAATATTCAAATAAAACATGCACATGTGAAAGATGACAATCAATCATCTTAATATTTTCAAAGTTCAAACCTTTAATCATGTCATACACATGTGAAAGATAACAATCAATCATCTTTCAAAATTTTCAAATTTAATTTTCAAAATATTCATGCATATGTGGAAAATGTATTTTAATGCTTTATGATAAAATATTAATTTTGAGCCTTAATCCTAATTTCAAATTTTTTAAGAGATTTACAAAATTACTCTATGATTTTAATATGAACTTGTTCCCTTCTTACTCATGCTTGCTTCTTTGATGTGTTTGATTATATTGTGTGGACAACTTGAGCTTGAGACTCCTTTATTCTTTGGATTCATTTGTTATCATCAAAATCCATTTGTAGATTTACATGAAACTTGAAACCTTGAGTTCAACAGTGGGATCTACTCTCAAGACTGAACTCTGGAAATTTACCTTGGTGTATCATGGGTAGCCTTAATGAGATTTTGTCATCAAATGAGAAATTGGGTAGCCCTCGACCTGCATCTCAAATGCGACGCTTCTCTAAAGCAATTGAAGATAATGGACTTCTTGATGTGGGGTGTCATGTTAACTTCTTCACTTGGTCCAATAATCATTACAGATGGAAGCTTTACTAGGGAGCGACTTGATCGAATATTTATGAATTTTGGTTGGTTGGAGGGGGTGACAAGGGTCGTGTTAGGTCTCTTTCTGCTATGGGATCAGACCATAGACCTCTTTTAATCCACTTATTCAATCGTAGATATGGCTCTACTCAACCTGGAAATGGGTGCAAGTATGAAGCTTCCTGACATAAGGATGAAGACTTCCAAAGAATTTTGGCAGAAGTGTGGCGTTAGCCTCTCAATGGCTCTTATGGATTGCATTTTGCTAATGGGATGTTACAGGCCAGTGGTAGAAGTTTTTCTACTTAGTCAAGGAATAGGCAATCAGGGGGGAAAAGAGAATTGATTAATTAACTTCTGAGATAGGCAAATTGCAAAGTAATGTGTCTAAAGTTATTGTCTCAGAAATCAAAGAGAAACGGCAAGAGTTACACTTCTTACTCGACCAAGAGGATACCAAATCGAGGTAGAGAGCAAAACTCAACTGGTACAAGTCGGGAGATTGCAATACCAAGTATTTCCATAGTTGTGCCACACAGAGATTCCAAAATAACAAGATTGTGAAAGTCAAAGATTCTAAAGCAACAGTTTGTATGGGGAATAAGGCAATATAGAAAGCTTTTGTTCAACATTTTCAAGGCATTTTCTAGTCTTCTAAGCCAACTAATGATATTTTGAAGTAGTTACTCAACATGTACCTACTAGACTGAGAGAGGAAGATTGCACTATTCTGGACCAAACATTCACAAAACATGAAGTAGATATAGCACTAAGTCAGATGGAGCCTCTAAAGTCCTCTAGCCTTGATGGATTCGATCCATGTTTCTTCCAAGATAATTGGTCTCTGGTTAGTGATAGGATTTCAGAAGTTGTTTTGTCTTTTCTCAATAGTAGTTGCTTTGATGAATTCATCAACCTAACTAACATAGTGTTGATTCCCAAAGCAGATAGATCAGAAACTGTAAGTGATTACCACCCCAAAGCATTCTCATTGGATTGAGTAAAAGTCAAATCCAATGAGAATTTAACTATTAGAAGCTTAAATAACCCAATATTGGATTGGCTAAAGTCCAAAAATTTGGACTCCAAACTACAGTAATGCTAAACATGATGCCAAATTTGGCAGTTAACATTCACTAGTCGAATTCATATTTTATTACTTTTTTCTCTCTCTTACTTTATTACATTTACAACTTGAGTGTATAGTCTCTAATGTATAGAGACTTTCTACTCGAGGAGAAAATACACAAGTTTTGTATTTTGGTTTTTTTTTTATTTATTGTAATTTGCAATGAACAATAGTTGAATGGAAACATTTTTATAGAATTTTAATGGATAAAATAGTAAAATATGATAAAATAAATAAATTATTAATTACTCATTATTATATAATGAATTAATATATAATTTGATGTATAGATTTAATGTGAATAAATAAAGCTAAATCATTATTATATTATTTTATTGTTATATAATAATAAAAAAAAATAGTCATTCCAATGTAGGGACTTATATGAATGGAATGGACAAAAGCCAAATCGCTCTTCACAATAGCTAAAACTATCATTTATCTCTGGACAATTTAATGAGAGTGCTCCTTGTGTAATGTTGTTTAAAAAATAATTGCAAAAGTGTTAGCAAATCATTTAAATGCCTTCTATATCTCCCTAAATCAGAGTGTGTTTATCTCAGGTCGTCTTATTTCTGATAATATTTTGATTGTGTATGAGGTTTTTCATTCTATGAAACTTAGATTGAAAAGGAAAAGGGATCATATAGAAATCAAGCTACACATGTCTAAGGTGTATGATAGGGTGGAGTGAGGGTTTTTAAAGGCTATGATACTTAAATGGGGATTTGGTATGAAATGGGTCCAATTATCATGACTTATATAACTAGAGTGAAGTGTTCTATGCTGGTCAATAGAAAAAACAGTGAGTTTTTCAATCACTCTAGGGGGTTACAGCAAGGGGATCCTTTATCACCATACTTTTTTTTTGTGCTGAAGGCCTAACTGGTTTGTTGACTGTGGTTGAGAATGAGGGGCTATTAAAAGGTATAGAGCTGAGCAGGGGGATACTTCCATAAGCCACCTTATGTTTGCATATGATTGTATCATTTTATGTAAATCTAAGGTGAGCCAACAAAACTTTCTTCAAGAAATTCTTCAAGTTTATGAGAAAGTTTCGGGTTAGTAGATTAATTTAGGGAAAACCTCTTTATTTTTTCAGTACCAATACTAGTCATGTTGTGAGATCTTAGATTGTTCATGAGAGTAAAGCCAGGAAATATGGTGAGGCTGAAAGTTATATGGGTTTACCTGCTATGGTGGGTAAGGCAAAGTATGTTGCTTTTAAATCTCTTAAAGAGAGGGTTACACACAGAATCGACAACTGGAATAATAAATTCCTTTTCTAAGCTAGGAAGGAAGTTCTAATAAAATATGTGTTGCAAGCTATTCCCATATATACAATGTCTGTTTTTAAGTTGTCAAAACGTTTATGTAAAGAATTGAATCAGAAAATTTCAGATTTTTGGTGGGGATCATCTGATAAGAGTAGGAAGATATATTAGAAACGTTGAAATTCTATGAGGATCTCAAAGGAGCAAGGGGGAATAGGTTTCAAAAATATTGAATGCTTTAATATGGCCTTACTGACAAAGCAATTCTGGAGGCTTCACTCAAACCCTCACAGCTTAGTGGCTAGGGTAATGAGTGAAAAATATTATCGATAAGGAGAAATTCTCAAAGCCAAAAAAAGGAAACATATCATCTTTTCTTTGAAATAGTATTTAGGAAGGTAGGTAATTAGTTAAGGGTGGAAAATAGGGAAAGTATTAGTATTTGGGGAGATAAATGGTTTCCAATAAGGGTCACCAACATGACAATATCTTGTAAATGTCATTCACAGACAGGCAAAGGTAAAGAAGTTATTATTGCCAAATGGGGATTGGAATCATGATTTAATTAATGATGTTTTCCATTTGGAAGAAGTTGAAGTAATTAAAGGTATTTCTATGAGCCGGTTGAATTTAGTAGATACACTGCTATGGGGACAAGCAAGGGATGGTCATTTATCAATAAAATCGACTTATCTTTTGTGCTGTAATTTGAAGGCTACTAGAGAGAGTGAAAGATTTACAACTACTACCTTTTCTTATATATGGAAACAACTCTGGAAGCTCAATATCTCAAACAAAGTAAAGGTCTTCTTGTGGAAGGCCTTGATAGACATACTATCCACAAATTCAACCTACTCAAAAGAAGGGTTTGGCTAATCTTTTTTGCTCTTTTTGTCTACAGGTTAAAGAAATAACTATCCATGCTTTGTGGCAATGTATTGCAATACAGGATATTTGGGGTGATAAAGAGAGCCTTTTACAGAATGTGGCATGTTTTAATGTGGACTTCTCTTATATCTGGAAAAAGTTACTTTTGTAGTTTAACACTCAACAACTGGCAAAAATTGCAATTGTTTTCAGGAGCATATGGCTTAGAAAAAACTCTTTTGTTTTCAAAGGGGTGTGCTCAAGCCCTGCTCAGATCTAGTACTGTGCCAAAACTGAGCTGGAAGTCTTCATTCAGGCTTAGGCAATGTAAGGTGTTTCTAGTGGGGGCAACCTTTTTCAGGGTAAAGGAGTAAGATGGGCAAAGTCACAACAGGAATGGTACAAATTGAATTGAAATGTTGCTCTTGACATGTCCAGATCAGTGATGGGAGAGGGCATTGTCCTTCGTACATGGAATGGTGAGGTCATGGCATCTGCTGGATGGTCTCGAGAGTTTGTACTATCTCCTGTGCCTGCCGAAATTCTAACTTTGGAGAGCGCTATAGTCTTATGCACTAAGTTGGGAATACAACAAGTTCTTTTCGAAGGTGATGCTCAAAATATTGTCTACGAGGTTCTAAGTATGGAGGCAAATATGACATGGTACAGAAGATTGAGGACTTGAAAGTGTTTTCATTCGCCATCTTATAGAATTCATTTTGTTCCTAAGGAGGTGAATCAAGTTGCACATCATATGGCAAAGTTGGCTCTTTCTTTTGATGAAGAATTAGTGTGGATGAAAGACTATCCCAACCTATTACAACAATGGCTAGAGCTCGACAGAACTTGATTCTTGCTTATGTTGTTCACGTTTGTAAAACCTTAAGCTTGAACTGATATGGATTCTTGTGTTGTTTTCTGTGTTATGAATGAATGCCAAATATGGCAATGTTTCAAAAAAGAAAGGTATCAATTTGATATTCACTGGCAGACAATAAATAGTATGTATCAGATTCTCGTGATAAAACTGCTAACATTCCAAGTACATAATTTCTTTTTGTTAATATCCTCATTGTTGATATCGTGTTTCATATCTCAGGCAACTTATCGATTCTATCATTAACCTACCATATCCACCAAGGTGAGGGCTCGGGATGGTAAGGGACATCTCTAATATCTAAATTAGGATCAAGTCTATTGTGAGAAATTCACTTATAGAAAAATATTGAGAGTGAGTATCCTTTACTTGAACTATGTGATGTCTTTTATATACCTTGACATGGTGGTCATGAGTACTCTGTGACTACAAATGCCCAATCTCTGCACTAATGGGAGGCTGTTTGCCTACCATGCTAGCCATTGTCCTATCGAATCGTATGGGATTCATTCTTACTCTCATGTCTAATCCTTTGTGGCAAGAATGTAGCGTGGCATGACGAGGCATGTCTCTTGTCCAGTTATGTGACAAGCAGTTCATGTAGATGAGATAATTGTTTATTTTCTCTTCTCATGTATGTACCTCACGGGCCTTGCTCGGCCCCTCTTTCGAAGTGGGCCGTGTACCCACCAACTGGGCTCTCATGGAGATGGGCCTAGTTAGCCCAACTCATGAAGGTAGAAAACATCCATTCACCATCCATTTAAAAAAACAAAAAAAAGTATAAGGTCTCGTTTAGTTATATGGATAAGATGAAATGAAATATAAAAATAAAATAAAATATTATTAAAATATTATTTTTAATATATATATTTTTTTAGATTTAAAAAATTAAATTATTTATTATATTTTGTTTAAAAATTTTATAAGATGGCTTGTTTATAAGGTCTCGTTTAGTTATATAGATAAGAAAATTATAATAATTAGATTAGATAATATAAAATAGTTTGTAAAAATAAATGAGTCCTAAAAAGACCCTAGTTTTCTTAGAAATTAAGTAGCCTTATCCCAATCCTAAAAATTAAATAGCCATTTTCTCATACATACATACCTACATACACAAAAAGTTAACATTAGTTGTAAAATTGACCTTATTGGCTCGTAGGTAATGACAACAAGAGGATGTAGGCGACAATATTTGCTGCAAGTTGTGAATGAGGTAAAGTCACCTAGGCAGGTTAAATGGGCTTACTTTCAAGGCCCAACTTGGTATTGATCATTTCAACCCGATGAAATTGCCAGCCCAACACTATGCTGAGCCCTTCAAATAAATGGTTGGCCCATCCTCATTAATAGATTAAAAAATCCCAATGACCGATCTCTTTCATCAATATTAATAATCTTCAAAAAAAATCTTCAAACTCCTCATCATTATTAATAATCTTCAAACTCCTCATTAATAGATCAAAAGATCAAAAGATCAAAAAATAGAAAGGTAGTGGGGGAGGAAAATGATTTAAAAAAACTACAGATAAGAAAAGATAAAAGCCCTTCACTTTAAGACTTTCATTATTATAAAGATATTATAAAATTAAAATATTATTTTAATATTATTTATTAATATTATTCTTGTTTTGAAATTTAAAAATATTATATTAGTTTTTGTATTTTGTTTAGAAATTTAGGAAAGCTGTAATTATTAGATAGTTATTAGATTCAAAAGTTGAAGACAGGGAAATTGAAAAATGTTTATAATTTTAAAATCATCTCATCTCATCTAAGTGTCCAACCAATAGACAGGATGGTTTAATTAGAGTTCGGTAAACAGCGCTACAGTACTAAAACCTTCAAGTTTAAATAAGGCAAATTCACTTGTATCTAGCTTTTAGAAAGAAATGGATAGTAAATAAAAACATGAAAATTATTATTTAGTTCTTGTGGTTTTTCTTTCAACATGATGTAAGCTAATGGCAACAAAGGACTTCCCCTACTCCACAATAGACCCTTCATTATTGTCAATCAACCTGCTAACCTCTTCACTAGAGGTTTATCTAATGCTCACTCTACTGGATTGTGTGAACAAATTGATTTCTTTCCCGAATTTGCTTAAGAAGGTGTTACCAATTGCAAGAGAAGTAAGCTCCTACTGCAATTACTAGCACAACTTGATTATGAGACATTGCCGAATCAAACCCAAGTAATTTTGCTCGATCAAGACGTCCCAAGCATGTATAGAGGGTCAATTTGCTTGATCGAGACATCTCGCGTATGTCTAACAAGTTTGTGTGATATTGTAGGCTGCCTAGGGGATAATTAGAATAGGGTAGGGCAAAAGATATGTTCTTATCATATTATCAACTTGTCATGCATAAGGAACCTAAATAAAAAGTTAGAAAGGTGCTTTTGAACTTTTGTAATGAGAAACTGAAAGGATATCCCCATACCAAATGGAAGAGAACCTATATATTATACCCTACCACAACTTGAGGCCTTTAGAGACAATGTCGTATACATTACACACAATGGGCATTGATGGGGAAAAAAGGACAAATTAAACATTGAAGTTTCATGGGAATAAGGAAAAATATTAATCAACATGATGTGTGTGATTAATTGCTTGTCACCCAATGGTGCATATGATTGTAAAGTAACCCATCTCCTTTGTCCAAAATGATAATAGGCATTTCGATATGGTCCCTCCTTTTGGGGTATGTTGTATGGTGACCTTGGCCTACCTGTTGGTGGAAATGTGAAAGATATGCAAAGCTTAGTGGTTTTTTAGACAACATAATTATCTTAAATTCCCCATGTGACACCCACTTTGTAATACTCATGTCCATAATGAATTAGAAGGTGAATGATGTCACATCCAGCATATTTAATTAAAATCATAAAAGAAGAATTAGAATAGATCATTGTATCAATAAATATTAGATAATTTTGAATTTTAAAAGTTTAGAATACTTCGCATTTTTCACTCTTATTAACATTTACTTCTTTCCTCTAGGTCAAATCTTTTGTAATTAATAATCAATGAATATCATATTTTAAAAACTTGCAATAGGATTATAATTAAAATTGATAATTAATAATTTATGCGTGACTAGTATACTTTGTAGTGGGTGACAACTTAGCTATATATAGGACAATTAAGATTAATGCTTGTTAGTCATAAGACAATTAAGAATGCATGTTAGTTTAAGACTTTTGAAAAAACTGTATGGGTCGGTATGTAGAGCCCACACTTAATGTAGTATTCACATTATATAATTGGAGTGAAGGGTAAGTTCTACGTATCGATTTGAGAATAAAATAATTCAATTGTAATATTTTTTTTAAAAAAAAAAAAACATCTAGAATTCTTTTCTTCTAACCTTTTTTTTTTTTATTCAACTTTGAAAATAAAATTTTAGCACGCATGCATGCATCACATGCATGCATGCGTGCATACATGCGATAATAAAAGCATCGTGAAGATGCAATTAAATTGCCGCTCCCGAACGCGATTTGGAATTGGCCATATATAGCAGAGCCGATGGAGCAAAGAGCAACAGCTAGCCTTTCTTTTCTACCTTACCTATAGAAGCGTAAGCTCTTTCAAGCAAGTTATATTCAATTATATTTCTTTTCATACTCCCGACCAAAGAACATCGATTATTTTTATAAATTTTTTCCTAATAAATTGCATGACTAATTCTATACATGAATTAGAAATTAGAATGGTTAATGAACAAATGACTTTAGATAGAAAATGAAGATCAGGTTCTTCGCAAGTTTTTATTTGAACACGAGGGTCCGAAATAAGAGAGAGAGAGAGCCTACAACATTTATTGCTATTATAACTGTACACACTTAAGATATATAATCTTTATAGAATCTTTTTTTTTTTTTTTTAAAAAACACTTTACCTATAAAGAAATTACACACAAAAAAATTAATAAATTAATGTAACTTGATGTGATACATCAGATTGTAAAATTATATTTTTATAAAATAGATCTAATAGATTCTATAAAATTATATCAATTTATGAATTTATTTATGTAATATATTTATATCTGTAGCAGTTCTTTTTTTCAAAATTTATAAGAAAAATACATAACTGAGTCTCTACTTGATAAATTAGAATCAAGCACAATTTTGGAGAAAGACAATGATCAATTGTAAAGACTCAAAATCAAAGGTGATGATGCTACTCCTTAGATTGGGGATCCCAAGGAGCGGTCGTCCCATGTTATCTTCTGGGCATGATGTAAACCGAAAGCTTGAGGTCCAAAAGTAGGAAAACGAGATTATCCATTGCATTGTTGGAGATCAGATTACGACCATATATATGGTCCACAAGCTATTTATAATTTTATTGGCATTAATCTAACTTGTTTGAGAGCACCTATCAAAAATAAAATAAAATATCTAACTTGTTTGAGAGCCAACTAAAGCAGCTTTGCGGCTCCCACCCTTATCCAATAACCACTTTGAGTTGGGTACAGGCTTTTTGAAGACCCCTAGAAGATCTTCTATTGTGCTGATTACTACTGGGTTTAGGGAGAAAGATTTTTTAATTAAAACTGTAAGTGCAATTTCGTCCATAGGTTCTATGAAAAAAGATCCACCCTCAATGATACACATAGGCTACACCTCTAACCTTTCTAGTCTCTGATATTTGTATGATATGATTTAATTGATGGTTCTTCTTCTAGTTTTCTAGCATAGTTATCGTGATTAATAAGATAATTACAATGATAGACTCTACTCTAGAATGATAAGAATATTGTCCTTTTGATCGAGATCAGTGTTTCCTTTCTTTGTGCATGATATATAGGGGCAAAACATAAAAACAAAAACAATAAACAATAAACAAAGAGAGCGAGATTAAAGGCCAAACTTTGTTGTTAATTAGTGTGAGTAGATAGACAATCATAAAGTTGGTCAAAGTACTTGTCGGATTGTCCCCAAAATCCATCTTTTCCAATGTTGTTGGTTCAACTAATGCCTGGGGAAAAACAAAGAGTTAATTTCATCGAAAATGGTATTAAACTAATATCTCTTTATGGAAGCATCTCCTTGAAAACACAAGTTTATTTGATAATCAATCAATTGGAACTACCAAACTTAATCTGGTTTTGACCCTCCAACCACATGTTGGTGAGCTTTTTGTGTTTCTTGGACAAGCTGCTTCATCTAACTTAGTGAGATTTTGGCGTATAAGTGATGTGAAGGAGCTATGACTAAAAAATGAACCAAACATTTATTGGAATGCTAAGCAATCCCTATATCTTAGAAGAAAACATACCTTTTGTCTGATGCACCTGTCTGCGTAAGTTCATTTTTGTAGCTGCCCATAACTTTCAAAACCAAGATCTTATACTGCTGCTGCAAGTACTGGATATTCTAGTCAGGGCATAAAAAGTGGGATACATCCCCTTGCCAACAGAGCAATTATAAAGAAATTCCGATCAAGATTTTCTATAAACTTATGAATCAGATACTTTTTATAATTTGGTAAGCGATAGACAAAACATGTCAATCTATGCATTACATATTGGGATAAATTTACCTTATCGATAACATATAGAGGTTGTTTGGATTGAGAAGCATTTTCAATCCATTTCAGCTCACCTTATTATTGCAACTTTCATAAATATTCATACAAAATACAATAGAAAATTCAACTTTTTCAAATTCCAAAATAATAATAATATTAAAAAATAATATGAGAACAATATATTATTCAACTTTCAACTTTCATCTCAAACTATCTCATACAATCTCACTACTCAATCCCATGTAACGAGATTTACATGCTGTGTCCATAAGCTCATTTTAAAACACTCCTCAAGAGAACAAAGAAATCAAAACACCCTCAGATCGTCCACATGCAGACACCTCACAGTTGCAGAGAAATCATTCTCTTTTTTATTTTCATTTAATTTTAGCACAGAAACTGAGACATCACTAAAGGAAGATCATACACAAACAGGCCGACCTTACCTGCCACCCACATGCACATGTGCATGCAGAAAATGCCTATAAAAATAATCACCCATTCTGATAATGATTAGTCCACAAATCAATAGGTAAACTCTTTGAAAACAACTACCGTTCCAACTTTAAGTAAACCATACAGACGATTTTTACAGTCTAGGTACAATCATGTCAATTGACTTGCTTTTTTGATCTCCAACTCAGTTCCCATATGGAATTTTTCTTATCAGTTTGATACTTTCATCTAGTCTGTAGAGTCCAACACTTTGTGCCCTAATTGATGATACCTGGACAAAATATGAGCTTTTTAGTCTGTAGAGTCTACATTCCTTAACCTGCTATGTTCTTTAATACATGTCCTAAACTTCTGGTCTCAATAAATTCCCATTTCCAGAATTGAGGGCCCACCTTCGTTAACATTATCTTTAAATGCTATTAAGCCAACATATTTCTGTATTTTATACAAGAAAAAGTAGAATTATTTTTATAATAGTTGACTATCTATCAATAAAATAGTATTTTGAGTATAATACGAGCAGATAAGCTTACAGGTCGATCTTAAGTTTACTAAATGCAAAGTGACAAATTCCATTCAATAAATTAATCAGAAAACAGTTCACACTTTTGCAGCAATTAGTTGCATTATGTAATATCAAGCTAAGGTTAGTACAAAATGTCTAGACCATGTCTCATTTTAAAAGGCTCCTGATTCTCTCAGAGTTTAACATAATCTATCTTACCTAAAGTTCAATATGCCAAAAAGAGGCAGCATTCAATATCCTCCAAAATTCTAGCAATATTAGTCAGAAAAGCAGTATAGAAGAGATGAATAGAACAAAAAGAAAAACAATGAAGCTATAGTAAATCAGATATTCGGAATGTAAAAGTTACTTTACCCCTTTTATTATTTTGGAAAAGGACTGTATATATATAAAGAAAAATAAACATATGGATCAATATCCACAAACGAGAAAAGCGATGCTATTCTTCATCCTGAGTTTATCTTCCTTGATTACACTATATCATGTGCACATTTCTGGTATCATGATGAAATGTTCCAGTCAGACCAACCACAACCAGTACACATGCCTTGCTCCATTCCAGCCCATGCTTTGAAAAAAGCACAACAAATACTGAATAAGCTAGATCTCTATGTATGGGAGCTCTAGTTATGAAATTCGTTTTTCATAGTTCTGCCAAGATATTTCCCCGAATTCTATATACCATTGGGAAACATCTAAAATGTTCAAACTCATACATGTTTCACTTCTGTTCAGTATCTAATCTCTGGACCTACATGCTCAGACTAGTTTGCTGGCAAGTATCTGCACCAACATTTATGGATAGCTTATGCTTCACTCAAAAACTCAACTACAAATACAGTATAAATTGGAAAAATCTCAAAAACTAAAGAAGTGAAAATAATTAGTCTGTGCTAACATGTTTATAATATTCCTTCATCATATAGTATATTTGATGAATAGACAAAACATCATCCAGATTGAGATGAGATATCATGATGTCTAAACGCTACTTGAAAAGTCTTTAAAAAACTGGAAATGGAGTTCAGAAAATCCATGTGATAGATATGCATGACAAACATTTCTGCAATTACAGATTTCTCAGATGTCTTTATCTGGAGAACCATACAAGTCTCGCCCGCAACGGTCACATATGTGAGAACTAATCGAGGAGACATGCTCTAACTTTGCTTTCTGCATCTTCGGTAGATCAAGTTCCAGAACATCAGAAAGTGCCTTTGAGCCTTCTTGGAGCTCATCCAAACTGAGAATGCATAGAGAATGCAAGTCATACAATTATAAAAATACAGTTATTCAGTCTATCGTAATTTCTATTTGGTGTCTGGAACTCTGGCATCTGAAAGTCCCCTCACTTACCAACCTTGTTTTCTCAGTCATAATTATGCCAAAAATGTGAAATAAAATTACAAAACCATTGGAAAACTAGTAAAAGTGACGAGTTTTAACCACATAAAGATGTTGAATATGCACCGAGCAATCTTCATTACCTTATTGAGAGTGGAGGAGTTAATCGGATGATAGTATCATGGGTGGGCTTTGCAAGAACTCCTCTCTCCTTCAACTTTAGGCAGATATCATATGCAGAAATCGGGTAGAGACTCTTGCTGTTGAGCTCCACAGCATTGAACAAACCTCTTCCTCTTACTTCTTTTATGTAGTTTGGATACTGCTGCTGAATTTTTAGTAGTTGTTGCCTTAGCTCCTCTCCCAGCTTGGCAGATCTATAGAAGCAAATATTATAGAGACAAGATATACACATCAAATGAAGAAAAACAGAATCAAAGGAAGAAAATAGAAACACCACCACAGATATATAACAGGAAGCTGGAAAGTGAGCATGGCTATATCACATCCTAAATTTATTCTAGAGAAAAAACCCACTTTCTAATCCAATTGAGTTGGCAGGACAAGGCTCAATCAAAACCTTTGAACTCTAGTGGAAAAAATCAAATAGGTTGATAAACATAGTAAAATCAAGAGTTATTCCAAACTATAATATTGGTGAATTCCAGTAAACAAACACTCCATGCTGAAAAGTGAAAATCCACCATTGCTATGAAGGAGGGATGGTCTGGTACCCAGGTACCATTTTAAAACCATTACTTTTGCACCAGACAGTCATAAATTATGTTAAATTTCTCCTCCATGCATTCATATACTTCATTCGACGATGATGAGCCTATAGCTTATAGGAATAAACAAAAAGTTGGCAAGTATATTGTCAAAAATGATTCAGCTTTCAATCACATATAGTAGACTAATAGGGCCACCTGTTCTATATGCCTTGCCTTGGGCTACAGTCTACAGACGAGTTTGGGAGGATTTGTACTTCACTGGGATTGGCTGCCATTCTAAATGCATCTTAGAGACTTTAAAACAACAAATCTCGGGATGAATATAATTTACAGAAGTGACAAGTGTAGTAAACCCCAAATCATCACAATGCATCATTAGCATAAACATAAATTGAGAAATTTTTTCCTAAGTACTGATAAACACAAAATCAAGTCTTGACTTATAGTCTTTTTCTCCCTCCAACTATGATACCTTCAGAATGCACAAACCATTGTTTTTTTTTTATAAGTAAACAATTTTATTGATAGAAAAGGCATTGCCCAAGTACACAATGTGTTATACAATAAACAAAACCTATCTAGGTCGTACATGCATTTTACGATACATGTAAAATAGTTTCTGTCATGAAGCCATTGACTTAGCTTTTCTTATCCAATCAGCTTTATATGATCTCAATGATACAACAGTAGGCAATGGATTTGATACCTCTCAGCAAGTTGCTCGTCTTTGATCACCTTTAGTGAGGCAATAGCAACTGCACTGGCCAATGGATTACCCCCAAAGGTACTGTGAATGTAACAGATAAAAGAGGTGAACTCCTATGCAATAAATCCCAACAGCAATGCCAAGAAAGCAGCAGGATTAAATGAAAGTAAAAGTATTGCAAAAAGAAGAAGTAATTGTAATGACAGTGCAGACTTAAATGAAAGACAACAAAATATTGAAAAGAAAAGTAATTGTAATGATAGCTTGTAGTAATTTTAGGAAAAATAAACTTTGAAGAGTCACCTAATCAGACAACTCTTTCCAAGTCATTTTTTTTTTTCCTTCTCTTTCTTTCTGTGAAACAGAAATAAAAACTGTTTAATAGAACAGAAGGGCAACTATTGTAATATAAAAGGGACAAAAAGATAATTGAGAAGTAAAAGATGCCCAATATGCGAAATGTTTTCCAAAGAAATAGTTTATGGTCATGGTTCCTCACTATACTAGTTTATCATCCATCTCAATTTCATTTCCATTTACTCAAAGCAGAAGATGCCTGCAAGAACCAAGTGAATAGAGTAAGGTACATTGCCATATTCAACTTCTTCAATTGACTCCAATACATGGTAATATGAGCTCAACTTGATAAGAACGTCAAGTTCCAGCCATGTTTATAGAAAAATAAACAGTTCCAAATACAGGCTAGGTTGAATGAAGTATTCCAACTTCACCCGTCCTTCCAAGAACAAAGGAAATAGGTTAATCATGTCACCTTAGACTCTAAACAATGACTGTTTGAATGTGAGTGCCACTGATCAAAGGTTGGTAGAAGATTGAAAAGGTTGGTACACTCTATCAAAAATGTAAGATAATGTCTCTTCTGGTAGGTAATCTGTTCTATGAAACTCTACTAGTCTGTATGCAATTTTATAAGCTGAACCACAACCCAAGCTAATTGGGAAAAAATCAAAATTAAAAAGGATTTATACTGCTTGTCCCATCCAAACGAGATTAACATCCGCCTAGACCTGGACACCATCGTCCTGTTGGTAGTTTATGTGTTTGGGTGCAATATCTTCATCTTTGCCTATTATATGCCATATAACATTATCTATTCATATACCTTCTATCAAAATATTATCCATGCAACAATGGGGTCATGTCTTGGTAATAATTTCTGAACAAATACATTTACTGATAACTAAAAGATAATTTCTGAATGAAAATATTAAAATGGATTTTGGAGGCAAGATCCTCCAGATCGAGATAGATAATGTTAGTAATTAAAGGTTGATTACATAAAATAGGGGGCACGGGAATAAAACACAAGTTGTAAATGCAAACCTTCCATGCTCTCCGGGTTGGATACAAAGCATCACATCTTTGTCTGCAAGCACTGCACTTACAGGTATCACTCCACCGCCCAGTGCCTTTCCAAGTATCTTAATAAGACAGCCACAAGCAGGAAAACTAAATCATTTATGTACGGCATATTGGAGCAGTATACATGATCATAAAGTTGGCTAAAAAAAGTGGATCCCAAGCATAAGAAAAAATAATTTGTGAATTTCAGCTGCAAGTTTTGTTCTATATATCTAAAAATTAACTTATACAACAAATAATTTACTCAAATAATGACATCTATTCAGCATGCAAGACACATCATGACAAGAAAGCAGGGAGACAAGTTTTATCAGGCAAGGAAAATAACCAATGAAAATATTAGATAAATTTAAGTATAATGTGAATTCATATATACTTATTCTTCACTTGTTTCTAGTACTGCATGGTTGGCAATCACAGGCTTAGTGATATTGAGTGACTATTTATAGAATCCAATAATAAGATAATCACTAGCCGAGCAATTGAAATAAATTCATTTTCAATTCATATCTATAACAAATAAAAAAATCATGATATAAAGCTTCTGCATGTAGACAATGAATAGTCAAATCTTCCTCAAGTACAATTCAACAGAGGCAACTGTAGCCTTCAGGAAGCAACCAAGTTCTAAAGATTTTTTAAGAGTTTGCTTTCCAAGTCCTCTAAAATGATCTTGGTTTCAAGTTCTAAATAGAGAGCAAAACTTTCTTAATCCCATACAGAAAAATACAAAGAGTGATGTAGAGAGCTTTGATGTCAAAATGTGGAGGCCTCGGCATCTCAACCCTACAAATATTTGTGCATGCTTCTATTCCAAATTTTTTATTTGGAGGCCAAATTGTGGGTGATACATCAACACCTCAAGAATATCTCATTTGGAGTAAACATTGTGGTGATATATTAAACTTGTTTCACAACCAGTCTTCATACGCTTTGTTATCAGGACAATACAATGTACCCAAAAAGTCAAAAATGACCAAGTGCCATGACCATGCGAATGTTCTATGAGGCCAACATACAAACTAAGTATCATCCGATGTAACTAGCTCACAGTAAAATGGTTCATATAAACACCATTAATTGAAATATTTCTACATTCACATTCAGTACTTTTTTTGTAAGTTACATTTGCATCCAATAAAAAGCATTGAACTATTAAGAATCTGGCAAGGGGGCAGAGTAGAAGGGAGCAATGCTCACCACTACATCTGGGCGCACTTCTTCCCAGTCGCAAGCCAGCATTTTTCCCGTTCGTGCTAAGCCAGATTGTACCTCATCAGCAATCATTAAAACATTATATTTGGAGCACAGATCTCTGACAGCTTTTAAATAACCATCTGGGGGAATAATGACCTACCAACATATAAATAATTTTTCTCAGGGAAACTAAGAGATTGGGAAAAGAAGCGGATTTAAGATGTGTTAAGAGCAACCCTCGTAACCCCTTCCTCTAAAAGAGAGAAAATAATAAAAAAAGGCAGTACTACACAAAGAGGGAGCTTTTTCTTATCGATGCAACGAGAGAATTTTTTATTTTTTTTTAAAATGATTTGTACAAGTTCCAAATAGACAAACCCTACACAAGCCTTTGTAAAAAAGTGGACCCTACCTTGTCATATTGTTAAAAAAAAAAATCCATGAAACCCACTTTTTTACAAAGGGCCTATTTGGGACTTGTACCTAGCATAACTCAAGTAAATGATTGTATTCATGAGAATGGGCATAGCCCAAATATTAACGAGGGAGCTTTTTATTTTCATAGTTCAATACATTCCAAGCAACGGATATAAAAAAGGACCCACTTAGAAAAGGTCAACTAATTATGAATTCAATATCAATAAATTTGACATGAAAACTGGTTAAGTCTTATTACTCACCAAGAATCTCAAAACCTTCCCAATCAAAGTTAGTTATTTGTCCTTTCCTGAATTAAATGTTTATTACATGTGGTTTGGTACAATTCCTGACACAGCGGTGGTTCAGGATACATGTCAGACTTACTTATCAAAAGGATACATGTCAGATTTCAAAGGGGCTAGCTCTCATTGCCAGTGTCACTTGTTGAGAATAGCAACTGGGGATACAACTTACACAATAAGGGCTGTTTGGATACTAAGAATCTCAGAATATCTGTGAATAGTAGTAAAATAATTTGTGAATATCTAAGAACAATGGTGTTCCAAAATAGGAACTAAAAGTATGTGATACAACTTGGGTTCTAGTAATTAACCACATATTCTTTAATTGTATCATCCCAATTAAGAGAAGAGTGTGTTCCCATTAAGTAAAGATGCTCTAAATCGCTTGCAGCATAGTGTCTATATTACAGACCAGGCTAGTAATGTTATAAATTGTTCATTGTTAACTTATCCCATATAGTTATAGTGATCAAATATTCAATTCCCAAGCACACATACCCCAGCCTCTCCTTGAATGGGTTCAAACAGAAATCCAGCTATTCGATCGCCATTTTCTGCACCAAATTACAGAAACATGCAGTAAAATAGTGTACTCTTATCTACCAGTTTTAAAACAGTTTCGATGAATGATTAAAAAATGGCGAACGATGTGATGATATATCCAAATTAATTCAAATAAGGCTACAGTACAGCAGGAACAAGAATAATTAATTTAGGAGAAATCTCAGTGATTTTTAAACCTTTAAATAGTTTCTCAAGAGCAGCTGCATCACCAAAATCAACTTTAAGATGGCCAGGCAACAATGGCCCAAAACCACGGGTAGCTTCATTGTCACAGCTCATGGAGATAACGGCCAACGTACGACCATGGAAGCAGCCACAACACGAGACAATAATAGCCTGCATATGGCTCACTTTGAGTAAAGCATCTGAGATCATAAACTTAACTGGTCCATATAATTGATCACTTAACAAATAACAGAAAGTAGAAGCTTTAGGAAAACATGTAAGTCAATTGGCAAGCAAATACATTAACAAGTATAACTTGACAAATAGAGAAAGGATAGCAGCAGGCTTTAATCTCATATCACAGATTGTAACAATTTTGATGTGAAAAGAGGCTAACATAAACATATATGGCCTCGTTTGGTCACATAGATGAGATGAGATGAGAAATTTGTGAATAGTAGTGAGATAGTTTGTGAATAGTAGTGAAATGGTTTAAGTTAAAATGTTTTATGAGATTTTGGGAAATGAGAGAGAAAAGGTTAAATAAAAATATTATAAAGTCAAAATACTGTAGGATATAATTTTTTTAATATTATTTTTGTTTTGAGATTTGAAAAATATTGATTTGTTTTTTGTGTTTTATTTGAAAGTTTGGGAAAGTTGTAATAATTTGGTAATGATAGATGAAAAACTTAAAAGTCTAAAATTTGAAATTGAAAAAAGTTTGGTTTTTAAATGGTGTTTGGATGTTGAAATGAGATGGTCCGTGAAACCAAATAGGGCCATAGAGGCAGCAAGTATAACAAAATAAAAAATAGAAAAGCTTAACTTGTATGAGTTAGTATCTATAAAGTTCATAGTTGTAACAGAAATACAGAGGTGATATAATAGAACATCAAAACCCCTGGGGGCTCGGGCCCATGTCTCAGATTGTGAAGTATACCTCACTAAGCTTACCTTATGCTTGATATAAGAGCTTCATGTATGGGAAAAAGATGAGGAGCTTAACCAACCATTAAAGACTTTTTTTTTATACGTAAGAGTAAGTTTCATTGATGATAGTGAAAAAGGTAGAGCCCAAGTATACAAGGAGCATACAAAAGAGCACATAAGTACAAGCTAAGAGCAACCATTAAAGACTTAGAACCATAAATGAGGTTTTCATTTGTCTAGCTTAACAGCATACAATTATGGTCTTCCATGCATGCTCTTCCTTTTTTATTTGATGATATTGAATGCACTAAACACGGTAGGTTTCCAACTCAATATATTCCTTCACTAATAGTAATACACACTTATGTCATAACATAATAAAAGTATCAAACATAATTAAAACACGTTAATATGGTACTGTGCTTTGTCATCACTGTCTGCCTTCTGAAACTATGATCACTGTCAGTGGAAAAATTCTCTTTTATCTCCACTCATCTAATTGTTCTTCTTATGTACTATTTGCATCAACATACTCACCAACCAGTTCATATCACAATAAGCATATATGAGCAATCGAGTGAGGCCTCAGTGGCCCAATGGTGAAAGGAGAGTTCACTCCACATAGAATAATTTGAAACATGAAAAGCAGAATAGTAGGATACTTCTCAAAAAACATAACTGTCCTGAGACTCTACCTTATCTTTAGGAATTTTTTTCTTCTCGTAACCCCATTTCCTTGCCAATTTCAGAGCTGTTTCCACACCTTCTGCACCAGTGTTCATAGGAAGTACCATGTCATAGCCAAACATGTCATGTAGACACTCGGCAAATATTGGAAATCTATCATTGTAAAAGGCTCGAGAGCTAAGGGTGAGACTTTCTGTCTGCTTTTGTAATGCTTCCATGATCTTCGGATGACAATGTCCCTACACCATTGAAGCCATGAAGTTGAATTGTGAAAATCTCATTCTAAATTTAGAACAAAAATAAAAAGTGAGGCAATAGCCATGAAGGCAAATTTCTTCTCAAGGACTTCTACATTTCAAAAGCTCCTTCTCTAGCTTCAGATTTTATTCAGGGATAGAGGAGAAGTTACTACAATATCTTGACACAATTTGATAAAAGTAGGATAATGATACTTTCATGGATTTTACAAACAGAATCATTCTGTATTTCAACTTTCTAAATGGGTTTTGGCGAGGCAGATCCATGCCATCTGATAAGTTACATAGGTTTATAAAGTATGTCCAGATTTCAACTTTGGAGATGGCTTTTTTTATAGGTAACTTCGGAGATGGATTTCATTTCAATCATAACTTAAATTGACATATGTCATATCATAGTTAGTTTGTTCTAAAACCTGATTAACTGCTGAGTAAGCTGCAAGGAAATCCAGATATCTGTTGCCCTCTGGATCCCACACAGATGATCCCTTTGCTTGTGAAAATACAATGGGGACTGGGTGATAACTGCATTTGAACCAGGAAAGCGGCTTGGTTTAGGAGAATTAGCAAGAAACACTTGATAAATGACTAAAAGAGAAAGATATTATATAAAAAAGGTAGCGAGAATACAACTCCCCTGCAGACTACCGAAGTAACCAACACAAACCAAAAACGAAGTACATAAATTTCCACAACTTAACATCACTTTTATTCAGTCAGTACAAGATTAGTAATTTGACTCCCTGTCCTCATTATTCAACCTATTGTACTCCACTCGGGAGAGAGGTGGTGGCGAAGATAAGATTTGGCGGGTTTTTCCAGAAGAAAGGAAGTTAATCTGGTGAAGAAAAAAGATAAGCTGACAGCCTGATACAATCTAGTAAGTTTCCAGTCTTTATCCGCTTTGTAGTTTAAGATTCTAATGCAGTCTTGCGAGCATGCCTCTAGGAACATAGCATGAGATCGATTGAATATCTAGACAATCACTTTTTGTTCTAATGACTTCAACATGGCATATATACGCAGTTCTACTATCATCCACAACGTCTGAATCAATCAAAAAAGATTCAGAGAGTAGATGCTAAGAGGTCCAAGAATTCAATTCGCAATAACTAGCACGGAAACCAACAATGGAAAATGAAACGAATCAAAATAATAGAAACACCACTGAAAAATAAATGCGGAAAACACTCCTCTTGACCATGTTAGGGAATGATTCCTTCCGCACATACATGTCGAGAGAGAGAGAAGAAGAAAATACGAAAATCCAGTAGCCAATACATGAGTTAAGGTTCTTCAATCATAAGCATAGGGTTTAATGGAGAGAAAAGGATGCTCACTTGTGCGCACTGTATTCATATTCCAAGTTGATGATTTTTTGAGAGCAGGAAGTAGCCTTGCTGGCTTCAGGGACAGCACCGAAACTCCTTCCCCTGCAAAATCTAAGCGACAATGACTGCAGAGCTCTCCTACTCGCCATTGAAGACATTGTTTTCAATCACCCTTTTTGGTTTTCGATTCTCTCGACTGCCTCCACACGATATCTTTCATGGAGGGTAAAGGGAAAGGTGTTGCGAGGGATATTAAATATTCTGACAAAATTTTATTATTATTTATTTATTTTATTACTATTTTGTTATTATTATTTTTATTACCTTTTATAAAAAATCTGAAATAAATTCCTGTCCAAACATATCCTTAAATCTCCATTAATACAGATTTTGTGCTCTAATCATGACCAGGCTACTATGCCGCATTACGCTAGTCTAAATTTAGTATTTTATATTTCATAAAAAATATATAGTATTTTATTTATTTATTTATATTTTTTATTATTTAAATTTTTTTTTTAAAATATATAAAAAAAATTAATAAATTAAAACAATAAGATAGTTCTTTTGATTAGATTTCTAGCTAAAAGATCACTATTAAGAAAAAAACATAAAAGATTAATGATTTATATAAATTCTAAATTGACAAACTAGAACAGTTTATTTTTACTCTAATTTATTATATTTAGTAGTTTGTTTTTAACCCTTTTTTGTTTTTTGCAAGGCTCTAGAGCCTAGATCTACACTCTCGCTCACGCATAACTCAGAGTATATTTATTAGATTTTCTGAAATTAAATTTTAAAAAATATAAATTTATACATATATTAAAAAAGTTAATTTACACAAATTTTTAACTTTTTTTTATTTATTTTTAAAGATAAAATTATTTTTCTTTTTTTTTCACTTTTTTTCTTTATTTTTTTATCAAATTTAATCTTTTAATATGTATATAAATTTATATTTTTTAAAATTTAATTTTAAACAATTTAATAAAAATATTTTTTTTAAATATTCTAAAAAAAAAGTTAAAACTATCAAGTACCACCACCAGTGCACCACGTTCTACCGTCCACTCAAATTAGAATCTGATTTGGATCGATGTGTGTGGCGTATGCACTGTCGACTCCCACCCCTACTGACTTTTGTATTTATTTAATAATTAAGAAATAATTATTAATAAATTTATATAGATTTTAATTTTATTTCTTTATTATTAAGCATATTTAAAAATAATATATTATAAAATAATAATAATAATTCCATCATTTTCCTTTTCCTTTTTATGCATTGCCTTTCTTGAACTTCCGTGCTCCTCAAGATTCGAACTGACAAACTGTTAGTTTTTGAGTGGTGTAAACTGTAAAGTAAGGGCGGTTTTTTTGGGATGAAAATTAAAAACTTTAAATTTATTATTATATATTTTTTAATTTTTATATAAAATATAATAAAAAATTTATTTTTAAATTTTAAATTTGATTTTTTAAATTTATATACAAAATTAATATTAAAAAATATATATTATAATAATGTTTATTATTTTTTAAAAATTTATTTCAACTCATTTTATATTTAAAAATAAATAAAGTCTCAAGCATGTGCTTTTTTATTATTTCTAAAACAAAATACAGGGCTGATGTGTCGATCTGTTATTCGATGGTGTAAAGCAAGTTTTTACACTTGAAAGTTATCCCAATTATTTTCTCATATTTGTTTGAAGTTTAAACTACCTTGCGTTTTAATAAAAAGAACTGGAAGAATAGTATAATGTACAATTCTAAAATTATAAATATAAAGAGTTAGCTGCAACCACGAACGCCTTTCAAAAAATCCTGAAATTGGAGAAGAGAGAGCTCTCGTGACCATTGGCTAGGTTTGAAAATAAAAAAAAAATTAATATTTTTAAATATTTATTATTATTTATTATTTTATATTTATTATTTATAAATACTTTCAAACACTCTCAATACATTAGCTAAATCCAATACAAACACGTGCTTCCGCTTGTCGCCATGCTAATTTAGTATTTAAAAACTATCCAATGAGTCATTGATGGAATTCATGCTAATCGGGTGAACGCAAGCACATATTAACTAAAATAAATTGATGACGTGTAAGCTGATTATTGGAGGAGATCGTGGTCTTTAAGTTTTCTATTTACACATATTAGCCCCTTTTTTTATTTAAAATTAATAATAATGTTATACAATAATCTAAATATATTATTTATAAATATATAAAATTCAAAATAATTTAGCCCAATCAATTATTTTTAAACTGAAATTTCTGATAGTTTCTTTCTCAACATAAAATTACAAATAATTTGCAAAAAACTAATATGTGGACGTAACTAAGAAAAGGTGTTGTATTCAATATTCTGACTAAATTGTATTATTATTTATTTATTTATTTATTTATTTTTATTATTTAATATTTTATTATATTTTATTACTATTTATAAAATATCTTAAATGAATTCCTGTCTAAACATAACATAAATCTCCATTAATACAGATTTTGTGCTCTATTTTAATATTGGTTGTCGTTACGGTTATCTTTGAGATACGCCTCCCAACGCATTTCCTTCTTCTTCTTCTTCTTCTTCTTCTTCTTCTTCTTTTTTTTTTTTTTTCTCTTTTGAGCAAACAAATTACATTAAATTAAAAAAGTGATACAATAGGAGGAAGTGAAGTTCCCTGACAACTACCTCAAAATATAAAATAATAATACAAAAATGATGAAAATTTTTTTTAAAAGAAAATAAAGACTTTTAGGAATTAAAATATTATTCATACTCAAGTCTTATTAGAAGACGCTATTCTATTAAAAGATATAAATATATTCGCATAAAAGTAAATCTGTTATGAAACTTAAAGAAAGGAACTACTATTGCAAAAGAGAAATAAGAAATTCTCTTGAAACTCTTAAGAACTCAAGCTTTCTTTCTCTCTCTATTTTTTCTTATGAATTTCATTACAACTGAAGCCCATATTTATAGGCGTTGAAATTACTATGCAAGTTACTATGCAAGTCACTATACAAGTCACTATGCAGATTTAAAATAATAATGGTGGGGTCATTCACATAATTTAGTGGTGGGCCAAGGGGGGCGGCTGCCGACTCCGTTTATAACACTCCCCCTTGAATGACCACCCATAAAGAATCTGCCTCGTTAAAACCTTGCCAAGTAAAAACCCAGTGGGAAGAAAAACCAATGGCGAAGGAAAAAGAGTACAGTCTTCTTATGTATCCACAAGTGCTTTAGGATTGCCTTATTAAAACCTTGCAGAGGAAAACCCAGTGGGACAAAACCTCAGCGAAGGAAAAAAAGTACAATCAGCACATTTACTCCCCCTGAAAAGTGCATGACAAAAGATCTTTGAGTCTTCGCATTCCAATGTTATGCACAATCTTCTTGAATGTGGAAGTTGGTAACGCCTTTGTGAATAAATCTGCCAGATTATCACTAGATCGTATCTGCTTGACATCAATTTCACCTTTTTCTTGAAGTTCATGAGTATAAAAGAATTTCGGTGAAATATGTTTGGTTCTGTCACCTTTGATATATCCTCCTCTGATTTGAGTGATACAAGCAGTATTATCTTCATATAATATTGTTGGGCTATTATCCATCATAGGAAGTCCACACTTTTCCTGGATATGTTGAATAACTGATCTCAACCAAATACACTCTCGACTTGCTTCATGAATAGCAATGATCTCTGAGTGATTTGAAGAGGTAGCAGATAGTGTCTGCTTAACAGATCTCCATGATATGGCAGTATCTCCATAAGTAAATAAATATCCAGTTTGAGATCTACCTCTATGTGGGTCTGAAAGATAACCTGCATCTGCATACCCAATCAATTCTGGACTTGAACCACATTGATAAAATAATCCCATATCAACTGTACCATGAAGGTAATGAAGGACATGTTTAATGCCATTCCAATGCCTTCGAGTTGGTGCAGAACTATATCTTGCAAGTAGATTAACTGAGAATGTAATATCTGGTCGAGTGCAATTTGCAAGATACATCAAAGCTCCAATTGCACTGAGATATGGTACTTCAGGACCAAGAATTTCTTCATCGTCATCACAAGGACGGAATGGATCTTTCTTCACATCAAGTGTTCGAACAATCATTGGAGTACTCAGAGGATGAGATTTGTCCATATAAAAATGCTTTAGGACTTTCTCAGTATACATGGACTGATGAATAAAAATTCCATTTGGCAAGTGCTCAAGCTGCAGGCCGAGACAAAGTTTTGTTTTGCCAAGATCTTTCATTTCAAATTCATTCTTTAAATATATAGCGGTTTTTGAGATCTCTTTAGGAGTTCCCACAATATTTAAATCATCAACATAAACCGCAATAATGACAAATCCGGATTCTGATTTCTTAATAAAAACACATGGGCATATAAGATTATTCTCAAATCCTTCTTTCAATAGATATTCGCTTAAGCGATTATACCACATGCGTCCGGATTGCTTCAACCCATATAAAGATCTTTGTAGTCTGATTGAGTACATATTTCTAGATGTACTTGTAGATGCTTCAGGCATCTTATATCCTTCAGGGATTTTCATATATATGTCATGGTCTAAGGATCCATATAAATATGCAGTGACCACATCCATCAACCGCATTTCTAATCCTTTTGTAACAACCAGACTAATCAAAAATCTAAATGTGATTGCATCCATAACGGGAGAGTATGTTTCTTCATAATCAATCCCGGGTTTCTGCAGGAAACCTTGTGCAACAAGCCGTGCTTTGTATCGCACAATTTCATTTTTCTCATTACGTTTTCGTACAAATACCCACTTATATCCAACAGGCATTACACCCTTTGGTGTTTGGACAACAGGTCCAAATACTTCTCGTTTCACTAGCGAATTTAATTCAGCTTCAATAGCTGTTTTCCATTTTGGCCAATCATTTCTACGTCGACATTCTTCGACGCTTTTTGGCTCACTTTCTTCATTACTTCTGGTAATGTCAAGGGCCATTTTATATGAAAATATGTTGTCGACAACAGTTTTATTTCTATCCAGAATTTCTCCAGTTTTCATGAAATGTATTGAGATCTCATTATTTTCAGGTACCTGTTCCTCTTCAGGGGAAAACATTTCATGACACACCTCTTCAGAAGGTCCATTTTTAGGAGATTTATACTCTTCAAGATTTTCCTCTTCAGGAGGTTCTGGAATAGAAGATTTAAGCTCTTTAGGAGCATCAATTATATTTGTGGCCTGTATTGTGGGTACGTGTTCTTCAGGAACACCAAATTCATTTTGTATTCTTTTCCTTCTGGGAATTTTATCTTTTGCACCAATAGGTCTTCCACGCTTCAGGCGTATTTTAGATTCACCTATTGCTGCTTTGACAATTTGTCCTTCAGGGACTTCAATCCTTGCTGGAGTATTAACAGCAGGAATATAAGATTTTACTACACCTTTAGTGTCAGTAAATACATCCGGTAACTGATTTGCAACATTTTGCAAATGAATAATCCTTTGAACTTCCCGTTTACATTCATTTGTAGGAGGATCAAAATGAGACAGGGTCTTATTATCCCAAGTAATATCTTGTCGTGCTTCAGGCACCGACTTTTCTTTACCCATTAACGGAAAATTTGATTCGTCAAAATGACAATCCTCAAAACGTACTTTAAACATATCCCCTGTAAGGGGTTCAAGGTATCTAATAATGGATGGAGAATCAAAACCAACATATATCCCAAGTCTACGTTGAGGGCCCATTTTTGTACGTTGTGGAGGTGCAATTGGAACATATACAGCACATCCAAAAGTACGAAGATGAGAAATATTTGGTTGTTGACCATATGCAAGCTGTAATGGAGAATATTTATGATATGCAGATGGTCTAATGCGAATTAGAGATGCTGCATGAAGTATAGCATGTCCCCAAACAGAAATAGGTAGTCTTGATTTCATAAGTAAAGGTCTAGCGATTAGTTGAAGCCTTTTGATCAAAGACTCAGCTAAACCGTTTTGTGTGTGTGTATGGGCAACAGGATGTTCAACATCTATTCCTATTGACATGCAATAATTATCAAAAACTTGAGATGAAAATTCACCTGCATTATCCAATCGAATGGTCTTAATTGGATACTCAGGAAATTGTGCTCGTAGTTTAATTATCTGAGCAAGAAGTCTAGCAAATGCAACATTTCTAGTGGAAAGAAGACAAACATGTGACCATCGACTAGATGCATCAATTAGAACCATAAAATATCTAAATGGTCCACTTGATGGATGAATAGGCCCACATATATCTCCGTGAATCCTTTGTAAAAAGGATGGAGATTCAACAATGATTTTTGAGGGAGATGGTCTAATAATTAACTTACCTTGAGAACATGCAGAGCACGGAGATTCATTGGGTAGAAATATCTTTTGATTCTTTAAGGGATGCCCATGCGAATTTTCAATAATTCGTCTCATCATTATAGAACCCGAATGTCCAAGGCGATCATGCCAAGTCATAAATACTTTAGGGTCAATGCACTTCTGGTGCATTACCACATATGATTCAATTGTTCTCATTTTTGTATAATACAATCCAGAACATAGAGCAGGCAGTTTTTCTAATACGAGCTTCTGGCCCGATACTGTTTTAGTAATAAGAAGATGCTCTTTACTGCCTTCATTGGTTGTTTCAATATGGTAATCATTACGACGTATATCTTTGAAACTCAATAAATTTCTTCTGGATTGTGAAGAGAATAGAGCATCATCAATACAAAATTTGGTGCCATTAGGCAACACAATATAAGCTCTTCCGGAGCCCTCAATTAAATCCGATGAACCTGATATGGTATGGATATAGGCTTTACTTAGTGTTAGATTTTGAAAATATTTCTTTTCTTTGAGAATTGTGTGAGTTGTAGCACTGTCAGCCAGACATATATCTTTATCATTCAACTCAGAGATAAAAAACTCATCAATGTGATCCATGATTCTACAAAATATACAAAACTTTTATTATTGATAGAAAGAAAATACATTAATTGAGTGGAACACTTCCATCTCTAATTAAGTGTTCAATACTACCATCAGGATGATTAAAGAAATCAGATACATCAAGATGAGTAACGTCTACATCTACTGAATCTAATAAATCATCTGATGGTTCTACTAAATTTGTTTCATGCACTTTATTCTTTCCTTTAACAGAAGCTTGATATAAATCAGCTAAGTGCCTGGCCGTACGACAGGTACGTGACCAATGTCCAGTCATTCCACATCTATGGCACACCTCTTCACTTTTCTTTGAAGAATTATTCTGAGGATTTTTACCCCTCTCTGAATTGTACCACTTCTGGTGATATGGTATATTATAATCCCTTTTAATGTTGTCACTCCTGGGACCAACATTTCTATAATTTCTCCTACCACGTCCACGCCTCCGATTTCTTCTAAAGGATGCACCATTCACTTCTGGGAATGATGCAAACCTATTACCATTCACTTCAGGGAATGATATTGAGCCAGTAGGGCGTGTATTGTGGCTTTCTAATAAGAGCTCATTATTCTGCTCAGCTACTAGAAGACATGATATAAGTTCAGAATATTTCTTGAACTTTCTCTCTCGATACTGCTGCTGCAGGAGCACATTCGAGGCATGAAATGTAGTAAAAGTCTTCTCTAGCATATCTTCATCGGTGATTTTCTCACCGCATAATTTTAACACTGAGCTTATTTTAAAAAGTGCGGAATTATACTCACTAACACTTTGATAATCTTGCAACCTCAGGTGCATCCATTGAGAACGAGCTCTTGGGAGGATGACAGTCTTCTGGTGTTCATACCTCTCCCTTAAATTATTCCACAAAATATAGGGATCTTTTACAGTGAGATATTCAGTTTTCAATTCTTCATGAAGATGGTGGCGAAGGAAAATCATTGCTTTAGCACGTTCCTGCAGGGATGCTTGATTTCCTTCTTTAATAGTTTCTCCCAGGTTCATTGCATCAAGATGTATTTCAGCATCAAGTATCCAGGATAAATAATTTTTCCCAGATATATCAAGAGCAACAAATTCCAATTTTGTAAGATTTACCATTTTCTACACATATAAATAATAAATATGCGTATCTCAGAAAATATATTTATAAATTCACACAGATAATCATCAATAAAATATATCAATGATTTCAAATAATATATTGAAAAACTTACAGAGGAATAAGGCCACTAGCTTCAGAATTGGCAGAACCGTCGTGCTGATAACGTGTTATGAAACTTAAAGAAAGGAACTACTATTGAAAAAGAGAAATAAGAAATTCTCTTGAAACTCTTAAGAACTCAAGCTTTCTTTCTCTCTCTATTTTTTCTTATGAATTTCATTACAACTGAAGCCCATATTTATAGGCGTTGAAATTACTATGCAAGTTACTATGCAAGTCACTATGCAAGTCACTATACAGATTTAAAATAATAGTGGTGGGGCCATTCACATAATTTAGTGGTGGGCCAAGGGGGGCGGCTGCCGACTCCGTTTATAACAAAATCCAAAAACTACAATAATGAGCAATTATTCATCTGCATGGAGTAGGAAAGAAAACAAATGTACTTTCGCTTGATATCTTATAATATTTATTGAAGAAATCTACTAACTATGTCCTAAGATCATTGGTTAGAAAAAATAAATACGTAAGATCAAGATCAAAATCTGTGCCAGATCACTTGCAGACCACTGATAGTTGTGGTGACACGTACAGAAGTTAGAACACGAGAGAAAGAAATACAGTGACTCGAGACAAAATTGGAGGCAGCTAAGCTAAAGGTGCTAGAGCCGTGCGTGGTCACCAAAACCAGAATAAAAGAAGTTGAACGTGAACAACGCATGCTGGAAGAGATTTCCTTCAATCCCACATAAACGTACAAAATGCAAAAATAAATTAATTAATTCACCTCCAATTATTTTTCAAATTATCCATCAATTAATATATATGTATCATATCATTAAAAATAAATCTTAATATATAAATTGCAGTTTATTTATTATTGTATAATTTTGTTGTACTTTATTCCATATAGTTAAAGTATAATTTTATAAATAAAGTAATAAGATAGTTCTTTTGACAGGATTTCTAGTTAAAATATCATTATTAAGAAAAAAATATATAAGCAATTAAGGATTTATATCAATTTTAAATAGACAAACTAGTACGGTTTATTTTTACTTTAATTTATTATATTTATTAGTTTGTTTTTAACCTTTTTTGGCTCTAGGCCTAGATCTACACCCTCGCTCACGCATCACCGCCAAGAAAAGTGTTTTTTTTTTTTTTCTTACTTGACCCCCAAGAAAAGTTAAAACTACCCCCACGACGCTATGCTGTCCACTCAAATTTGAATATGATTTGGACCGATGTGTCACGTGTGTGTTGGATGTCGAGTCGTCGACCTCCACTCCGCTGCCTTTTGTACCATAATGCTAGGTTTATTATTATTCATTTTTTATATTTAATAATTAAAAAAGTAATTAGTAATAAATTTAAATGTTTTTTAATTTTTTTAATTATATTAAAATATAATAAAAAATAATATATTATAAAATAATAAATCTATCATTCTATTTTTGTGCATTGCTTTTTCTAAAGTTCGGTGCTCCTCCGTGATTCCATTTCCACTTGAAAACCTGTTAGTTTTTCGGTGGTGTAGAATAATATCTCGTTAGATTTAAGATTTAATTTAATTTATTTCAATTTATTTTTATTTTATTATTATATTTTTTTAATTTTTCATACAAAATATAAATTTTTAAATACATTTTTTAAATTTTAATACACTTTTCTCAAATTCTAAAATAATAATAGTATTAAAAAATAAATTAAAATCATCCCAACTCATCTCATTTTCAAATTCAAACAAAACATAAGTTTTTACACCAGATCCGGATGAAAGGTTATCCCATTCATTTTTAGTTTAATTTTATGTTCTAATCAAAGTTTTGAATTTCGTTTCGATGACCGTTCCAGATGAGGTACTGAAACGGAATATTTCGGTTCCGTTCTGTTCCGGTTTGCTGTTTCGGGATAGATATTATATGAATAAATTATATATGTAATAATTATATTCTAAAATAAACATATGTACAAATTTTAAAAGCATACATACTTGAGAAACTTAATAATATTTCTTAAGTCAATACAAGTCTTAAACACACATTTATAAAATCTAATACAATATTATAAGTTCTCAATCTAACATATATTTCTCGTCTTCAATAAGACGATAAGCATCAATAAGTAGAATGTTATTCAAAATATTTTCTTCAATATTATCATCATCATCATCATCATCATCAAGATCAATATTATCACGATCTTCTAAATTTAGTAAAACTAATGGCTCCTTAATACATCCTCATTCTAAGTTTTCTCCTTCAATAAGCTCTAGTTCTTTTCCAACTCATTCTTCTATCAAGTCAATATTCTCAAAGTTAATTGGATTAAAAGCATCTCTTCCATTTTTTATATTTCTGCCAAAATAAAAGTCACAGATGAGTATAAGTGTTACATATTTTTCAACAATAAAAAAATTATTATTTTGGAAAAAAAGTTACCTTTCACGCAACTTCAAGTTATAACGAACAAATACAAAGTCATTCAAATGTTTATACTCTAATCTATTATTCATCTTCGAATAAATAAATTCAAATGTACTCTAATTTATTTCACATCTAGTTGCACTACAACATTGACTTAGTATGCGAACAGCAAACTTTTGAAGAGTTGGAACCTCAATTCCATAATTAGTCTATCATGCAACTATAGTAAAAAAAAAAAAATATTACTTAAATACAAATAAAAGAATTAAAAAATAAATTCAATAAATTAACAAAGCGTATTGAGATTACCTGGACAAATTTTTATACGTTGGCGAATTGCTAAAGGTTCTCCAAAATCACTGTTTGCATTTTTATACAATTCAATTTCTTCCATGATTTTGTCTTGCTTATCAGTATCAAATTCCAACTTTATAACATAACTCATAAACCCTCTTAAAACATTATTTTTGCTTTTAAAGCAAGGGTTGAAGTAAATTCCAAGATTAAGAAAACAACATGTTGCATGTAATGGACTATGAAGCTGCTTATCTCACCTAGCATCAATGATCCTGATGAATGGCATAAATGCAGTAACTTTGTTCTTCAACATTGCTTTTATATTCTCTTTGGCTCTCTCCATTACATCGTACAAATATATCACTGTAGTATATATCACTGTAGTCTTTTCGTCTCTATCAACAAGTCGTAATACTCGAACTAAAGGTTCACTGACTTTTACAATAAACTGACATTGAATCCAAAACTCTCCATCTTCTAAAATAATTTTAGCTATTTCCTTCCCTACATTGCTTTTAGAATAATTTGATCTAACCCACTTATCACACGTAAATATTTGTCTAAGTTCTTTTTTAAACAAAAGTAAGCATTGAATACTTATAAAAATTGTAGCAAATATTGTGACTGCCGGACGACATAAATCACAACCATTGGTTAAATCTTTTCTCATTAAGGCCAAAACTCAAGCATGATTGTAAATTAATTTTGTTATTTTCCTTGCTTTCTTTATAGTCTCATCAATAAAAATGCTTGGGATCACAAAAATTCTCTAATATCAAATCTATACAATGAGCAGCACAAGGGGACCAAAAGAAAGAACCATGTTTTTGCTGTAACTTTTTTTCTACAGCCTTATAACTTGTATTATTGTCCGTTATGAACTGCACAACATTCTCAATCTCAACTTTTTGAACAACTTTATCAAAAATGTTAAATAGTGTTTTAGAATCTTTTCTAAGGCCCGATGTATCGATAGACTTCAAAAATATTATACCTTTTAGATAATATAAAAAGTTAATTATTAGTTGTTACCTCTAGTTTGTCCAACCATCTGCCATTAGTGAACAACCATTTACCTCCCAAAATGTTTTAATAAAGGTGAGATATTTCTGAATCTCAGTCACAGAATTTCTCAACAGATTTCCTCTCAACTCATACAAAGAAAGACTCTTGAATCCTGACCCGATGGTAGCTATAGCATCAATAGGTGGTTAATAAAACTTAGATTGAGATGCATTGAAAGGTAAATTAGCATCATACCACAAATTTGCTATAGTCATCTTTACTTTATCAATCATATTCTTTGAACACATAGCACTTTTAATAGAAGGCTGAGACCCAAGAATTGTTCTTGGAGCGAAAGATTTATTTATTCCCTTTGTTGACTTTTTGCCTACTTTCTCATTTTCCTTCTCTTTTAAACTATAAATGTGTCCCCCATCATCATCAGTAACATCAACATCAATATCATCATAGGTTAAATCTATAGGACTTCCAATCAATGAGTTTATTTTTCATTTCATTTTTTTTTTCATTTCATTGACTAACTCCTTCATTTGCCATCTTATATCAGTAGAGACATTTTTACGTGCTTCTACATCACCTAGAATCCCAACTAGATGGTACTTCAACCTTATGACTCCGCCACCTCTAATTGTTTTGTTGCAATAGATACAGTGAGTACTACTTTTTGCCTCTGGTACTGCGTGTGCATGTGCCTATGCTGGATCCTCTGATCTAGTAGGAGCTAGTGCCATAGATGTAGCACTATTTGATTGATAATTAGACATTTATATACCCCTATATAATTATAAGAATTGGATCAATTCAAGCACCAATAATAACAAATTCACCAAATGGAGGAACCATCAAATGCATATCTTTATATGTTAATTATTCAAGAACATTGAAAAAATGTATAAGCCAAGCTCTAAGTTCACCAAATGCAGACAAGAATTTGTCAAGACTCAAACTTGTCAAAGTCTAAATCTAATGAAATATAAAAATTAAAAGCTACAAAGTGTAAATTAGCTGGAACAAATTTCAGTGAACATATAATATGTAATAGCCCAAAATTTTCTAAGGTAAATTATTTTATAGAAATTATTTTAAGGAGATTTATTTAATGTATTTATTTATTAGGAAATTAGAATGGGAGATTTAGTTGAGGAAATGTGAGATTTTACTTAACATTGAGAATTTTGCACTTTCGGATCAATCTGTCGAGTTTTAGGAAAATGATCATAAGTCAGCCATATGATGTCTAAATGAGGTGATTCCAATTGGTATAGAACCCTAAGAGATAGATCTAAAACTTTTATGTTCGACGTCTCCTGAGATTCAGAAGGGATCAATAACTTATTTGGGAATTAAGTGGGCAGCTTTAGAATGGGCTTAACTGGAACCCGAGTTGGGTAATTGAACTAGATTGGAGCATGTAACCAAATAGGCAACTGGTTTTAGGATTCTCTGGGATTAGGACAGGTGTAGGGATAGTTAGGAATGAATGGAAAGTTGATTTGGAAGTCAATTGAATAGTTGGGGTGATGGAAACTCAAGGGAGCCAAAATCTGGTTGATTGGTGACTAGTTGGATCAAAATTGGTTCTACCTTAACTAAACTATGAAGTGACCTTCTAGAACTTGTTGAGGGAAGACCTAAGGGAGTTGGGAAGGAACCAAAGGGGTAGGAAAATCTGGAAGGGGCGTGTGACTCAAGGGGGAGAGCTGGAGATGTGAGATGCATGCATGGTTAGGTGAAGTGCCACCTCACCTCTTATCCCTTTAGCTTGCTTCTCAGCCATGGATCAAAATGGGCAGCCAAACCACCTCAATTGTGAGCCCTTGGATGACTAATCCAGCTGCAAAGCCTAGGATTTGGGAGGCTTAATCCTCATCATTAGATTTTGCCTAGATGGACACCTCATCACATGCAAATCTGCCAACTAGGGCACCTTGGGTGCAATTCCTTTTCTCTCCCTCATGTTGGTCGACCATCACCATATATATAGGACCTTGAGAGCTTCCTAAGCTCCTTTAGAAGGAGAAAGCACTTGCCTTGTGAAGCCAAACCCTCAAAGTATCCCCAAACCCTCAAAGTGATCACTTGTGAGTGTAGTGAGTGTGTGTGGGAGCAAACTTGGAGAAAGTGGGTTGGATCAATTCCCTAAAGCTAGGAAGAACTTGTAAGTCCATATTCTAGCTTAAATTAAGCATGGAATTGGTTTATTGGCATGATTGAGTTATATTTCATAGTAGTGAACACATGAGAACATATTTAAGTGTAAATTTAACACATGAGTAGGGTTAATGGTATTTGTCTTGTTTTTATGTTCAAGAAAATTGTGGAAACTTAGATTTAGGCTTTTGGGAAGATAAATGGAGTGTTTGAAAAAGATTGGTGTGTTTGGAGTGGAAAAACCCTTAGACCCGTAAGTTCGCTCGACCCTCGCTCGACATGTGAGTCGAGCGAAGGCAAAATGTGAACCCTCGCTAGAGTTTCGCTCGACACCCGCTCGAGCGAGTCCCAACCCGAGACTTCGCTCGATACTCGCTCGACAGGCCGCTCGAGCGAGATACCCTGTTTTGCCTAAACTTAGGGTTTCCTTGGAATAGAAGTGGTGTCTCATGGGAAGGGTTGTGAGTGAGATGACTCATGTGTATAAGAGAAGAATATATAAAGAAAGAAAATAATATATAAAAGATGAGTTAGTCACGTCATGACGGGGACGGCGATACGTAACGCCCGTATGACTGACGTGCCGGCAGGGACGGCGATACGTAACGCCTGTCGAGATTGAGTTAGTCACGTCATGACGGGGACGGCGATACGTAACGCCCGTATGACTGACGTGCCGGCAGGGACGGCGATACGTAACGCCTGTCGTGATATGAAATTGTGATCTCCACGGGGACGGCGAGACGTAACGCCCGTGTGATTGATCCTTGCGGGGACGGCGAGACGTAACGCCCGCAGTACTATGTGTATATATTTCGTGTCATAACGGGGACGGCGAGACGTAACGCCCGGATGATTGACACCAGACTCATCATAACGGGGACGGCGATACGTAACGCCCGGATGATTGATGAGTGTATGTGATGGGGACGGCGATACGTAACGCCCATCAGTGATATGAAAGAACAAGAATCTTAAAGGGGAAAATAATGTAATTTAATATAAGACAATGTGAGTTAAGAAAAGTGTCAGTTAGACAGTGGTCTGGTGAGGGGTATGTGAGTTAAGAAAAGTGTCAGTTAGACAGTGGCCTGGTGAGGGGTATGTTGGGGTATATTCCCTTGTCAGTTGTGGTTTTGACTTTGTGGTTGTTTTCCCTGTTTCCTTTAAGCTGTTTATGTACTTACTGAGATTTCATTCGAAATCTCACTCTTTTGTGGCTCCATATATTTTGTGCATATTATTTTATACAGGATTCGATGACCAGCAGGGGGACAGCCCCGATGAGGCAGGAGACTTCGGGGAGTCCTGAAGGACTTTCCGATTACAGTCCCTTTTTGGACATTTCTTTTGTTTCCTTCGGACCTCCTATCAGACCCACCGGAGCTGAGAGTCTTGACGCATCCACTTTTGTCGAGGAAAGGGGACGTACTGGATGCTGCTTAACCTTAGGAGTAGACGGCTCGTTGTCCATGTGTGGAGTTTTTGTGACTCCACAGGGACAACAGCTCCAGCGAGACTTTAGTATTAGCATGGATAGGTTTCGCTACGGGAGAGAATATCCCGAGGTTAAGAGGGAAAAAGAGTGAGGTGAAGAAAAGTTTCTTTTGGGATAATGTAATATGTTTTGCTACAAATGGGGTTGTGAATATGTATAAAGTACAATGTTTAAGTTTAATGAATGTTGTATATATATTTCCGTGTGATCTTTAGAAAGTTTTATATTGAAAAACCTAATCCGCTGCGAATTTAGTAATTTATGCTTTTAGACTTGTTAAGTACGAGGGTGAGTAGCCAAGTGTTGCTCATCTAGACACCTTAATTTACGTTAAATCCCAGACGTAAGTTGGGGGCGTCACATAATATAATATCAAGCTTTTTTTTTCTAACAACAATTTCAATCTCAAAATAGCCCCAGAAAACAATTAAAATAAATCAATAAATCAATCAAACTCACACTTAAATCCAAATCTAGCAACTTAGAAAATTATTATTTTTATTTTTTTAACAATTGTAGTCAATAATTTGTCAAGAGTCACTCAAGAGTCCAAGACTCAAACTTGTCAAAGTCTAAATCTAATGAAATAAAAAAAAATCAAGTTTTTTTTTTTCTAACAAATGGCAATGAACAAATGGCAGTGAATGTGTGTAATATAATATCAAGTTTTTTTGTATAACAACAATTTCAATCCCAAAATATTTATTAAAAATATTGTAGATCTACATCTAAAAATCTAATAGAGATTAATATGTAATAAATAGTAGGGTAAATTGTAAAATGAAGTAGGAGATTAGGAATCAAACTGATGGTCCGATGCACTGGCATAAATGGGAAAAATCAAAAAATGGGATTTGCCGATTATGTCATGCCGTCTGCGTTGGCGTTGTTCACTCGTCCGTAGGAGGGGTGCAACTCAGAGATGCACACTATGGAGGTGGCGCCGTCATCGACTCGTCGGAGGCTCTCTGGGTGTGGCTCGCAGCAGTGGCTCGTCAATGGAGTCCGTGTGGGAGAAAGAAGCAAAACAGGGGAGAAAGAGGAAATCGGAAAATGAAGAAGGAGAACTGAATATGTACTGTATTTATATTAACGTAAAATTACAAAAATAATGTAGGATTTTAAATATTTTCAAAATAACCTAACCGGAATTTAATGTCAAATTCCGAACCGAATTCTAATTCTGGTCGAAACACAAAATTCCGATCGGAGCAGTCAGAATTTGGTCCTGCGCGGAATATAAGGGTTTTGTGTTCCAATTACTGTTCCGGAACGGCAAATTTCGGCTGGAACGACACGAAATTTAAAACTTTGGTCATAATCCTATACTTCTCTATTATTAAAAAAAATTGAAATTTTATGTGCCACTCTGTTATTCGGTGGTGTAAAGCAAGTTTTACACCGAATTAAACATAATCCAAATTAATTTCTCATCTATGTTTAAACTAACTTGCGTTTTAATAAAAAGGAAAATAATATTATGTACCATTCTAAAATATAAATTTTGCACAAGTCTTTTTCATAAAAATAAATTATATTATTAAAAATTTCACTTTTTAATGATTAGACTTTTTTTTATAATAAAACTTGTATATTTAAAACTTGTAGGTAGCATTAGAAAGAAAGAAATTTACAATTGTATGGACCAACAAGCATGTATCTTTGCTGAAAAATATCCTTAACATCCATTTAAAAATTTTACATCTTACTGAATCTAAAATTATGAAAATTACTTGATCACACAATGACTTATAGGAAATTTTTAATTTTTTCTTTATTTTCTCAGGATAATTAAAAAATCATTGACAGTTGTCAAATGGAGGACTCTTCTAATATCTATAATTTCCTCTAATGTCTAAGCTTTTCTATAATAAAAGTACCAGAGACATTCCAAGGAGATCGTAGCATCTCATACGCTCATATCAATGAGTCCTCCTGATTGAGAATAATAGCCTTTTGTGTTACCTCAATTAATAATTCTTTTCAATTTAGTACCTTATGAGCTGAAATTGAGACAAACATGTAAAGAAAGAAAAGCTCAAATGTCAAATAAGAAAGCATACTCAATGAAAGTTGAACTTTGTTTCTTGGACTCTATGTTTGAGAACTATATTTACAAGCAAAGCATACTCAAATGTCTTGGATGAGATTTATGTTTTTAAATTTTTGGATGTCGGAGTGAAAAATGAAAATTTAAAATATAAGATAATAAATTAATAATTAAACTAAACTCACTAATTAATTAACTAAGAAAAAAAATTACTACACTAATATAATCAATAATGCATTAAACATAAAATTTGAAATTAATTGAACAATAATAGTGTTGTTTTGTTGAAGTCCGAATTCAAGTCCAAGCCCAAGCCCATAAATGTTGGGTGCCAACTGAATTATTTATGTGACATGCATGCTGTACAATATGAAATTGTGAAGGTAAAAAAAGCTAAATTGTCGAATCTCCTTGATAAGACCCAAAAAAAAAAACCAAGGTCAAGACTTGAGAGAAGCATGAACAATTGAAGTTGGAACACTTTTAGGGGTAAGCCCGACTTTGGAGGACTTCTCTAAAGGCCTAGTGAATGGCTTAGGAAGCTTGGAGATAACGCATGAGTCAATTGGGACGTGTTTCAAGTTTTTCCTTTTGATTGTGCCATAGCTTAGCTCGGATAGCCTCACGGGTCATACCTTGACACTATTATTGACACGCCCGGACAGTCCCATGGGCCATGCCTCAATATGGTCATTGAGTTTGATAGCTCTTGATAGTCCTATGGCCATCGCCCAACAATCTAACGAGGTTAGTGATATCCTAGTAACCTAGCAACTGGCCCTCCCAACAACTACTATGCGCATGTAGTAGACCCCTAGGCCTAGCCACACACAACAGGCACGTTCCAAGTGTGCACGTGGGGCCCACACACGCACAACGTGCTCGTTGGCAACGCACATGCCAGTGCTCAAGCCCACGTTTGAGCCATGCACCCAATCCCAACCTGCGTTCTATGAGTATTGACAATTTTGAGGTAGATAGGATGCTTTGGAGGCCCAATGGGAGCCAAAAGTTCATTGTTTGATATTCTGATGGATCGCCTCTCTTGAAAACATCTTGAGTATGAAAAATTTGAGAAAGCGTGGTCGTAATGTCATGGGTTGTGCTACGTGTGTAAGAAGAATGATAAATTTGTGGATAATTTATTATTGCCTTTTGAGGTGGCTGGGGCACTTTGTGATGATATTTTTAGTAGATCGAAAATTGCATGGGAGATGCCTTGAGGGGTGGTGGATCTTCAAGGTTGTATCAATGTGGCTGCAGTTTAGAGAATGACTCCTTTGTGTTTCATGTGACGTATTTGGCTCAAAATGAATGATAAATGTTTTGAAATTAGGAAGTGCACTTTGGAGGAATTTTGAAATCTTTTTGTGTTCACTTTATTACTTTGGTTGTTTGTTGTTGTAGTCGATGGAAGTAGTGCTCTCGATTTTCTTGTTTATATTTTTTTGGTTCCTAAAATGTAATTATTTGGGTAATGCCTATTTCATTCTCGTTAATAAAGTTACTTTTACATATAAAAAATGCATTGCAGTATCTGTATCAAGGTATCCAGGGAAGTTCAAGATTGTATAATATTTTGATGAGAAGTGTTACAACCACCCAAAAAATTTCACAAAAGTAAATTCACAAACTGATGTGCTTTCATGTGATATGTTTGACTTTAAAAATTAAAATAAAAGTAACTTTACAATTTAAGGTTCCATATCACACCACATTAGTTTGAAAATTTACTTTTGCATAATTTTTTTATGGCTAAAACATTTCTCTACTTTGAAATGTCTTCCATGATTTAGCTTGGAAAAAATAACTATTGTTCGACTAGTAGTTTCAAAATATGGAAGCTTGTAGGGAGGGTTGTATTCTAATAAGGTCCAAGGGTCTCATGGGATGGGGTTATGAAGACTATAATGAAATGTTGGAGAAGTTTTTCTAACCATATTAGATTTGTTAAAGGACATGGATACAATACATTCATAATCCAGCATGAATTATAGCATAATGATTTGGACCTCAACGAATTTCTGCTAGATATGTACAAGTTTCTCATGCTAAGGATGCTATTTTAGCAGACAATTTGGAGATTTTAAGTCTCCCCAATATAATATAAGATTCATCATAGTGGCTCAAGATAGGGAGGTGAATGCTTTTTTAGTGATTTTTATTCTTATTTTGGATTACTAAACAAAATTTTATTGATCATAAGAATAAGAAATGTCCCAATGATTTTTTTTTTAAAAATACAACTGAGAATCCATCAGGGCCAGAAGACCCTAAAGGATTCATTTGAAATAAAATTGTCTTTACCTTAGTAGCACTAAATTCCTTTGACAAAAGGATGTTCGTGTGCTTATCCACTCTTTTATCTATGTATAATTTAAGCAATCAAGAATCTTATTAGGTATAGAGGTTGAAAACAGACCCTTCAAATGTGAGTAGAAAGCTTCTGAAATATCCTCCATGGAGCAAGTCACACTTCCATCTCTCTTCACAATTTTCTTAATCTCATTGACTTGTTCTTTCTGGTTTGCAACTTTGTGAAAGAACTTTGTATTTCTATCTTTATTTCTGAGCCAAGTCTTTTTGGCCCTTTGCTTCCACCTTACATTATCTGCTTCTAAAAGAACCTTTATTTTCTTTTGCATTTGTTTTACTGCCAAGGAAATATCACCATGTATCATTCTGCATCTTAGAAAGCATGTCGAATTTCTCTTGATCCTCTTTGCTTTGATTGTCCAAATAATTATTTTTTCACTAAATTAAAGAATTTCTGCATTTTAGAAAGCTATTGTGCACACCCCACAAATAAGAACCCTACAAAGAATGATTCTACCACCCCTTTCACTTCTTCTCCTTTCCATACCATTCTCTATGTTAAACGCAAGAGGACAATGGTCAAAATATTGTATTGGAAGAGTATTAACACAATTATTAAAAAACTGTTTAATCCAAGTTAGGTTTCCAAAAACTCGATTAAGTTCTTCCTTAGTGAATTGAGCTACCTCTCTTCCATTATTTAAGGTAAACTTTGTCCCTCTATATCTAAGATCACTCAATCCACAAAGCTCCATTTTCTCCTTAAAAGTTTTCATTTGGTTATATAGCCTTAACGTTGCCCCCTGCTTTAATGTTGGTGCAAGACTTCATCAAAGTCCTCAAATAGATCCATGCTTTATCTTTTTTAGACTTAAGCAGTCTCAGCAGTTGCCAATTACTCTCCCTTTGAAAGGTGGAAGGGTGTCTATAAAACCCAGTTAGCAATAGGTCCTCATTGGTCTCTTCCCTTTTAAAAGACTAGGATATATGATGTTGAAAAAAAAAATTATAAGGAAATATCATCAGTAATATTCCACAAAAAAGCAAACCCCCGACTAAGGCTTTACTCTCAACTATAAAGTTTTGGTCATTGACCCAATAACTTTCTTACTTCTTTCACTTTCTTCCTTCCACAATCGGTTTCCATTAGAAAAACTACTTTGGACCACCTAAGGCTACGTTTGGATGTCAAGAAGTTTTGAAAAACTCTGAGAATATTTGTGAATAGTTTGAATAGAGAGTGATAAAGTTTTGTAGTTCCCATTAAGAGTGTTTTAAGTTGTTTGGATGTGTAAAATATTTTGAAAGTATTTTAAAATAGATAATATTGTAAAAACTGTAGGTCCCAATAGTAGATGATATTTTAAGATATTAATATTTTATTTCAAAGAAATTTTAAAAAATAAATAAATAAGAAAGCTACGTTTCGACAAACGCCGAAACCCAAATCCCACGGTTGCTTGCAGGTGCACGTGGGAGGTGGGACTGGCCTTTTCGGATCTAATATTTTAGGGGGTTGGTCGTTGGCGTTAGTGGGGTCCAGTGAAAGGGCGGTGTTGCCAGTGCTTGCCGGCAGTGGGTCGAACGAAACCCATAAATGCCGAAATCCATTTTTGACATTGGAGTCACACACGGCTCATGACGGCAGACTTTCCGGTGGTGAGATCATCTGGAGTGGTTCGTCGATGCGAGAGGATGCCGATGATACCGGCAGTGTCGTCATTGGTGGCTAGCGGTAGGTCAAATGTTGGGATGTCACCAGCGCGGGGTTGAAATCACCTGTAGCATAAAAAGAAAAATAATAATAAAATAATATTTGAATTTTTTTTTCAAATAAGAGAGAAAGTAGAAAATAGATGATTTTGTGTGTTTGGAATACTTTAAAATGTGTTTGGGAGCAAAATATGTTCAACCATATGTGAATCATTCGAAATTCTTCAAGTCTCTTTGACATCCAAACCTGGGCTAATGTCTGGTTTGTTTTTACAAACAATTATATCTTATCTCATCTCATCATTACTACTTTTCCAAATTTTTATATAAAATAAAATAAACAATTCACTTTTTCCAAATCTAAAAATAAAATTAATATTAAAAAAATATATTATAATAATATTTTATTCAATATTTAACTTTTATCTTATTTTATCTATGAAAACAAACTAGGCATTAATCTTCACCCATAGATGAAGTTCTCAAACTGTATGAAAGTTTCCAAACCTTCTACATTTTCAACTAAGGTCCATCATTGCTATTGGAAGAGCTGCAAAACACCGTCCACCAATCCAGTATATAATTGCATAATTCCACATTTACATTAAGGTTATGTTACTTTCAAGTTCAGTCCATGTCACACATTTGAGGATTTTCATCTTTTTTTACTCCTTAGAGACTCGACCTCAGAATCTATTTTAGGGTTAGAAGTTGTTGCCTTGGCCCTTCTTTTCCATGTTGACCCCTTAGATTTAAGCCTTTTCATTGCAGTATTTGTCTGGAGTGACACAACAAACTTCTCATTCTTACCAGAATTGTTAAGTGTAGTCAAACATTCAAATTTAGAAAGGCTTTCCAAATTTGGTTGGTAAGATTTCATTTTCGTATGACCCTCATTACTGTCCTTTACTTATTCACCTGCCTCCAATAATGAAAGAGATTCTCCTTTTAGGCCCACTACTTGTTTCAAGGCAACAATTCCATAATCCTTAGTCCCCATGTAGAGATTCCTAAAAGGATCGAGATCATGGATATCCATTTCCAACATGTCAATCTCAACAACCAACATTTGAGTTTCCTTGTAAACACCTGCTTATTTGGAAGCTCATTCATTTCAACCTTATAACCCTCCACATCATCATTCTTGCTTAAATTGACATCGTTATCTCCACCACCACTAACCTATGTATCCTGTCTCCATTGATGCTGATTATATTTAGTTACACCACATACTTCCTATTATCAAAGATATTTGTGTTCATTGGCTATGCTTGAAGCCAAGGCCCAAACTTTTATTTCTTCATCCCTACTCTCATTTGCTTATTTCTCTGTCTAGTGCATCCATTCTCTTGATGGAACAATATGCCACAATGAAAAAAAAATGATTGTAATCTCTCATATTTGAAAGAGATCCAGTATTGTTTCCCTTCATAGTTTAGCCAACGGTCTCTCAACAGAAGCTTATGAAGATCAGTAGCAACTATCACTCTAAGACATCTACTCCAAGTTGAACCATCACATTCAACATCCACCTTAATAACATGTCCAATAGATGCACCAAACTAACTTCTCAAGTCTTTATACATGGCTGCCAGAGGCATATTATGTAGCTGAATCCAAAATGGTCCAAACTTGAAGTGTATAGAATTAATAGCAACAAATTCATCCACCTTTTATAGAGTTAAGAAGTTCCTATAAAAAGACCAAGGCTTTTCACTGGGCACATTTTCCTATCAGATAACTATTGGAATTAAATCAAGAATTTTTGATCCCCCAACTTCTTAAACCCCACCCATCCCACCAACCTCCATATTTGAGAGTTGAGACATTGTTTTTCTAAAAACTTAATTATTAAGACCATTTTCAATCAAAACTTTGCCAATCATGCAATGCTTTCCACGAATTTCATATTCATTTACATGAGGAGCATGAAAGATAGAACTTTCTTCATTATAATTCTTATTTTCATTCCGTGTAAAACATTTAATAATAAATGATTTTTTATTAGATATATATTTATTATCTAATGATGATCAATTATAATGTATTTTATTAAAGAGTAGTACTACATGTATTTAAAGTTCTACTTATATTTTTATTTATAAGACTTAATTTTGTTAATTATTTTTTTAAACTGAAATTTTGAATTTTGAATTTCATCATTTTCAATATATTATTTTGAAGATAGAAGTAAGTTTTTCTGTAAACATTTTTTTTTCAAGGAATGCTACACATAAGCCCATATACTACACACTATATAATTTTTTTTTTACAATTTTTTTTTTTTTATGAATTTATACTTTTTAAACGAATTGAATTCTCTACTCATTATTTGTATACTAAATATTTTATAAAAGAAAATATATATATATATGATGTGTAGTGTATGGACTTATATGTAGATTTTTTATTTTCTTTATTTAATAAAATCAAAATAGAATTATATTACAGTAAATATTATTACTTAATTGTCATAAAATCTGTTGCTTATAAAAAAAAAATTTGTTACTATTGTGGAGCTTACGCCTACGGATAACTGGGGTTCCTTACTGTGGACAATAATTCGAGAAACGATCAAAGCTGCATTTTCTTCTTCTTCTTCTTCAATCCCTCCCACTATTGGATGATTGAAACACACGTTTAGGAAAGCATTCCCAAGGGCATATCGGTGTATGTAAATTCTACAAGTAAAAAACTCCAACCAACTCAATATTCTTACTTATTATTAACACGATAAAAGCCGCAAGTTCTTTTTTTTTTTTTTGTATTTTCTCTTTTTGGCGTCATGAAATTAATTCATTTGGCATAATTTGTTTATTTTACTGTAATTGGAAACTGTGATCATTCATTGTAGTTGATTTTTGAGAACCACCATTGCTTGTAATGTCTTTTGAGGTACATTAATCACTTATTTTAAACAACATCCTGCTGTGTGTAGAAATTTAACGTTCCCCCCCTCCCCCCGCGTCCGCCCGCAATATACTAAACAAATAAGGTCGTTTTGTGCTTTGTTTCTGGGTATGTAATCTTTGTCTCGTAGGATTGAGGTTTGCTTTGCCCAATACATAAAGAGTTACATATTTCAATTATTTATCTTAACTTGTGACACCAAGGAGGGAGAGATTGTAGAGGACATTGCAAATGGAGTAAAGCTGGATTGGGGTAGTATAGGAAGTTCTTTTGGGGGCTTTTGTGAATTTTGTTAAGGACTCAATAAATAGTGGCACACATGGATAAAAGATTTAGAGAATTTGGCCAGCAGCTTTATTTGATTTATGCTAAATTATTGTCTTTCCTTTTCCAATAAATTAGTTACGCTACTTTTCTTAAATTGTTGCTTTCCTTGAGTTGTTGTTGCTTTCCTTAATTGAGAGATGTATGACTATTGTACTTGTTGTTTGGCTATATAATAGCTTGAGGCCAAGAATGAAAAGCATCTCATTAGAATTATCTTCAACTTTATGTTGATTTAGAGTTGTGGTTTTTCTCGAATTAAACCTACTAAGGAGGCCTAGGATCCCTCAAATTATCCTACGAAATTATCATGATAGGTAGAGCACGCAAAGGATAGTCCTTGTTCTCTACCCGTTCACAAACCCACTACGAGGTTGCAAACTCTAGCACGTAACAACTTGGTATTGGTGCCAAGCATGTCTGACCACCGTCTTGAACAAGTGGAGAATGAGCTTGGCTCATTGGTTGCAGGCCAAAAGGAACTACAACAAGCTCTGAGGGCTAGTGAAGAGTGCCTCTTGAAATATATGGAGACTATGTTTGTTCGTTTTTCTACCCATGGTAGAGGACATGACAATGATGCCGAGTCTTCTCGGGACCCCCATCGTAGCCCTTCAGAAGGAGGCTTTCTCTCACCTAAACTCACAAAGTTGGACTTTCCACACTATAATGGCATGGATGATCTAACTGGGTGGATTTGTTGGGTAGAGTGATTTTTTGAGTTCCAAAGCATGGAAGAGGCGGAGAAACTTCTCTTGGTCGGTTACTGCTTGGATGTTGATGTCCAATTGTGGTATCAACGTTTCAGAAACCTACGAAGAGGCATCAATTGGGAGGTTTTCAAGTACGAGTTGCATTTACGTTACGGGCCTTTGAGATACCAAAACTTTTTTGGTGGTCTCACCAAGTTTAAACAATTAGGAAGCATCCGTGATTATCACATGGAGTTTGATCATTTGTTACATCGAGCCGGCTATTTTTCTAAAGAACATCAAGTCGGGTGCTTGTGAGCTGGCTAAAGGAGGCAATACGAGTTGACGTGCAAACATGTAATCCAATGTCATTGTCCGCCACTATTGGTCTTGCATGACTCTATGAGTCTCGTATGTACGACCAACGAAAGGGAGGATACATGGAACCTTGGAAAACTCCATTTACCACAAGACACCCACCCTTACCCTTAGCGTTTCTTACACGAGCTCGTACCCCCACCATCAAGAAGTTGAGCCTGACTGAGTTACAAGAAAGGAGGATGCGCGAATTAATCTTTAATTGTGATGAAGATTTTTCCTCGGGCCATCATTGCAAGAAGTTATTTTTACTAGAATGAATCTCTCTTTCCATTGAGGAGCTGTTGGATAAGACTACCATAGAAGATGAGTAGGAAGAGGAAGAAGATATTCCCGAAATTAGTTTTCATACTATTTTGGGAAATGTGGCACCTCAAACCATGCACTGTTTTGGAAAAATTGGAGATTCCGTGATTACAATATTGGTGGATTCCGGTAGCACCCATAACTTTTTAAACTCAAAGTTAGCTACCAAAATGAGAATTTATCCCACGAAAAAAATGAGAAATTTTTGTACAAGTGGTGGATGGAAATAAAATGAAGAGCGAAGAATTGTGTGAAAATATCTTTATTTCAGTGCAAATGATTCAATTCCACGTGAATGTTTTCCTTTTACCTGTGAAGGGGTGCGATGCTGCTTTTGGAATCAATGGCTAAAAAGAGTGGGTTCTATTATTTGGGAATTCAATGAGCTATGGATGCGATTTTGGCAGGAGGGAAATATGGTGGAGTTATGTAGGACAAAGAAGCCTAGTAATAAAATAATGGGTAATGATGATTGGGGGAGCAATTATGGAAAGGAAAAAGAGCTTTTTTGCTGCAATTCAACTCCTTAAATTTGGTAGAGAAGTAAAAAGCTGCTATTAGTGAACTAAATCCAGATTTGGTGGCTATATTGAATCAATATTTGGCCATTTTCCAAGAGGTTCAAGGCTTTCCACCTCAACACTCTCAAGACCACAAGATTCCGTTGTTACAAGGAGCCAATCCAATCTTAGTCAAGCCTTATCGGTATCCACATTATCAAAAAAATGAAATTGAGAAAATAGTGAAGGGGCTCTTATTATCCGGTGTGATGCGCCCTAGGACGAGATCATATTCCTCTCTCGTATTATTGGTTAAAAAACATGATGGCTCTTGGAGGTTGTGTAGATTATCGGGCACTCAACATTATTACTATCAAGGATAAATATCCAATACCTGTCATCGACGAATTATTGGATTAATTGCATGGTGCACGATATTTTACAAAACTTGATATGAGGTCAGGGTACCATCAAATCTTCATGTACCCGGGACATGTGGAGAAAACTGTCTTTCACACACACTAAGGCTACTACGAATTTTTAGTGATACCCCATTTGTTCTCACTAACGTGCCGAAATTTTTTCAAAGCGTCATGAACAAGGTATTCAAGAAATTTCTTCGTAAATTCGTCTTGGTAGTTTTTGACGATATTCTTATTTTTAGCAAATTTTGGGAGGATCATTTATTATATGTTGGGTGTATGCTACATGTTTTGCAAGCTAACAAGTTTTATTTTCAAGTGTGAAAAATGTCAATTTGGACAATAAGAAGTAGGCTACTTGGGTTACATGATCGCTCATCGTGGGGTAGCCATGGACCCGGAGAAAATTTCTTCTATGGTGACATGGCCCAAATAAACTAGCTTGAGGGGGTTGCGAGGTTTTTTGGGCCTCACCGGTTATTATCGGAGATTCATTCGCCATTATGGAATGATCGCCCAAACCTTGACAAATATGCTAAAAAAGGACTCTTATAAATGGAGCCCTGCCGCCGAGTAAGCATTTGAGGAGTTAAAAAGGGTAATGACATCCGGACCCGTACTTGCTCTACTGGATTTTTCTCAACCATTTATTGTAGAGTGTCATGCCTCCGGAGTTGGCTTAGGAGCGGTGCTAATGCAAGAAGACTGACCAATTGCATTTTTTAGCCAAGCTCTACATGGCAAAAATGTTGCCTTATCCACATATGAGAAAGAAATGTTGGCCTTGGATAAGGCGGTCCAAAAATGGTGTCCATATCTCTTAGAAGCCAAATTTATTGTCTGGACAAACCAAAAAAGTTTGCAATTTTTGTTGAGACAAACAATTACTACAGCGGCTCAACAAAAATGTTTGGTGAAGCTCTTGGACCTTGCTTTTCAAATTCACTACAAAAAAGGCAAGAAAAATTTAGCCTCAGATGTCCTTTCTCGAAAATTTGAAATTCAAATATGTGCAATATCTTCTCCTATTCCTAATTGGGTGGATCCTATGAAATCCAAAATTTTGGCTAATTCTCATTTGCAAAATTTGGTAGAGAAAATTAAGGAAGAAGAAGCATTGGGAACGTGGCTATTCAATGGATGATTGATTTTCTTTAAGGATTAGATTTATCTCTTGCTAATATTCGAATCGATTATTCCTATAATCAAGAATTCTATTCCAACACGCATGAAGGGCTCCACAAATCTCTCTACAAAATCAAATCAATTTTTTATTTGAAAGGCATGAAAGGGCACGTATGGAGATTTATCCAAGAGTGTGATATTTGTCAAGAAAATAAGGTGGAACAAGTCAAATCCGGTGGACTACTCAGCCCTCTCCCAATTCTGTGCCATGTGTGGACGGATATCTGCATAGATTTTGTGGATGGCTTGCCAACATCTCAAGGTAATTTTACTATCTTTGTGGTAGTGGACCGATTATCCAAATATATCCATTTTATTCCCATTAAACACTCTTACATAGTCACCACAGTTGCCCAAACATTTTTTGACCATATACTCAGTTTCATAGCATGTCCGATTCTATTGTATGTGATCGTGATCCAGTATTCACAAATTCTTTTTGGAAGAATTTATTTCTATTAAATGGAGTTAAATTCAATTTTAGCTCAGCTTATCATTCACAAACCGACGGTCAAATTGAAGAGGTCAACAGGATGCTGAAGATATACTTGCGATGTTTTATGAGTTCTAAGCCCAAAGAGTGGGAAGTTTGGCTTCTGTGGGTGGAATACTGTTACAATACAAGCATTCATTCTTCCACCAAAAAGTCACTTTTCAAAATTATTTATGGCCATGAGCCTCCCACTTTACTTGCCTATGTTCATGGCATCTCGTGCGTAGAGTCTGTTAACAAATTTCTACTTGAAAGGAATGTGGCGATAAGGGATGTCACGACCAATTTGAAGATTGCACAGGAGAGAATGAGGAAATATTCTAATGAGAAGTGCATGGATAGGAATTTCCAAGTGGACAAATTTATCTATTTAAAATTGCGTCCATATTATCAGTTTTCATTGGCTCAATGGAAAAATCTGAAACTTAGTACCAAATTTTGGTTCATTTAAAATCTTATCCAAGATTGACATCGTGGCATATAAATTAGAGTTGTCCCCAGAATAAAAATTATATCCAGTTTTCCACATTTCTCTCATTACAAAGAGAATTGGAAATTAAGAGAAAATCTCTCCCACTCTACCTGATTTACCAGCAGAATCGGCATCCCACCCACTTCCTCAAGCCATTTTGGAAACTCGCATAAAAGGAGGAAAAATTGAAACACTTGTTCAATGGCAAAACCTTTCTTCTGCTAAGGCCACATGAGAAAGTCTGCTTGAGTAGGCACGTTTTTCATATTTTTTCATTGAAGACAAGGGAACTTTTAAAGAATTAAGGAGTTGTTAAGGACTAATAAATGGTGGCACACGCGGAGAAAAGATTTAGAGAATTTGACTAGTTGTTTTATTTGATTTATGCTAAATTATTGTCTTTCCTTTTCCAATAAATTAATTACGTTGCTTTCCTTAAATTGTTGATTTCCTTAATTGAGAGATGTATGACTATTGTAATTGTTGTTCGGCTATTTAATAGCTTGAGGCCAAGAATGAAAAGCATCTCATCAGAATTATCTTCAACTTTGTGTTGATTTGAACTTATGGTTTTTCTCGAATTAAACCAACTAAGGAGGCCTAAGATCTTTCGAAGTATCCTACAAAATTACCATCATAGGTAGAGCACGCAAATACAATCTTTGTTCTCTGCCAATTCACAAATCCATTACAAGGTCGCAAACTCTAGCACGTAATAAATTTCCTTTTAATCTTATTTAGACTTGGTGGGATGCGGGAAGTATGGTGTTCAAATGAGGTCAGAAACCTTCAGGGATTATGGTGTGGAAAAACATTAGGAGAGGGTAGGGGGGACTTTGGTTCTCTCACTTTATTAACCCAATGGTGGGCGTTGTATTTATAAATTTATTTATAGTAGGATGTGTGGTATGAGGATTAATCTTTTCGAGACAATATATGCAGAAGTGTTCTTATCACAATGTGGTTTGAGATGTCGTACACTTGCAGACTCAGATAATGAGCTCCAATGGAAGTTCACAAGATCAGTCCATGATTGGGAGTTATATATGTTCTCTTCATACTTCAATGAGTTTTAGTCTCTGAGGTGGGAGAAGTAGCAGTGCTATTGAAAGAGTAATACTAGGTTTCCAAATAGACAAGCCTTTTATAAAAAAAAAAAATTGATATTTTGAAGGAAAAAAAATATAAGCTGGTATTGTAATGGTATTTATTGTGTGTGTGAGGAAAATTGGGAAAATATTGATCTATCTTTTACTACATTGTGAACTCGCAATGAGCTCTTTGGTTGAATTTTTAACACCTTTGGTTTTGAATGGATTATGACAAAGGGGGTGGTGGACTTATTGACATGTTGGCAGAATCCTTTTGGGGGATACATAAATTCAGAAGTTTGGAAGATGACTCTTTATGCTTGATGTGGTGTATCTGACAATAATGCAGTGTCCAAGCTGTTGAAGACTAAGAGAGGACGACAACAAAGCTAATAGCCATATTGTTTAACAATCTCTATGCCAAATCTAGTTTATATTATTTTGAGTTGAGTCCGTTTGTATATATACTTCGTGCGTACTTCAGTTGCGCCCCTTTGCATCTTCCATAAAACTTTCATTACTTATCAAAAATAGATTTTCCAAATGTAAAAGGTATCTCTCTTCATAACTTTTTTTATATGTGGACATCACTCTTGTATCGTTGTATCATTCACCAGTTATGGTGTAAAAGATTGTGGCTTATAAGTCTTCTATAAAAATGAGAATTCTTGAGTTGAGGCAACTAGGAATGAGTGGAGAGAGAGCATAAAAATAGCTTTTGCAAATAATGTTATCGTGCATTTGTACGATTCTTGAAACAACAAGGCAAAATGGCCAAGATGAACAGCCTGTATGGTTAGAACAATTATGGTTCTCTCATTTTTAATCTTTCCAACACATTGACTTGTTTAATTAGTATTGCTAAAATGTTTTTGTTGATAGGCTACTTTCTGAACCTTTTTGAATTTTTTATGTTGCTATTTCTTCCTATTAAAGTGAGTTTGTGTATCTTGCATATGCTAGCCCAAGATCCCATATTTTATTTTGAAAATCGTTGTATCATCCTTGATGAAAAAAATCTTTTCTGATAAGCTACGATCTATTTCAAGTTTCCAAAAATTATTCATCTTAATGCTCCAAGATTACATTGTAGGTCTAGTATACTCTATATAAAATTTAAGCATGTCCAGTATGCGCTTTGTATGTCAAGAACTCTACCCCAAATTACAAGAGTATGGCCATTCTCCTCTGGGTTGGGGTATGAACATCATTGGATCCTTTCCGACAGAACATATTATATGAAGTAAAAAAGTGATTTCTGGAATACCAAAATACCTATCCCCTAGAGTTTGGCTCAAGTGGTAAGGGTCTTGGGCTAGGTTGTATGCTTCTTCCAGGTTTAGGTTTCAAACCCTTAGGCGCGAAGAATTTCTTGGGGCCATTTGACCGGCAGAATTCCCCTTGAGTTACTTGAGATAGACTAGTAGGAAATTTCTATTATGTGTAGTGCAAACAATTTCTTGGGGCCATTTGATTGGCAGAATTCCCCTTGAATTAAGTAGATAAACTAGTAGGATTAGTCAAGATTTTGTTTCTACACTACTAAGACAATAAAAAAGATAGTCTATTATGTGTGTTTCCTCTATTGTTGTATATCTACTTAATCCTAATCCAATCATGTATTTCTTTTTTTTTTTATGAGAAAACAAGAACATTTGTCAAATTAGTATCCATTGGAAGTTGTTTTATTCTAGGAATAGTTGCTTTTCTAGAAAAGTTTCTTGTTCCTTTTTAGCATAGCTATGAAAACCTCTAAGAGAGGACTTAGTTCTCTCTCTCTCTCTCCTTTTTTTTTGGTGATTAGAGGATATAAAAATCTTCAAAAAAAAAAGAAACACAGTTGTTACCCAAGTATATAAGTAGCACATGAGAGAAATATAATGTGAGAGAGAGAACAAAGAGAATAAAAATGGGATTGAAATCTAAAGTTTAAAAAATACAAACAATCCAAGGTTAAGAAAATGAGTTTGCAACTCGATATCATCAGCTGCTCATAAAGTGGTCTAACAAACAGAGATGTCAACTTGATATAAAAGATCGCATTTTGTTTCTTGCAAAAAATGTACCACATAAGATACAAGTGAATAACATGCTTAGATCTTAACCCTCTGATGCATACAAACAACTTTCTGCCATAAGTTTGCAACATGAGATAATCATTCTTATTTGGTTTTTATGTTAAATAGCTACTTTCATTCATGCTGCCAGTCTCCTTCCTACAAAGAAAATTATATAGATTTTCAAGTTGAAATCTTGATTTTTCTTTTTGGTGATACAATGCCTATTACTTCTGGTAGGTTTTCCCTTTGTGCACATTCTCAGCATTATATTCATAGGATAACATTTTATTTACTTTCTATCAGCCAGTATGTTGCATGCTTGGTTTGACCAAATGATCCATATCCATGTTTCATTGATGGTTAATTATAAGTTTTATGATACTTGGAATAATATTATTTGTGGTGCATGCATCTTAGAGTTGGGGGATCTTTATTTCTTCCATAAAAATTATACAAGAGGTATTGTTCCAGTATATCATACAACTACTTGGCTTTTTCCTATATCTCTAGTTTTCATGGTTGCTACATTACCATTGTTGATTTGGTGACACAAGCTAGACACATTTTTTATTTAGTAATTGAACTTGGCTTATCACAAAGCAAAAGAGTTTACAATCTCTTTTTCTTGCACTTTTCAGATTTAGTAATTGATTCAAGTGCATAGATCAAGAAATGGAAAAACCCTCGACTCCGACAAAGAGTTTAGATGTGTCTAACTTAAACTGTTCAGACCACATAACTCGTGTAGGGAATCTACTATTTTGCCTAATGCTTGTGGGAATTAAAGATGGACGGTTTTTCTTGGGCACCTTCCACTGCATAGACAAACAAAGAAACATCATTTTCCAAGATGCTGTGGAGTATCGTAGCACCCAATGGTCCTCTCCTTCTCCCATGGAACAATGATGCCTCCGTCTCATTCTGAACTTCATAATTTTTATGCTCGAGCATGAATTGAATTTTCTTTTATCCCTTGCTTTTTCATAGGTGGTTGTTGTTGGCGTGAGCTGTTCTCAAATATCATAACTCCAAATCCCAACAATTGTTCACATAACAAGTCAGAGCATTTAAGAGAAATCCCAACAATTGTTTCAACAATTGTTGACTCCTAATTCCAACAACCAGTTGACTCCAAATCCCAACAATTGTCAACAATTGTTAGCTCATAATTCCAAAAATTGTTGACTCCTAATCCCAATAATTATTGTTGGAGGATCGAAAAAACTTGTAAAATTTTCTCTATATAATCTGTACAAATTAGCATATAAAAGTATTGAAAAATTACATCCGAATATCTTCCCTTTCTTATTTTTGTCATGGTATCAGAGTGGGACAATTCCCGACTCTCCACAACTTCACCTCCAGATATGGCCAACCACGAAACCCCAGAAGAAACCAAAACTGTTGATACCACCACCATTCTTACCCCGACCATCATTACAGAAACCTATACTACATCAATAGACATTAAGTTAGACGGTTCCCACTATGCTTTAAGGCACCAAATTGTCGAGATATGTCTTTGGCAAAGACAAATTGGGATATATCACAGGTGACACTCCTCAACCCTCTCAGACCGACCCCTCCTTTAGCAAATGGCGCACGGATAATGCCATTGTTAAGGGATAGCTGCTCAACTCTCTGGATCCCTCCCTAATAAAAAATTTCATCCGATTTTAGACTGCTAAACAAGTCTAGGATGCAATTGCCACCACATACTTTGATGGTTGCGATTGATCCTAGGTTTATGAACTTCGATGTCGAGTATCCCGTCTCTAATAATCTGGCGAATCACTCGAAAATTATTACAATGGCCTACAAGGATTGTGGCGCGAAATTGATTTTCGTCGCCCTAATCTGATGTGATTTACAACTGATATCCAACAATACAATTCACTGGTACAAAAGGATCAAGTTTATACGTTCCTGGACGGGCTCAATGACTGGCTAGATAGCGTGCAATGTGACGTTCTCTAGATGAAACCCTTCCCAACCATGGAGTAGGCTTATGCTCTAGTGCGCTGGGAAGCCACCCGACAATCAGTGATGAAGCGAGGCGATGGTGATAGCATCTTCAATGCTGTTATGAGGTATAAAACTCGGACTCTATAGCTCGGATTCCTCAACCAAGGCTCCTGCCAAGCCCCGTGGCTCCGCCGACAGCCTGAAATGCTCCCATTATGGTGGCAACAAGCACACCAAAGACACCTGCTTCCAGCTACACGGCTACTCGGAGTGGTGGCACGAGTTACAAGCTTGAAAAAAAAAAGATGGCACAAAAAGTGCAGGAGGCTTAGGGAAGGTTGTCGGTGGTAAGGGAAGTATCAGGAAGGTGGCCATCGCTGCTGTCAAACCCGCTCTCTCCTTAATACCCATAGGAATTTTGACCCAAGGGAAGTCTGCTTCTTTCGGCAAGGTAAATTTATAAGTTCAAGATTTGTCCATGCTCTAGATAATGAAATATATGTTGCCCCAGACCACATCTGATTGTGGGGATGACATTTTTTTGGAAATTCTATACTAATGGCTTCGGGTTTGTTGGGTGAGGGGACAGTTGGAGTTTCCTGTTTTATCTTTACTGCTGTTACATATGTAAACAGAGATTCCTGGCTTCTTGACTCAAGAGCAACAGATCATAAAACTTTTGATGTAATGGATTTCTATGAAAAATCCTCTCCCCAACGTATAAATATTGCCAATGCTAATAAAAATTTATCTCTAGTCACAGGGGTCGGATCTGTGGCTCTTACTCCTTGTCTTCAATTGAAAAATACTTTACTTGTTCCCTCTCTCTCGCATAAGTTATTATCTATTAGCTAGATAACTATTAATTTGAATTGCATGATTCTTATGTACCCTACTTTTTGTTTACTCAGGATATTCTACGAAGGAGATCATTGGGTGTGGTACTAAGAGAGGGGGACTATACTACATGGATTCAGTATGGGCCGTGCAAATCACATGTATAATTTGCTGAGCAATAAGGAACACCAGATCTGGCTATGACATCGTTGCTTAGGGTACCCCTCATTCAGTTACTTAAGACATTTACTTCCTAATTTATTTTTCCAAACACAAGCGTGTGATCTAAAATATAATATTTGCATTTTAGCTAAGATTCATTGAGTTAGCTATCCTTTAAATTTGAATAAAAGTACTGTCCATTTTGCTTTAATTCATTTCGATGTATGGGGTCCTTCTCCAATATCATCCATTTCTGGCATCCGTTGGTTTGTAATATTCGTTAATGATTGTACTCGCATGATTTGGCTCTACCTGTTAAAACACAAGGATGAAGTATTCCCTGTGTTTCAATTTTTCCACACTATGGTTCAGATGTAGTTCTCTGCAAAGATTCAAATTCTTCACTCCGACAATAGTGTCGAATTTATTAACCAGCAATTTCAGAGATATTTTCAGAAACATGGTATTCTCCATGCGACCTCGTGTCTCCAGATTCCTCAACAAAATGGTATTGCTGAGAGAAAAAATCAACATATTCTTGAGACCGCTCGAGCCTTACTCTTTGGAGCCAATGTACCCACTCAATATTGGATTGACACAATTTCCACCGCAGTTCATCTTCTCAACTGCATGCCATCTAAGGTTCTTGAGTTTCAAACTCCCCTCCAAACCTTGTCCACTTACATTCCGCTTCCGACGGTCATGATGCTTCAACCCAAAGTCTTTGGGTGTGTGGCTTATGTCCATCTCCACAAGAATCAACGCACCAAACTGGAGCCATGTGCCCTCCGATGCGTGTTCCTAGGATACGAGATTCACTAAAAAGGGTATTGGTGCTATGATCCCATCACTTAGCGCATTTATGTGACCATGGATGTAACTTTTTTAGAATCCAATAACTTCTTTCCTACATCGACCTCCGATTCTTCGCTTCAGGGGGAGACACAAAGTAAAGCAACAAATTGGTTGAGCTTTGATTGGCGTGGGGATCAAAATAACGAAATAGTGGTTAGTGTGGAACCATCAAGGGACGATCCAATGCCATCAAAAACACCTCCCAGAATGATTGAAATTACTACAGACCCCTTCTCCGTACTGACAGACCTATCTCCTAAGAATACCCCTGAGGTAGGTAATCTCACTGCACCATCTCAAAATAGTATAAATATACATCTACTGGATATACTTTACCTTATAGGCACAATCGTGGCAAGCCGTCAAATTGATATTCGCTTGATATTGAGGAACGAAGGTCTCTACCAATTGCCAACTATGTCTCTACCAATGAACTATTTGAACCCCTTTAGAATTTTGCAAGGGAACTCTCCACGTGTCAGATCCCTACTAATGTCCAAGAAGTATTGGTTGATCCAAAGTGGACCTAGGCAATTAAAGAAGAAATAGAGGCCTTCTTAAATAACAAAACTTGGACTCTAGTCCCATTACCAGCAGGAAAAAAGATGGTGGGATGTAAATAGGTATTCTCCATCAAACATAAAGCTGACGGATCCATAGAATGATATAAGGTAAGGCTAGTCGCAAAAGGGTATACGCAGACTTATGGTATAGACTATCAAGAAACATTCTCACCAGTTGCTAATTTGAAGACAGTTAGAGTACTGCTGTCACTTGTAGCCAATCTTGACTAGTCTATACATCAGTTCGATGTCAAGAACGCCTTTTTACGGCGATCTCGAAGAAGAAGTGTATGTTGATACACCACCCGGGTACACAACATTCTCAAAAACTAAAGTTGTGTGTAAACTACAGCGCGCACTACACGGACTGAAACAATCTCCTCGAGCATGGTTTGGACGTTTCAGTCAGGCAATGGAGAAGTATGGCTACTAACAAAGTAACTCAAACTATACGTTGTTCCTAAAATGTCAGAATGGTAAGATAACAGTCTTGATAATTTATGTGGATGACATGATCATTACAGAAGATGATGAGGAGGAGATTGCTCACTTTTAAAATAGTTAGCAACGGGATTTGAAATGAAGAACCTAGGAGGACTCAAGTATGTCCTAGGAATTGAGCTCGCAAGATCTAAGCAAGGAATATTCCTTTCTCAATGGAAATATGTGCTTGATCTGTTATCAGAAGTTGGGATGTTGGAATGCAAACCGGTTGACACTCCAGTTATTCAAAATCACAAACTTAGAGAATTTCTGGACCAAGTACCAACTAATAAAGAAAGGTACCAAATATTAGTTGGCAAACTAATCTATCTTTCACACACTTGCCCAGATATTGCATACGCTGTGAGCGTTGTAAGTCAATTTATGCATAATCCTAGTAAAGATCACATGGAAGTAGTGATTCGAATCCTTCGGTATCTAAAATCTTCTCTAGAGAAAGGACTTATGTTCTCAAAGAACAATCACCTCGGAGTAGATGGCTACACTAACTCAAAATGAAAAAGTGGCAAGATATGAGTAGACAGGTATACAGATGCCGACTGGGTTAGAAATATTACAGACCTTAAGCCTACCTCAGGCTACTTTATGTTTGTTGGAGGGAATCTTGTTTTTTGGAAGAGTAAGAAACATAGGGTAGTGGCATTGTCAAGTGCAGAAGCTGAATTCCGTGGAATCACAAAAGGTCTGTGTGGACTCCTTTGGCTTAGAAACTGTTAACTGAGTTGGGCTTTACATCTACCACTGAAATGAACCTCTTTTGTGACAACAAGGCCACTATAGCCATCTGACATAATCTAGTCCAACATGATCGAACCAAACATGTGGAAGTAGACTGGCATTTCATCAAAGAAAATATTGAATCAAGAACAATCCTATTTCCATTTGTAAAGTTTGAGAACTAGCTAGCTGATATACTTACAAAAGTTGTATCAAGCAAGATTTCTACAATTCACTGGACAATTTGCGCCTCAGAGATCTATATACACCAACTTGAGAGGGAGTGTTGGCGTGAGCTATTTTCAAATATCATAACTCCAAATCCCAACAATTATTTACGTGACAAGTCAGAGCATTTAAGACAAATCCCAACAATTTGTTGGCTCCTAATTCCAACAACCAGTTGACTCCTAATCCCAGCAATTGTCAGTAACTGTTGGCTTATAATCCCAACAACTGTTGACTCCTAATCCCAACAATTGTTGTTAGAGGATCAAAAAAACTTGTAAATTTTTTTTATATAATCTGTATAAATCAGCATATAAAAGTATTGAAGAATTATACCTGAATATCTTCTCTCTCTTATTTTTGTCAATCGTGAGCACAAATTTTTAGAACATGTGCATCTTCAACTACGTTGACCATGAATGTTATATTTTAAGCAAAGTTGCTTCAGCAATTGAGGTTCTATTTTTTATATTTTAAGCAAAGAGCCCAAGCAGAAGGTAAGAAGAATTTGCTTCCGAACAAGAGTCAACGAGAAGGAATTTTTTGAGAGGCAAAGGCTATTTTGGATAATGAGATAAGAAAATTTTAAATAAAAATTGAAAGTTAAATAAAATATTTTTAAAATATTATTTTTTAATATTATTATTGCTTGAGATTTAAAAAAATTTAATTTATTTATTAAATTTTGTATAAAATTTTAAAAAAATTATAATAATGAATTGAGATGGGATGACATAGTTTCTGAATATAAATGATGTCAAATTATACTTGCTCATGATGGCCATGAGTTTCATTCACGAACTTCGAAATCATCATTCAGGTCCAGGGATAAGAGTTTGACACCATCTTTAGCTTAAATCTAAGCTTAGAATGGTCAGCATGGTGAGAAAGATATTGTGTTATAATATAATAGAAAAACAAAATTCTCTTACGACGAAAATTATACAAATATTCAAGAAATGTGAGACAAAATTGTGACACGCCATATAACTGTAAGTTACAACATGGTGCATCTATTCAAAGAAGCCCACCAAAATCATGATATTTGACGAGCAAGATCAAAACCTGTCTCTATAAGACGTTCCATAGACAATAAGGTAAGGTACAGTTCGAACAACAGTATCGATTGGTATTGCAAAGTTAACACCAGATGATGCTCCTGTCCCTGCAATTCAATAATAAACCAAAAGCATTCATAACTTTTGAACATATGTAGTTTTGCTTCGAGCATCTTTCCTTAAATTTGATTTCATCATGGAAAAGTATAAATCTTTCCATATATAGTTGTACAATTCATAATTTTCCAACACAACCGAAACCACCCCCCACCCCCCCCCCCCCCCCCCCACCCCAAAAAAAAAAAAATTATGCTATATACATTCGTGAAATGTACAAACGCCGTGTAGTCGTTTTGAAAAAGAGTAGGGTCCACTGTTAAAAAATTAACTTTTTTCATGTAAGTCCCAGCAACTGCGTGGTGCTTGCACACTCATGACTACAACTATCATTTCTCAAAAAAACAAAAAAAAAAAGAAGACTGGAGAAGGAGAAGAAGAAAGAACAATCTATTAACTACAAAAACATTCACTCACCTTTGCGAGTAAAAGTTGCTGTATTAACTCCAATGACATGGCCATGTGAATCAATTAATGGCCCGCCTGAATTACCTAAAAAGATTCCATCTGGATCAAAATGGTGTTTTTGTGCGTTGGTTTGACAGCAATACATGGCATTTATCCCTCCATTTTCCTGTTGAAATTTATGTTCTAATATTTTGGAACTCAACAATTACTTGATAAAACTGTTTATAGTTTGGCTTATGTTTAATTGTGCATTTATTATTTAATTATTCATGTGATGATTAGATCTACAAGTTATTCTGAAAATGATTTAGACGTATTTAGTAAGACTACAATGTGTAAGATCCTAATTATGATTGCTAGTAATTATGAGTTTTAAGTTCATAGTTAGTGAGAAAAGTTGGACATTTTATCTGCCTAATACAGAATCACGATGTTAGTAACTTACGTATTTTAAGTTTGTGGTCAGTGATAAAATCATACGATTTATAGGCAAAGACTCAAATATATTCATTATGATGATAGGTGTTGATCATATAAGGGTAATAAATATGTCGATATATTTAGAATATATTGAATAGGACTGTCATGAGTTTGCTCCTATTAAATTAGTATCAACAGAACAGGAGTATCATTAGTTTAGTCCTATGAGATAACTTTTCATTAACATATGAAAAGAGAAATATTTGAATCCCATTCGATTTAGGATAAGAATGAAAGAAACTCTTCCTATTTTATCAAAGTTAAAGAATAAAAGGATAAATCTTACGATTAGGATATGCTCCAAAGAGTAAAAAGACTAGAATGATCATTCCATGATGAAAACAATCAAATACAAATGGCTCATGTGATGATGTGGAGCGCAAACAATATTGGTCTTCACAGACATCTTTTTGTTCTTCTTTAAATCTTGAGATGAATGATTGTGATATTGGAAAAAGGTAGTCACTTTCAAAGATTGAAAGAAGGTTGTAAGAAGACAAGGCTCTGTTACAGCAATGGAGAAGGGGAAACGAGATCAAGTGCTGATTGCTACTGGGTAATGGCTCATCGTTTTCAGAGTATATAGCTAATTCTAGTGGTCTGATTTTACAATCCCTCATTAATTAATAACAAAAAGCAACTGCTGCATTTAAAAAAATGAGTATGCTTTTTCAAAGTTAACAAATTCTATATGATGGGCTTAAAAGCATTGCATAAGTTGATATGATCTACTTATAAAAAGAAAAGGAGATGTCTATCAAGACTTCTAACATATCTGAAAGGAGAGTGTAATTTACCGGCGTTGATAGCAGCATCTGTTTGAATAGCTCCTCGAATAGCACTTCCATTTGGGGAAGGTATCTCCCTTCCTAATCCACTGACTACCTGCACGATTCAAAGTAACCGGTATATAGATGCTGGGTTTTTTTACTACCAATAACCTACTGGGTTGAAATATGTAAGCTAAATACACTAGAGGGCCCACATTAAAAGGGGAAAATACATTTTCGACCCCAACTAATAAGTGTTTTGCACCCTAAACAACTAAAATTGACACATTACACCATCAAACTACAGCCAGTTATCAAACAGAACCTTTGTTAACAATTAGGATTGTGCCATGTCACCTTTTTTCACCATCTTAGTGGCCAGACCTAGACAGAGCTGTTTGACAAAAAGTTATAGTTAGAGCATCAAGGATGCAATTTGTCAATTTTGATAGTTTGAGGTATAGTGTAACTTGTATCCATCCATAACTACAAAGTGTGTCTTGATAATTATGTGAGAGAACAATTTCAAAGCTAAACTATTTCTTGAAATTAGATGAGATGAATAAAATAAACATTCTCCATTGACAATTCAAAGTACTCGAAAACATTAAAACATGGTTGAATAACTAATTGAAATAGATAACGAGCTAAGTTGAAATATTAAATGGTTTACTACTACCTACTTGTTCTCAAAATAATTCTTGACTGATATTAAATGCATACAAGTCATATCGCAGAAATTTACCCCAGTTGTCAGTGTGTTCTCATATCCGTAAGGATTTCCAATGGCAAAGCAGCTCTGACCCACAAGTAAATTTTGTGAGGTGCCAAGAACAACAGGCTTTAATTCATAACCTTCAGCATCAACCTGCACGTGATATTAGTTTAGGCATCACAAAACAATTGCTTTATTGCAAAGAGCAGCATGTTTGATTAATTATATATGGAGATGACATTACTTAAGATACCAACGCATATATATTATTTTAGTCACTGTGAAAGTGACTAATCCATAAAGTTGAATGGCAGTCTGTCCTATCTTCCACCAATACTTTAAGGGCTAGTTTGGGTAGTAGAGTATTATTCATTATTTAATTATTATTCTTCACCTACTTTTCACTACTACTAACTACTATTCATTACTATTCAATATTATATCATTACATTTTCATTACTATTCACAAAATATCCGAGATCACCTTACTACCAAAACGTAACCTAAAAAAATAACATCAATCCCAGCAAAGCTAGGTTACCATCCTATAGGAGCAATCTTGTTGACTCCAAGAAACAAGGCAGACAATGGCATCAATTGCTGATTCTGTGATATTAATCTAATATTTTTGTTGGGGTGCCAGTTCAACAAACTGAACAAAATAATAATGATTGCATGCAATGTGATGTTTTACAGTTAGAGTTGTCTGTCTGGCTGCAGCTAGGTGGTCTTTGTTTAGACACTTTGTAATATTCAACCCAAAAGGTCTTCATGTATCAGATCGAACCTACTTAAGGTTCCATACGGTTTAGAATGCTAGCCAAGCTTGGATTCAAATTTAACAAGCTCCAAGGAGGGTTAGGTCTCTTCTTGTTTTTCTCAAGAATGATAACAAAGAAGCCTCTAATTGGGCCAGCCCTGAGTCAAATCCAAGTAGCTTGGGGATCTTTAAAACATTGATAAGACTTAGAGAACATGCACCAAGTAGCTGGAGCTTGGCTTTAAAGGTGACCATGTATTCATTATCTGTTAACAAGTCAATCTTCATAGCTTGTTTTCAAAATAAAGTTCTGCTTGGCTCTTGCATCTCATGAAAATCCCCAATGAGACTCTTAACAGCCCAATTTTAACCCAAGCTTAAGTTAAGAAGCTTGGTTCATTTCACAACCATACTCCTCATGTTATCGCACACGGATTAATTAGCATAACTGTTAATACGGATTTTGTTGGCTTGGATTAGTGTTGAAGTATTTGAGTTTGAATAGGATAGGATTTTATCTTATCATTTAAGTTTTTATTTTGGAATGAATGTAATTTAAACTATGGGACTAATCCATAGTAATTTGAGTCTATTTAGAAGTCTTGAGAATTAGTTAAAGTTGCTAAAATATTGAATTTCAAAATCTGGAAATTGCCCAATCAGAAGACAATTTGAAATCAAAATGCTACAGGAATTTCGGAAGACTGTTAGCAACCTGTTAGCAGAAGGACTCTGATGAAGGACGACCTGTCAGCACATACAATCCAGCAACACACTTTTGGATAATCTATTTAAATCAAGTTAGATTGTCACCCTATCAAGGGTTTTCGGCCAGAATTGATATTTAGAGATCTTTGAGAGCCGTTTCAGAGAAAAAATAGTGGAGAATTTTCTCGTGATTTTTATACATTTGCGAGTGTGATTTTGTTCAAGATTTGAGAGACTCGTTGATTGGTGATTGGATTTCAGCCATTGAAGGTTTTAGGAGAAAAGACGATAGATTGAAGATCATTAGAAGTTCTTACTGCTACTGCGGTAGAAGACAAACGGGTTATTTGTCTGGTTAAGTAAGAGAGTCAATTGATAAAAATTTTGTAATTGAATAACTTGCTTATAAACTGATTTTTATCTAATAAAATTGACTTTTCTAGGTCAATTGCCTCGTAAGGTTTTACTTTTGAAGAGTTATTCAAAAGGTTTCCCTTCGTAACCAATTGTTGAGTTATACTTGATAATTGATTTATTGCATATATTTAATTGTTTATATATTCATACGATTGAGATCTAACCAATTTGATTGAGAAAATTGATAGGTAGTATTCGGCCATCCATGGGTACTTCGCTATTTGTTTGACAGATCATTTACCCCTGCTGTAGTCAATTTCAATATAATCATGCTGAACCTCCCACAATCAAATCCTATGGCATGTGGGGGATTTTTCTTTTTTTTGTGGGGGGGGGGGGGGGGGGGGATTGCATAAAGAAATTTACATCTTCTTTACCATTTACATGGGGCCAGCATAGTTGTCACAATAAACAGTGGGAATAGGATAAGTTTATGTCGTCTAGCATTAGTTAATTTTTGTATCAAGTAAAAAATCAGTTCATGCATTCAAATGTTCAAAATAAAACATAATCTGGTTATGCAGTGAACACTAATGAGGAAGGATAGCATATGCATTTCAAAATGCTATGCCCAAATATAACAGTAACTTCATTTTTCCAGCTAAATGATCATGATACTTGCTTATAGGCCTTTTGAATATTTATTGCAGCATGATATATTCAATTATTTTAATCAAGAAATAAAATCTAAGCTTTAGTTGATATAATCCACTTTTGAGCTATGAAGACTACCTCATTATGTTATGTTTCACAGAGGCTGACAGTAACGAATACAATTATTATGAAAGCTTCCATTGGATGGCCAACTCACTCTATATTCTTAAGCTTTAGTTGATATAATCCACTTTTGAGCTATGAAGACTACCACATTATGTTATGTTTCACAGAGGCAGACAGTAACGAATACAATTATTATGAAAGCTTCCATTGGATGGCTAACTCACTCTATATTCTTTTTTAGGATAGTCTGTGCAAACTGAGAAGGATTATGAAACATTTTCCTTAGACAGTTAAGTGAGCAACCATTTTTGTTATCGGGTCCCTATATTCTAACTAAAAGTTCACTGCTTGCACCATGGCCCTAGCCATTACCTCAATTATCATTTTTCTTGGTACCCACATCCCACACCCATTTTTATAATAAGTACCCACATCCAGCACCTGAAATTTGTTTGGAAGAAACCGGCCACACATCTCACATCCTTGGCATTTAAAGCTTGGGAAGCCTATTAAGGTTCACATAGATAATTTTTATAACAATGATTGTTTTTGTGATTAAAATGCAGGACAAGACTTTACTGCTACACTCTTATCTCAGAAGAAAAATGAAAATATGACCATCCAAATGGGTAACCTTATCAGAAGCATTTCGACGCCTCTAAAATCATAGGCAGTTCTATTTATAAAAAAATAAAAAAATAAAAGCAATGAATTAATTAATTATTTATAATGTCACTAAGTCTTTCGTAACAGTGTTTTAAGCCCTATTCTGAATGAGGTAAGTTATGGAATATACCATAAATTGATTCCAGTTTTTTCCCAGTGAGAAAGTATTTGTCCACATTAATGATGAGATCAAAATAATAGCAAAGAAAATACTCTATAGTTTGACTGAATACCTTAAGGATAGCCAGATCATATGATGGATCAACACCAACAATCTTGCCTTCCCTGTAAAAGCCATTGCCTTTTGCATCTACTAGATAAACCTGTAAAAAATGCACCAAGAAAACATTACCACTCAGAGAAAGAGGGGGTATTACCCTGGATCAAAAATAACAACTTTATTTGGTGCACCCGCAACCATTTTGGGAAAAGAAAAGAACCAAAAGGAAAACCAATAAGAACTAAAAGGAACTAAAACCTTACAACGATGTGAACCACTCCCATCTGTAGCCAATTTTGCTACAACATGGTAGTTTGTAACCTGTCATATACAAAAAGGAAAAGTGAATCTTCTTGATAACACTGGAGGGAAACCCCATAAGTTTTAAGGAAAAAATATTAAATTGTGCTGATGAGTATGCATATTCCTAACTTATATCTACAATTCAAACTTACAGCATACCCCCCATCTTGTAATTTTCTCACAACAAGCATAAATTCAGGTGCACGTGTAACTAACAGCAGAAACTACGAGAGTAAGATTTCATAAATTTATTATTTCGTATAATTATTATTAAATTTTCTTCAGGAATGAAAAAGTATATCAAAATTTCAAGTCCTTCAGGGAAGTTAAATATTCAACTCTACCTAGATGCCGCATGATGTTTTCTTTTGCCCAATATGTAAGATTTCTATAGGGAATCCAGATATCAGCTCAGAAAAGAAAGACTGCATGACTACCGAACTTAGCAGATAAAGAAAAAAAAAGAAAGAAAAGAAATTGCATATAACACTACAAGGGAATGCTTACAATGTGACCAAACTTATCCCAAATGAAGCCTGAACCTGTCCCTTCAACTTTTGCATTTTCATTGTCAATAAGATTGACATCGGCAGAAGAGGTGTTGGGGATTTTATCAATTTCAAGGTCTTTAATGAAGACAACGGAAGGGGAAGCTTCCTGCAATAATTCAAAAGTACCTATGTCAGTTAAAGTAACATATGCCAGCTAAAAAATATACCCCAAAAATCATAAAGATAGAATAAGAAAATTAATCAACATCAGCAAATTTTTAAGACAGTAATTTCTCTAGGACAACCATTATTATCAATGCAGATGTTTCTCCAGGTGCTGCAATACTTATTGACTGCTAATTCAAATGACAACAATTAAGGTCCCCTTTCTCGAAATGCTTGTGCCTATTATATAAAAAGGCAATTAAGCAGCAGATTACACAAGCGAGGCAGCATATGGGCAACAAAAATAACGAAAAAACTTCCTAACCCAGATGCGAATTAGTCATGAATGTTGCTCACAACCGCGAAGAGAGAATACACACACACACACACACACACACACACACACACACACACACACACACACACATATCAAACTGTTTCGATCACTGATTTTAGAAACCAAATGGGGAAAAATTAAATTTCCAGGAAACACAAAATAAAAATCAGCTTGAGAGCACCATAAAAACAACTGCAGAGAGAAGAAAAAGTGTGAGCCGGAGAGTAAGAGACCTGGAAAAGTTGCACTGCCCGGTCTTCTTCTTGCTGAAGCTCATCCAGTTGTTGCTGTTGGGCAAGTGCAAGGTGAAACGAAGGCGGTGATGAGGAACTAAGAGTGTTAAAATTGAGAAAGGAAGCCACTAAAACGCTTGGACCAAATACTATAGCCCTCCGCTTTGTCGGGTGGTGGCTTTTCTTCTCTGAAGAATTTGAGGAAGTGGCATTAGTAGTTGTGTGAAATGGAGAAGAGTTTACTGGCCGCAGAGAACCCAACACCATCACCATGTTACTTCGGTTCTTACACGAGTTTCCAACGGCCCAACTAATAACTGTTTCTTTCTCCCCTTTATTTTCTAGGATAAAGTAGGCTGCCCCGGCCACATGGTTTGATCCGAACATAAAGCTAATTTTATTTTATTATTATTTTTTTCAGTAAAAAAGAGAGGCGGAGACAACTAATTGTAGTTATCTTCTCTAGATGTGATTATAGAACTCATCTTATGGTAGAATGTTTGGTTTAAGTCATAGTTATAATCTGATGGACAAGTCATCACCACAATCCTACCAAATGGTTAACCAGTCTAAAGTCCATCTCATAAACTCTTAGTTAGCCCCTACTTTCACAAGTGGTTTTGACATATGCCTAACTCGAATTCCTAACCTCGATGTTATGGAATACTAGTTCGTACTCACTGAACTTTCATTTTAATAGTCGAACATAAAACGTTTGGTCGTCTTAAATCAATTCCATAACAACAAAATCTAGATAATTTGAGCTTTAACTTATTTAAGGTAAATGCTTTAATCATAAATAAAATTAAAAAAATTAAATTTACAAGTTAAGGCGATTGAATTTGAACATGAAATTGTAAAATTAATTTTATGATTAAGTAGAGCATCAATTTTTAAATTTATTTTTAAAATTCTTTTATGTGGTTGTATCATTTCTCTTTATTTAATTGAATTAGAAGAAATTTTGATTTGAGATTGAAGTTGAAAAAGTGAAAAAAATTGACTGAATTAAGAGATCTTGTTTGACAAGCGCTTAACGTAAAGTTTGCTTTATTAGTTTTGTTTTTTTTTTTTGATTAAAGTGAAATGCTTCATTCAACCACACAAAAGGATACAAGTTACAAATGTTGTGGTGTGATACACAGATCCACTACGCCTTCAGGAAGAAACAGAGCTTCCTTAGCCAGTGTATGAGCACACACTTCTGCCTCTCTGGGCAGCATATTCAGTGGAGACTGACTTTTGTTGGAAGATGGAGTTGGTATCCATCTGTCCTGCCTAATCAATGTCTGTTTACCATCTTCAATTCTCATCATAGATTCCTTATTAATCAAAGGTCTTGCTGAACAAATACTACGCCATATGTATGAAGGACACACTCCTAATTCTGCTTCCATATTTAGATTTAGGAAAATATTTCAATTTTAATACCTGAGCTGCCAAAAAATCCGGGAAGTGAATGATTCTACATGCTTGCTTAGCTAGCAATGCTGTGTTAAAACTTTCAAATTCTCGAAACCCTAAACCACCAGCATTTTCTGGTTTGATTCCAAGAAACCCAATGTACCTTGCTCTCTTTTAATGCTGCCCCCACCAGTAATGAGACATCAGATTATTCAGTTCATTGAGAAGGACTTTTGGCAACTTAAACACTCCCATACAGTATGTTGGTAGAGCTTGGACAATTGCTTTCAGTAGGACTTTCTTGCTAGTATGTGAGAGTAATTTATTTTTCCAGGAGCTGAGTCTACTCCTCACTTTTTCTAAGATGCCTCTGAATGCCTGAAATCTGGACTTTCATACAAGAGCTGGTAATCCTAAGTAATTTTCGTGGGTATCTGTTGCTCTGTTCCCAGCCATACCTTCAATATAATCCTTTACATCCTGTTTAGTATTTGCACTAAAAAAACATTGAGGTCTTAGCCTTGTTTTGTTTTTGACCAGATCCTCTTTCATTTAGGCCTAATATCTCAATTATTTGTGCTTACTCAAAAGCATTAGCACGACAAAATAAAAGACTATCATCTGCAAAAAATATATCAATTATTAGATTTTTGGTTTAATACTTATGCTATTTAGATTGACATTTGGATTAAATTCTTATGATATTTATATTTAAAATTATTCATATTTATTATTTGGAGTCTAAATCTGGACTTTCACACCATTTTAATTAAATTATTATTATTGAGATCGAGAATTTAAAATGATATATAGGCTCTGTTTCTGCGAGCTTCTTGTATTAACAAACAAATAAATCATATGGAAATTCTTTTGAAACCGCGAAGAGGCACATCATTCTCACTATCTTTGCAACTCATATCAATCATGAGGACATTGGTGAATCTTTGACGATCAAGTACGGTTGTTTTCCATAGGGCTAATTCAAGCCTAATGTATGCTAAAAAAATTATTATTATTATTATATAATGTAACATTCAAATTCTGAGGGCAAATGAGAGGGTGATTAAGAGATCTTAATAGATATATATATATATATATATATCATATGGAAGGCATAATAATGCATTCAAAAAGAAAAAAGCATTATATATAATGTAATTTCTAAACAAAGCCAATTAAGCAGGTGAAACCATCTAAATAGATGTCTATGTCACTAATGCATTATGCATAACACATAATGCATGTAAATTCATTTTTATCATTATCATCATCATCATTATCATAATAAAAGATGTTTACCTCATGAATGCAAGAACGAGGTCAACTAAACAAGTGAAAGGATCTTAAAAGATGTTTACCTCATGAATGCATTATGCATAACACATTAATTTTTAGTCTTTACAGATAATCTTATTGTTAAGGACGTATTCTACAGTTCAACCTTTCGAGTTCCCAATCGACCAGAACCTGTAAACACAAAAAGAAGGATGGTCGGGATCCGAGACCGCTCTGATATTTAACTTAGTATATGGAATGTGAATCACAAGGTTTCGTAAGGGATATGACAAAACGTACATTTTTCGGATTTAATCAAGTCTTATTTATAGGTTGTTACATGTGTTTTCCCTGGGAGGCGATTTGAGGAAAAAGATTTATTGGCTGAGATACCATTCGATCGTCATCCCAGAGAAGGATAATCTGATCCAATCTGTCTCATCCTTTGAATCAGATTTTTTCGATCAATGTTTAGTTAGGTCCTTCTGAAGGGTAACATTAAATACAGCCCCATCTTTATCCAGCTCGGTAATTAATGTGGCGTGTTCATGTCATTTTTGCATTTAAGTGAGGGAATATATCAGAATGACAGGAGTCTGGCCATTTATTAATGCGAGAGTGACCCTGACATGAGAGGGATCCGTACATTGTGCTTCCAACACAATCTTGTCTCTGACATTAACGTATGATCGAGACTACCTCGTCCCTTTCTTCTTTTGTCGTAGTAGTTTGTGATTCGGATTTTCTCTGGTTTCGCCATCTCCAGCCGGGTCTGAGCCTGTGCTATTCGGGTTTGGACCATGGGCTTCGAGTCCAACTCCTTTCTGGCTTTGGCTTGTTGCTAACTCTCCTTTCACTTATAGTAAAAAAAATCTATTCATCATCTTTTTTCTCATCATAATAAATAATTTTTAATTATCTAATGTCACATAATGAGATGATGAGATTGGGATGATAAGAAAAATAATGATGAATAGTATTATTCATCTTGTATTTAGGCCGGTTCATCCAGACCGGATTTTACTCGACCTAGTTCTAAAATCTTCTTTATTTTTAAATAATTTTAACATTTTCACTTAAAAGGTTCAAGAAAATTCTGAAATTGAAATTTGAATTTTCGGATTTGAAATCCGGATAAATAGGCCTACTTGTATACGTGACTAGCAAGAAGTTTTCCTACTCCCTCTCTACCTAGCTAGAAATTAGTAGGGGCGCAAAATTTAGTTTTTTCCATTGATGAAAAGCAAGTCCCGAAAATAGGTATTGTGTCTGAGAGTTTTCATGGAAATTTAAACAAGTCTCTTTCATTTTGCTGTAATTGTGAAAAGCGACTTTATATGCCTGCAATTATGCAGAAGGGGTGGGTGGGGTTGGTTTAAATATTGTAGACAAACTGAAGGAACCCCTTTTTCCTCATTAGACGTAACTTGATTTTGCAGAAGCCACCGGAAAAAACTATTTTTCTTTATCCCCCAACTCCCCCAAGAAAACACCTACTTTACTACGATTTTTCAGAACATAAGATAGTTACAAAACTATGTACCATGCAGTAGCGGAGCCATACATTTGTTTGAAGGGGACAAGTAAAATTAAAATTATTATAAAATATTTTTTTTAATAATATTTAATGTCTTATCATGTTATAAAATCATTTTATTTATGTGAGATGTATTTTATTTTTAAATCAAATATATTTTATTTTTAAAATTAGACTTATAAGTAATTAATTTATAAGATAAAAATAATTTTGTAGAGGAATCAAGATAATTTTTTAGAAAGGAGACCAATACAAGATAAGATTAATAAATCATAAAAATTAATATATACATATATATTTTTTTCAAAACTAATATATATATATTAAAAATCATAGGGGTAGGGGGCGATGGCCTCCCCTGCCATGCCCTTATGTAGCTTTTTCCTCATCATCCAAGAAACATGGAGCAAAATTTATAATGGAAATCCGGCATATGTTCTTTGCAATAAAATTTGAGAAGCAAAAAATTCTCACTAGCACTGGAATATTACCCATTTTGGGCGCATACAACACAACATCCAGAAAATAGAGACAAAACCCACCTTAATTCAAAGTAGTCTAGTCCGCCAAGCCACTGGAGCATACAGAGAGAGAAATATCTCCACCACCAGATGGCAAGAACAATTAAAATGTGAAGAAATTTTGTAGAGGCGAAAATCAAGAATAAGTAGGCTCACAACGACAAACCTTAATACAAAGTTTTACCACTTCAACAACCATCCGTAGAAGAAGAAATGGAATTGACACAATCAAACTCGGACCAGGAAATTAGACGTCGAACCAAGATATCATTGAAGCAACCTTTGTCAACCATTTCAAGTCTCTATACACTTCATCAGCACCAACGTTCCCAGCCAACTTGGAGAATATTTTTGCAAATCAGATCTCAAGACAAGCAAATGACTCACTAATCTCATTGTCTTTGGAAGATGTAATTTATGGAGCCCTTAAGTAAATTCTCAACCACAAAGCTCTAGGATCAGACGGTATGACAACTCTAATCTATAAACACTACTGGAATATTATCAGAGTAGATGTGATTGCAGCAGTCCAAAATTTTTTTAGGAGTGGCAAACTCCTAAAACAATTAAATCACACTCATATCACACTAATTCCTAAATTAGCAAATTTAGTTTCCCCCATCACTGACCGATCAGTCTAACCAATATGATTTACAAAGTCATCACCAAAATCATGGCTAATAGACTGAAGAGAACTCTCCCAGACATCATCTTTCATTTCCAAATAGCTTTTGTGCCGGGACTTAATATCAAGGAAAACAACATTATAGCGCATGAATTTTTTCACCACTTGAAGCACCACAAAGGGAAAAATGGTCAAGTAGCTCTAAAGCTAGATATGGAAAATGCTTTTGACATAATAGAATGAAACTTTCTTTTTATAGTTATGAAAGCATTGAGGTACAATTCAACTTGGATAAACCTCATAAAGGAGTGCAATGGCTGCTTTCTCGATTTTAATTAATGGTTTTCCCTGACATTTTTTCAAAGAATAAAGATGTCTATGTCAAGGAGATCCAATCTCACATTTTCTGTTCATATTGTGCACATTAAGTCCTCTCAAGACTATTAGCTCGCTCTAAATCGGAAATGCAACTGGAAGGTATAAAAATATGTAGAGATTGCCCCACAATATCTCACCTCCTCTTCATAGATGACCTCATCATATTCGGAAAAACAAAAGAAAAATCAATCAATGCCATCAAGCAAGTGCTAGAAAAATATCAAGTATGGTGCAGTCTAAGAGTAAATCAAAGCAAATCATCCATCTTCATCACTCAGCAAACTAGCAGAGAAAAATAGAGGGCTATCCTAGCCAAGCTACCTTTCAAAACGTCAACCTCGCGAATGAAATATTTGGGAATTTAAACAAAATCTAGTCGTTCGAAAAAGGAGGACTACAAAGAAATGCTTGATAGAATCAACAAAAAACTTGAAGGCTGGAAATCCAAACTCCTATCACAAACGGGTTGGACAATGTTGATTAGAACAGTAGCAAGTTCCATCCCAACATACCAGATGTCAACTCATATGCTCCCAAAATCAACTTGTAGGTCTCTCAATAAAAGCTTCAACATTTTTTGGTGGGGATATACAAAAGATCAAAAGCACAAATTATGCCTGAAATCATAGAAAGCCATCTGCAAATTAAAAAAAAGAAGGATGCTTGGGACTACGCACGATGAAAAATATGAATGAAGCTCTTTTAGTAAAGACGGGATGGGAACTCAGTCACCAAAGCAATGGAATATAGCACAAACTTCTTTTTCAAAAATATCTAAAAACCAGCACATTGGCGGACACAAGGAAAAAAGTAATGGACTCAAATCTTTGGAGAGGCATCTTGAAAATTCGACCACTACTGGAAAAATGTATGTGCTTCCAAGTTCTTAATGGTTGCTCTATTAGAGCTTGGCTTGATCCCTGGATACCCCACCCTGAGAAATTTCAAACCCACCCCCATAAATCCAACAACCACATACTCTCATTCTTTAAAGGTTTCGGATCTAAGAACCATTGCAAATGACACCTGGGACGTCCCAAAATTGCAATCCCTTTTCCATCCTGATACTGTTGCAAAAATCCAAAAAATAATTTTGCCTCTTTCTTCAAATGGGCAATATCGACTTAGTTGGACCAAAACTCGAAATGTCAAGCTCATGGTGAAATTGACTTGTCACCTCACTTCCAATATAGTAAATGCCAATTAGTCTGACAAATGGATTGTTCCCTAGGAAAAAATTTGGACTCTCAAAACTCATGATTGACATAAGCTTCTTCTCTGGAAAATCCTTGGGAATATCCTTCCAACAAAGGATCGTTTAAAAATTTTCATTCCAGATATAGAATCGCTTAACTGCCCTCTATGTGAAGAGAAAGAAGAATCACTTCTCCACATCTTCTTCGAGTGCCCTTTTGCAAGGATTCTTTGGAGTCAAAGCAATTGGCCACTCAACCTCTCTTGCTTGTCCATCTCCTCAATGAGCAACTGGCTTTCTTTTATCTTTAACCCAAAATAGAAACTTGGTCTTTGAAACAATGATGTTCACCACTTCCAAACTTTTGCCACACTCATTTTAGATTTCATTTGGAGACCTAGAGATGACTGCATTCATAAAAAAATTGATCTTTCTCCCATTAGAGCCTCCAAGCTATTGAACCTTTCTTTTCAAGAAATCGTAATGGCACATGGCAAGAAAAAAACCAAGTGGAAAAGGCTTGGCAACAACCTCCTAAGAATATCATAAACATAACCTTTGATGCCGTAGTCAGAAATTCTTTCTCTACAACTATTGCAGTATGTAGAAACTCACAAGGAGAAATCTTGCAAATCTGGATGGAGAAGACATCCACAACAATACCGGTCATTGCGAATCGGGCAAATTTGGCGATAAACTTGGCAAAACACCAAAACTTTCATGGCATCACAATAGAGGCGACTCTCAATTGGTAATCTCATCAATCCACGGGAATGATGATGTTTGGCAATTATCCACAATAGTAGAAGACATTGTAAAAGCATTGCAAACAAATCCAGGACGGAGCTACAAAAAATGGATTGATCTCAAAATTGGCTTGCACATTCTGTAAGGCCCGCTGCCAGCCCAAGCCCGTTTAAAGAGACCCGGCCCAGGCTCCCTAGAAACGGCGTCGTTTTCGCCCAGGTAAGTAACCCTCCCCGCCCCTTTTCTCTCATTCTTTCTTTCTTTTCCTTTCTTTCTTCTCTTTCCCCTGGGCGGCAGTTTCTCCCCTGTTCTTCATCGCCTCTTCCTCACGCCCACTCCCCCACGTTTTTGACAGTTACCGCGAGCTCATCAGAAACCGCAACGAAATATTTTCCTCTCCCTCTCATCTTTCGGCATTTGCAGTTGGGTTTGGTTCTCCTCTCTTGCGCCGAGCTCCCCTGTTTTTTTCGTTCACCGCTTGATCTCGCCGGTAAGTTTTTCTCTTAATCCCCTAGTGTATTTCGAATTTCTTCTATCCAAAATGAGATGTGGATTTGGGGTTTTAATCACTTAAAAACTTGGTTAAATTTCATTGTTTATAGTCGATTTTTTGAGGAAGCTGGAAAGCAATCTCGGCCTCTGTTCTCTGGCGGGTTGCCTTCGATTTCTGGTAAGAACTTCTACCTTTTTTCTTGAGACCAATTGGAAGCTCGTATGCTGGTTACGCATCATATTTTTATGTATATGTTGGCGGTGGTTTTGGGTTTTGGATGATTAGTTGTGGAACCTTGTGTGGATTGAGGAAAATCTGATTTAATTGAATGTATATATATCCAGTTGAGTACTTTCTCTATACCGAAATATTTATGGAGTTATATTCTCTATTTTCCAAATCCATTTTTGAAGGATTTTTGTAGAGGTTCAAGGGTTGGTTGTCTAAATTTCTTTTTGTTGTTTTGGTGCTGTCGATGAGTTGTTTGGAGCGTGTTGGGGGTTGATACAGGATGAAGGAACATGATTTTGAGTGTTGAAATTTTGTAGCTTGTGAAGTGCTGTTGAAACGCATATAATAATACTCTGTTTGGTGGCTAACGGTATATATTGAAGAAATCATTTTTGTGGTATTTTGGGGTTTTGAGAAAAACACATGGTAAGCTGGAATGATGAATAGTTGCTGAAAATTTGTGGGTTTGGAAAATAGTCGTCGAGTGTTTTCGATACTATATTTGTTGGGTTGCTGGAAACTGTGAATTTTTAGACAGGCATTGTAGTTAACTTATAATTTATGATTTTAGGCCTTTGGAGTGTTCATTAATATAAAGGAAATTTTTTTTATGTATAGGTGACGAAACTCTTAGCGTTGAGACTCAAAATTTTGATTTTTCGCTACAGCAGTCAGGTAAGCGGGGTTCGTATACTCGGTTTTATACCAAAAGAGGACTGAGGTTGACTTTTAGAAATTTTGTGCTTTTTTTAGTTATGAAATGAGAGTTTGAGAAAAACCAACCTCAGTCGATTGTTTGCATTATTCATGACACTTACATAAAAGAAGGAAAAATATTTCAGATATGCATTGTATAGACATGAGCTGCTTTTTTTTTTTGTCGTGTTATTTTCTAAAATGTGGAAAGAACATTTTTGCCTATTTGAGAAAAATTATGCCTTGATTGTGTTGACTATGTTTTAGTTACATAAGTTTTATTCTGAAAATAGTTTGGATTTATGTGTCTTTAATAACCTGAAAATCTTTGGCACAGTATTCTAGTTAGTATTTTGACTTTATCTCTGCTTGGCTCTGCTTTGCTCTGTATTTGCTCTGTTTGAATTTGGTACCAATTTCCTATCTCTGAGTGCACCCACTTTGGAAACAAAGTGGTTTATTGTGGGCTTTCCTATGTGCACACTCAGAGCTCCGAGAACGAATAAGGGAAAGTTCCACCTCTGTCTCTGCTTGGTTTGGCCACCGGGAATTGCACAACCCTACCACGGGGGTTAAACATGGTCTTTGCTTTGTGAGATGCTCCGTTTTATATAGTAATAATACTCAGTTTTGTTATGCCAAAGTACTTTATGATTTAATTTGTCTTGAAAATCATTTGTTCCTTTTATGCATAATTATGCTTTGTTCCGTACTTTATTTCTTGGTAAATGCTCATGTTTACACGCTTGTATAGGTTTTTCGCTTACTGAGTTGTGGAAAAACTCACCCCTCTTATCTCATATTTTTTAGATAATTTGGATGTTCCATCAGAGGACCAAGAGTAGAGTCTTGATCAAGTTTAAACTGTTAGAGTCACAGGCTAGATGGGGGAAAACAATTAATTAATTAATTATTTTTTGGGTTCTAGTTCATTGGATTTATAGAATGTCAATTATTCTTTATTTGTTAAGCTTTTTGGGAGAATGTGAACCCCCCTCATTTATAATTTATTCATATTCTTTTATTTATGACTTGGTGGACTTTGTTATATGGATTGGGTTATGAAAAATACTTTTATTTTGAATATGGTCGGAGACCTATTATTTATAGTTGAGGATGGATTACACCAAACAGGTGGAGTTTCGTGACCCCCTTCGAGTACGGGGCGTTACACATTCAGTTGTGTAGTGGACCGCTACAAACTCTTAAGTTTAGTAGCATTCCATTCGTTATTATCCCTGATTGTATCTTAATATAGATTGTGGCAAAGATCCACCCTGAACCATGTATTTTTTCAATATATATCTACAAGCTTGTTTAGAATATATATATATATATAGCTTAACAAATTAATTGAATTTGTATTCAAATTATGAAAGATATTAGCATAAAAATCTTATCAAAAAATTATATTATTGTAAGTTGGTATGTTGTTAATACTAAATAAATTAGGAGCGTGGATGGTAAAATAAAAAATATTTATGTTATAACTTGGTCCATAGTAAATCGTAAATGGTGCATTAATTACAAATGATGGACTTGTAAGAAGCTGTAGAAGTATTATGTAGTGGACTTGATCTGATAATAAGTTGCAACTTAACATATATATCTTAAGTTAAAACTCTTTTTTTTTTTTTTTAAATTTAAAATTTTTAAAAATTCTATCAATGTTTATTCCAAACGTATCACGATTTTGGAATCATAATAGCTTTGAGATTAGGTAAATAGCCCCATCTTGGATGTTTGCATTATCATGCAATCTTATTCACAATATACGAGGAATTCAATTAAAAAAAGGGTACAGCCCCACCATTCCACCCAGGTGGGGTGGGCAACCCCACCTCCTCCCCGTCCATGCAGAGGTGGGGGGCTCCGTATCCCGCTACCTCAATCTTTTCCATCCCACTCCTATATGGGGAGGCGGGCAACTCCATCCCCCTTATGTGGGGGTGGGGCCCTCATGACCGCTTTGCATCTGGCACCGATAGCAGGAGTAGGAGGTGGGGAAGGCCTAATCCTGCTCGGCATTTCCCTCACCTCGCTCCCACTTATATATATATATATACACACATAAAGATGTATTTATATATATATATATATTAATATTTTACAAATTGTGTAAATATAAATATATATTATAATTTGTTAGACTTGTAAATAAGATTGTATATGCATTGCATTGACCTTCTAACTAACTTTTATATAAGAAGCCCATAAAATACTAAAGTCCCACATTGCTAAGTGTGAAACTTGTATTATAAAGATAATCTATAAAAGAGTCACTTTATTACGCTACAACTTACACAAAATATGCACTTGTAAATTTAAAAACTATATACTTTTTAAAATATATTCATATATTCTAATTTAAATATATAATTTGGATCTAAAAATGTATTTTTGATACTGATAACGTCCAAAGACAGATCTAAAATATATTCATTGCAAACGCGCTGATTATAATACAGTTTTGGGGTGTCGATTTCACTAGGAGATAAATTAAAAAAATAGTAGAATAACAAAAAAATTAAGAAAAAAATATTAAATGATTAATGAAATAATAAAAAATGATTTTAAATGCAAATTAAAATTAAACTAAATAATTAACAAAAAAACAATCAAAGTTGATGAATAGTAGAGCATCGAGAATCCCTTGCACATATCCGATATTTTAATTATTTTTAATTAATTGATAACTCAATTAAGAATTCAATTCCATAATTCTCAATTGAAAGATATAGAATTATAAACCAAAAATTAAATCAAATATAAATCTTTAAAAAATCACTCATCACTTTTAAAGTATGTAAATTGATATTCACATTGAGAAAATCCAACGACGACAATATACTCTGGGAGCAATATTGCAGCAGAGAATTAAATCAATATAAATATCAATATATCCAAACATAATCAAAGAACAAATTCATTCAATAGAAAAAACATGAATAAATTTATAAACGAAAGAAATTTTAAGATTATTCGGAACAGAAAACACTAATAATATTTTGAGAAAGATTAAACAAAAGAGTTTTAATAAATTAAAATCAGATAGATGAATTAAAAATAAATTAAAAATACTATTTAGTGTGTAAGTTCATCTTTAACCTACTTGAAAATTTAGTTCCTCATAAATATAATGAGTAACAAAAGTCTCAAAGAAAAATTGAAGCCACCGGCCACGAAAAAGATAAACTCGTTCCCTCGCCTTTCCAGCTCCCTCTCACGTTCGTCTGCTTTATATATATATATATATATATATATGTATGCACCTCATTTTTATCTCCAAGTAAATGTCTTGCCGTATCCCACTCAACATTTGGTTCTTAATTCAGTTAAAACTCGTGGCTTGTGACTTGGACGTGTAGCCATCCTTCCACTTTAACTCAACTCATTTTTAATTCAAGTGTCGTGCTTCAATTTAATTTATAGCCATGAGTTGCCGTGCATTATGTGAGTTAAAGGCCCTTGTCCATGTGAAGTCCAAAGGTGCCATGTATGTCAACATAAAACACTCAATTAATTAGTAAGCCCATGTGATCTTTCACTCACCTATCAAGATATAAATAAAAAAAATAAAAAAGATAAAGAATACAAATAATGTTTAAAAACATCTCAGTATAAATATAAATCTAATTAAATAAAATAAGTAAAATTCAATCATTTCTATTTTCATTCTTTACAATTTAATCAAATATTAAGATATTTATAGTGTACTTTCCCGCACTCATCAAATACTTTTAGACCCATAATTAATTTTTAGACCTAATGGACTATAGTTCATTTTTGAAGTGGGTGGCGAGCGGGGTGAATTTAGGTTACTCCGTCTCCGGGATACATGGACAGGGGTGAAAATCCCTTCGGGGGTATGGTGCGGGATGGGGTGTGGGGAAGGGTCCACCCCATCCTGCACCATGCGGGTATCCCTAATCACTTCTGATTTATCTCTTAAATGTTGCTCTCTGTGTTTCTTTTCCTTTCTTTTTAATATTTATATTAAAAAATGTTAAATCTTACTTATCCACATGTCAGTTATTAATAGGTTGAAAGTCATGAGATTTAAAATCCAAACTTTAAATTTTAAAAAGAAAACTAATAAAATAAATATTGTAAGTAAAAGTGTAAGTATATATAGCATTACTCTTATATATATATATGTATGAAATTTTATTCAACCAAAGTTATAATATGTTTGGCTTCAAAAGCTATAAGCACATATGGTTACCAAAATTTTGTACTATATTTACCATTATAGGCGGTATTTATTTTACTTTCAGTTTCATTTCATTTTGCCTAGCCATCATGTTATCCTCTTTTAACTTAATGTGTTTGACAAGATATATGGACCTCCATATTTCGGAAGTAAAAAATGAAACCAGAGTGGTACTTTTTGAAGGGAGACAGCTCGAGCTACCTAGCAACATGCAAAAGTCCAAGGCATTTACAATAACCAACATGGGAAGATAACAAAAACAAAGTAACATACAAAATGGGAAACAGAAAAAAAAAAAAAAAAGTACTACAAGACAGATCAAACTAGCTAGAACATAAATAAGAAAACTCCAAAAAAAAAAACAAAAGCTAGCTTCTCATGTTTTTTTCTGGAATATGATCTAGTACAACTAGTCTTCATGTTCCAGGAACTAGGGAAGACTTTTTTCCTATTCCTATTTTATATTTCCATCTAATTTTCCAACACATTATAAGAAAATTATTTAGTTATATGTCAGATATATATTTTTCTGTTAAAATATCTATTTTCTACCAAAATGAGTATGATATTCTTATTACAAATAGTCATATCATAAATACTCATTCTTGTAGTGACGATTGAAGCCGAATCTGTCTATTAAATCTATCAATAAACTCTTCAACTCTTCTATTCAGTTCCTCATCAGACATGGTTGAAAACTCATTATGATCTTCTAATTGATCATCACTTGGCTCGTCATGCTTTTGATCATCATCCTCTGACATGATGTTCTTGCTCTCGTCATGAATCCCGAGGAGTTTATCTACTCCTGACTCTCTTTCACGAGAATTTCTGGCATGAATCTTATCATCTTCTTGTGGGATAAGAACCTGCTTTTTTTCTTGCAAGTTCTCATGCTTTCTAGGCTGTTTCGAATCATGACTAATATTTGCAATGATAGATTTACTTTCAGGGTGTAAATGTTGACCCCTTTGATCTTCATGAGCCAATATTTCTTTCTTTTCTTGCAAATCATCATCATGATGAACAACGTCATCTTGCTTGGGATTTGTTCTTTCTTTGACAACATGATCTGGGTATCGTGAAACGAAGGATGAAACGTTATTTTTCACTTGGCTATGCAACATGTAATCTTCATAAAGATCATGTTTCTGTTTGGACGAAGAGAAAGCACCATAGTCAGCAGCAATGATGAGGATGAGAGTGTTGGAAATGAAAAACCAGAACTTGGTGGTGTTGAAGAGAGAAGAGGGAGATAGATTGAAGGTATAAAAGACAGAAATATAAACGAAAATGGAGAGAAGAAAGGCAAAGAAGGACATTCCCTTGGCTTTTTGAGGATACTCATCTTTGGAAGATAATTTGCTGATGGATTCTCTCACCCGATTTGGTGGGGTTTTGGACATGTTTAATGAATTAAAGATTGAGAGGCTAATTGTGGGAAAGGTACTTCTTCTGGGGCTTTGAGGTTTTTGCTAAGTTTTGGTTCATTAAACTTGAAGTTGGGACGTAGATCATAGTCGGTTTATATAGGATTAATCATGGTGGTCTAATAGTTGGATAAACAAGTTATTCCATTTGTTGATGTCACTACTATCAAATATAATTAATCTGATGCATTGAAAAAGGTTAAAAATGACCAAATTAGTCATGTATAGACTATATAACACAATATCCATATTGCTTAAATTGGATAAAAAAATAAAAATAAAATCAGACTTGTAAAATTTAAGATTTTGTTCGAATTGAGAGATGATATTAATTTATCTCATATTTATAATTTTTTAAAATTTTTACTTTTACATAAAAAAAGTAAATAATTCAAAATTTTCAAATTTAAAAAAAATATTAAAAAAATATTTTAATAATATTTTATTTAATTTTCAGAACTCATCTTATCTTAACTCACTATCTAAACTATACTTTAATTTTAATTTTAAATCTCTATTTTAATTCAAATTATGTTATTTAAACAACTTATGATGTAGAGATTTTAAAATAGCAATACTCATGATAAATATCTATTTTTGAGCAATTACTGATACATATAAATATTAATTTTTACAATTCTATTTTTAAATGAATGACGATTATGTGATGTTGAACATTTAAAATAAAACAAAATTTAATAATTTTTAGGAAGTAGAGGTTGTTGAGAGAGATTGGCCGAAAGAGCCAATAATTAACATTGTGGTAAAAGTTCAATCTCCCGAGCAAAGAGTAGTTGCGTTTTGACAGCTACATAAGCCACATTTGTTAAACCAAGTCAATTATATCAAATGCCAAGTCATCAAAAATATTACGACATTATCAGCACAATGCCATGTGTCTGATACGTATTTAACCAGCATTTTGTGCTAGCTGTCATCCACGCATCACGTCATTAATTTAGGTACATACGGTATTTTTATTTTTTATTTTTCTAATAACTTCTAATCATAAATCAACATTTTACTTATTTATAATTAAATTCTTCAATTGTATAATTAAGACGATATTGAAAATATATCATACAAAAATAATTTATCAAAATTTCATTTTCTACCTAATTTTAATTCTTTGTTTTTTCAAATTAAATCATGGTTAATTAACTGATTTGCAGGATTTTTTTGCCCCGTAATTATCCGCTAAACATATATATATATATACACAACAGGCCTCTAAACGAATTATTGATACCACTAAAAATATTAATTATGATAAAAAAAAAATTGACTGCCAAATCATCTGGCAACGAGATGATGATGTTGGGTACTTCACCATGTTTCTAGACATTTAAAAAACGCCAAGTGTTTGTTGTATATGATTATGTTGTTGAAGAACATGAATGGATAGAAACAAAGTACGCTAGCAAGATGGCTCTCCAGGTGTATGTTTTATCTCTACAAGTGTTTGTTTATTTCTTTTAGTCTCTCTCTGAAAGAAGTCTGCAAATAAACGTTCAAGACCATCATGATCTTAAGCAAATAATGATGGGTTGATCTGGAGGCTAGCAGCTAGCTAGCAGCTAGCTAGCTGATGATCCTTCCTTTTTTTTTTTTATTTTTTTTTTTTGAGAGGACTGATGATCATCCTTATTCATCCCTGTGAAATTAATATACTTAATTATTTGTCAGCTTATTTATATATATATATATATATATAGATTTCTATACAATAATTAAATTTGGATGATCCAAAAGTAACAGCTAGCTAGCAAATATTGATGTCTACCCCAAGTTGCTGCATGGGCAACAAGTGTTGGGTCTGGATTAGAAGCTTCATTTTAATTAATTTTACAGGTGTAAGACGGATCAAAGATGGTAAAAATGTTAGAATTTATCATAAGATAATGGAAGATAACGATTAATGTGATATATATAGAACTGTTTGTAGATATATATATATATATATCGAATAATAATAAACTAATCTTGATTGGTCTCTGTGATTTGCTCTCATTTTTTACACAAGCTTAGGGGACAAGAACTCATGGGGTAAACAAGGAGACCTAGCTAGTGGCACATGTTGATTGGTTCCCACTTTCTGTCTTAAGAAGTACAATCGTCAATTAATGCCTACTAGACTTACTAAACTCGCAATAATTATTTATGGAACGAGATCTTAAACAGACCGGACTTGCACAGAGAATGATTTCTTTAGGGCAATCTTTGTAAGATAAGATGAATATATAATGAAGTAGGCTTAATTACTTTACTCTAATGAATATTTACATTTATAAAATAATTTGTTATAATTTTGAATTAAAAAATACAATGATATATGCTAAAGGATCTTAACACCTTAATTTAAATATACAAATTTGTTTACATAACAATATTATTTATTCTGTAGCATCAAGATTTTTTGGGAGATCTTCAGACTTTGTCAAGAAGGATTCTTGGGATCTCTAGATTGATCTTCATGTTTGTTGAAGTTAACACCCCCTACAAACTGATAGGGAGTAGCCGAATCATCAATTTGGACTTAAGGAATTTAAATCTCATTGCTGTGTGCCTCTTAGTGAAAACATTCGCTATCTGGTCTTCTATTGAGATGTGTTTAACTTGAACATCCTTGTTAATCACTTTTTCTCTTACAAAGTGATAATCCACTTCACTATGCTTTGTTCTAAAATGGAAAACTTGATTTGATGCTAGTGCAATAGCACCTATATTGTCACACCAAATTACTGGATATTTTGGTAGAACAATTTGTAATTCCTTGAAGAGCATTCTCATCCAATAGAGTTCTGCTGTGACTAAAGCAAGTGATGTGTATTTGGCTTCAGTGTTTGAACGAAAAACTATATTTTGTTTCCTTGCACTCCATGAAACCAAGTTATTGCCAAGAAAATACCATATCCATTACTACTCCTTAGATCATTTAGATTACCTGCCTAATCCAAATCACAAATTTCATTCAATTCTATGTTTGAAGTTGTGTAATATAGACCATAGTCTATGGTACCTTTTAGATACCTAAGAACACGTTTGAGACTTGTCTAACATCCTTCTCTTGGGCAATGTATGAATTAGCATAATTGATTAAAAATGTAAGTTATGTATAGTCTTTAAATAGTACAATATTGCAGTGCTCCAACCAATATGCGATATTGGCTTGGATCTTTGAGCTTTTCACCATCCAGAGAGGTTAGTTTCTTGCCAGAAACTGTTAAAGATGAGATTGGCTTGGCTTCTGCCATGTCAGTTTTATCTAAGAGATTGACTATGTATTTATTTTGCCTCAAATGAAGAGATTTAGAATCTCGAGATGCTTGAACACCCAAGAAATAATTCAAACTGTCGAGATCGTTGAGTTGAAAGTTTGTACCAAGTTGAGTAATAAAATGAAGACTGACTTGTTTACTTGATCCTGTTACAATGATATCATCAACGTATACAAGAACAAATAAATGTAACTCATTCTTGGCATAAATAAATAAGGATATATGAATATATGATTCCTTATATCTAAACTCAATTAGCTGCTGAGATAGTTTTTTAAACCAAGCTCTTGGAGCTTGTTTTAATCCATATAAAGACTTATGTAATTTGCAGAGAAAATCTGGTTGAGATCGATCAATAAAGCTTCTTGGTTGCTCCATGAATACTTGCTCATCTAATATACCATGCAAGAAAGCATTAGACACATCTAACTGATGAATTGACCAATGAAAGTTAACTGTCATTACCAAGATTAATCGAATTATTGAGGATTTAATAACTAGATAAAATGTTTCAGTAAAGTCCACTCCATCTTTTTTATCAAACCCTTTAGCAACTAAATGTGCCTTATACCTTTCAATGTTGCCATCCTGTTTTCGTTTGATTTATATACCCATTTGTTTCGGAACATTGGTTGATGAATTGGTCTAGGACAGAGTGACCATGTACTATTGGCCATTAATGCATCAAACTCACGTCCCGTAGCTTCCCTCCATTAAGGAATTGTCACTGCTTGGGAATAACACGTAGGTTCATTTTCTTGATAAATTGTGGACAAAACACAAAGAGGGTGTCTGGTGGAATAAAAAGCTTTAAAGTCTAGAAATTTTTTTGGCTTAAAGTTACCAGTTTTGGAACATGTGACCATTTGATGAGGTTATTCTTGTGAAGGTTCTAGGATGGAAATGTTAGCTGGAGCTGAAGAGTCGAACATATCATTTTCTGGAATTACAAATCAGGTAACTGGTATGAGGGAATTAATACAAGATTATTGTTATTGAGAGTAGGATTTGGAGACAACTAAGAAGGACTTTGTGTAACATTTGAATGAGTTTCTAGATTTGGTTGCATGTTCTCATGATGGACTGGTGACACAGAATTTATGATGTTTGGCATAGGTAAAATACTTAGAAATTTAAAGGACTTATCAAAAGCATTATGTGTACCTTTGATCAACGAGTTTAGCTCCATATCAATTGCAAGAAAAGAGCTCTCATCAAAGATGACATTGTGAGAGACATATATTATTCCATTAGTTAAGTCTAGGCATTTGTAACCCTTTTGTTGCGCTGAGTATCCAATAAAAACGCATTTTTTACTTTACAAGTTTATGTTTTTCATATGGGGTAAATAAAGGATAACAACTACATCCAAATACTTTCATTTCACTATATCTTGGTATAGTTTTATGAAGAATATAGAAATGATACAAATTGTTTAACACTTTTGATGGAAGTCTGTTTATTAAGTAAACTGCTGTCAAGAATGAATTTGTCCAAAATTAGTTTGGTAAATGAGATTGTGCAAAAAGTGTAAATCCCATTTATCTAATATGCCCATGTTTTCTTTCGGCTATTCCATTTTGAGGAGATGTGTAAAGACATGTCAGTTTATGATAGATTCCATCTTTTTTAAGAAATTATTTGAAGTTATTTGAAAGATATTCCCCCTATCTGTTTTTATTTGTCTGATTTTGCAAGAGAAGTAATCTCAACAAGTGTTTTGAAATTTATAAAAATTGAGAATATATCAGATTTAGTAGCCATAGGATATAGCCATGTGAAACGTAAAAAATCATCCACAAACAAAACATAATATCAAAAATCAGCCATTGAATTTATTGGGGAAACCCATACATCAAGTGAACTAGATCCAATGGTTCATGAGATTGTCTTGGAGACAATTCATATAGAAATTGTATAGCTTTTCCTAAAGGACATGACTCACAAAATGCAACTTTATCAAAAGAATCAGAGACAGGTAAATAGCCCGATTTAAACAATTTATTCAATACATTTTCAGAAGGGTGTCCTAATCAACTATACCATTTTTCTTTAGTAGTCTTGGCTCCTAATTTGGCTGCAAAGCATTGCATCTTATTGGAGAAGTTCTTATTGCCAGGCAAAGGATAAAGGCCATGCTCAGCTTGACTTTGAAACAATATTTTGTTGGTTTCTATATGTTTAACAGAGAAATCAATACCATTTAAAATGAAATAGCAATCATTATCTAGAAAAAGTTTGTTTATGGATAATAGATTAATAGAAGCTTGTGTGTAATGTAAAATGTTATTCAAATAAAAAGGCTGGCGATAAAAATAAATAGAGGATTGTCCAATTTTTTCAATAGATAAACCTGTGTCATTCCCAACAGTGATCATACCAGTTCCTTCAAAGGGTTGTTGAGTTGTGAAATTTGCTACATTATTGATTATATGAGCATTGGCTCCACTGTCAACATACCAAACTTGTTTGTCAAATTAGGCATTTGTCTCGACAACCATGGTTGCAATATCAAGTGGGGGAATACTACCTTGATAGGCATAGTTAAATCTCTCATAATAATCAAGAGCAATATTATTTGTTTTACCATAGAGATAGGCAGATCTATTTGATTGAAGGGTTGAGGTTCGAGTATTATTCTGTGAAATAGAGCTAGTACCACGATTTGTTGTTGTAGATGGCTTATTAGTCTATATATGTTGTTCAGACTTGGTCTTTGTGGCTTCTTATTGAACTTAGGCATCTTAGATTTTTGAGCAGCAGATGCATAATAAGTGTCTACATTGTAGTGTTGCTGACTTTCTAAGAGTGCCTCAAAGTTGTATAGTTCAGCTTGACAGTCCTCCAATGTGAGGTCATTGTCTTTGGTTGAAAGTGTGTAAGAGGTTATGAATGGAGTGTAACTTACCTTGAGATCACCGAGTAAATGAGCAATAAGATCTTGATCATCCATTGGTTTCCTTGCTACGGCTAGTTGATTTGCAATTGCCTTTGCTTCATCTATATAGGCAGTGCAGGTTTATTACCTTGAGACAATGTTTGAATTTGTCTCTTAACTAATGCAACCCATGACCTTGATACTGATGCAAAGCAGGTTTGAAGAGAATCCCAAGCTTGTTTAGCAGTCTTGATTCCATAGAGTGAGGCAACCAATTTGTCTGAAATGGAAGCAAGAATCTAACTTTTTACACAATTGTCCTTCCAGAAACATATTGCGTAGGCTGGATTTGGTGCATCCTAAATTGTTTCTTCAGAAGCTTTTTGATGCCATCTATGTGACTAACAATATGAAATTAGCACTATTTAGTTTCTCAGTAACAGGCTCTGAGGTAGTGTGGATATTTAGGTTTGGGTGGGGTAGAGACTCATTGTTACTAGAGTTCAATGACATTTTGAGATGTAAAAAATGTTGCAAAAGCTATAAAAGAATGGAATTGGATCAGATGTATGCCTTGCTACTGGCTGATACCATGTAAGATAAGATGAAGATTTGATGGAGTAGGCCGCTTAATAGCCTTACTCTCTAAATGAATACTTGCATTTATAGAATAATTTGTTACAACTATGAATTAAAAAATACAGTGATATTTGCTAAAGGATCTTAACAACTTAATTTAATATACAAATTTGTTTACATAACATTATTGTTGTTCTGTAGAATCAAGATTTCTTAGGAGATCTTCAAACTTTTTCAAGCAGCATTCTCAGGATCTCTAGATCGATTTTCTTGTTTGTTGAAGCTAACAATCTACAATTTGTTTCTACACATGAGAGAATGGTGCTTTGCAGTATATTTGGTAGAAAAGAAACGATTGGAGCTTTGATGATAAGGAGCACTCTTTAGTAAAAGAATTATAGAACAAAAATGGGTTGTGTTTACATATTATGGTGACACTCCATAAAAATACTTATCTTACAAGTTGGTGATAAATAGAAGAATATTTGCAAGTACTCGAATTGTGCACAAATAATCTCTATATTTATAGACCACAAGGCACTAATTGGCAAATGGCACAACTATTGTAAAGCGACACAACCATTTGACTCAATCAAAGGGTTGTGTCTTTTGACACTTCCTCAACCAACACCCCCGAAAAATCATCATCATGGAGAGGGTCATGTGAATCCAAGATACACCATTTGGTGCATGATTAAACCCTTTAGATTTATATTTTCCACTTGAACACACAACAATGATGATGAATCTAGTTGATTATTTTACCTTAGTACCAATTTAAGTTTTCCACAACTTAACTATTATATGCAACTCTTGTAGATCGACACCAAAGTATGACAAACCTCTAAATGCGCACACTTTTGTCATTACTTTATGTGATCACACCTTTTACCACATATAGTCCTATTGGTCATATATTATGTGTGAACGACATCAATTCCCTGTAACTGAATAAACATATTTCTGTCATAATTGACAATTTCTGTCGAATACACCAAACATGTATCTACATGCGGTAAATAGTTATTAAGTACTTTCTCTAAAGGTCATTCTCAAGACTTTTCTTAATCACTTTACTAGGGCTGAAACAAATGATCAACCCTTTGCTTGGATAATTAGCCTACACTAAAATTTTATTAAACTTCCTTTCATGCCATACTTGAGGATTTCCTTAATTATCTTATCAGTGGTTTTAAAAATGACCAACCATTACTTTGGGTAACTCTTCATACTAAATCGACACTAATGTTGCCTCCAAAAAAGTTTTCATGATTATTTTGCAAAGTTTTCAAACTAGTATTTAAAGTGTAATGATATTGAAATAATATTGATGGTCAGTTGTTCTCTTACTTTCAATGTCTCCATCATCATTACTTGAAATTTAATTTTTATTTGACTTTCATTTATCTACAATATTTTGTCAGAGTAACATAAAGATTTTTATTGTCATGTATATAGTGATTTTTTGATTTTCAAGATCATTCAATAAATCTATCTTATTCAACTAAAGTAATTTGGTCTGTATTTTTTTCAAGAAAACGACATCTCTACTTTCTATCTATCCTTATCAGAGTAATAAAATTTGTAGTTACTTTCTTTTTCTACATACTCAATAAATCTGCATTCTCAAGTTTTACTTTTCAATTTATCCTTTAGTGGTCTTATGATGGATTTTTGTGCCTTACAACCCCACACTTTGAGTTTGTTTCAACCTAATTTATATTTCGTTCATATTTCGTAAGTTGCAAGAAGTTTTATGTTGATTGCAACTCTATTCAATATATATTCTGTAATCAACAATGCTTCCATCCAAAATTGTGTTGGTAGTATGCCATCATTGATTTTATCACATATAACAGAGTGTGTTTTTTTGTCTTTCTACCATGTCATTTTATTGAGACTCATATGGCATAGTATAAATATGTCTGTCTTATACCATTCAATTTGAAAAAACTATTGAAAGATTCAGATTTCTTTCCTCTATTACAATTCAAACTTCTAATGGACCTGCCCAACTGGATTAATTCTACTTCTACTTTCTATTTTAGAAAATTTTCAATTGCTTTTTGTTTGTGTCTAAATGAGTAAATATGCTCATGTCTTGAATAGTTATCAATAAAAGTAATAAAGTACTTCATTTCCTTATGTGTTTTAGTTCAAAAGGTCCATAAATATTATAATATATTATTTCAAGTAAATATGTAGATTTTTAACTTTTTAAGAAATATTTACTATTCTGCCTTTGATACATAGTCCACACATATCAAACTCTCCTAAATTTATTTGTGGTATTAATCCATTTTTGTATGCTGTATCATTTTATTTTTATATATATGGCATAATCTTAAATGCCCTAAATTTGCACAATTTTAAGACTCACTCAAATAATTATAAATTGATACTTTATTATTAAGACAGTATTCATTACATATATATTTTGGCCTTTCACACATTCCCTTAACAAAAATAAAAGTAAGAGTTTTGCATTGCCCAGCTACAAACGTTGTGCAAATAGCTGCCACGTTACTACCATTTTATTAAAAAAAATGCGAAATGAAAAGTCAAATAGAGGTTTTCAACAGCATGCCTGCTTCTGCTTTTCCTTTCTTCTTCAACAGCGCGCCTAGTTGGTGATTTCCCTTCACGTTCATCAATCTGCAACATTAAAAAATCTCCTTAATCAAGGAGAAACCAAACCCAGTATAAGAAGCAATTGAAAGAAACAAATAAAAGAATTAAAAGGTAGCTTCCTGCTCGTCTAGATTTTAGTTGTGTGAGTCTTCTTCGTCGACAACTAGAGCTAGGCACGAGTCTTCAATTCAACTTTATGGGATAAAAATCTTTGTTTTGGCCAGATGAGAACTTCCCTTCTCTTATTCATTTTTCGTGGGTTTATAGACATTCAAAATCTAGTCATATTTTGCTCCTCTCAAAGAGTAAATTATACTTTATTTCCCTTATACACATTCTTAAAAAAATCATAACAATTTCTACTTTTCCTATTCTTGAACAGCTCTAAGCAATTGACCTAGATCTACTCTTTAAAAATGAGTCATCAACACCATCAATCTTCCATTCCCCAAAAGAAAAGAAAAGAAAATCAAGTGATAACAAAATTAAATAAATAAAAATAAAGAGCAGCCCAAGTTCTACTTAATTGTCAAAAAAGAAAGAAAAAAACTGAGAATAGCTTGAACAAAAAAGTTGTTCTTGAAGTATTTATTGTACACTGAAAATAAGTTTATGCAATTCTTTGGTTGTATTGTAATTTTTTTGGGAGAGAAGAAGCAGAACACTTTGTGGCCTCTCTCAATAAACTTAATAGCAAAGAAAAAAAAGATTTTATATTTTGTGGTCTGTTTGGATGCTTATGGAATGGAAAGTTTGGAACTTCTAATTAGTAGAAGCATCTCCAACTCTATTGTCACAATGCACATATAGATTGAAAAAAGCAAGAAGAAATCATCCCCATGACGATGGTAAGCAATTCTTTAAATCGATATGAATATTGAGATAAAAGTGATGGAATGGAGGAGAAACAGCTGGAAAAAGCCAAATCGACGAGAAAGCCAATCAGCGACATGCCCCATCGACAGTCCAACATTTGTGTCACTCGTTTGTCTCTAACATTTTACTAAAGAGTCATTCTACAGCTACATACGAATTTTCTCGATTTATATTCCCGCCTGATGTGTACAACATGTGTAATCACACATCATTGAATAAAAATAAAAAATAAACAAAAGATGGAAGCTAAAACAATGTTTGAAGGCCATTCACCTTTAGCAAGGTTCCCCTTCTGTGAGTCCCTTCTCCATCAGTGAGTCTATTGACCGGCGTTTCATGACAGTCCGGCACCAGCCCGCAGAATTTCGGTCATCATATTATGCAGCTCCACTTCCGACACGCATTTCCATTTTCGACGTCTGCTACATGCTGGCTTATGCATATATGCAGAAAAATTTAATGATGTTTTGGTTTCTGAGTGGCCTATGGGTTTTGCAGGGCTATCAAGTGATTGGGAGTGAAATATTTGGTTGTGGAAGCACTATTGTAGAAGGGAAGGATTTTTCATTGCTCGTTTGCAAAATCTTCTCTAATAATATTTGAATATACACTCAATAGAAAATTCAAGTTTTTTCTATTATATATGTTTGGATTTTTGGTCTTTGTTGTTGCGACGAGTTTTTCTTTCATCTTTGAACTATTTGCAGACGATGTGTAGCAAACAAGATAATTTAAAGATAGAAATAAGTAAAGTAATTTTACTTTTGGAAGAGATGAAAAGTGCTTACGACTTACGAGATAAAGTAACCTTTTAAAATTTTAAAGTGGGAGCCATGTGAGATACCACATCAGGCGGGAAACTTAATCGGGATATTTTAGGAGTGAGACTAGCATTTCTCTTTACTAAAAGTAAACATCATTAAAAGTAATTAAAGTAAGGATATCTGACAGCCCATTTGCCACGTTACAGGTTTTAGAATTGAGAAAGGCTACGAATCCGATGGGTTTCAAAGTGGGTATCACACCTAGCCAATAACAAACTGGCACCTTAGTTATTTTGCTTTGAGAACTTTGGATCTTGCCACACCAAATTACTTTGCCTACACACCTCAGCCCTCTCAAAACCCTCCCATCCCCTCCCTCTCCCTTTACCTCTCCCTCAAACCCATCTCACACTCCTCTTCTCGATGGCATGCGAACCCATCTCGAAAGCCCTACTTGTCGCAATGTCGACAGAAGCCAAACCTTGGTTAGGAGAACTGAAATTTTTGAGAAAGAACAAATAAATCCCATATAAGGCCTAGTGGTTGGGAGAACTGATATTCCGGAAAAGGCCATAGATGAGGAAAAGCATTCAATTCAGAATTTTCTCAAAGAGAAAAAGACCCAAATGCAATTCGATAATCATAGAGAGAGAGAGAGAGAGAGAGAGAGAGAGAGAGAGAGAGAGAGAGAGAGAGACAAAAGAGTTGAGAAAGATAGGGAGGAGAGCCATGGAAATGACTATTACCGGAGAATTATCAACTCTAATTCCAAAGATAAAAGTCCAAAATCAGAAATATTTTCCCTCAAGAACCAACATCAAATTTCCTAAGCTAAACTTGAAAGGTTCTAGATTTCTTACAAAAACCACTCAAAACTTTCCAAAATGTATATGCAAAACAGAAATTGAACAAAAACAAAGAACGTCTCAAATTATAAATCCCATGAAAAAAAGAAGAATTCAAAGTCTGCTTTGAAGCGAAGACCACTGAACTCAAAATTGTTGATCGTCTCTGAGTAATCTTCAATGAAATGAACCCGATCTTTGCAATCAGCCACACAAATAAGAATCGAATCCACTTAGAATTCCTTCTAAGAAACCCCGTCCAAAGCTCTTCAAATGTTGTCTGCACCAAAACAGAGAGATGGTTCAAAAGGTTTTTTGTCAGCGTCGTTGGGTTGGGCTTTCGTCGGCGTCGCGAGTGAGTAGGGCTTCCGAGATGGTCGCACGTCGTCAAGAGAGAAGAGTGAGGTGGGTTCAAGAGAGGGAGAGAGGGAGAGGGAGAGGGAGATGAATGGGTTCGAGAGAGAAGCGTAATAGCCGAAGTGTGACCCCTTCCTTGACCACGGTAATTACCTCGGGAAGATTATCGAGAGGTACCATGACCACGAGGAAGGGCCACGGTAATGTCGTTGGTGAAGAGGTTAGTTGAGAAGGGCATATGAGTGGAGCGAGCAAGGCGACTTTCGTTAATGAGGAGAAGACCTTAGAGCTCTTCAGTAGACATTAATTTGATGCATGTGGTTATAAAGGTAACGAATGCATCATAGTCGCTGTTTAATCCAGTAAGCAAGTAGGAAATGAATTCGGTTGAAGAAAGAGGAGTGTCAGCGACAGACATGGTATCATAAATATGTTTAACCTTTATGAAATAGTAAGAAACAGAGAAGGATCCCTTGGAGATGGTGGCTAATTGATACCTAAGTTGAATGACACGGGCATGGGATTGAGTGGTAAAAAGCTTTTCTAGAGCAGTCCATACTTCCTGAGCTTTGGAGTAACTGACAAGTTGGGGTATAAGGTTGTCAGAGAGGATGATATAAGGGCACTCAGAATTAATTGGTTGGTTGGTGACCATTCAAGGAAATCTAGGTTGGGAAGATAACGAGGCAGAGGTAGATTTGATTCATTGACAAAATGAAAAAGACGCTGACCTCTCAGATATGGGACCACTGAGCTCGTCAGAGAAGAAAATTATTATTTTTAAACTTGACTGTAACAAGATGAGAGAGATGAGGGAGGAGAGGAGAAGGTGGTGGGTTCGGGGTGGGGAGTTTTTTAGGAGAGGGATCATTGGCGATGGAGACGTTGGTCTACAAAGGCTTTGATGACATGTAAAATAAATTTTTCATATATTCATTTCTCTTGAGAAGACTATTTACAGAGCTCTCTTTATATAGAGGAAGTGTAGTGGTAGTTTAAACATTTTGTCAAGCACATGGTGTGCGTGTTGCCTAGAGCTAGCTATGACAGAATATTACAACAGAAAGATGCCGTTTACAAATCAATGAAGAGAACCAACATAATTTACAGAGAGGAAGGTCTAGAAGAATCTTCATGCTGAGTTGGTTTTGTGATTACATGTTGAGCTGAGGTGGAATTTATTAAACTTGAATTCTGAGATGAGGTGGAGTCGGGGTCTGCTTTGGTTGATCTGTTACTATCCCATATAGAGGAATGAACAAATGTTGTTTATTTTTTATATATTTGTGTTGGGAATAAACCGATAAAATAAATAACACAGATAATAAATCAAATGCAGCAGTAGCAACTAAGATAAGTAAAACAATAATGACAACACATAACACCAGATTTGAGTGGTTCAGCTTAACTGGGCTTATATTCACTGTAGGGTTGGTTTCAAAACTTCACTATAATCAAATGGAGTATACAGAGAGAAAATCAATAGATTCTTACAACAGAAATCACTCACCTCACGTATATATACTCAATTCTCACTTGTTTACACTCAAACACTTAAGAAATGATGAAGAGATGAAGATTTGAGGATGCTTTGATCGTCGGGTGAAAAATAAGGGCACGGGAGTCGCCTAGGCTTCGCACGAAATGAAACTCATGATATTTATATTTATGCGATCTCGCTCGAGCGAAAGTTAATCTCGTTCGAGCGAACACTTCTAGGTCAGACTTGCTCGAGGTGGACGTTGAGCGAGGGTCTCACGAAGTCTCTGCCTGAAATCTCGCTCGAACTGGATGTCGAGCGAGAGTCGAGTGAACTCTCGGGTTGAACTTCGCTCGAGCTGGATGTCGAGTGAAGGTCGAGCGAACTCTTAGGTTGGACTTTCGTTCGAACGAGACATAGAGTGAGAGTCGAGCGAAAATACTGGACAGACTAGAATTCAAGCCATCTCTCAACAAATCTCCACCTTGGCTTGAATTGTCACAAGCCTCACAAAAAATAAACCATTTGTTAACAAAAGAAACCAACCCGATCAAAATCCCAAGGGATATGGATATCTCGAACACCAACTAAGTCCAAACAAAATTTGAACTTGTGCACTGCAATTGGCTTCGTTATCATGTCTGCTAGATTTTCTATAGTAGCAATCTTCTGAATGTCCATAGTACCATCTGCAATTACTCTGAGGAAATGATACTTGACATCAATGTGCTTCGTTCTCTCATGATACATTTGATTTTTGGTCAAATGTATTGCACTTTGACTGTCATAAAACACTGTCATCCCCTTCTGCTGAAAACCCAAGTCACTGATCAGCCCTTTCACCCAAATGGATTCCTTAATAGCTCTAGCTGCTGCCATATATTCTACCTCCATAGTTGATAAACAGCAAGTTGATTGAAGTGTTGCTTTCCAATTAATGGCAGAACTACATAATGTGAAAACATAACCTGTTAATGATTTTCTCTTGTCTAAATCTCCAGCATAGCCAGAATCAACAAATCCAACAACATTAGAACTAAGATAAACATCTCTATCAAATATCAAGCCAAATGCGAGATTCCCTTTAAGTATCTCAGAATCCATTTCACTGCCTGCCAATGAACTCTACCAGGTTTAGCTATGTACCTGCTGATCACGCTCACTGGCTGTGAAATGTCTGGACGGGTACAAACCATGGCATACATAATACTGCCAATTGCACTAGAATAAATAATTCTTGCCATGGATTGTTCCTCCTCATCTGTCTGGGGAGATAGGGAAGCTGAAAGTCTAAAATGTAATACCAACAGCGTGCTTATAGGTTTGGAGTTAGACATTCCATACCTATCAAGAACCTTCTCAATGTACTTTCTCTGGGATAAGTACAACTTCCCATCTTTCCTATTCCTATGAATTTCCATTCCCAAAATTTTCTTAGCAACACCTAAGTCTTTCATCTCAAACTCATTCCTAAGTTGAGTTTTCATCAAATCAATATCAACCATGCTTTTAGCAGCTATAAGCATGTCATCAATATCAAGTAATAAGTGAATGAAAGACTTATTAGACAATTGTTTATGATATACACAACAATCATAACTACTTCTCAAATAACCATGATCAATCATAAACAAATCAAAACGTTTATACCATTGCCTAGGCGATTACTTCAAATCATATAAAGACTTCTTCAGTCTGCATACTCGGTTCTCTTTACCTTCAACAATTAATCACTGTGACTGACGCATATAGATAGTCTCTTCAAACTCGCCATGTAGAAACGATGTCTTCACATCAAGCTATTGAAGCTTCAGATCATACAAAGCCGTGATGGCTGGTAAAACTTTGATTAAACTACGTTTTACAACTGGAGAGAACACTTCATTGAAGTCAATCCCTTCTTTCTGACTATAGCTTTTTATAACTAGGCGTGCTTTGTATCTTGCATTTGTATCAGACTGGATTCCCTATTTTCTCTTAAAGACCCATTTGTAGCTAACAACCTTAGTCTTCGCTAGTAACTTAACCAAATCCTATGTTGGGTTCTTGTGAAAAGACTCAATCTCTTCAGTCATAGCTGAGCACCACTGAGTAGATTTAGTACTCTATACAGCCTCTGAGTAACTGGAAGGCTCTTGCCCAACAATTTCTTCTGCTGTAGCGAGTGTATACATGACCATGTCTGCTTGAGCATATATTTGAAGTGATCTGATCTGCCTCCTCTATCTACCAGTAGCTATACTGTACTACTCCTCAACAGGTGCTTCAGTTTCTGATTCAGAATCATACTCATTAGCTATAGCATGATCCTAAGAATCAGGTGGTGTCCTCCGTAGAGCTTATTGTAACTCCACATTCGTCCCTGTAGAAACAAGAATCTCCTTTTTTGGATTAAGCATAGATTTTTCATCAAAAATAACATCTCTGCTAATCATGAATTTGGATGACTTGGGATCAACACACCACAACCTATCTCCCTTTACCCTAGTAGCATATCCCATAAATATGCATTTCTTTGCCTTAGCTTTTAGCTTACCATTATTAACATGAAAGTAAGCAAGACAACAAAAAATTTTCAAATTTGAATAATCACTAGGTGCATTAGACCATACCTGATTAGGCGTTTTCAAACTGATAGCTGTGGCTGGAGAGCGATTCACCAGAAAGTAGATCGGCATTTGAGAGCATACTACGTGCTTGTTCTAACAGGGTTTGGTTCATTCGTTCAGGTACCCCATTTTGTTATGGAGTGTGCCTAGCTGCATGATGTTTGATAATCCCTTCATTTTTGTAGAACTCATCAAAATCACTACTGTAAAATTCCATTCCATTGTCAGTCCGAAGCCGTTTAATCTTCTTGCCGGTCTGATTCTCAATCAGAACTTTCCACTATTTGAAATTCTTGAAGACATCACTTTTCTACTTCAAAACGTAAACCTACACCTTCTGTGAGTAATCATCAATCAAAGTAAGCAAGTAATTTGCTCCACCTTTCGATGGAACTGAGGATGGACCCCAAAGATCCGAATGAATGTAGTCCACTGTACCTTTAGTTTTGTGGACGCCTGTAGCAAACTGGACCCTGCTCTATTTGCCAAACACCCTGCTATGCTTCCGGCCAAAAGTCCTTAGACAGGCCAGCATTTGAGAGCATACTACGTGCTCGTTCTAACAGGTTTCAGTTCATTCGTTCAGCTACCCTATTTTGTTGTGGAGTGTGCCTAACTGCACAATGTCTGACAATCCCTTCATTTTTGCTAACTCATCAAAGTCATTGTTACAAAATTTCATTCCATTGTCAGTCTGAAGCTGTTTAATCTTCTTGTCGGTTTGGTTCTCAATCAGAACTTTCCACTGTTTAAAATTCTTGAAGATATCACTTTTCTACTTCAGAAACTAAACCTATATCTTCCGTGAGTAATCATCAATTAAAGTAAGCAAATAGTTTGCTCCACCTTTCGATGGAATTGAGGATGGACCCCAAAAATCGGAATGAATGTATTCCACTGTACCTTTAGTTTTGTGGATGCCTGTAGCAAACTGGACCCTTCTCTGTTTGCCAAACACACAATGCTCGCACAAGTCAAGTTTACCTATATTCTTGCCTCCTAACAACCCATGCTTACTGAGGATAGGTATCCCTTTCTCACTCATATGACCTAGTCTCATATGCCATAAACGAGTGACATCTAACTCTGTTTAATCAGATACTGACACTGCAGCTTCACCACTGACAGTACTGCCTTGGAGGAAATAGAGACCATCTATCTGATCTCCCTTTATAACAACCATGGAGCCTTTGCTGACTTTCAGTATTCCACCTTGTCCCGTGTACTTAAAACCCAAAGAATCAAGAGTCCCTATAAAGATAAGATTCTTCTTCAAGTCTGGAATGCGCCGGACATTTGACAATGTCCTAACTATTCCATCAAACATCTTAATCTTCATTGAGCCAATTCCTGCAATTTTACAAGCCGTGTTGTTCCCTAACAAAACAGAATCACTGTTGACTGGTTCATAAGTCATGAACCAGTCATTCTTGGGACACATGTGAAAAGTGCAAGCTGAGTCTATGGCCCACTTGTCACTAAACCAACTACTCGAATCACTAATTTTCAGGACCACATCTAAGCCATCAGAATCATCAGCTATATTGACGGTATTAGAGGAACTTGTGGGTTCCTCCTCCTTCTTCAGTTTTGTACACTCACTCTTGTAATGTCCAAACTTTTGGCAATAATAACACTTGACGTTTTTCTTGTTGGACTTGGACTTAAATTTTCTCCAAAACTTCCCTCTGACCTTTTCTGAACTCTTATCACTGGATCTTTCCTGTTAGAGGAGTCTTTGACAATCAACCCATTGACTTGAGTTTCACCACCCTTATCACTGTACCTGCTCCTCAACTCCTTTGAGTTCAAAGCTGATTTTACATCCGCTAAGGAGATGGTATCTCTTCCATATAACATAGAATTTACAAAGTTCTCAAATGATACAGGTAATGAACACAAAACAATTAAAGATTGATCTTCATCATCAAGCTTGATGTCAACATTTTTAAAATCTATAACAGTCTTGTTAAAGTCATCTAAGTATTCAGTAATGGACGAACCCCGATTCATCTTGAGTGTATATAACTATTGTTTCAAATAAAATAGGTTAGTAAGAGATTTTTTAATGTATAAGCTCTCAAGCTTGTTCCAAAGACTCTCATCAGTCTCTTCCTTGGCTACTTTTCTTAATACTCCATCAAATAAAGACAATAAAATAGAGCTGTGTATCTTCTCTTCATCGTCCTTAGACGGAATAGGAGAATCAGCAGACCTTTCCTCAAGAACTTTGAATAACCCATGCTGGAGCAACAAAACTTTCATTTTCAAGCGCCACAGACTGAAACTGTTCTGTCGTCAAACTTCTCTACTTTAAATCTTACTGTAGCCATTCCTTCAGTCCTTCATAGAGCTAGATAGCTCTGATATCAGCTTGTTGGGAATAAATCGATAAAACAAATAATACTGATAAGAAATCAAATGCAACGGTAGCAACTAAGAGAAGTAAAACAATAATGGTAACACATAACACCAAATTTAAGTGGTTCAGCTCAATTGAGTTTACATTCACTGTAAGGTTGGTTTCAAAACTTCACTATAATCAAATGGAGTACACAGAGAGATAATCAATAGATTCTTACAACAGAAATCACTCACCTCATGTGTATACACTCAACTGTCACTTGTTTGCACTCAAACACTCAATAAATGATGAAGAAATAAATATTTAAGGATGCTTTATTTGTCGGGTGAAAAACAGGGGCGTGGGAGTTGTTTGGGATTTGTACGAAATGAAACTTGCGATATTTATATTTATGCGATCTCGTTCGAGCGAAAGTTAATCTCGCTCGAGCGAATACTTCTAGGTCAGACTCGCTTGAGGTGGACGTCAAGCGAGGGTCTCGTGAAGTCTCTGCCTGAAATCTCGCTCGAGCTAGATGTTGAGCGAGAGTCAAGCGAACTCTCGGGTTGGACTCTTACTCGAGCAAGACGTCACGCGAGAGTCAAGCGAAAATACTGGGCAGACCAGAATTCAAACCATCTCTCAACAATATGAGTAACTATGAATCGTTTTTTCTTTGTAATTCGTTTTGTTGTTCTTTGTTAAATTTTTGTTTTCCTAGAGGTCAGTACAAATGTTCATAGATCTGAAGAGAACCTGTTCAATGTTCATTCTATAGAAATTGTTCTTGGTTTTAGCCGTTAAGAATGCTATTGTGCCTCATGGGAAATTTGGAATCCCCCCCCCCCCCCCTAAATTCCTTCTTTAGATTTACTTCTTTTACATTTTTTTATTTGCTTTAACTTCGTGTATGTCAATATGTTGTTTTAGTAATTTTGTAGACATTTTGAAAATCTTACAAATCTTCCTCTTTAGATGTGCGGCTTTTTTTTTTTTAAAATTTTGTTCCTATTTTTGGAGTCTTCTGAAAGCGTTTCTATTATAAACTTATGTATTTATCTTTTAAAAAATACTAGGAATACCTACTTTATTTTTATTTTTTTGGTTTTTTTACATGATTTTTATATAAATAGTTTAAAATAATATTATGATTTTTTTATATTTTAAAAAAAAATTAAGATGTTAAAAAAATATGTAAGTAAAATAAAAAAAAAACATATAAAAAACTAAAACAAAAAACAAAACAAAAATTGGGAACAAAGTAGAGATCTTTAGCATTGCTCTTATCTTTTAGATATAAATATTGGGTTCGAAGATGTCCAGATTGAAGGTTCTATCCATATATTACTTTTCTGACTAACGCCTAGCATATGGTGGGAAAGAGGCTTAGTTAATTTTTTTATTTTTATTTTTTAAGCAAGTATAATTTATTAAACTAGGAAAAGTAATATATGAGAAGGGGTTGGAGTTCCCCAATAAACATCCCAAAATAGTAAACTACAATACGAAGTAGGTGGAAAAAAAAAGAAAAAATATATTTATTTACAATCAATAATTGATCCCTATCCAAGTTTTACGAGAGGACGACGTCTTATCAAAAAATGGAACTAAAGTGTTCGCTTAAAAGCAAACAATAGAACCACCACGGAAGGTGGTTTTGCCTTGCGAAGCGGAAACGATGGCGGATGCACTATTGCTTTTTGTTTGGAGACTATTTTTGAAAAAGTACCTGAGCCCCTATTCAAGATCACAGTTTAGGAAAAAGAAGAACAAAAGGAACCTGCTAAAAACTATCTAAGTTGCTGGTGAGAGACCAATAGAGGCAGTGGTGGTTCGTGGATGACATGAGTCGTCTAAGATGAAGACCGAGAGGCCACATCCGAAGAATGGAGGCTGTTGATGACGCTCAGGCTACGCGTGACCTCCAAAATCCCGCCAGGACACCATTGCATACGACCTGATGTGCACGGCAAAGGTCGCACGTGTGGTGTACGTGCTCAACATAATGATGAAGCTCCTCTCCGAACTTGAAGATCGATGCCTGAAGGGGATGTAGGTAGTGTGTGTTGGCTGGAGAACACCAGTAAGTAGCAGATCGAAGAGTTTTGGCTTAGAGAAGATGAAATGGAAAATATATTGAAAAACCATCGAAAAGGGCTAAAAACAGATATATTATAGGGAAAACAAAGGGAGGAGAGATTTGGAGCTGTAGCTTTGACCACCCTTCACCCTTGGGAGGGGCAAAAGACTGGAAGAGATTCGGAAATTGCAAAGCGCAAAGAGAAATAAGAGGAGAGAAAAAAAATGAGAGGCTTAGTTCAATTACTTCTGAATTGGCTCTTGGATTTTGATTTTTGGATCGATGATATTGGAAAGGCAAGAATAGGACAAATGGAAGATGCATTTTTAAGATACAATGGCTTACTAATAGCATAAGTCATGCTACACAACCTCCCCAACTTTCACACAGTATATTTTTTTAAATTTTTTGAGTTTATTATTCTTACACTAAATGAAATTTTCTATTCATTATTCATATATCAAATATTTTAAAAAAATAAAAAAAATAATTAAAAAAAAGTGATATATAAAAGTTGGAGAGGTTGTGTAGTTTTTTTATAATAGAAAAAGGCATACTACACAACATTTTATGAAATGTGTCAATGTTGTTTCTAATAGAAAAACTGTATCACCTTAGCTTTCCATTTTAATCATGTTGTCCCAAAATATGAAAGGTATCAATATTATGTTTTTACCTCTAAAAACATTTTATACTCCACTTAAATTGACTTTTAGAGATTTTGGACAACATGATTTTCTTTTTCTTTTCCTAATGTTTAATATACGTAATGATGATGAAAAATGCCAGCCAAATATTAACAAAGACGAAGGGCTTTAGTGTCTCCTCTCTCCCACCTCTTCTTGTCTCATTCTCTATCTCTTCCAAAAAGACATGCTACAAACATTTTTGAGAGGTTGTGTAGTTTTTTTTTTCTAATAGAAAAGGCCATGCCACACAACATTTTATGAAAAATGTCAATGTTGTTTCTAACAGAAAAAATGTATCGCCTTAGCTTTCTATTTTAATCATGTTGTCTCATATTATGAAAGGTGTCATGTTGTTTTAACCTCTAAAAACATTTTATACTCCTCTTAAAATGACTTTTAGAGACTTTGGACAACATCATTTTTTCCCCTAATGTTTAATACACGCAATAATGACGAAAAATGACAACAAACAATTAACAAGATGAAGGGCTCCTCTATAGCGCTTCTTCTCTCTCCCCCCCTGCCCTACCCTGCCCCGCCTCGCCTCGCTCCGCCTCGCTCCGCCCCCTCTTCTCTATCTCTTCCAAAAAGTCATACTACACAACATATTTTTAAAAGTTGTGTAGTTTTTTTCCTAATAGAAAAAGACATGCTATACAACATTCTATGAAATGTGTCAATGTTGTTTCTAATAGAAAAATTGTATCGCCTTAGCTTTCCATTTTAATCATGTTGTCCCGAAATATGAATGTCACACCCACCCTCAGTCTCTTTAATGCTTAGCGAATTTTGAGGACGAATGATGTGACAGTCTGCTCCTTTCTCCCTCGAATGAGATGAGTTTCGATATATGTGTCAAATTTCGATGGCATGTTTTAAAAAGATAATAGTTAATTTCAAAATACGCACAATATTTTAATACTCTCTAATATTTTAAATGTCCTAAAAATATTATATGAGTTATTTACAGTATTATTGGATGCGCGCATGATTTGTAAGAAAATACAATTATAATATTTGAAAGGCTCCAAAATATTGTAATTGTGCAAAATTATTTTATCAACATGATTTAGATATTTAAAATATTATGAGATTTAAATTGTGTCTTAAGCTCCGATTTAAACATATGGCTTTATCCTCTTAAATCATTAGTAAAGTTTCATAATTTAATTAATGATTAAATAATATTATTTTATAAACTAAATGTAAGTTAAAATAATATTCTATCTTAATTACTCTCAATATTTTGAGTTAAGTTGGTTTCATGCATTTTCAAATTAGTATTTAAAATCTATCGTTTGTCTGTTTAAAGACTACAAGGTGTAGGGTCTATAAATACCCCAAGAGGGAAACCTTAGTTCCCATCACTTTTCCCCTTCCCTTTCTCTTTCCTCCATCTTTCTCCTTCACACGTGTTGCACCCTTCCCCTTTGGCTAATCATTCCTCTCCAAGCCACCCAGCCACCGTCGGCCACCCATTATCTCCGCCCCTCTCACTGGAACCGCCTCATGCCAATGAACCATCCCCATGGTCGGCATGCACCCTGGCAGCCCTCTCCTCCTTCACACAAGCCACCAAGCCCGAAATGGGTATGCTTGACTTCCCTCCATTTGTAGCTCCAACGCTAGCCACCATGGCCTCCAGCCACTGCTGATAACTCTCCTTAGCCACCACCGACCTATCTTAGCCACCATAGTTCTTCTCTCTCCCCCTTACACTCATGCATACACCCAAACCGAAATGGGTTCTAGATGGGTGAATTTCTTCACCTAGCCCACAAACCTCACCACCACCACCATTTGCTCCATTTCTCCAGTCAAGCCTCCATCTCCCTTATATAAGCTTAAATTCGAAAATTATTTTCTCCACTTTTCAAGCTAGATCTGCCGGCCACCACACCATCTCACCTCTACCATCATGAGCTTCCCCTTCCTTCGATGAGTCTCCCTAGCTCCCTATGATGAACCAAACACCCTAGCCCAAACTGCCATTATACATGGTTGATCACCATTGTATGTAGAATTAGCCATCACATACGACCCTTCCACTACCACCCATGAACTCTCCACCATGTTAGCCACCCTCGCATAACCCATATCTAGTTGCCAAAACCTTAGATCTAGACCCTGAGATAATCCCGCTCCAAGGTCACGATAGTGACTTTGACAGAGCGATTACCGCTTAAGCTAGTGGTTGTCGATACAGCTGGTTGTACCAGGAAGCAAGCAACACATGGGTTTACCCCCACAATGGAATAACTCTCTCTTTATTGTATTTATGTTGTTATTAGTTGGTTGGTTGGTTGGTTGGTTGGTTTAATTGTTGGGTTGTGAAGTTCGTTGTGTAGTTGTGAAGTGAAGTTGGTCGACTGTATTAGGGTGGTTGTGGTCGTGTACTGAAGTGTTCGAATTATGCTATGATAGTGGTGCGTGTGTCATGGAGTTGTGTTGCGGACTGTGCTGTGAAGTATGGATGTGCTGTGTGTGCCGTTGTAGTGATGTAGCATAACATGTTATAAAGAGAGTACACATGGAGTGTACTCAATGGGATAAAACGATGTACTGTGTAATGTGTATCTGGTGATATGACGTAATGTGTTGTGAAAAGAGTATGCGTAAAGTGTACTCTACGTAGTGTAGCATGGATGGAAATGAGCGAGTACAAGTGGAGTGTACTTCATGTGATGTAGTTGCGATGCACCCTAAGGCATTTTATAAGTATTGAATGGTTATGTAAATGAGGAGTGTATAGCGTGTAAAGTGTCGAAAGTTGTGTAACAATGTTCCGAAATAGTTGTGATTTGACCGTGTGGTCACAGTGATGGGAGTCACTGTATAGCAATGTGTGGTTGTTGTACATATGAAGTATTGAAAACTGTGAAATAGTATCCTAGAGTAGTTGTAATATAATCGATAGTCCTAGTGATGGATGTCACTATGTAACCGTGTTATGTTTTGGAGTACGTATAAAGTGACATAGCGGGAACGTGATAGGGTGTCATAGTGTGATAAGAGTACATGAGGAACCGTACCAATGTTGAGTTAGAAGTTGATGTAGAAGTCACGTGACATAATGCTATATGTGGATAACGAGGTAGCTTAATAGTATTCTTGAGAAGGATCTTGTTGTGTTAAGTGTTGGAATGAACTCGTAAAAGGCTGAGAAGTAAGAAAAGTCCTACCAACTGGTATGGAGAAGGTTGCTATTGATGTATGGTACTTGTTTACACAAGCAGGTGATCAACGTATTATATGTTGATCTTATGTGATAAAGGAGTAGGGTACATGTGTATCTGGTGAGACACATGTATTGGGGATGATGTTTTGGCCTTAGAGTTTGCTTAAAGTCGACGATATGCATGGATGAAGATGAGGATGAGGATGAGGATGATGATGACGATGCATAGGCTTGAATGCCGTAGTGTCGTGTGTATCGAGGAGGATTGGGATGCATGACTTGGTTGGTCTAAATCATGCATCGAGATGAGGTTAATAGGAAGTGTAAGGTATAGATTCTAGTATCTTGCCCCTAAGATGAATCATGAGATTCACTTTAATGGATAAGCACTTAAGGTCAAACGTTTAATTTGGAAAATGTATTGTCTGTAAGTTGATCTCCAAAGGTAAAACATAATAAGGGTCACGTGAGAGCCTAGAGATAAATGGAAAGTGTCCCAGTCTTTGTAAGTGGGTCCTCGATAGTGTTAACATAGTAAGTGAAAACCTAAAACATGGAGATAGCAAGAGAGTGTCCTAAGTGAAGTGTAGATCCTTTCTACTTTAGTTGCTTGTATAGTAGATAAATATTGATGCTAGTTATGAGTATGTATATAGGTTGATTGCTATTTGACATGCATGTGACTAGATTGCATTGTATAAGAATAGCAAAGAGCCCAGATAAGTGCTATGTTCATATGCTTCTAGAGCTTTCTAAAAAGTAAGAAAAGAAATGAAAAAGAAATTGAAAATATTTCTCTTTACGATGCTTAAGAAAATGAAAAATGAGTCCTTTACAAAAAAAAATGCAAAGTATAAGTGTTAAATTTTATGTACATAATGGTCATTCTTGGTAGCCTCTTTTATTACATTCTAAGTATGTAATTGTATGCATGTAATTGGATGCCTATACGCAGTAGCTATTGGATATATTCTCTAAAAAAAATAAATGAAAACTTGAGATTTCTAATTCATGATTTTGTATACCAATGCTTTTATGGATATCATGAAAGTGTTTGTTTTCAAAATGTCCCTATGAAATGAATGATGCCATGAACCAATGTGATGCGATGACCCTATGATGATGCCTATGTCTGAACGATGTTACCTATGTCCCTAGAAAGTTTAAGTTCATGGGTATGCTTTATAAATGATATTTTTCTGTGAATGAATTGACTAAGAAAAGAAATAAAGAAAAGAAAAGAAAGAAAAAAAGGAAATGAATGAATGAATGTAATGAAAGAAATTCAAGAAGGGTACCCAAGAAAAGGAAAAGAAAAATGCAGATTGCAATGCCGAATCGGGTAGCTGGTAGTGCACCCAGTGGTGACATCCAAAGAAAAAGATTCCCTAACCCGCAGCTATGGGCAGAATTAGGATCCAAAAGTCAATCTGCTAACCTCAGCATAAGGGGCGTAAAGGTGTGCAACGACCTAAAGAAAGTAAGAAGAAAAGAAAAAAAGTCATGACATGTATGAATAGTTGTTTGCGAATTGTTTGTAGTTGCTTGTTGTTGTGCTAGCTTGTTCATTAATGGCTTGCTTGTTCATTAACTGCTTGTTCATTACATGCTTGTTCGTTGGTTGTATTTTCATATAGCCATTCATACATGTTATGGCCTAAAGAAATTGATAAGAATATGAAGGATCTTCGGATTCTTTAAGAATTGAAGGCATCATATGAGGTAGGAGAAACGACTGAAAACGTATGTTATGGCCTAAAATATATGTATGAGTGATGATTGCATGACTAAAAACCTATGTTGTTATATTTTAACAGCATGAATTAATACTTACTGAGTATTCGATTCATTTTAATTTTTATGTATACCCCTCTCCCTCATAGGAACTAGATAAGTAGAATGTGTTAGGATGGAGACAGCCCAAAGGGAAAAGCACGGCAGTCTAGATATGAAACGAAAAATGTATGGGAGTTCTTTTGTTTTTATAAGTAAAATATTTTTCCATTGTAAACCTCTTTTATTTTAAAATCATGTTTTATTTTATGACGTGGAGTCTTGCACCCTAAGAATAAAGTGAAAGGTTTTAAAACGAACGAAATTCGACCCATTTCTAAAACTATTTTCTAAAAGGAAAGTCACGTAAGTTGCGATTCTACCCTTTCTAGGGCGGGATTGTTACAATGAAAAGTGTCAATGTTATTTTTAACCTTCAAAAAATTTTATACTCATCTTAAATTGACTTTTAGAGATTTTGGACAACACGATTTTATTTTTTTCCTAATGTTTAATACATGCAATGATGAAAAAAAATGACTATTAAATATTAACAAAGATGAAGGGCTCCTCTCCCACCTCCTCCTCTCCCCTTCTCTATCTCTTCCAAAAAGCTATGCTACACAACATGTTTTTAGAAGTTGTGCAGTTTTTTCTAATAGAAAAAGCCAATAAATTTTATGAAAAGTGTCACTTTTGTTTCTAATATAAAAACTGTATCGTCTTAACTTTCTATTTTAATCATATTGTCTCAAAATATGAAAGGTATTGATGTTTGTTTTTACCTCTAAAAACATTTTATACTCCTCTTAAATTGACTTTTAGATATTTTAGACAGCCCAATTTTTTTAATGTTTAATACACATAATGATGAAGAAAAATGACAATCAAATATTAACAAAGACAAATGGCTCCTCTCTAGCACATCCTCCCGTCCCCTTCTCTATCTCTTCCAAAAAGTCATGCTACACAACAAGCTTTTAGAGGTTGTGTAGTTTTTTCTTAAAGAAAAAGCCATGCTACACAACATTTTATGAAATGTGTGAATGTTATTTCTAATATAAAAATTGTATCGCCTTAACTTTCCATTTTAATCATGTTATCCCAAAATATGAAATGTGTCAATGTTGTTTTAAACCTCTAAAAATATTTTATACTCCTCTTAAATTGATTTTTAGAGATTTCGGACAACATGTTTTTTTTTCCTAATATTTAATACACACATTGATGATGAAAAATGATAACCAAATATTAATAAAAACGAAAGGCTTCTCTCTAATACCTCATCTCTCCCACCTCCCCCCTCCCCCCCCCCCTCCTCTCCATCTCTTCCAAAAGGTCATGCTACACAACATATTTTAGAAGTTACGTAGTATTTTTCTAATAAAAAAAGTCATGCTACTCAACATTTTATGAAATGTGTTAGTGTTGTTTCTAATAGAAAATTGTATGGCCTTAGCGTTCTATTTTAATCATGATATCCCAAAATATGAAAGGTGTTAGTATTGTTTTTAACCTCTAGCAAGATTTTATACTCCTTTTAAATTGACTTTTAGAGATTTTGAATTGCATGATTTTCTTTTTTTCCTAATATTTAATACACGCATTGATGACGAAAAATGATAACCAAATATTCACAAAGACGAAGGGCTCATCTCTAGCGCCTCCTCTCTCCCCCTTCCTTCTGTATCTCTTCCTTCTATATCTCTTCCAAAAAGCCATTCTACACTACATGTTTTAGAAGTTGTGTAATTTTTTTTTAATAGAAAAGGTCATGTTACACAACATCTTATGAAATGTGTCAATGTTATTTTTAACCTCTAAATCCATTTTAAACTTCTCTTAAATTGACTTTTAGAGATTTTGGACAACACAATTGTTTTTCATAATGTATAATATAATATATGCAATAATGACGAAAAATGACAACCAAATATTAACAAAGACGAAGGGCTCCTCTCTAGTGCTTCATTTTTCCCACCTCCTCTTCCACCCTTTTCTATCTCTTTCAAAAAGCCATACCATACAATGTTTTTAAGGGCAGTATAGTTTTTTTTTCTAATAGAAAAAGCTAAGCTACACAACATTTTATGAATTGTGTCAATATTGTTTCTAATATAAAAATTGTATCATCTTAGTTTTCCATTTTAATTATGTTGTCCCAAAATATGAAAGGCGTCAATGTTGTTTTCAACCTCTAAAAATATTTTATAATCCTCTTAAATTGACTTTTGGAGATTTTGGACAGCACAATTTTCTTTTTTTTCTTAACACAATGATGACGAGAAATGACAACCAAATATTAACAAAGATGAATGACTCTTCTCTAGCGCCCCCCCCTCCCCCTCTCGTTCTCTTTCCAAAAACTAAGGTTCAAGATCTTATTTCCCCCCCCCCCCCCCCCCCCCCCCCGAGGGGAAGGAGGTCCACCTCACTTTTTTTGTTTTTGTTTTTGTTTTTTTTTGTATTTGATGAGTGCACAGAAGTGTACTATAAATACTTTATCATTGGATTAAAATGTTAAAATGAGAATAAAAATAATGAGATATAATTTATATTATTAAATTTAATTTTTATTTATATTGAGATATGTTTAAGTACAATTTTCTAATATTTTAATGTTCAAATATTGCATTATTGACAGGTGAGAAATACTAAGGCCGTCGGGACTTCGTCGGAGGTTGCCGTCGCAAGGGTGGACTCGCCAAAGGCCATTGATCCTAATGGTGCCGGCAGTGTTGCCCACTGCAGCCCCCGGCGGCAAATTGCTTTTAATAGGAGGGCCTAGACCGCTCCCAGCTTTTTCCATATTTAAATCTTCACTTTGAGAATGGGCCGAATTACATTGATTTCAAAAGCATCACTTCATCACTTGGGCCAAACTTGCACTTTTATTCAATGGGCTTTAACTTCGTTACTTGGGCGACACTCAAAAGTCTCATACGGAATTAATTTCAAGTTTGGAATTCAGAGGCAATTTGGGTGGACCTAAGGTCACGGCAACAACTCTCTTTAATTCACCTATGGGCTCACACTTTAGTGCACTCACTTGGGAACAAAGCCGCACCTTGAAGTTAACCATGGCCCACAATCCACTTGCATATGCAATTGGAACTCACTTTGAAGGGCATGGCATGGCCGCATAGGAGACATTGCAAACATATATATTTAGTGGAACGAAAACAGAGCGTCGGGGGAGAGCTGAACCTTTTTGGGAGGGCCAGGAGGCTACGAACGTAGGTGAACGAAAACTCAATTGGAGGATGGCCGCCGCTTCTTTTGTCTTTCTTTTGACATTTTTATTATTTATTAAGTCTATGGGTAACTAAATTTTTAGATAAAATTAGGAATAAATTTATACAATAAATAATATTTTTAATTTATATATTCTCAATATTTTGTTGATATTTTTTTCTCTAAATAATTTTAGAATTTATTTCGTTTATGGATTCAATCTTACTTTTACTATTAAATGAATTAGTTCTTTAATTATATTTGGATCAATTGATTATCTATATTAATTTAATTCTCTGCTGCAATATCATTTTCTTAGTATATTATCGTTGTTAAATTTTTTTAATGTGGATAACAATTTGTATAATTTAAAAATGAGGAATGATTTTTTAAAGAGTTATATTTAGTTTAATTTTAATTTATAATTCTATATCTTTTGATTGAGAATTTTGGAATTGAATTATTAATTGAGTTATCAATAAATAAGAATAATTAAAATATCGGATATATGTAAGGGATTCTCAAAGTTTTACTGTTTATCAATTTTGAATACTTTTTTTCTGTTAATCACTTGTTTTATTTTAATTTGCATTTAAAATCAATTTTATTCTTTCACAAATTATTTAATTTCTTTTAGTTTTTTTGTTATTTCTACTTCTCTTTTAATTTATTTTTGTGGAATCGACACCTCAAAACTACACTACAATTGTCGTATTATTTGTTGGATGTAATCAACATCTATCATACTGCTTTCCTTTTTTATTTTTTTTTATTGTTAATTAATATAAAAATAAAGATCTTTCAAATATTTGTTTGTAGAGGTTATTGAGAATCAACTCACACCAATCCCAGTATCAATAGATTCAACAACACCTAAAGAGATCGCGACAACAAAAGAGTAGGATATGGAGATTCTGCATGCAATGGCCTGCATTTGATAAAGTGAATAAGTTCATAACATAAAATCTTTATGTTACGAATGACTATAAGTAAAAGAGAAATTTTTTAGGAAAAGTCTTTTTAATGATATGAACAAATATGTATGTTTTCACTCATAGAACATGAACGTGAGATCCCTCACCCGACCATTATGTATTGGTACTTATTAGATATAGAATATATTTGCTTCTTTTTGACATAACTCTTCCATTATTATTAAAAGAATAATAATAGAATAAATATTAATCGTTTCTTCGATATAATCTTCTAGAAAATAGGGGGTACATAGCATAGTTTTTTCTTTAAATTCAAATATGTAACATTAGCTCATGTGATCAATTGTTTAAAATTCAAACCGTAACCAATCTCTATCTCACCGATGTGTATAAAATCCCCACAATGTATCTCATCATATTGCAATGAAATATACTCGGATTCACAAGCCCATCTATTTCTACATGGTATTAGATTGAGCCAGTCGACCTATGTCTTTCCATGTCCACTCCTTTATCAATTATGTTAGATACTTCCTCTCTTACCCTTCCTTCTCTATAATTCCCACAGCAATCAAGTGTCACTAAACTCTCTCATGACAATTATCATGTCTGGCAAACTCAACTTATCCCCTTCTTCTGTGGCCAAGGCCTCTTCGACTATCTAGACGGCACCACCTAAGTGTTGGATTTTGCTACTTTTGGAGTCCCACATCGGTGGGATTTAATGAAGGGGCAAGCCCATGTGGTTATAAAAGGAGGTCTAGCCTTCTTAGTTAATTACACCAGTCAGAAACTTATCTAGTAATTTTTTACTTTAGTAAAATTCCTCTATTGTCCTTTTTGTATGTAAAAGGAAGAGAGGTGAAAGTTAAAATTTTACTAGTGGGAGAAGTTTTTGTGGGTGTCGTTGGGGTGAGGAGAAAAATTGTGTGATTGTAACAATTTTTCATATAATGTATTTTCTTATCTGGGTCTGGTGATTTTTCTCCTGTTTTGGAGTTTTCTACGTAAATTCTTGTGTTATATTTATTTCTCTGTTTTTCTTGTTATTCTGTTAAAAGTAGATCCTGGTGGGGGGAATTTGGAAGCTCAGATTCCCAACAGTGGTATCAGAGCCACTAGGTTCTTTTTGCAGGGTGGAGCTTTGGTGTGGTAGTGTGAATATGTACGGTCTAAGGAGGTTCTGTCTAGGAGATTGGAAATTTTAAGTGTGTCCGTTGTGACCCTCCAATCTTTCCTGGGAACCTTGAAGTTCTGTCTAGGAAAGATCAGTCTTTCCTGGGAACTTACTTAGTGGGTACTATTCATTTCTACGGTAAAATTCATCGAAGTTATGTCAGGAGGTAGAGTTTCAAATCCTATCAGATTTGATGTGGAGAAATTTGATGGGAGAATCAATTTTGGCTTGTGGCAAGTGCAAGTCAAGGATATCTTGATTCAATCAGGATTACACAAGGCGTTGAAAGGTAGACCAGTCCCTGAAGTCAGTAGCGGTCCAAGCACTACTGGTGAAACAAAGAGCAGATTTGGAATGAGCGATGAAAATTGGGAGGATTTGGATTTAAGAGCGGCAAGTGCAATTCGTCTGTGCCTAGCCAAGAATGTTCTTGCAAATGTGCATGGAATATTCACGGCAAAGGGACTCTAGGAAAAGCTCGAAGAGTTGTATCAGACGAATGGTGTTTCAAATCGAGTATACCTGAAGGAGCAGTTTCATACACTGCGGATGAGTGAAGGTACGACTATTTCAGATCATTTAAGTGTTCTCAATGGCATTGTCTCTGAGCTGGAATCTATTGGAGTTAAAATTGATGATGAGGATCAAGCCTTGAGGCTGATCTGGTCTCTTCCATCTTCCTATGAGCATATGAAGCCTATTTTGATACATGGGAAGGAGAAAATAATTTTTTCAGAAGTTACCAGTAAGCTTTTTTCTGAAGAAAGAAGGCTAAGTGGTGGAAGTAATGATTCACTTGAGAACTTAGTAGTGGTGACAGCTGGTGATTGGAAGAGGAAGAACTCCATGAAGAAGAAAGTAGTCTGCTGGGTGTGTGGACAACCTGGGCACGTCAGAAGAAATTGTCCAAGAAGCGGTGGAGCAGGTTCGGCAAGAGGCTCCAAGTCAGTAAATGGAGATACTGACAATGAAACTAACATTATATCTCTCTTTACAGAAGACGATATCTGTTAAAAAGAGACATGTACATCCTTATGGCATGTCGCTAATCCCAAAGTTGCCATGATAGAAGATGTTAATGTTAGTTGTTTCACAAATTTGCACACGGGCATTGGTTTGGTATTGATGCAGGGTGTGTGGTGAAAATTCATGTCGATGGCTGATGAACTTCCAGGAAAGCCAAACGTGAGAGTTGCACCATAATTTTTCAACAAGATTATTTTCGACATGGGCCGAAGTGAAATGCTTGGAATTGGTTTATTCTGAGTAGTTATGCTTTTATGGTGGAGCATGATAGCGAAAGCTATGAATCTTCATTATGGTGGAGCGTGGCTGTGGAACCAGTCAAAGTCGCAAGGTGGAGATTGTTGGATTTTGCTACTTTTGGAGTCCCACATCGGTGGGATTTAATGAAGGGGTAAGCCCATGTGGTTATAAAAGGAGGTCTAGCCTCCTTAGTTAATTACACCAGTCAGAAACTTATTTAGTAATTTTTGACTTTAGTAGAATTCCTCTATTGTCCTTTTTTGTATGTAAAAGGAAGAGAGGTGAAAGTTAAAGTTTTACTAGTGGGAGAAGTTTTTGTGGGTGTCGTTGGGGTGAGGAAAAAAATTGTGTGATTGTAACAATTTTTCATATAATGTATTTTCTTATCTGGGTCTGGTGGTTTTTCTCCTGTTTTGGAGTTTTCCACGTAAATTCTTGTGTTGTATTTATTTCTCTATTTTTCTTGTTATTCTGTTAAAAGTAGATCTTGGTGGGGAGAATTTGGAAGCCCAGATTCCCAACACTAAGTCCCTCCCAAAGTGATTGATGACACTACTTTTAAGTCATATAATTCCTCTCTTATTGCTAATCCTTTTTTCGATCGCTAGCTAAGGTAGGACACTATTGTTCTCACTGTTTTCTTCTTTATCATAATCGAATCTATCTTGGTTCAAGTTATCTCTTACACCACTTTATTTGGTGTTTGACATGCACTAGAAACCTCTTTTGAATCATCTCTTTTTATGAAGGATGATATTGAGTTGCTATATAGGTAAATAGTATTTTTTATTAAACATTTATCTGTAAAGAATATCAACAATAGTAAAGATTATACCAATCATAAAAGAAAAAAATATATTGGTGAAGTGTTTGATATAGGGACATCCCATAACATATTTGATCATGGATGTAAATTTTTTTCTAATAAATAAATGACGACAATTTCTCTTCAAAAAAACATATTAACAAAGAGACTTGGTAAAATAACACTGCTCGTGCTTTCGGATTGGTATACTGACATATGTCAAGGGGTTCAGATTCTACCTATTTTGTCTTCTATCATTTGTGTATTATTAAAGATATTTAAGATTGACTGGCGCTAGAACCATTCTTGCGGGATACGGCTAAAATATTTTTCTTTTATTTTTTAGTTTTTTCATATATTTTTTGACAGGTTTAATATTCTTATTTTTTAAAATCGTCACAACATTAAAAAAAAATACTTACTTAATTATTCAGTAAAAAAATAATATAAAATAAAAAAATTATTAAAGTGTCATTTTTATTATTTGTGACTCGGGAAAGTAAGTTTAGCATTTCTCTTTTAAGATTTATGGCTGTCGAGACGATGAATTAATCATGGCTTCGTATTGGACCTACATTTTGTGCAAAAACTTTCATCTTATCCAAGATGACGGCGCATTAGATTATATGGCATCTTCTTAAATCATCAAATAAAAAAAATGACATTTCAGGGGTCTCCATCTCATCCAAATGGTAAACAACCCCACGCGCTCTGTTTTGTACATAAAATTTTGCTGCCATTATTTTTGCGACGAACAATGATAAATGATAATCAACAAAACAACGCTCACCACACAAGTCTTATGATGCCATGAAACAGATTTGGTTGCAAATGCCAACCTCGAAAAGCCAATCCGTATGACTGACTGTCTTTCTCTCTCATTTGATCCCACCCTTCTTGTCTCTTGTCTTTCCCTCCCTATATCTTCCTCATTTTTATCCCCCTTTGTTTCTACACACTACTGAATGTTCTTATTATTTGGACACTCTCTCTCCCTCGCTTTCTCTCCCCAACATTATCTTTAGCTCTTCTTCTTGGCATCCCTTATCCATTCTTCCCTCTCAAGAGCCAAAGGTTTGTTCTTTGCTTACCCTCTGCTTTATCGTTAGTCTTCTATTACTTGGGTCTTCACTGAATGATGCTTACTGGTCTTTTGGTTTGATATTGAAGTGGGTTGTCCCTAATTTTGAAACTCTTTTGCGTTTTATGTCCATAATTTCCAGTCTATAATGATTGCATGTTCTCTGTTCGATCTCTTTCCTGAGATAGGATAACTTCAGAGTTGAAGATTTGCGTCCATTATGATTTGGGATTCCAATCTTGAATTGTGTTCCATATTATTTGGCGTTAGAAAGTTTGATATGTAGATATATTGTAATCTTTGTTAGTGTTGATATATATGATACTACTTCAGGGTTGTAGGTTTCATAAGAAAAGAAGTGAGGGGAGATATAGTAAACTTTTGTAGGTGTCATCTCATGATATAGTAAACTTACATACTACAAGTTTTCTTCTAAAGGATGCTTTTCTCACTTGGGCCATGTTTGCACACTTAGATGAGATGACATCTCCTCTTAAAATCTTTCATAATTTTTTTTTCAAATATTACTCAAATACAAAATAGTTTTCAAATTTGATCTTCATCTTTTTCATTTCATCGTTACTTAATAATTACAACTTTTCTAAACTTTCAAACAAACTTTTTCAAATTTCAGAAAAAAAAAATATAGATTTTATATTTGAAATTTGAAATTTGAAATTAATTTTATAATATTTTGATTTTGCTTTTTCTTTCCCCTTTTTCAAAACTCAATAAAATATCTTAATTCAAATAATTTCACTACTATTAATAGAATTCTCATTTCATCTCATTACCCAAATATTCCCTTATATGCGCTCTATCCTTTGGAAGTTTGAACTGAAGTATTGATCGTACTTTGTATGTTATTCTTTCAACTCGCTGAAAGACAAGATGGTATGAGGAGGTGTACTTTTTAAGAAAATTTGAAACAACTTTCAGATTCTGAGGATAGCATAACAATCCTTTGGAAAGATGGAGATCACTAATGTCAGCGAATATGAAGCAATTGCAAAGGAAAAATTGCCAAAGATGGTTTTTGACTACTATGCGTCAGGAGCAGAGGACCAATGGACTCTTAATCAGAACCGGCAAGCATTCTCAAGGATTTTGTAAGCCATTCCCTTAGGCAGTGATCCCAAAAGTAGTTTTCCTTTTGGTCTTGTGTGGCTGATTTGCTTTCTTTTGATTATTCACTCTTTTGCTTTGACATCTATTCTGCACTTAAAATTTTCTACTTTTTTCTGTTCCTGAAAGGAATATTTTGTTTTTCTTTCACCTCAGATTCTTTGTTGGACCTCTTCTCTTACAATTTATCTTTATTTACAAAATAGGTTTCGACCTCGTATTCTTATTGATGTAAGCAAGATAGACATGACAACAACTGTTTTGGGCTTCAAAATCTCAATGCCCATCATGATTGCTCCTACTGCCATGCAGAAGATGGCTCATCCTGAGGGTATATACCTTCTTCTATCATGGACTTGTTCCATGTTCATATATTATATTGAATAATGTGTACCTGTCTTCATTAACCATATACGTGCGCTTATTCTTATAAATTTCCCTCATTTTTACACAATATGTTGATAATACATACATTATTCATGCCTTAAAAATGATCATAGGGTCAATATAGGATCAATTTAAAAATGTAATTCATAATGGCCGCAGTATGTATCTGCTAATATTAATCTACTCTAACTTTGGTCAAGGTGCATTCTACTCTAATTTTGGTCAAAGTGCATGTTTGTACCTCATGTATGAAAAAATTGTAAGTGAATCATTTAAAAGAATGTATCCCCTTGCAAAAGAAAAAGGAAATGGAGGTAAAGGTCCTCTACAATGCAGTTGTGAACTGGTGAGTCATTTCATGTATAGTTGCTTTTAATGATCTCTAGTAGTCCACTTTTAATTCCTGTTTCAAATAGAATGTAAAATTAATTGTTGGTAACTGTCAAGGTGGATTTTTCTTTTCTTTCTAACCACGTCCCCTTTTAACATCATCCATTGTAATTAGTAATGGTGTAGCTGCACTTTCTAGAAACTATTCTTTAATCAGTTCATGAGAATCATGAAGAGTTTATAAAGACATTTGGCTTCTTCATATAATCGGCTTGATCATTCACTTAATAAAGTAACTCTCATGCAGGAGAGTATGCAACTGCAAGAGCAGCATCGGCCGCTGGCACAATCATGGTTTGAAGTTTCACCAAGTTTCTTTGAGTTCTTTTGTCTAAACTGAATTGAATCCTTTCTTACAACTCCTTCACAGTTTTGGCTTTGATATATTGACATCCATATTACATGTGAACCCCATTCTATTTATGCATAATTGGTTGTTTCAGACTCTATCCTCATGGGCTACTTCGAGTGTCGAAGAGGTTGCTTCAACAGGACCCGGCATTCGCTTTTTCCAGCTCTATGTGAGTGCGAGAGATGATGATCCCCTACTTTTTTTGATAATTTGTTTTCTTTTGCTTGCCTTTTGCTAAGATTGCTGGTTTTGTAAATTACTATGCAACCAAATAGGACAAGTACATGAATTTCTCCACGTTCTCCCAGCCCATCTGGGCCTTTTTAATCTTAAATTAGTCTCTTTTTGCTATTCTTTTTCTTGCATAATGGTAGAAAGGTTCAAATTGGTGTCAAAATTATATAATCTGTGTTGTCCAAGACTAGTATCCCTCTGGCTACTTTTGATCAAGAGATAATTATGAAAATGTGTTTCTAATTGTCACTTTCAGAATCATTAATGTTTATTATGTTCTAAAGTATATGATGCTAAAAGATCTTCATTTATTGTTTAATGTTAATCAAATTAACAAGTATTTCTCTGCTTATTATTTAGGTTTACAAAGACAGGCATGTGGTTGCACAGCTGGTAAGGAGAGCTGAAAGGGCTGGTTTCAAGGCAATTGCCCTTACTGTGGACACTCCAAGGCTCGGTCGCAGGGAGGCTGACATCAAGAACAGGTGAACATTCATCAAACATACAATTTGGAAATAAAGAAAGGAAAAAGAATTACAAAGGTTTTTCACTTCAGTACTTAGCCTTTTCCAGTACTATATCTAACATGGTAAGTAGAAATGGTGGGAGAGTAACATAAAATCGACACAAGTTTTTCCGGTTCATAAGGAACTTCATTGTTTGATGTCTTCTCGAACAGATTTGTGTTGCCCCCATTTTTGACATTGAAGAACTTTGAGGGATTGGATATGGGGAAGATGGATCAGGTGGCTAACTTATATGATCTTATAATGTTAGACAAAACATATCTTCCTTTTTTTTTTTTGTAATTTTCCATGATCATATATGGGTTTAATCTGCAGGCTAATGATTCTGGCCTAGCTTCATATGTTGCTGGACAAATTGACCGCTCTCTCAGCTGGAAAGTAAGATTTATTTGTCAAATTTCTTGAACTATGAGCTAAACAGAAGAAATTACATTTTAAGTAGCTCATTTATCTGGACAGGATGTGAAGTGGCTTCAGACAATCACAGATTTACCAATTTTTGTGAAGGGTGTAATTACTGCTGAGGACAGTATGTATTCTGAATGCCTTCGCCCCCAACAAACAAAATCAAGCAATCTTCTTTTAGGAGGGCTGTAGTTACAAAGGAATTATATAAAGTAATCTTACAAATTGAAGTGGCTTCATGCAATCCACCAAATCTGCTTGATAATCGAATTAATTTTACAATCTGACAGATCATATCAAATCACATCAGTTTGTGCGATTACTTTTGTATAATAACTTTGTGGCTAAAGTATTTATCATCTTGTAATTGAACGCTAACCTTGTTATCAATGCAGCAAGGCTAGCCATACAAGCTGGAGCAGCTGGAATCATCGTGTCCAATCATGGAGCTCGACAACTTGATTATGTCCCTGCAACTATTTTGGCTTTGGAAGAGGTAATTAATAATCTTTGCATCAGCATATGATTTTTCACCGTTTGATTGATTCAATTGCCATCATGAACTATGGCCGAGTTCCTGAATTCTGTATCAGTTTCCATGTTTAGTTTAGATCTCGCTAATCATCTTGCTCATATTTTCATAACGGCAATTGAAGTTGCTAATTGAACCTTATAATTATGTTCTGATTGGGATGAATTAGGTTGTCAAAGCTGCGCAAGGCCGAGTTCCTGTATTTCTGGATGGTGGAGTTAGGCGTGGGACAGATGTCTTTAAGGCATTGGCTCTTGGAGCATCCGGCATATTTGTGAGTAAATAATATATATATAGACTAATACTACATATAATCATAGAGTACGCAAACGTAGTGTAATTGGTCTACTATTGAATAACTAATTTTTTTCATGTGGGTTTCGTACTATTTTACTTACTTTTTTCAAAATAATTATGCGGTGCTCGCACAATTTACAAGTACAAATATCATTTTTCATATATGTATATCAGATTGGAAGGCCGGTGGTGTTCTCATTGGCTGCGGAAGGAGAGGCTGGTGTCCGAAAAGTGCTTCAGATGCTTCGTGAGGAGTTTGAACTGACAATGGCATTAAGTGGTTGCCGCTCACTCAAAGAGATTACCCGTAACCACATTGTGACTGAATGGGACCGTCCTCATCTTCCACCCAGGCTGTAAGATCTCCATGCCTGCACGAATGCTGCTGCCATGCTAGCTAGTGCCTCTGCTTCATTACTGTGCATGGTTGGGAATTTAGAATGCTGAGATTCAGGAACCTATCTATCATCAGAAATAACCTATATATCTCATGACTTGGGTTCCAAAAACATCTTGATCAGCAGTTCAAACTTCTGTAATGATGATCATAAAATTATCATGACATTTTCCTATATATATATATATATATACAGAAAATTAAGCTACTTTTGCATTATCTGTATATATAGTATTTTCAATCAGATCTTGAATGTGTACGTACCATTTTTTACGTGGAAAATGATGCTAGCTAGTTAGTTTGTTGTCAGAGAGTTTAGCTAGGGACAAGCTCCAAATCCACAAACTTTATGTAAGTTCTTCGTAAAAAAGGGGCCCGGTAAATAAAAAAGAATTGTTCACACATTTTCATGTTAAGATAATTTTTTTATAAAAGAAAATTAACCCGGCATTAGGACGGGATTTTAGACTTGTATGTATCATTATTATTTGCTCGTACCCATAATTCTGTCCTGAATCTTGATTATTTGAGTATATATATTCACTAACCAACATCTTCCTGATGTAAATAAAGTCTTGTTACGTTGAGTATATATATAATAATAATAATAATAACAAAAAATAAACATTTTCTAACTATTAGATTTTCTTTTTGGATGCAGCTGTGGGTTTTACAGATGAGGAATGCTACATATAGTATATCAAAATGGACTCTTTTGCCGTCCATATTAAAATAGACAAAAATATTCTTATTTTATTATTAACTTGACCAAAATATCATTTATTTTTAAATAAAAAATCAGCCCAAAATCTTTCCTAGCTCAATCAGTAGAGTGAAGCCCTCCTTGTTACTTTCCCTTGAAATATTGAATATTGCTCGAATTTTTCTTGCTTTACAGGATCATCTTTGAAAGGCTTTATAACTTTAGGCAACCCACTTTAAAGTCCAGCATTAAGCAATGGAAAAAATCATTACATTTTAAAAATAAATCAGACTAAGTAATAGAAAGTGGCGCAAATATCAGACCAAGTATTAGAAAGTGGCTATATAAGGAAATGGAATATAAAAGAAAGGTGAATCATGAATTATTGAGTTAATTAATAACACCAAGAGAAAACAAAGATTAAAAAGACTTTCACTCAAGAATCATGCAAGCTTTGTAAATATTTCTGAAAGATTGAATTGAAGTTTGTTTGAACAGATGGAAAGATGATAAAAGATAATGCACGCAACATGCTTGACAGAATGCATAGCAAAAATCATAGTTTCTCAATCTCTGTTTTCATTGATTTTCCTTCACTATATTACAGACAAGTTGTTCCATATTTATACACGTCGTCTTTGTTTTTATTGAGGCTAAGTGTGTTGTCTTCATTTGTCCTGATTACCTCAATTTTGTATTTACTGAGTGCATCATCTTCATTTTTGTTGAGTACCTCAATAAAGTTGAATGACTTCTGCGTACTCAACGACGACAACCAGTGCTTTTCTTTTTTCAAATTAACAACAACAACGGCGCGATTTTAAGAGAAAAAAGAAGAAGAAGAAAGAACAACCCAATCGAAATTAACACGCATTAAAGCAGCGAAACGCAGAAATTGGAACATTAATGCTTGATATATGGCACAAACAGAACTCAAAATAAAGGGTGCGTGTTTTAACACCAATGAAACAAATCAAAGCGATAAGCGATCTGAGTTTGAGCAATGCGTATAGAGAAACGATTTGAGTTTCGACATCTTCTAAATCGAACATTCCAACCAAGGGAGGGATTGCTCTGAGTACATGTCAGAATCCCTAGGATGGTGGCCTCGGGCCACGCCTTGACACCACCCATGACGCTGCACTTGTGGGTCTGCTTGCGTGCCTTGGCTCAAGTCTTGACATGCAGGTGGACTCTAGCAAGGCTAGTGGCATGCCCTCACAGGCAAGCCATCTAGCGCGCGGCACCAGTCCGCGTTTTGTAGGCAAGGTTAGTAGCATACCCACAAGGCATAACATCCAGCATGCGGCACCAACACATGCCTTGTGGGCTAGGCCAATGGCATGTATTCCATCCAGTGCGTAGCTCCAACCCGCGCCTTGCAGCATGCAGCGACAAGACTGCCAGGATGGGCTATGCATGACCATCGCCCAGGCCACTAGCCAGGGCCATGCAGGACCACTGCCCAAGTCACATGATTGGGTCACACTAGAGCAGCGTGGCATAGCCCTGAGCCCACCAAGAGGACCATGCATGACATCCTGCCATAACCATCATCAGTTAGCCCTACACAGTGCTATGCCACACGCACCATCAGACGCCATGCAACCATATGCCACACAGATACACAGCATGCAGACTAGCCCAGTCATGGACCATGCCACACCATAGCTCATCATGGGTCTATCATGCCACAACTACACACCATGAGGCGCCCACCATCTATCTTTTCTTATGTTATATTATTTTATTTTAATTAGTTATTTTATCAGGGACCTTTTGGGGATTTCAAGTTGTAAGACTCTATAAATAGGACCCTTAGACTTTACTTTCATATCTTTTGGACAACTGACATTTGAGTTGCTCTTGAGAGAGAGTTAGGCTGGCCACAAGGGTGGTTTCGATTTCTTTAGTGCTTTGCACTTGTGCTTCTTGGGGTACAATTCGTGAATTATCTTGAAGGATTACTCCTTACAATTCATGAATAGGAATAATCCACATCTATCCTTAATTTATAAAATTTCTTTGAGGTATTTTTTAATTTGGTGTTCTTGTGTTCTTGGTGCAATTCTTGTTTGTGTTGGAGTCTTGAAGTTGTTTGATTATTGTTGGAGTGAGTGTTTGAGAGTGTGAGTTAGTGAGTGCCAAATTCACACCACTTGTGAATTTGAGAATTGAGCATGAGTGAGTGTTGAGTGAAATTCAAGATTCACATCCCTAGTGAATTTCAAATCCTTCAAGTGAGTTGGTTGTTGTTGCATTGTTGAAGAAGTGTGTTTGTGCTTGGAAGTGTGTTGTTGAAATTCCAAGAGGTGCATTAGTGGATTTCGGGTTGTGCATGTTCTTCATTATTCTTGAGCTTTCTTGAAGATTCTTGATCTTTCCTTCTCCCCAAACATACCTCACGGCCAAACCCTAATTGCCACTTTTCAATCTCGCCCCCATCAAACCCTAACCGCCCATCACCAAGTCCACTTACCTAAATTACCCCATTTGGCCACCTTAAGAAAAACCCTAATTGAATCCTCAGTGCCACCTCATCCATCATATCTTTCCATACTTGGCTTGATTGATCAATTAACTCTTAATTAGCTCAATTAAATACAATCATATCTCAATCAAACCCAACCCTATCCACTCAAATATTTCTACCTTCCATACATATCATATTCGGCCATCACCATCATTGATTTGGCCGAAACCTTCACTTGCTACCTCATTAAATCATATATTTCATCCCTTATTTGATTAGTTAATTAATCAATTAGTTGACTCAATCAAATATTCCCTCAACTCAATCAAATCCCAATCAATCAAGTCAAATATCCACCAAACCCAATCCCATATCCGGCCACTATCCTCTCTCACAAAAATTTCAAATTCTAATCAATCAAGAGTGGTCTTACAACCCAAAATCATAGCAAGAATTATCACCCATACCCTTGCCCGAGTTCACCATTCTTGCCCTGGCCCATTGTTGCCCATCATCAAACCCTAGCACTAGCAAGTGGCGCCAACCCCATAGCCATGTTATCGTGTATCCCATTGCCCCATACCCAAGATTACCTTAACCCAAACATCACAATATTGCTCCATACACACCAGCCTCATATCTCCTAAACCATCATCACTATTGTTGATGCAAGTGATCGTCACCAAGCAAATGAGTCAACTCGATCATTCAAGGAGCAACAAGGCAAGGATGACTCCTTAAGTGATTGGTGGCTTGACCGAGGTCCCCAACAGTATGGTGAGTGTCACTCTAGTCTCCAACTCTTCATTGGTCATACCCTTGCAATGCTCGCTACAACCTTTCTCTTGACGGAGTCCATAGTTTATAGAGTTGGATGCACGCAGTGTTCTTAAGGCTTGGTGAAACACATTGTTTCATTAATGGCCTGTATTGCAGTCTACATTTATGGACTGCAAATATAATTATTCTTTACAGATATCATGTTAAGAGTTGGGAGATTATTTTTAATTTTTATGGAGTGAAGAATTTTCTAAATTTGTTTTTGAGAACAGGGTCGTAGGCTTTTTGAGTTTTTTATTATTAGATTTTAGATCATAATTATTTTTAATATTGAACATTTTATTTGCAAGCAGATACGAGGACGTATATCCCCATACTAGAAATTACATGTCATTCACAGTATTGTTTGTAAGTTATAAGTAAAATGACTCCTTTCAAAATTTAGGAAATAGTTTCTGTAGAATTTTTTAGAGGTTTGGGGGATTGTTTTGTACCTTTTCTCCTTCATTTTAGAGAAAAAGAATTATGAATTTATTTCTAGCTTACGATAAAAATCTTGACATTTTAGATACTTGGAGTAAGTGCTTAGAAAATATCCGGAATTTGATTTCGAATATGACTCCACTCTGATCTCGCTTCGTCTTTGTTTCGTTTCTGGTAAAATGGAATCAAAATTAAAGTTGGAAGTATTGTTGGACCGACTCCCATTTTGACCTAATCCAGACTTTATGCCCCAACTTTGATTCCAACTTTCACTACAACATAAGAGGCTTATTGCCACCATTTGTTTTCCAACAAACAAAAGGTTGCTGAGATTATTATTTTTATCTACAATATTTAAGTCTCCAACTTTTCCGTACAATGTTGTCAATAATCCCCATTATTATTGGGGGATTATTGACAACAACATAACGCTGCATATTATTTTCTCAAGACTAATTATTTGCGGCAAGGTTTGTGTCTATTATGACAACACATGGGGGTCACAATTTTTCATTTGCCTTATTACATTTAGTTCTTCTTTGCGTGATGAAAGATTTTTGCCGTTAAAATTTGGTTATATAAATACTTGCCTTTTGCAATACGCGGGATTTTTTCTCTCTCTTCATGTTGTATCTCCTTAATATTCTTTCATTTTTGCCCAAAAACCCATGAGAGAAATTCTTGGCCCTTTTCCAAGATATCGAGCATCATCGCTGCCATCATCGTCTTAGGCTACTATCAACGACAATTTTTAACCAAGAGCCTAGCGTGTAGGTTTGTGTTTGGGGTTTTTGGATTTTTGGCATTTTTAAGGGAACAAGCTATCTATAGCCTTCGCCCCTTAAGCCTATTTTGTTTTCAGAGATAAGATAAAAGTTAAAAAAAGAATACAATATTATTGTAATATATTTTTTAATATTAGTTTTGTTTTAGGATTTGAAAATTTTGTTTTGGAATTTGAAAATGTTGAATTTTTTATTATATTTTGTATGAGAATTTGAAAAAGTATAACAATGAGTTTGAGATACGTTTTTGGTTTTTGGTTTCATTCTCGTAAGCAAATCGGGTTTAAGTCTTCCAATAAGAGGATTTCCTAAAACATCAAAGAAATCATTAGTTACGGTTGCTTGTATATAATCAACCAAGGGGAGTACGAAGAATTGATATGGCCAGTATAAATTTGCAAGCATTTTCTCCATTGTCGTTGTTGTATTGTTATCTTCTCATGTTGGTCTCAGTTTTTGGTGTGATATGTGATGGGGGATAAGACTAGGGCTTTGATGGCCGATCTATCCTTTCTTGCAATAGTATGCTGTGCACTTTTGATGATTTGAGACCTCTCTGCAAGCCATTTACACTTCAACAAAAGGTTTTTTTTTTCTCAAAATAAATAGATTCAGTTCATCCCATTAATCAACTAGTACATCTTAGCAGAGAATTTTTGAACTATATGACTTTTGATAGAAATTCCAATATTACTAGAGCTCAAAGTTTGTTGAGATAGGAAATTAATAATAGTACTTTTGGAAATTATCCCATTAAACACAATAATACACACCTAGTAAAGAGATTTGCAGTGAGTCTCCCCAATATGCATCGATATCAACCTCTTGAAGCCCTTTGGAACATGCATAATTTTACTTTTTCACATCCAACCTCTTCAAGTTTTGTATCCGTTTTTTTATCATATATATTGGTTTCATAATCAATAATTTCTTAGCAAGTTTTAATCAACAAGGTTCACACTGATTTTATTTTTTTATTATTTTTTTAATTTAATAAGTAAACTATTATATTTACATGAATAGGAACAAGGTTCACACTGAGCCTTGAGTTGTTGATGAGCTCAGTTCAAATATAGAGAGTTTTAGTAGGCTTTGCTTGTGCTTTTATCACTACATAGGGTTATTGTCGTATATAAAGTCTAAGTGAAGATGGTATTACTAGATGTAAATTCAGCACTTGAAAGTTTTCTAAAACAATGATATCCACTCAAACAAAATGTGATTTTTGTTTTCATGGATTTTTTTCATAGGGTTTGCACAAGGCTTAATGTTTGCACACTCTTGACTTGCTCAAAACATTTGCCTTCTATTATACTTACTTTCAACTGCACTATCAAGTCCCCTTCTCATCCCCAATACTTCTTATCTTTGGAATCGATACAGCTAATTGGTAAGCACTTGTTGACCTCAGTGTCCTCATTATTAAAAATTATTTTCTTTTTTCCAACTCAATCCATGTTTTCTAATCGTCACAAGTAACAAGGGGATTCATGATGAACTACTTGTTCTTTTCGCAAGGGGATGCTTTCTAGTTTCATAGGTTGATTAAATCAAATATCCGATATGAAGAATTTAGATGATGACTAGCAAATGAAAGATAAAAATTATATGCCAATGAGATTCTCCCTAACAACTTATTGTCGACCTTTTAAGTTTTCCTGAAAGATGAATCTAAATCTTGTTTTTACATTCATTTTTCCTTTGAGCTCATTGGTTTTGTATGTCTCATAACCTATTAATTCCCTTCGGGACCATAGAATGATCCTTCTCTATGCTATGCACTAGAATGTTGTGACGCCCACGACTCCCTCTTGGGATTTAGAGGGACTCGTAACACCCGGATGATCGTCACACGTGTCAATCATCCATCGCTTAATACTTAAAAATGTGTAAAGCATACAATAAGTGTACAAACAAAATATATACAACGGAAAATAAATAAACGATCATTCATTCTAGTACTAGAAAATTTAAAAACACACAAATAAGTCTGAAACATAATTATCCAAATGGAGATTATACAATCATCCCAAAAGAAAAGCCACCAAAATACATTAATTGCATCCGGGACTAAAATTCCACTCTTAGACATCATATCCAACTACTCCTCCAGCAAAGCCTACCCCTCGAGTTCATCCTCATCCTCTGTATAAAAAATTATGGTTCCATAAAACAAAACCATAGGGGCACCCGATATACCAGTGAGACGAGAATCTCAATAACTAGCAATCAGTACACAAACAATAATTTCAATAAATCATATGCACAAGTATTCTCCAAACAAATAAATCAAACCAACCATACTCCAACTTCCTTTTCCAAAAAGGAAGTCCACAAGCACACCCAACTGCCTTTTCCCAGAAGGGGCACACACACACCTCAAAACACATCATTCCCAGAAAGGAATGCAACACACCACTAACCATCCTTTCTCAGAAATGATCTTATTAATAGACCATACTTTTTCCAAAAAAGAATGCATCCACAATCATCATTTCCCAAAATGGAACGCAACACACCACTAACCGCTTTTCTAGAAAGGATCTCATCAACGGACTGTCTTTTCTCAGAAAGGAACGCATCTACAACTATCATTTTTCAGAAAAGACCATAATATAATAACCCGCCAAAAATCCAGTTTCTAGCTCACTACACATTCCCATTTTTATTAATACATGTATACCACGGTCTCCTCTAGAGATCATCCTTACACCCTGGCTCTTTTCGCCACATCATGGGTAACGACCGTGCGTGTGACTTCAAAATGGACGATGCCCAGCTAACCGCACTTAGCACGACCATGACCAAGCATCCCTAGCCCCCGCCAGCAGAAGAGCCATAGAGTCGATACGAGAGCATTACCATCTCATTCGATCTTGTTGTTGCCCGGCAACAACCTAAGGGACGTCACGTCAGTATATTCTACTCTCGAATGACCAGAGGAGCTCCATCGAGATAATGTCACATTTCGGCTTGGGGTCGTGATACACACGCACTCACCAACAACACCAAATTAGACCAAAAACCACCCACAACATAACCTCGAAACACCTCACCATTCACCCAAAATTATACAGACCAAATATCAAGAAATAAATAAATATGCATGATATATAAATATTGGATGGTATGAAAATGTAAAACTAGCATGAAATGATATACCAAAAATCCAGTTTCTGGCTCACTACACATTTCCTTTCCTAGAAAGGGGCACACACCTCACAACATGTCATTTCCCATAAAGGAATTCGACACACCATTAACCATTCTTTCCCAGAAAGGATCTCATCAACGGATCGTACTTTCCTCGAAAGGAACGCATCCACAATCATCCTTTCCTAGAAAGGAAGGCAACATACCATTAATCGTTCTTTTCTAGAAAGGACCTCATCAACGGACCATCCTTTCTCAGAAAGTTTTTTAAAAAGTAACACATCCACAACCGTTCTTTTCCAAAAAGGACCACAATATAATAACCTGCCAAAAACTCAGTTTCTGGCTCACTACACATTTTTATTTTTATTAATACATGTATACTACGGTTTTTCCTAAGGATCATTTATACACCCTGACTCTTTTTGTCATACCACGGGTAACGATCGTGTATGTGACTTTAGAACGGATGGTGCCCAGCTAACAACGCCTAGCACAACCATGACCAGGCATCCCCTAGCTCCCGTCAGCAGAGGAGCCACAAAGTCGACACGAGAGAGTTACCATCTCGTCTGATCCTGTTGTCGCCCGATGACAATTCAAGGAACATCACATCAGTATATTCCACTCTCGAGTGACTAGAGGAGCTCTACCGAGATAATGCTCCATCTCGACTTGGGATCGTGATACATACGCACCCACCAACAACACAAAACCAAACCAAAAATCACCCACAACATAATCTTGGAACACCTCACCATTCACCCAAAAATATACAGACCAAGCATCAAGAAATAAATAAATATGCATGATATACAAATATTGGATGGCATGACAATGTAAAACGAGTAAAATAATCCAATTCAACAATTATAAATTCAACCAAATAATTTCCACAAACAAATTCAAGTCCAATAATTTTTAACTATGGGGTGATCTCATCCTCCATATAATGGCCTCAGACCCAACCAATCTACTTTTATATTTATTAATATTATTAAATAATTAATTAACACTTCAAGCTGCTAAAAATGGTTAGTCCATAAATAAATAAATAATAATTGAAACAAACATAAATTACATGCATGACTGCTACTTACGACATGTTCGATAGCAACTTTGGAAAGTTGTGGAAAAGCTGAAAAGCAACTCTACGCCTTCATCAACAAATACTCCGCCATCGCACCAACGTAAATAAAACACCATAACTATAATAAATATTATTAACAAAAATAACTAAAATAATTAAACGTAAATAAAACAACATATATAAAAAAATGCAACTAATAACAACAAATATTATGAATGAATATTTAAAACACTTAAAAATAAAATTACGTAAATAATTGAAACAACTCTTAAATTAATTAACCAAGTAAACAGATAAAAAACTTACTGAAGGTATCTCAAAGCGGTAAAAAACGATTAAAACAGCGATTAAAACACCAAGCAAGAATCATTTTGAATTTTTGAATTTCAAGGTTTTGAAGAGGAGAAACTCGAATTTGGGTTGAGAAGGAAAAAAAGCTCTAAAAAAAGGATAAACACACAAATTTTGAATGGAAAATAAGTATTTTTCAGTGTGGGTTGATGCAAGAGTCGACGACCCTTTTATAGACGGAAATGAAGCACTACGCAAAGCGTTTTTTAGGTGGGAAAACTTGCATGACCCACAAAAAAAATCGAACCAAAACAAGCACAAGATTCCATGGAAGAGATTCTCCATTTTTCTGAGATAAAGTCAGATGAAAAACAAGGCTGAATGCTAGAAAGAAAATGGACGATTAGAATACGTGATGCACAGATTTAAGAGTGTAAGAAGATCGAACCGGACCGCATGGACAGGACCGGGACCAGACCAAACTAAATTCCATCTGGTCTAATCCGATCCATTTTTTGCATGGATCGAACATTTCCAGTCTATGGTATTTCTCCTCCTAGACCAGACCTGATCGGACCGAATGACTCTTTATATATATATATATATATATGTATATTTATAAATAATAGTATTTAAATTATAATATTAATATTAATATAGATTAAGAGGATTAGTATAATATATTAATATATAATATATACTCGTATAATATTAACATATTAGAATTTATAGTAGTTGACTAGTTATAGTATAAAAATTATAATTTATAATTTTTTTTTACGTTTTTATTTAGATTATTTTTTCTTTTCCCAATTGTTTTAAGAGTATGTTTTTTTAATATTATTTGGCTTAAATCTGTTATAAGTACGTAAATTAGATTGAAAATAATTAAATTTGGACTAAAATTTATTTTTCATTATTGCAAGATTTTGGATTAAATTTAATTCATTAAATTATATCAGGTGCCCTTAGACCGAATTGGATTGGATTGATATAAACCAAATAGGAGTTCGGTCCAATTCAAGGTAGGAAATTTTTTTGACCGAATGAAATTGGTCCAAATTTTTTCAGGACTGGACTATTTACACTCCTACACGGATTTGAGATGAAAAGAGAGGAAAAAGATCAGCAAGATGTTAGGACTTTGATGATGCAACGCGTGTGTGAAATAGGATGGGGGAAAGCTGCAAAGATTCAAACTTGGTCCCGGGTTAACAGAGGAAGAGCAGGGGAAAAGAAATAGGACGAAGAAATGAAGAAGAAAGAATGAAGAAGGATGAAGAAGAAGCCGACGTCGCCCACGTGAATGAAAAAGAAACTGGATTCATTAAACCCACTGAAAAACAGCACCGTTTGCCAAAAATCAAAGGAACCGACGCATGAAATTGTGGCCTGGGATCTCAATTCACAAAGATGCCAATGGCGTCGTTTTTGGCAATTGAAGGGTTGTGTTTTGATGTCTAACGGGCCGGCTTCTATACGGGCTTAGGCTTCGACAAATCAACCCAACTTAAATTAAAATCCACTCAACAACTAAATATATATATATATAAGCCCAATCTGAAAATCATTTAAAATAAATTAAATAATACACATTAAATTAAAATAAAATAAATTACAATACTTTAATTTAAATATCAACATAATAAAATAAGGAGATTAAATTTAAGTATGAAAATAAATGCATAATAAAAAAATAATAAAGAAAAATAAATTAGCTCACAATTTACACATAAAAATAAATTTTAAATGGAGGTGAAGTAACCAAATATTTAAATACAAATACAACCAAATAATATTAATAGCAACAAACTCATAATATCCAATATTCATATTAACAAGCAATATATATAAGATATTAAAAAATTAAAATACAGAGGAGATAAAATTACGAGTCTTCATAGATGTGATGTTGCAACATTACCACATGCTTTGACAAGGCCTAAATGCTCATAACTATAAATGCAAATCTGGCATATTAGTCATTGATGTGGCTGATCGGTATCAACATCACATGGTTCTTGTGATGTCCAAGTGCCTTAAATGTCTGTTGGAGAGGCGCATAACAGCGGTTATTAATGTTACTCAAATTCTTTAGTCTACTACATACTCGAATTTTATTCCCATTTAAGTTAAACAATTTATATAAATAAGCAATGTAATTGATCAATTTTGACACTTTATCAGTATAGACCCTAGTCTTACTTAACTCCCACTATTTAACACTAGTGTGGGTTGGAGCTATATCTTTCGTTGTGTATGTGCAAGCTTATTCCTCCCGATTGGATTGTTGTTTAACATTTTGTGTTTGCCTACTATTTTCATCATTTCCCAAGTCCATTATATCGACTTCACTAGTGGTGGCCACTCCTATTTTGTATCAGTGTAACTATTCAGACCATTCCTGCATCGTTCACACAGATATCGACCATGTGAAGATTTGCTATTTCTTTTTTATCCTGTTAAAGGCTAAGAGCAAGCTTCATTCCCCGCTCTTAGTTTACATTTCCTACTTCTATTATCATGTTTTTCATAATGTCGTTATGGCTTTTATGACATATCATCAAAATGCAAGAATCTCACAAATAATGATAGTGGTCCTTTGATTGTTTAAGTTACCCCAAAATTAAAAAGACTATAAGTTTGCATCATTTATGCGACCTATCTCTGTATCCTGGTTACTTTTGCACTTCATGCATACTGCGTGTAGTGGTAATACTTTTATCTAATTGGTGTCACGATTATAAATCCTATACGTGTTGTAAAGTATGAAATTGTATTCTTCTATACAGGGCACCGCCACCTATAGCTTACATACTTGCCATTCGTGTTTATTTTTTCCTGAGTGATTGTTTGATATGTTTTTCCTTTCAATGTGGTCATGTTCTTACTATCTGCTATTTCCAAAAAACATGTACGTCTCACAATATTTGTTGAGCTATCTACATCACCTTTGCCTGTCTCGCTACGTGTATTTGTTATCCTTTCCTGAGACATGTCGTATCGATAGCCAAAATCATGTAAGCAAGGATATCCCATGCATGATGCAGACTCATGCATCATGGGTTAATGTGGGTCTTGTAGTAGTATATTTTATTACGTTTCAACTACCCAAACTTATTCGTCAATGCAACTTCTTCCACGTTTGCCACTATCTAAGTTGCTCAAATTTGTTCTATATATCCGTTTAGCACTTGTCACCTTCCCATATGGATCATATTAGCTTATAGGATGAAAATATTTCTAGCAAACTTTATTCTAGCAAGGTTTAAATAGATAAATTGTGGATGTTTATTGAAGATAAATTGCGGTCTAGTGAATATGCTGAAGGAGTTAGTCATTTCGTATCCATGGCTCAAGCCAATGCCCTCGATAGTAACTCCATTAGGTTTCTTTGTCGGAGATATCGTAATAATTTCTCCAACCAATTACTTTAGTGAAAGATCATCTATTCTTGTGAGACATTGATACCAATTATACTCAATGGATATTTCATAGAGAAGAAGATCCTTTCAATGCTAGCCGGTCAAGCAATGAGGATGAAAAAGATGATTTTGGAGAATACATTGGTCCTGTAGATGAGATGTTAGATGGTGGGATTCTATGTGGAAAGTAGTGAAGGTGATAATGCACAACCCAATATTGGGACTTCAAGACACCATACCTTTGAATAGTGTGCAGAAGATACACGACGTCTACTCTATCCATCATGTACAAACTACTTGAAGCTAGCATTTATGGTGAAATTGCTTCACATCAAGACAGTCGAGGGTTAGAGCATGAAGTCATTTAATATGGTTCTAAAACTATTGAAATCTGCATTCCCGAATGCTCTCTTACCTAAGGACTATATAATGATGCACCTCGTTTAGAGCGTGGGCTGGGATTTAGTTACACCAAAATTGATGTATGCCTAAATGATTACATATTATTCTAGAAATACTATAAAGACAAAGATGCATGCCCTAATTACAACGCATCTAGGTGGGAATCAAGGATAGGTAAATACTAGGTTACTCAAAAAGTGATGTACTATTTTTCATTGAAGTCAAGGTTGCAACACCTTTATTTGTCGAACTAGATAACACAAGCCATATGATGACATAAGAAAAAATCTACACAACCTCCTACTATTCACACAACCTCCACACACCATATTTTTCTTTATTTTTTTATTTTATCAAATATTTGATATAAAAATAATGAATAAAAAAATTAAATTAGTTTAAAAAGAACAAATTCAAAATTAAAAAATTAAAATAAATAAAAATAAAATAAAAAATATGGTGTGTGGAGATTAGGAAGTTGTATAGAACTTCTCATGGCATAAAGAGAAACAAATTGTTGATTTGAGAAATATGAGGTATCCATCTAATTCTAGGGTTTGGAAAGAATTTGACCGCACACACATGATTTGTTTGCCAAATATGCTCTTAATGTCCACTTTGCTAGTGATAGATTCAACCTATTCAATAACATGAGCAATCCCTATAATATATGGTTAGTAATACTTTTGCCTTTAACTTGCCCCCTTGGTCTTACATGAAAGATACATACTTTATGTTGACATGTCTAATTCTTGGTCCTAAATCAATAGGAAATGATATTGATGTCTTCCTACGTCCTTTAGTTGATGAATTGAAAAAATAATGGGAGGATGGTATTAAGATATTTGATGCATTCAATTCGAATGTTTTTCAATTATATGCAGTTTTATTCTAGACCATCAACGACTTTTCTGTATATACCAATCTTTCTAAGTGGAGCAGGAATGAAAAGTTGGCATATCCTGCATGCAATGCAGAAATCTATTATATGTGGTTAATGCATGGAAATAAACATTGTTGGGCCACTATTGATGGTTGGCCCCTAACTCCCCTTGGAGAAAGAAAATGCGTATTCAGGATGAAATTGATCTCTAGCAACAAAAAGCAATCGTGGACATCACTTTGTTTTGGGAGGCAAGGATCATCAAGAACTCAAACAACTGGGCAAACTTAGCTGTCAATAATTAACTATATGGAGGATGCAATAATGTCAAAAAAAATTATTTTCAACAATAGACAATTACCAATAAAATGCTTTTACATTGAAATATAGTAGTAGTGATTACTCGTGACCATCGGTAACCGCTCATCGAGATCAAACAAAACCCACTAAATGTTGCATTGATAGTGTCCACTTGTGAGGCATCCGTGATGTGGGAAATTCCAAGTTGTTGGCGGCATAAGCTGCCAAGATTACAGTTGATCTATAATATGTATTTGTAGTATGAAGACAATAGCCACATAAATAATTGATGAAATTGTATAGTTGTGGCAATATAGAAGGGACGGTATTGAGCATCGTGTTCGAGTTTTAGTCCCTTGGTTGAGGTGTTTCTCATAAAAAAAAAAACGGATGTTAGCAGCAATAATCCTGACCAAAATAAGGAGGTTAATTTTCACAAACCAGTTCTTTGCCGAATTTGTAGTTAACATGGCAGTATTTGCCTTTCGACTCTGACTCTGACTCTGAATCCGGCTCCGATATTATAATATGTTATAAAAATATGTATTTAAATGTATATTTATCATATATATAGTGTAATTATATAGTTATATAACTAGGACTTATATAGTTAAATTCAACAGTATACTAGTATGAGCAAATTATTATACAATAATATACTTATACTATAATATAATATAAATAGATTAGTTATAGTTTAGTATATATAAATATCATAATATCATTACTATAAGTAATCAAGTCTAAAAATAAGTTAAGAGTACACTAGTGTTTAAATAAGTCTAGTATAATAAGTTAACAAGACATATACTAATTTACTAAGGTATAATAACATATAATTAGACAGTAGAAAGTTTAGTGTATAATTGATTAGAAATAATTAATCAGCTATTAATATAATAATATGTAATTAGACACTATAGTATAAATCTTGTATAGAAATAAAAAGAATAATGAGGATTGATAAGGAGGGTTGCATGCTTTAAGATGATAAGGTTTGCATTAATGTTTGGTTATGGTTTTTATGGGATTGTGGTTTTCCTAAGTTTTTGTCTTTTTTATTCCCTTTTCTTGTAGTACTAATGGTTTTCCTCTATAAAAATAAGATATTTTCAAATAATTACTTGAGGTGTCGTCCTCTTTTGTTAATAAAAAAAAAAAGATTATAAAATATAAGTTAATAATACACAATATCAATTTATTAAAGTATAATAACATGTAATTAAATATTAGAAATAAGTCTTGTATATAAATAAGTTAGACACTAGCATAATATAAGAAAATGTAATACTATAATATATAACTAGATACTAAAAATGATATATAATACTATAGTATGATAATATCCAGTTAGACACTTAGTATAATTCTAGTACAAAAATAAGTTAGATAGTAGTATCAAAATAAATTAATCTTCTTGAAAAATTGAAATTTGAATACCTACAAAGATTCTTTTTTTAATGGGATAAATATGAAATTAAAATAGAAGAAACTCAAAATCAATATTTTAAATACCGTATCAGTAAGCATACCAGTCAAGACATTGAAAAGAAATATTTTCATATTAGTACTGTCTCGTGTAGTTTCGAATTAATCTATATAAGAATAAATTATACATATATATACACACACATAAAATATAAAAAAATAAAATTACTAATCATTTTGTGATTCATACATTTTAAAATCGACTAATATAGATCAAAATAGGTCAAAATGAAATCATAAGTGAAATGAAATAGAAGATTTTTTATACTAGTTATACTGTTAATACGACACATTTTCAACATATTAGCTGGTACAATTTTGAAACAATGCTCAAAACTAAAAGCCTAAATACAATTCGTTTCGATAAGTCGAAGTATCGAAGTACGAATCAGAAGTCTACACAAGTCAAGACTTAGAGTTCAAATTTAAATTCTAAAAAAATCAAAGACTTTGTCAAAATCAAAATGGGAATAAGATTGGAATAAATAAAAGTACATAGCTAGCCAACCAAACAAAAGATGCATAATATATCTTATCAGCTGTACCAGCTTTAAAGAGCTAGCTACCAGCCAAATTAATAGACCAAAAGTCGTGGAAAAGGCTCGACATACGTGATAGAACAGGGAAAGGATTGGGAATTGGAAAAAGAAAATAAAGATGGCTTCTAAGTTATGCCATCAGCTTAGCTGCCTACCTTGCCCCCCACTCACATCAAATAATATCCCCTTTTGCATTGAAAACGTTTTTTTAAGCCCTCCAAGACTTGGAGTCCAAGTCATGCTTCAAAGATTCTCCTTTAATATCTTCAGAGCATCTCTATTAGAATCATTTTTTTTATTATCAAAAAAATATATTTTTTTTTATACATATCAAAAATATTATTTTATATTTGATCAAATATAACATATTTTTTTTTAGTATATAAGCAAAAAATATATTTTTAATGATAAAAAAATGACTCCAATAAAAATGCTCTAACTCTCGTTTAAATTTGAAAACAATATAAAATAAATTGAAATAAATTGAATAAAATTTATTTTTTAATATTATTATTATTTTAAAATTTAAAGAAATTATATTAAGATTTTAAAATTTATATTAAAATTTATATTTTATAAAAAAATTAATCATAAATTTAAGATAAATTAAAATAAATTTATCTTATCTTCGAATAAATTAAAACGGAACTTAAGGTAATAATAATGCTTCATGAAAGCCTGATTTACAGTTTGATGGCATTTACTTTTTCCTTTTTCTGAAAAATATTTTAGGATCTAGCTGTCCTCATCAGGCTTCCAATTCTGTAAGAAAAAATATATATGTTTATTATTTTTTCAATTAAATATATATAATGAATTAATTTGTTGTTCAGCTGATATGACTTCTTTTATAATGAAAAATTTATCAATTGAAGTACTGATGTCGTGTACTTTATTTTTGTAATATTTGAGCAATTTTAGAAATAATATTATAACGTGTAAATTACGTGCATCCACTTAAAAAAAAAAAGTCTATCATAAATAAAGTACATGAGCAACGAACAGCTAGCTAGCGTTTATAGGTCTCCTTGTAAAATACTAGCCAATGTCAACACATATGCAGTAGCAGTTTGTTTCCGAGACATTTCGACGAAGCCTTCAAGGATTTGAAATTTTGGTCCTTGTACGGATCGATCATCGACCGATCCTCTTCATTTAAAAATAATACGTATCGGACGGGCTGCCATGCATATAATTTTCTTTAGAAAAAAGAAAAAAAAGTAATGTTGGGATACGGTTGAATTACACTCCAACATCTTTATAATCTTCCTTAATTTTTTATAAAAATATAATAAAAAATATTAAAAAATATAATAAAAAATACAATAAAAATTAAAAAATATAATAATATAATAATATAATAAAATAAAAAAATAAAACATAATAAAAAAATAAAATGAAAATGAATTTTTAAAGTAAATTCAGTTTCATCCAACCCTCGCCGCCGACGGTGATGGTAGGCGATACCGCCCAACCCACCGGCCTCACCTAGCCCTCGTCGCAGGTGGTGGTGGTAGGCGGCTCCACCCCTGCAACGGCGAGTCTGGTATGCTCTCGACAGCCCTAAACTCATTTCGGACCCGAATTCCATCACCGCTAGAGACGGTGGGAGCTGCAAATCGGGAGTTCGGTCCAACCGATTCCCAAGATTTCTAAAAAAAAAAATACATTATTTCACTATAAAATTATTAAAAACTGACACTTCTTTATATATATCCTTTATAAATAAGATTTGATTTTTGATGATTAACATTATATTCCATATTTAAATAGTAATTTAAATATATACCAATTTAAATAGTTTCCATAACAAAACATAAATATACTGATAATTTTTTAGGTATAAAAAGTACCTTTTTTAACTATCACGATATAAACATGTATATATATATATATGGGGTTCCTTCAAGATGACGACCTTATCCTAAGCCATTTTATAAGTTCTACCAACTGAAATTTGTATGCACTTCCATTATCCAATGGTTGAATAATTCCGGCCATCAATGATGATTTCGACATCCTACCCTACAAATATTCCATAGATATGAAATACCAGCAGCAGTACTGAGCCCACATCTTCTGAAAGTTAGATATATATATATATAATATATATATATAATATATATATATATATATATATATATATATGAGTTCTAATAGTTTTATTGCAATCAGGTATATTTAATTATCATCCCATCCTCCACTACCAGATCAATTAGGCGGGAGAGTCGAGGGAACTTGGTGATCCATGATGTTGTTATAATCAGTACTCTGGTTTAACTGGTTTGAAAGGAACAAGACGAGATTAATTAATTAATAGAGATTAATAGAGCGGTAGAAAATCGATGTACAATATTAATAGATATATATTATGAGTCTCATCTCCATAATTAAAGTTGTGGTCTATATATATATAAACTTGAATCCACGACCAATTATCTAACATATCATATATATACCTCATCGTATAGATCAATGTGTTTTACAAGTTGTTGATGTTGTGTTCCACAAATTTGAGCAACGCCGTATCACAAGTGCTCTGTCGTCTATCTGCAAACACAGAGGAGAGAAGGGTGGCTCGGGAAGCAGTGGTTCTTCTGATGTTTAAGTCAATATAGTTGAGAGATGAGAGTTCAAGTAATAAAAAATGAGAGAGTAAAAGATCAGAAAACCCCTTGTGAGGCATGTGGGATATTTATAAAAGTACCTAGGAGGCTGGGTTCTTTTGATAGGGGAGGGGGCTCGAGCAGTGTCGTCCGTACCCAAGTTGAGCTCCTTTGTCAATCTGTTATCTGGTGACAGCTTTTCGTGCTATGCTATAGCTGTGTCACGCTCTCTTGATCTTAAATGCAGTGTGGTATCCATTTAATGCGATGTTGTTCTCCTTAATAAGTTCGTACGCCCGGGGCCATCCCGCTGTCAGTACTCGAGTGTTCGGATAGGTCTGCGTAGGTCGACTTTGCACGGTTGTTGATTCTATGTGCGTTTGGCATTCTTGCTAGGCATATTTGCCTGGGCTCCCGAGTAGTGGCCTGGACTTCAAGTTTCGGGGTACTTTGGGCTTGGGGGAAGGGGACGACTCTTCCCTGGACTTTGGCAGTGGTCTTGGACCGACTGGACTCGATCCAGAGGGCTCAGGAGGCCCCCCACACACAAGTGAATTGATCGGTCTCAAATATGAATTGATGACCATCTTCTAATATGTACTAGTAAGAAATACCATTTTGGAATGAGATTTTGGTCTGTATTATTGGATAAATCTCTAAGCTTTGAAATTGAAATGGTGATCGATTAGTGTATGTATTACCTAGATTGGCTCACAGTACTATAAGAAAAATGCTTATTTATTACAAGTTATAAGCAATAGATATGACTATTATTTTTATTAAAATGAGTTTACTGTTCTCATTGCAAATAATTATTATTTCTATCGTAATTAAAATATTTGTAACAAGTAATCGTTTCTTTTGTAGTGTCGCTTAAAAGATCCTAAGTGCTGAGTTTTTTTTATTTTTTTGATAACAAGGCAACTATTTTATTCAAATTAAAAAGAATTACATCAATGCATCAAGCTTAATAATGTGTGAAACCAAATCTGGAGGACAGTTCCACCACACTACCAAATCATTGAGATAACATGAATGTCTAGCTAGACAATGTGCAACTGAATTAGAAATGCGGTTTTACGCCTTACATCAACATTTGAAAATCTAATCAGTAACTGCCTAATCTCATATACCAGATTTCCCCATAGGGACATAGATTCCTCTCTTGCTTTTATCACTTCTTGAACCACCAATAAAGAATCACTCTCAACTTGTAAGCATGGAATGGATAAGGGCAAGCACAGTTGTAATCCCCTCAATAGTGCTAATAATTCTACCTCCAATGGATCCATGCTGCCTGTTTCTCATTTACAAGCTGAAGAAATCACTTGTCTTGCTTCATCACGTAGGATCATCCCAATGCCATATCTGTGTTGGTCTTCAAATAAAGCTCCAACAATTAAGTTTTAGGACCCCTTCCGGTGGTGCAATCCAACCCCCTTTGGAATTAATCCCCTGCTTTTTCTGCTCATTTGCATGTTTATAATCACTAGCAATTGTAAGAGCCCGATCAATAGCAATCTGTGGAGTTAGCAAATTATTCTCAAAAATAAATTGGTTCTGGTTGTACCACATTCCCCACAAACATGAAAATAGCTCCTCTAGTTCAGCAGGAATGCTCCTGTTTATTACTAGATTTACTATTTGCACAATATCTCGCTACTCAGAGTACCCTAATGATTGAGATCTTCTTCTTCTTGGTTACAAAACCTCCACTTTGCATCTTCTACTACTTTCTTAGTTTGTAAATTCCAAAGTGTTGGCAAACCATTGTGACAGACACTCGATGCAAACACACGTATCTTGTGGGGGATTCGCAATTTCCAGATTTTATTCCACATTTTCCTTTGATATTCACCATAGGACACCTCACCTAGCTGGTCAGAACCAGCATTCTTTTGATACAATCTGTAGGCACTTCGATCTATATAAACCCCACTTTTCTCTGGTTCCCAAATTATTACATTAGGTCTGTTTTGTCCTCCTGCTAGTTGCATTTGGAAAACTTCATAAGCATCTCTAGGATTTAGCAGCTTGGACACCTTCTCAACATCCCATTTTCGTATATGATCATCAACTAGTTGTGATACTGTCCAGCTTGTTTGATCTACACTAATGGATTCTGGGCAAGTAATTAATCTGTGGTTTGGCATCCAATAGTCATTTCAGATGTTTATCACCTTGCCATCACCAACTCGCCATCAACATCCTTCAAATAACAACTTCCTTGCCTTCTAAATATCCTTCCAAATATAAGATAGATTTTTACCTAATTTAGCATCTTTAAGAGTTCCATGAGAAAATATTTAGCTTTGAAAATCCTTTGCAATGGTGATTCTTCCTCTCTTTTAAAATCTTCCATCCTTATTGCTAGGAGAATCATGTTAAAAGCATGATGATCATCTTTTAAGTGCTGAGCTTGTTAACAAGCTGTGTCCTCCAATCGATTGAACCCAACCATCTTTTAAATGTGTATTTTCAGAAAAAGTACACACTACTTGAATATATAGCTACTTACGATAATTAATGTATTGAAAATGAAATATTAATTAAAATACTATATAGAATGTGGGGAAACCAAATCACAATTATCTAAATATATATATATATATTGATATAACTAATTGTCTTTTCCATTTATCCTTTCACAACAGCACTAATGCATGCCCTCAGGAAAAGACAGGACAATAAGTGAAAATTTTGACGATGCCAAATGAATGAGTCACGTTTTTATTAACACTCTTGATCGATCTAACCCCAATAATAGTGTTAACCAAAATGTCAAGGTCAACATACAGATCATCATGAGCTGATCCCATCCTCCTCAAAGTTGTCAGTCCGTTCGTGCTGGGTTGGATGAATTGTATCGGGTCATTCGTCTGTATTTTTGATTGTATCGAGTTAATTATCGGTCTACTATTAAAAATTTATATATTGTTTAGTAACAATATGTTTAAATCATTTTTAAATATGTTGTATTTATTTGAAAATAAATTAAAAAGTACTTTCTAAAGTTGAAATAACGATCATTTGAATTTTTTAAAGATTATAATTAATTAATATATTATTAAAAACTTGAAAATTGTAATTATTTGAAAGTCGAATAAATATTCTTATTTATTGACAATTTTTTTAAAATCTGAACTATATTCTGAATTATCTAATAATGCACGTTTGAGGAAAACCATATTTTCTTCAAATGTACTAATTTGCTGATTATTTGAAATTAAAAAGTATGTTAATATATAACACAAACGATCCACTTCTTTTTATTAAAGAGCTTTTAGCCTAGTTAAGCTTTTTTAAGACTTCTGACACACACTACGACAAAATTGTCACTTTCCCACGAATTATTTTCCTAAACATGAGCTGATGAAAAATACTTACCCATTGTTATAAATCTTGTTCGTATTAAAAAAATATATTCTTTCGCCACAACTTGACATTCTATGACTCCAAAACAATGGGTAGAAGTTGAAAATATGTAATATGTTACATGAACATAACATGATAATAATAATAGGTTAATATTTAATCTTAACAGATTTGAGTCATAATAGATTGATCCATTAAAACACAATTAATTAACGAATCAACTCATTTTGATCCGTTATGACATATTAAAAAAAATTAAAATTAAAATTATATTCATATATCTAGAAATAATAAAGTTAATTTTATAATTTTTCATATAATTGTAACTTTAACTACAAGTCCAAAATTGTTAGTTAGTTTTATAATTTTTTATATAATTGTAATTTTAACTACAAGTCCAAAATTACAATCCAAACATAATTTTTAATATTTTATTTTTTGAAATGTAATTTTAGACTTGTATTTAGTTTTATTATTTTTATACATATTATGATTTTAATATTTATATAAAATTATGTCAAATTTAATAAGGTCAAAGATTAATTCCGAGCTACTATTTAAACAGGTCGTATTGTATTGTATTAATCTATTTTGTTATATTTATTAATGGGTCAAAACATGTTGACATGACATGACACATTATGTTAATAGATTGTATTAGGGTTTGAGATTTTAATAAGATAAGTTTAATAGGTCGAGTTAGGATTGGCGTATATAGTATAATATATATGTTTTGACATGAACTATTAGTAAATTTAAGAACTTACCAAAAGCCTATGGCATATAACCTAGTTCTCCAAATGGTCTCCATGAGTTCAAAATTCCTCACCCCGTTTATCAAAAATACAAAGAAGGTAAATTTAAGAACTCACAAATTGATCTAGTAGTAACTAGTTAATTATTAATCAAGTCAAATTATTTGGTTTGACAATTCATGAGTGGTTCAAAATTATCAACTCTAGTACTCATGGTCTTCATCGTACCCCACTACAAAAAAAATTGTTTATTTATAGCCAATTAATTACAATCAAATGATTATTTACAGCTAAAATTGGTTATAAATAATCATTTGATCACACTTAAAGAGCTACAAAAACTTATTTTTCTTATAGTACTCCTTCATTATCATGATAATCATCATGAGCACCATCGCAATCAATACAATACAAACCCTAGATCGCTTAAGAAATTACTAATGATAATTGAAAAACCAAGATCATGATCATAAAAACTTTATCCATTTTCAAAACTCAACAAACTAATAATAATACTAATTATATTGTATACACAACATAACTAGCTAGGATTTGTAGTAAATCTAAAAGATCATCTCTCCATTTTTCAATACGCACGTAATTAAACTACTCAATATCAATTTTACATATATATGTAGAGAGAGAGAGAGAGAGAGTGAGAGATGTAGATGATGTATTGATAATTGGCTAATTATACATTCGAATGTGCAAGTTTTACATTCAAACCTAATTCCGTACACCTTTTATAATTTTTTGATTTGACAATTTTCTATGATATAATAAACTATTTATGTTTTTATGCATTTTGTTTTTAATATGTACTAGACCATATTATCATATAATGTATATATTATTTTTGAAGTTTTATTCTCAATTTTATTTAATATTAGTTTATCTAAATTTAATTTTAAGTCACTGCACTTTAATTTTTTTAATTGAATCTTTTCTAATCTATTTTAATATTTAGTGGGGTCCTGCTATGGTAAAATTTGTTTTTAATTTTTTTATTCATATTTCTTTATCAATTTTAAAATATTTTTAAAAAGTATAAACTTATCAATACACTGATAATCAATTATTTCATTATCAAGTAAAGAAAAAAATTTTGAATTTATTAAAATACAAAATGTGTCAAAATAAAGTGTCAAAGTAGCATTATAGTAAATTTTTTAATTTAATTGCAACATCAAATGCTGGTTACTAATGTTCAAATGTTGGCACCAAAAAATTTCATGTTCACACGACAGTGGCCTCATCGTTTGAATGTCATATTAACGTTCGAATGTAAAATCATATATATTCAAACGTAAGAAAATCTAGCACAAGTCTTTAGTGATGGTTTCAACAAACCGTCACAAAAAATGAGTTTTGGTAATGGTTTAGACATTGCCACAAATTCTAAACCGTCACTAACATTCAAATGTATTGTAGTGTCCCTTCTTCAGCCCTAACTGCTAACGTCCCCTTCATCAGCTGGTGTTTTTTGTTCCCTACCTCAACCCCAATTCTGAATTTGAGTTTTTCAATCCACGACTTATAAGGAGCGTTTGAATAGAGTGAAGAGATAAAATGATTTTAGATGAAAGTTGAGAGTTGAATAAAATAATTTTAGAATATTGTTTTTTATATGAAAATTTAAAAAAAATGTAACGATGATTGAGATAAAACGAGATAAGATTAGATGAAATAAGAATTTTCAATAAAGGATATAAATATATATATATATATATATGTATGTATGTATGTATAAGTGGCAGTCAGTACTTATCTTATTTGAATAATTTTGGTCGTTAGTGATCAATTGAATGACATTTCTTTCTGTTGGTAAATTTAAGAACTCACAGATTGATCTAGTAGTAACTAGTTAATTATTAATCGAGTCAAATTATTCGGTTTGACAATTCATGGCTAGTGGTTCGAAATTATCAACTCTAGCTAGTACTACTCATGCTCTTCATGATCGTACCCCTTCATGATCATGATGATCATAATGAGTACCGTCGCAATCAATACAATACGTACAAACCTTAGGTCGCTTAAGAAATTACTAATGATAATTAAAAAACCAAGATCAAGATCATAAAAACTTTATCCATGTTCAAAACTCAACATAATAATAATAATAATACTAATTATATATACACAACATAACATCTATCTAGGATAATTTGTAGTAATTCTAAAAGATCATCTCTCCATTCTTCAATACGCACGTAATTAAACTACTCAATGTCAATTATACATATATGTAGAGAGAGAGAGAGAGAGAGAGAGAGAGAGAGATGTGTAGATGATGTATGATAATTGGCTAATGATGATGGTAAGGTGATGTTGCCTGGCTGCGATGCTTTCGCTTCTGGAGAAACCGCTGCAGTGACCTCTTCATAGAAAAACCAGAAGTGGGGCTATATAGCTGAGATTGCAGGCAGCTTGGTGAAGTGGGGCTCAACCCAGTTGGAGTTGTTGTCATTCTTTCCTCTAGTTCTTTATTCGCAAACGATAGAATAGCTCTTGCCTACATATATGCAGGATATCATTTTAAATATCATACAACTTTAATACATGAATCTTAATTAGGAAACATACTTCACAAATATTAATATAACCTATATGTACATACCTGAAACTCTGTAACATCAGAGACGCAAATCTTTCCATTGTAAAAGATGGTCAGCGGTTGTTGTTGCTCTAGTTCATGTTTCTGTTGAGGGCTTCCTTTATTCTCTTCCATCCTTCAATCAAATACACATCACAACATTCAGAAAATACTTCTCTCTATCATTTGGCCTTCTGATAAACATCTATAAAAAAATCAACACGACCCACAGAGAGAGAGAGAGAGAGAGAGAGAGAGAGAGAGAGAGAGAGAGAGAGAGAGGGATTACATGGGATGGCCGTGATCGGAGTCATTGGACGGAAGAGAGGAAGAGTAGGCCGGAAAAAGGCGAAGTTCCAAGTTACAATTCCTCCTCATACTGAGAAAAATGGGTTCCTGCTTTTGGTAGCAATATTATCAGGAATTGATATGACAAATATTAATTGTAGTTGAAGAAGATAGGTTATATTTATCAGGAAATTAAAGCCCCGTGCAGTGAGTAGGGAGTTACTATTTCTGTCACATGTTGTAATGTGGTGTAGTGTACCCCACGTACGACATCGTCGTCTGGATTATTAGAATAAGCAGCACTTCAAAGTTCAAACACGTACGTAACGGACAGAACCAGGCACGAGGTATTGGCGGATCGAGTAGGTTAAATTAGGTCTTATTCCCATTTCATGCACGTTTTCAACATTTTTTTCCCTAATTTTCTCTCCCCCCGCTCCAGCTACAACTCCCAAACTTCTTTAAGATTCCATGCTTTCCTCGATCGATCTCCTACCAAAAATATCTGCTACCTTTATCTTTTTTATTATTTATTTATTTAATCGGTCATGTTTTTTGGTTTGAACTGTTTTCGTTTTCACGCACATGCCTATTCAGTCGGCAAAACCTTTTTATTTTATTAGTACGGGATGTATTAGCTTCTCGATCAATTGCATTATTGCAATTTGAATGCCAACTGCTTGATCTTGACACTTAACAGTCGTTCTATAGCGTAAGTACTCTCGTGTTATCTATATATATTGATCTTCTTATTAATTAGTTAATACTGCTCGTTGGAGGGGGCTTAGATATTTTTAAACGAATCCTAACATAAGACGATGACGTAGTTCTCTCCAAAATGACATCGTTTTATTAAATTTGTTTTTTTTTTTAATATATGTGTATATATATTTATTATATAACCGGGCAGTCTAAATTTATTTATTTTTGCTTTAGGTACTACTAATTTTCTTAGGGGCTAGCTAACTAGCAACTACACTATTCATCATGGTATTCATTTACTCTTTCTATTCTTTTATTTTTTTTATTCCCTTCAAGTTTGTTCCCTACCTTCCTTGTTAATTTGATCAATTTATCTTTTAAAAAGAATAATATTAATTCAAATAAAAGTGATAGACTGAACAAATATGAGATTTCTATGAAAATTTTATTTTTTAATAGTGGGACATCACACTTTTTTCTTAAAATTCTGTCTAAAAAATCTCTATTTTTATATTATTAACATTACTCTAATTTATATTATTTAATACCATGGCTCATGCAAAAATTCAATCAACACAACCACCTCACAATTTATTATAATCTGAAGTGGCATTAGATGTTGCATTATAATATGCATCAATGTTAGCGTGTTGACATGTCATTAAGGTTATGGAGTCATGGACGGTAAATAAATCGAGTAATTTTAGAGAGAGGCGATAATTTTAGGGAGTCGAGGGAGAATTGACTTTAATTTTGAATTTATTTTTCCTTATTTTTAACCTTATTTTCAATTTCTATATTAATAATAAACTAATATAATTCATTAGATCCAGAAAAATAAGGTTGAAAATGAGAAAAAAAATTTAAAACGAAAAATAAGGTTGAAAATGAAGATGAAGAAAAAAATGTTGAAAACAAAATTGAAAATGAATAATTTTTTGTTTCTTTATTTTTAGCCTTGTTTTCAATTTTTATATAATAATAATAATAAAATTCATTAGATCCATAAAAATAAGGTTAAAATGAGAAAAAAAAACTAAAATTGACTCTCTAAAATTGACTACCTTTAGAATTATTCAAATAAACCAAATTCAAAATACTAGTTGTTATCAAATAAGAAAAAAACAAAAACAAAATACGGCTACAATATTTATTTATAATTTTTTGAAACCCAAGGGCTTTTTATGAACAAAAATCAAAAGCCAAGGAGAAAATAGGTAATTAACAAAAGAGAAATAAAGTAGAGCGAAAAGCTGAAGATGACCTAAATTAGCCCCCGGTTATACGTTGCTTGTGCAATCGTACGTCCTGTCGACATGTGGAATGCCGGATGCGGTGCGTAAATTGGGATCACGTTTTTCGCGGGCTAGCAGCTGGTTATTCCATTCCATCCCCTCTACGGAATTGGCCCGTTCTATCTTAAAAAATAAGATAAAAAAAATAAGATAAAAATTTAAAAAAATATATTATAATATATTTTTTTTTATATGAATTTTGTTTTAAAATTTAAAAAAAATTATTTTAAAATTTTAAAAAAATTATTTTAAAATTTTAAAAAAATTATTTTAAAATTTGAAAATTTTAAATGATTTATTTTTATTTTATATAAAAACTTTAAAAAATATATAATAATAAATAAAATAAAATAAAATAAAATAAGAAAACAAACCAGACCTATTGGGAGATTGTCCCTACATGTTTGTTAAATAGTTTGTTCCACGACAAAGTCGAGAAACTTTCAGGATGTTGCTTTTTTTATTTTTTTTCATTCAAATGGTGATATGAGTACAAAGACTTGCAGACATGGATAATTCGTAATTGGGACCTCATGATGAGGAACTTGCAGAGAGATTTCCAAAATGTTTTTCACAAAAAAAATGGAGAGTACGATCTCTATTCTCTTGTGCTTGTCTAATAAGAATAGACAAGCTGATGCACTAGGCAGGCCAGTCTGGCCAAGATCATATTTTAGGTTTCTGTATTAACCTACTGGTACACTTTAATCTTTGACTGTTTATTTTATCTGTTTATTTTGATTGTTTATATATTATATTATTTTATTTTATTTTATTTTTTAATAATTAAAAAAATAATTATTAATATATTAATATTTTTTATATTTTTTAAAAATATTTAAATATGCTTAAAAAATATTTAAAATAAAATTTATAAAGATAGAAAAGTACAAATTATATTAAGAGACATTATGGTCTCGTTTGAATTTAAAAATGAGATGAGTTGATATGAATTTAATTTATTTTTTAATATTATTATTATTTTAGAATTTTAAAAAATATGTATTGAAATTTTAAAAAAGTGTATAGAAATTTATATTTTATATAAAAAATTAAAAAAATATAAAATAAAAATAAAAATATATTAAAATAAGTTAAAGTGAGTCAAAACCAGAAAATATTGAAGAAGCATCACTTCTCATATTTTGCAATTACTTTTTCGTTGATGCCACTTGCACGTGTCTATTTAAACCAAATTAACAGCCTTTTTGGCATCAATTAATGGGTTGAAATTATTGCTCCACTAAAGTAATGTTTTTTTAACTAGAATTTCTCGTCCTTTAGCAGAAAAGAATGCGTGGCTGCCAAGTTCAGTCTAGGAGAAATGAATAAATTGAAGTGTTGTTATTTCTTGAAACTAGGATGGGAGAAGGAAAGCGCATATGTTGTGCGTGTTAAGAAATTTGGTGACAGATGAGGTTCACACATGCTTGAGGTGGCACATTATAAGACTTAGGCATGAGGTTAGGAAAATGACAAAAACAAAAAACAAAAAACAAAATTAAAGATACAGTAATATGGCAACTGCTTGAACCATTCAAAAAGGAAGGAAGAAAATATGCTATATATCTTATGGAAGGGGGTGGAAATGGGAGGAGGAAGGGACCTCATCAATATTTCCCCTCTCTTAAATTATCTAGAAAGTGTAATTTTGGTCAAAATATAAAGAGATAATCATTCAAGAGTGATGGTGCTCATCTTATTTATTGTAGTTGTTGATTTTGATATTTATGGTTTTGTCTCTTATTTAGTAAAAATGTACATGCATCTCATTGCAATATCATGGCTGTAGGTGCATGTTGACAATACCACTTAAACGTGTGCCTAAAACCATATTTTAAATGGTACGTAATTAAGCAAGTCCTATTTTTAGGATATATAGGAATAATTAATTTTACATAAATCCCCCACCTTCTATATATGAGTGGTACTACATGTACCGAATGGTTTCTCCTGAATGTCCACCGAATGGTGTAAAATATTTTGTTTATTTTTTCAGATTTTATTTCATTCATTTTTTTATGTGTTTAAATGTTTTTTTAACATAGAAAAAAATTACATCATTATTTAAAAGTATTTTCTTAATTCTTAAATAAATAAAAAATAAAATATGTATATATATATAGAATTCGGGACATTAAATTCGGTACATAAATTAGGGAGAAATAGCATTTCTCTCTCTATATATATTCCAATTTGGAAACCCTATCCGGCTAACAATGATTGCAAAACTTGAAACGTGCGACGCATTTTGCCATCGATATAAGGTTTTAGGCCCTTTTAATAGTGAAAGTGTTTCATCTCACATTATGTTTATAAATTTTTTAAAATTTTTTTACAAAAATAATAAACAATTAATTGACTTATTTAAATTTCAAAACAATAATAATACTTTAACAATATTTTATTCAACTTCTAATTTTTATAATCTCAACTAATTTTATCTTAACTCATTATCAGAAAAACACTTTAAACTGATCACGATTGATTAATTTTTAAAAAGATTGGAGTTTCATTAATTTTCTTTTTGTAATATTTGTCATTTGGCCCGAAACAGAGAAATTGGAAGAAAAAAAAGTCAATTATCTCAATCAACTCCAATATTCCGACCTTAATACTTTTATATTTAAGTCAACAATTGCTCTCCAAATTTGTTCGAATTTCCTTTAAAAGTTGGTTGTTAACTGATTGCGTATCTACTCTAATGTAAGTAAAGTGGCTTGCCTTTTTATGCGAGGAAGCCATTTTTCTTTGCATGCATTAATTAAATGCAAGCATGCTTTGCAATTCAAAAGAGAAACTCATGACTCCTAGCTAGTCCTAGGTGCTGCAATATTAGATTTTTCTACCCATTTTGAGACTTTTCATTCTTTCTCGAGTCTAAAATGTTGCATTTGAGAGTTGAGAAAAACTCAATAGAGAGAACAAGAATATACAAGAGATGTACACAGATTGACTATTTCTCTATAATGAGATCATTGTGAGGCAGCTTGTGTGTATTGAGCTTTGGGTTTCAGTAGATGTAGGCTCTTCTTACAACCCAACTACTTAAATCTTGGTTTGTAAGTTGTTGAATTTCTATTGATCTTTTTATTTTTCTACTTTTTAACTATCTAAAAATCTCCATTTGTCACAACATATAATAATTAATAAGAGTTTGGGTTCATTGATCCAAACTCATTCTTGCATATATAAGGGTACCAACTCTATAAAGAGAATAAGAATTATGATTCTATGAGACTAGCTAGTAATTCAATTCTAAGATCAAGATGTAAGAAAGAGACGCATAAACAACTTTATAATTTGTGAACTTTTTGATAATATGAGGTGCTTAATAAATATTTGAAGAGTTTGGATAGAACTCCGTAAATCTTGATCCAATGAGATAACGCGGTTTGACATTAACAAATAGGAATTAAGAGTATTTGAGATGGTAAATATTTATGGAGAACCACAGGTCCACAATATCTATAATATATATATATACACACAAACACATATATATTTTAAATAAGGGTCATGCTACATACAATTCACAATAATGAACTCCTTTGCAATCCAAATAATAAAAAGATAAAGTTATCATCATATTATCGTATATTTGACCAAAATACCTTTATTCCCTAATCTGATTTTTCTCCCATAATCTGAAAATGAATTGCTTCCCTCTCCCTCATCATTTCGCACATCTAGGTCCTCCACAATCGATGACTCCTCGAACAAGATAACCTCCTCTACCTGAGTCCTCCACCATCGTCGACAAATTTATCCACCAGCACCCTCCACCATCGACAGTTACAAGTATTATTTCTAATACCAAAAATATGATTTTTTATCAAAGTAATATACGATGACTTCAACTCATAGGAATGGCTGATTTGCAGAAACAGTTTGTAGGAGAAGAAAGAAATTAAGTTGAGGGGAGAAGATTAACCACTTATGATAGTCCTTGTCCATATGTAGCTGTAATTGTAGCTATATTATTTTTTTGGTCTCTTTTGTACAGACATATTACAGAATTCAATCAAATACAGAGCAATTTTCTCTTCTCCATTGTTTCCTTTTCATTTATGTTAAGACTGAATTCGTTACCATATCTGAATTTGTTACCATGCAAGAAGTGCATGAAAATATTGAAAAGGGAGCAATCTCACACAGAATCGAAGTCAACAGTATTATATGAAGATTGGCCAATCAACTTTTGATTCAAAGTTTTGGGTTTGAACAACAAATTATAGACAAGCCTCTAGTATCCTAATATATTTCTAATCCACTATTCCAAACTTGCAATCAGTTCCTAATTAGCTACTAATAAGGTTTAATCCCAAAAAATATAACAATTATAATAAGAAGAACAAGAACAATAACAAGAATAAAAAGAAAAGCACATAACTAGAAACACGATCGAAGTTTTCTGTGTCTCTTCGATCACTTTCATCCCCTCCTCCACTTGGAAGTTTCCAAAATCCTGCTCTCAGACACGGCATTCCTCCTTGTGAGGTAGGCCTAGGCGAGGCTAGCAGGGGTATTTCATCATCGAAGAAGAGATTTTGAATCCCTTGGTTGTTCTTTGCATTTCTCTATTGCTGTTTAATTTTGTAAATGAAACGCCCCGTTTAATTTCTCTAAATGAAATAACTATGTTTAATATCAGCCTACATTGCAGTCCACATGTGTGGACTACAGATAGAATTTTTCTTAAAATAATAATAATTTTTTTTACTAAAATGATTTCATTTTATCGTAGATTTTATTTTATTTAAAAAATTGAACGACATAAACAATATCATTTTAAAATTGGATTTAACTTAAACCTAACCCCCATTCTGCCATCTCTTTATTTCTCTCTCCTTTGTCTCTTTTCTTATCTTTGATTCTTTTAGAATATTTTTATTGGATTAGCTAAAAATCAAATTAAATATATATATGTATATAGTCATTAGGTCTTAAAATAACCTCACATTGAATTAGTTGAAGTCAAAAAATTTTAATCCAAAACTACAATATTACTAAACATAATTCTATCTTTGGTAGTTACTGTACACATGCTAAATTCATATTTTATTAATTTTCTCTCGCTTTCTTTCTCAACTACTGCTTAGGTTAATTTATTTTCTTTTGCATGTGAATATGTGTAAATATGAGCGTACACTTGGTAATTGCCTCCATTATAGGCAGTATTTGGTTTTCTCAGATTTTTTCTAAAAGATATAAAAATTACTTGTCAATTTGTAATTAGTTAATCGGTGAATCACAGTATAGGCTTCTTGTAACTTGAGTTTCTATGAATGAAACTATCACTCAAAAAAATAAAAATGTGCGTACACATCAAGGTGTAATTATAAGTTAAGTTATTTTCTTAATTGTACACATCAAGGTGAAAATATGTGTTAATTTATTTTCTCAATTGTACAAATTGAGGTTAATTTTTTTAACCCATAGTTTAATTATAATATAATTATTAATTAATATATAATAGGTAGATTGGTAAAATATAAGAAAATAAATTAAATAATTAAATATTTTTTTAATTATTCATTATTCATTGCTATATAATGAATAAATAGATAATGCAATGTAGTATTTGATATAAATAGCCAAAATCAAATTATTATTATATTATTTTTTGTTATATAATGAAAAAATAGCTAATTTCAATGTAAAAACTTATGCGAATGGAATAGGTAAAAGCTAAGTTTTTCTTTATAATGACTAAAATTGTCATGTAGTTTTAAACAATCCAATAAAAATGTCATAATCCATCTTTCTCCACTATCATGGTCTCTTTCTCCCTCTTGCCACTACATCCTCTCCTTTTCTTCTTTGACTCTTTCTCCACTTTTTTTCTTCTATTTCCTGAAGCAAGAATGGTCGTGGGTTTGAAAAGAGACCCACAACCATTCATCATGGCCGTGGTTTTTTGTAGAGTTTGAATTTAGGTTTGTTAAGCTTTATATTTTTTTTTATTGTCTTCAATTTTGTTGTTGATGTATATTTTTTTCATGGATTTTTTTGTATATTTTTTTATTGTTTTGAATTTTTTTCTTTTCAGTTGTCTATTCGTCGTGGTTCAGCAGTGAGTATGGGATACGGATGATTATAGGAGTCCATCCGCTTTCGAGATCTAGGGGCCTAAACTCTCCCCTCCCCCTCATGGGCACTCCCCCCTCTCCCCGCACCCCCATGAGGGGTGGGAGGCAAGATAGGGGTACGTACCCCATCCGGGTAGTAAGGGTATCACCCCTATTTGAAGATGATATTTGTTGAATTTAATCATCATGACCAATATAGTTAATAGAAATTCATCATAAACTTCTAACCGAATTGTTGCATGCGTTGTTTTAAATTTCGTATCATAGCGGCTTGTACGGTCAAAATATGCCATATCGACCGACTGTTCGGTACAGAAAATGAGTTGTTTCGTATCGGCTAATATTTCGGCCTAACCGGCCAATATTTTAATTGTACTGACTGAAATACCTACCTGTGTTTCGACTGTACAAGATTTCGGCTTTTCATATATTAACTATTATTTTGAAATATAATTTTGAAATATAATTTATTTATGTAAATTATTTTAAAATAATACATAAAATAATATTAATATCAAAATATTTTATTCTAATATTATGATTGATATGCCTGTCAATTCATTGTTCAACACATTGGTGGCATACATTATTATAAATTCAAAGTCTCCGAGCTCATGGCTGGAAAAGTAATAACTTTGACCAGTTTGGGCCGTGGGTGGAGTTCAATATTTCTTTGAAGAGGTTACTGGTCGCAATACAAACATAAACGTTTTCATTATTGAGGGTTTTTCTTAATAAGAAAATGTCATCTTTGTCCTAAAAGGTAGACGAATTTCATAAGAAAAAAAAATTTTGTAGTGCGGAAGGTTCGGAACCAATTTCCATAATTTATTATAGAGTAATGTTAGATAATATAGTCCCTAACATATTATACAATTTTCTCAACGGGTCCATAGAAGGAAAGCCTAATATTTTCATGTGAAACAAATAATTAAAAAATTACAATTTCATATGTACAGCTTGTTGATGCATTTTTCTTTTTCTAATATTGGATGTCAATAGGGTGGTCTCATGATCTAGGTCACTACAAAAAAAACATAGAATTTTATAATTAATTAATTGTAATAAAAATAATTATTTATAGTCAATTTTGACTATAAAAATAATCATTTTATTGAAATTAATTAATTATAAATAAGTAATTCTTTTATAGTGACTTTTGTTTTGACAACAAAATCACATGAATTTATGTTTAGATACTTAGAGTAGAATCTTGTAAATAATAGTGAAATCATTTAAGTGAAAATTATAACTGAAAAGTATTTTACCTTTACGTAATATTTATGAATAAAATTATAAAAAAAATTCTTAAAAATTTTAAGAATTCTAACCCTCTTTAAACGTTGCATTCCCTTTTGTAAAAGTTAGTGGGCCTTCCTCTCTCTCTTCTGTTGCCTATGTCATGTGACCCTTTTGTCCAGCTGTGATGCTTTGGGCTTTGTGTTATCTTCGTATCTGATTTATGTCTTCTCAAAGCTTATAAAGCAGATTTCTTTGTTCTGCAGTGGGCTTTCTTAGTGATTTTATACCCACCAGTTCTAATGACCATTAAATAATAATAAAGATTAGAGTAGTACTAGACTGAATCCATATTCATACTTATAAAGTATTTTTTATATAAATAATATTTTATGAGTGTGAGTGTATTGAGTGTAAATTCACTCTATAATTTTTCTAAAGACTAATATATTTGTGTTATGAGAAAAGTTTAAAAGGGGGTGTGTAGCCCCTTCTTTTTATTTTTCTTTCCGTATTTTCCTTTATTTTAGTTTGGTAAATGATCGTTGACATTTGAACTCTCTATATATATAAGAGTTCCAGATCATTTTATAAAGAACGAGTATTTAGAGTACTTGAAAAATAAATGAGTTTCAAGCATTTTTTTTATAAATTCTTTTCTTTTTAGTTTTATAATACATTATTAGCACGAAGTTTTACCAATTTTAAAACTAATGGTCTTCTACTTCAAGTAAATTTTTCAATATATTATTTGCAATCTTTGAAATGAATATAAAAGATAAAATTGCTGAATATTATTTGATAAAATTTCACTTTTATTCTCATGATTATGTGAATATATTTCTTAGATAAACATATTTATTTTCATAATTCATATATGTAGAAAATGTCAAATTTTACAAAATTAAAATTTATTATTATTGACATTTATGAAAAAAGTTGTTTATTCTGGATTATTGATGAGATCCATTTGATATGATGAATTTGGGATATACAATCAAAAAAGAAAATCACATGTCCCTGCAGGACTATGCTATGTATCTCATAGTGAAAAATTCTCTTATTTTGTGAAATTATTTAAATGAGAGATATGAGTACCAAAAAATGTAATCCTCCCAAAAACTCGTTATGACTTATTGCATATGAAGTTATAAGATTTTAAAAGTGGTAGTAACTATAACTCTACACTCTTTAAAATCAACTCAGTACTAAAAATATGCAGTGAGAAAGTCACTGATGGTGATATGTTAAAGAAGGCATATACTATTTTTCATGTCTCGAATGTGCTTCTGCAATAACAACATCGAGAGCGAAAGTTTAACAAATATTCTGAACTTTTATCTTTTATTTTAATAGTTGAGCTAAATAATAAGTTTTTGTTAATAAATCACTAGTCATGTCCTACTGATTTCACATCATTCTCTAAAGTGAATGGTACTAAATTTACATCATTTTTAGAAGTGAATAATGCATGATTTCAAAGGAAACAAAGGCGTAGACATAGTAGAAATTTTCTTAAAGAAATGTGAGTCTCAGAGGTGACAACACTAAAGAGAATAAAATAAAAATACATCATATCACCAAAAGTGATTCCAACAGAAGTGATCCAACTCAAAAAAGGATGAAAACTTTCAAAATAATTTTTCATAAAAAATGAATATGTATGTCATAGATGTGGTATGACTAGATATTAGTCACGTACTTGTTGTACGGTCAAGTACTTGATTCACTTATACTAAGATTTTAAATATTATAGTAAAACGTTTTAATATTTTATCATGTTTTGAAATAATGAAAAGTTGATACTTGAAGCACGACAAAAAAATTATTTGGGATAATAAAACTCTGTCTTAATTTGATTCTCTTACAAATGAATGTAAACTAGAAGTTCAGAGGATTATCTATTTTCAAAGTGTTGCAAATCAATTACCAAATGTATTTACTGATACTAAAGGTGTGGTAAATCACACATTTCTGCTGTTAATGCTCTAATAAGGATTGTAGTCCCTGAAGGACAAGTTGAAAAACAGCAATAAATGAGTCTAAGACACCCCTGAAGCGTGGAGGACCTATTGGTGCAAAATACAAAATTTTCTTGAAGGAAAAAGATACAAAATGAATTTTGTGTTCCTGAAGAACCCATACCCACAATACAAGTCATAAGCATAGTTCATGCTCTTGAAGAGATCAAATCTTCTATCCCAAAATCTTTTAAAATGGGATCTTCTGAAGAGGTGTTTCATAAAATGTTTTTCTCTTGAAAATGAATAGGTACCTGAAAATAATGAGATCTCGATACATTTCATGAGTATTAGATACATTCTGGATATAAATAAAAGTGTTGTCGATAACAAATTTTCATATAAAATAGCTTTTGACATTACCAGAAGTAATGAAAAAAGTGAGTAAAAAATCGTCAAAAAATGTTGACGTAGAAATTATTGGCCAAAATATAAAGCAACTATTGAAGTTGAATTATACTCATTAGCAAAACGAGGGGTATTTGGACCTATTGTCCAAATACCAAAGGGTGTAATGCCTGTTGGATATAAGTAATTATTTGTATGAAAACGTAATGAGAAAAATGAAATTGTGTGGTATAAAGTACGGCTTGTCGCACAAGATTTCCTGTAGAAATCTGGGATTGATTATGAGGAAACATATTCTCCTGTTATAGATAAAATTACATTCAGATTTTTATTAGCTTAGTAGTTACAAAAAGATTAGAGAAGCGGTTGATAAATATGGTCACTGAAAATTCCAAAAGGATATAAAATGTCTGAAGCATCTAATCCAAGTACATCTAGAAGTATGTACTCTATCAAGTTTCAAAGATCTTTATATGAATTAAAGCAATCCGGACGTACGTGGTATAATCGCATTAGCGAATATCTATTAAAAAAATCAAGAATAATTCTATATGCCCATGTATTTTTATTAAGAAATCAGGATCCGAATTTGCCATTATTACGATTTATGTTGATGATTTAAATATTATTGAAACTTCTGAAAATATCACATGAATTGCTATATATTTAAAAAATGAATTTGAAAAAAAAAAGATCTTGTTATTCGAATGCTAAATCACTTACAAAAATTTGAGACTTTTAGCCTCATCTTTCAAATTCATTTGCTCTTCAAATATCGACATGACATTCTTTTCTAAAAGATTAAAATAGTCGAAATGAACAAGCAAGTAAGAATTTTAAATCCTTATTCTATTGCTTTAACTCTACAATTGTTTTGTTAGACTCTTGAATAAATCGTTGGAGTACGAAAATTCTCTCATTAAGCTCTTCAACTTCACGAGTTTTAGACTTCAATCGATCAAAAAAAATCCGACAATGGATAATAAATATCGAGTTCCGAGAATCACTAGGTCATAAATGGCTTATTGATCTAACTTTTTAGCCAGATCACTCGCTTGCTGTAATATGGCACCTACGGTAGATGCAGAAACAACTTGTAACTGAGGTGAAAAATACCTTATATCTTGATCATGAGGGATACCGAAAGGAAATTGATGAGCCATTGAAAATTTGTAGAATAAGAATGCAAATGCAGATGAATTATAAATATAAAAAGAAAATTTGATGCAAGTTAAATGAAATTGAAAATGATTATTATAGATATAGAAATAAAAACAAGACAAATTATCATCTTTTTAAATCTCGAATAGTCAAGATTACAAGATATACTGGATGCATATTTTCAAAAGTTATTTAGTTATGCTAACGAGATTAATTGCTAGCTATCCCTATTTTTTTGTAAATGTTGAACATCTGATGTTAGCTGCTGTTGTTGACTTTGTATTTGAGTTTTGTCTCATTCCAGCTCTTCTATTCATGGTTTCAGGTCACGAAAATACCAATCTACAAATTTTTTCAACTCTTTATTTTTTTTTATCTTAACTATTTGTTCTTTCTATCTTTGGTTGTAAGATTTTGATGCAATTCAGGTATTTAATTGTTAAGATGATCAACCTCACTCACTCTCGCTAGTAGTTTCTGAAATATGGTTGTAATAGAGGCAGCATATTAAGCACTAGGAGTTTTTGATACTGTAACAATTTTATAATCACTTGTTTTACCAGAAAGATTCATCTTTACTTTTATCATGGTGTTGACAACCTCAGGGAGAAATGAGTGGTCGAGGTGTAAAGAGTTCTTAATTAAAATCTGGAACATTAAAAAAAGAATTTCTCTTTGAACAACAATTTGATCAATGAAAAATGTGAAATCTTATGTGAGTATCCAATGGGTGACAACGATCATCTTTAAATAGCAACCCAAAGTTTTAAAATTCTCGCAAATATCTCATTTGTCAACAATATCAAGCAGATTTGAATTTCCTTTCGCATTGAATCGATAGAATTAGGCCTCAAGCTTTATAGCTTTTATCGAATATTGATGGTTCTCAATGATCCTTTTTCCCATACATAAACATGTTTTCCCTAATAATGTCAAGAGGAAGAGAAATTTTAGATGAAAATATTAACATGTTCCCTCTGCATTATTTAGATAAAAATCATGTTTGTTTTTACTTAAAAAACTAACATATATTCTCAAGGGGAGTTTAAGTATTACTACAGGTTTCATATTTCTACTAAGTCTGTCAAGCAAATACTATATGCCAAATATTCAAATCACTCAAAGATAATTGCAATTCATGAAACAAGTTTACAGTGTATTTGGTTGAGATCAGTAATTCTACATATTCAAGAAAAGTATGGTCTTCCCATGATTAATGATAGCCCAACAATTTTATATGAAAATAATACTGCTTGTATTACTCAAATTAAATAAGAATATATCAAAGATATGATCAAGTGATAATCTAACAGATTTATTCATGAAAGTATTACCAACTGCAACATTCAAGAAGATTGTGTAGAATATTAGAATGCAAAATTTAAAGATATATTGTCATGCACTTTTCAGAGAGAGTAAATGTTTTGAAAACTTATGCTGATTGTACTCTTTTTCCTTCACTAAGGTTTTGTCCCATTGGGTTTTCTTTTGCAAGATTTTAATGAGGCAATCATAAAACACTTAGTGATACATATGAATATTGTACCTTTTTTTTCTTTGCCATTGATTTTTTTTCCTATTGGATTTTTCGTTGGCAAGATTTTCACGAGACATATTTTTTATAGACGGTCATTCAAGAGGAAGTGTTATAAGAAAAATAAAAAATGGGAGCTTGAAGCCCCTCTTCTCCTTATTTTCCTCCTCATGTTCCCCTCCCTTTTAGCTTTGTGAATAACCATCGACGCTCGAATTCTCTATATATATGAGAGATTTAGATCATTTTGTAAGGAATGAGTATTCAGATGCTTGAAGAAATAAGATTCGAGTACTTGAGAAATAAATGAGTTTCAAGCATTTCTTTTTTAAATTTTTTTATAATATTTTTTTCTTTTTAGATTTATAACAATTTGAGTATTGCATTCTTTTTTAGACAAAATCAGCTTTATTGATTAATCCATTATCATCAAGGAAATAATACATGATGACCATTCCTCCATATTAATAATAACATGTGAAATAAGCAATGCAATTTTTTTCCCTAAGAATAAACTACTTTATTTATCTTCTCACACGCTTTTTGATAGAGAAATAATTTAGTTGTAAAAGACTACACAAATATTTCTATAAGTTGGTGTAGTTTTATGTGGCTCATCAGATTGTTAAATTAATTTTATTGTAAAATAAATCTAATTGATCATATTAAACTATGTTAATTTATAGAATTACTTTTGTATAATTTTTTTATGAATTAAAACTGTTTTCTTCTTGATATCACCAACAATCATACCATCACTAGTCTAGGATTCCTTTTTTAAGTAATGTCTTGGATAATTTGTAATGAATCTTCCTCTAGAATAATCTGTCTCAGGTCTCGTTTGACTTTGGAGATTAGATGAGTTTAAATGAAAGACAAAAAGTTGAAAAACATATTATTAGAATATTATTTTTTGATATTATTATTATTTTGAGATTTGAAAAAATTATATTATTTATTATATTTTATGTAAAAAGTTTAAAAAAATTGTAATAATAAGATTAAGATGAGATTGAATAGGTTCAAATCGAAACAGGGCCACTCCTAGCTACAACCCAAAAATATTAGATTGTGTCGCATAAGCTTATGCTGTTTTAGGATCGAGAACTAGAGGCTGATTAATCCTCATAGCTTCTATTGTTTTCAAGAAATTGATTTTTTTACAAATATTGCTCTTTTCTATATCTTCTGGAACATAGAAAACATGAACCACATATTCTTCTTCCTCAATACACATTGGATAGGTCAATTGGTAATTACAAACAGTCGAGACGTCTCTTATTATAACATAAGACCACTTAATTTCCTCAATAATATATTATATAAACTTAGGGGTAAAGTACACAAATTCCTTTTATACTATCAAGCAATTGCAACGCGCTTTCTTTTTCTTTTAAATATATTCTAAATACCTTATTATGTGTTCTTTATAAATAAATAAATAAATAACATATAAAACCAAAATTGAATTCGAATAAAATAAATTCATAAAAATAAAAAAAAAAAGGGAAAAAAGAAAGACAAATCTCAAAAAATTAAAAATCAAGAACCCATAAAAAAACCTAAAAATTGAAATGAAAAAAACAAAAAACACCCACACACAAAAGAAGGCCAAGTGGGTCCACCCATTGTGGCCACACCTATACAAACTTTTTTTTTTTAAAATAAAAAAGTTATGTCTACTAGAAGTTATCAAGGGTGTAAACAAAATCGAAAAATCAGTAAATCGATTCGAATCGATCCAAATCGGAAGATTAGACTAGGATTGAACTGATCCGATTCGGTTTCGGTTTCTTTTATTTTGAAACCGAACATAAAGATTGATGATATTGGTCAAAACTCCTTCATGTTTGTCTTTCCATCTCGCTTAGATAAATACCATGTGTTTAACAATAAATCCTGGAACTTCCAAGGCTATCATATGGTCCTAAAAGAATGGGATCTTCGACTTAGCTTTACCTAAGTTAGATCTTATCTACTCAGCCTTTTGGATCCAAATTTATGGTCTCCCACTAGCCCATATGACAGAGAAAATTGCAAAGGATATAGGTCTTATGCTAGGAAATATGTTGGAAATAGACCAAAATCACTTGTTTTGCAATAATGCCACTAAATATCTCCAGATCCGTGTGGAAATTAACACTGAAGAGCCACTTGCGGATGGTTTCTTATTTGCTAGAGTAAATTTGAATCCAGCTCCTGTTAAATTTAAATACGAAAGGCTATCAAATTTTTGCTTCAACTGTGGAAGATTGGGTGACTCCTTTCAAGTTTGCCCATACTAGTATACCCAGAGGAATGCTTGCCTTTTGGTCTTAATTTACGAGCGGATTACAAAGAGCCTAGCGGAGGACTTCGTTCAAAATCTTTTGACGTTCCACCGCAGATTCTTCAAAAACTACTTTCCATAAGCTTTGAAGGTGTTCGACCATCCTAATAGTTCCAACGACAGTCCCAAAGACAAAGGAAAAGCTCTGGCCATTGAACATTGTGGTCTAGCAAAAGCAGATCTATACCTCGGAAGGTGTCCAAAAACACTACCGCATCGATCCTTTTTTCACCAAATCTCACAGTTTGGCCACGCACAACCTTGAAGATACTATTGTTCATCATTCCTTGAGTATTCAATATGAATGGTAGGGATCTATCTCACTGAGGGCAAGTGTTAGCCATCCGAAAAGCCTAATCTACCACTTTCAATCATCATCCCTTTTGTACCTATCACTTCAACCCAGCTATGGCTATGCTCCGACTCCGACGGAGTCAGAGTTTGAAATTTTTGACTCCGACATCGACTTTCGTTGGAGTCGAAATCGAGTTCTGACTTTGACTCCGAAATGGAGACGGAGTTCAATCGGAGTTCTGATCGGACGTCGGAACCCCAACTTCCAATCCAAACCAAATAGGCCCAATTGGGCCCATCTTTGGATGTAAGTTCTCACAACTTTTATCACAACTAAATTTCACTACTAATTAACTTTAAACAGTCAAACAAATAATACAAATTACAATGCTAATTGCTAAACCTAATAACCTAATGCAAAAAATAGTCCAGACTGAATAATACAAAAAATAGTACAAATTAAACTGCTCACTAGGATCGAGGTTACTAAAAAAAAATCCGTTACAGCAAACTAGTTTGTACGTTCATACATTGTAACTTTGTCGTTGGTCATACCTGAGATTAAGATAAAATTAAAATTTATTATTATCAATAAAGACTAAAATGAACCAAACAAGTAAGTTAGTAACCGTAAATTAGAGAAAAAAAAAATATACGTAATCGTCAATTGCTTCATCAGTCATCGGTAACTATGTTGTAGTTAATAACTAGATCTGTGAAATCATAGACAATATAAATTAAATAGATTGAAGAAATTATAAAAAAAAATTATTGAAATAATTAAATAATTATATATACTTTGTTACTTTAATCATAAAAAAATAAGTAAATAAATTAATTTAATTTTATCTAACTCAAGCCTATAGCTCTTAGCATTGATGTCAATGCTCTCTAGTCTAGAAGGTATATCACTGATCCATTTTTTTGTGCAAATGAGGGCCTCAATGGTTGACGGTGACAATAAATTTCGGTAGGCATCCAACACTCGACTTCCGGTTCTAAACGTCGACTCAAATGCAACCATAGTGATAGGAACAGTTAGTATATCTCGAGCAATACGGGAAGAGGATCAAGTACTTGATGGAATTAGCCCTCCACCAAATCAAAATCTGAAACTCATCGCTAGGTTCCTCGACCTCTGCCAGTAAATATCGCTCAATCTCATTCTTACATTGTAATGGATTTATTGTCAACCATGCATGAAACGACGTTATAGCATTAAAGGCTCAGGATTGACTGAGTGCATTGGCCTAACAAGTACAGTCATATGAAGGAGGTTCCGAGCTCGATCTCAAGTGTGAGGTACCTGCGGTTGCTGAAGATGAAGGCTGGCTACTAGAGCTGTAGTAGGCGTATAAGTCATTCAAATTTGTCTTAAGTATTGTGATAAACGCCACACCCTTCATTGCCTCGAGAACCTCAATTGCCCACCATTGTATCACCATCAACTTCATTCAGGGGTAGATGATCGGCGCTACGAACAATAATTTATTTATTTTCTTAACTTGCCTCTAATATTTATCGTATTTTGATTGTACATGTAATGTTATACCAGATAACAGTCCGCTTGGGTTAGTATAACCTTCTTTTAAGTGGTGTTGTAGCATCAAGATCTCGCTGAACCACATGTTTACCGTCGCATATGCGGATCTAGATACCCACATAGTAATGTGATAGAAGAATTATAAAAAGCTGACAAACTCCCCCATATGTTGCCAATCCGTATTGTCTGGCGGACCGAGCCCCCTTCCATTAGGCTTTAACAAGGCATACCTCAAACTCTCATCATCGATCTCCAACCGCTCAAATGCCTTCTGGTACTTCTGTGTCACATCCAACATTAGATATGTAGAGTTTCATTGAGTGGAAATATCTAGACACAACATTTTTTAACACTTCACCCCAACCTGTGTTGCTATTGCCTTAAACTTCCGTAGGTTTTAGGGAGAAACCATCACGTAACGCACAATGTAGCGGACTTTAGTGATAAAATCTAATTTGCAATAAACAGAGATATCCTATGTTTCTTCAAGTGAATTCTAGCTTTTTACTTGTCAGTTTTTACTTATGGAACAAGATAATGACAGACTAGTGTATTAGAAAAAAAAAAGGGTGATGGAGGAAACAATATAAGATAATGCATAGTATTCGACATAGAGTTCTTTGTAGTGAGACTAGTGTATTAAAAAAAGGCTTTGCATTTTGTATTTTGTTTGAAAGTTTAGAAAAGTTATAATAATTAGATATTGATTATATGAAAATTTTGGAAATTTGAAATTGAAAATTGTTTATATAAGTTATGGTTGGAAAATAAATTATGAGAAGTTTTAAAATGAAATGCGATCTTCCCACTTCCTATGCAAGCCCTTAGGCCTTAACATTATCCAAGAGCAGGTTGAATGCAAAAACTCATTTAGTAAATCTCAAAAGTTGGATAAGGTGTTCTTGAGCTAATTTCTCAACTAATTAATTCCAAAAAATAGATTGGACAAGAACAACTGATCAGCCACCATTATATTGATCAAGCATCATTAACCCGTAATTAAACAACAAATACCAATAGATATAACAAACACCTAAGCTTTGCACTTATTCAGTGAATGAATTGAAGTAAAATGATCATCAAAACAATGTACTTGACACACATACTTTTAAGTTTTACCAAACTATTTTTTTTTCACATGGGCATTCCCTTAAATAGGTTGGACACACTATCCAAGCACACACAACACCAAATCTCAACAATAATTTCGAATTTTTCTAACTACAAAAGCACATACAATAAAAAATTAACACAATTTAAAAGCAAAGAATAAAAAAATAACACTTTTAATTAGTTGTAATTAAAATTCCTAATTTTAGAAGTTAAACCCCTAAAATGAAAAATTAATTTGGTGGGCGCTAATAGACGATGGCATGAGGCAATCAACAGTAGAGAGCTACAGAGATCGCGACTAAATCGAGGGATGAAGAGCAGAAGGCAAAGGCAGAGAGTTACAGTCAACTAGAAAAGAGACTCAAGAAAGAAATAAAGAAGGAAGAAAGGAGAGGAAGATAGGCGTGAGGGTCAACGGAGACTTAAACAACGACATTCCTATTTAAATGGAATGGCGTTGTTTAGGCTAAGCTAAACAAAAACACACAGATGCTAAATGACATCATTTTGCATCTATTTTTTTTTCTTTTAAGTTGGAGTTTGGAGTCAGAACTCGAAACCCAAGTGGGCTCCGGTTCTGACTCCGACTTCAAATTCTGAATTCCGACTTCCATTTTCGATCAAAGTCGGAATCGGAGCGAAATTCGAACCGAGTTTAGAATTCAAAAAATTTGCCTACCCTTAAAACCAGCTGACCACATTAAGTGAAGTTCTCAAAAGTAGTGATAATGGAACCCCATCCGTCAAGTGTCATCCATCCGTGAGCAAGGTACGGAGACAATAATGCATCTGGTAGTTAACTAAAATGTAGTGGGCTACACACTGGGCCAGTCCGATCTAACATATCCAATATTCACGCAAGAAGACCAGCCTTTTAGTGGTCTTGGTAACACCCAGAAACAAGATCAAGCTAACAGGAGATGGGCCTAACTCTTTTTTCAATATTATCATGAATCAGTTCAAATCAGCGGTCAGTAAGAAAGAATCCCTTAGCCTAGCCCATAACCTATCCCTTAAAATGACCCCCACAAGGCAACTTTCAACACCTTTCATTTTACTCAAGGCTCCCTTGAGAACATAACACCCATTTTTCTAGCACCCTCAACCCATAATCCCACCCCAACGAACAGCACTCACGAAACCACACATCGCTTCTCTTTCTCCATTAAAACTAATCTCGATGAGGCCACCAAAAAGAGGAAGAATCTGTTGGAGGAGGGATTTGGGCTGGAATTTCCACAATTTTCTTTTGTTTTAAACTCACATATCATTCTTGAATATGCAGGGTGGTAGCAAAACTTTTTTGGAGGATCATCTCAAATCTAAGAAGATGAGTAAGCCTGAAGCTCCAAAACTGAAAGTATGCAAAGCACAAAGCTCAAAGATCAACAAGTCTTCACTAGCACTACCTAATGATCAAGAAGTAGCCCAAGACCCTGACATCAACGCAAATCCATCGAAGAGGAGGTCAAGTCAGCAACAGGTTCCTCAATCAGAACAAACAACAAGAAAAAGCCAGAGAAATACTACCAACATTGTGGGATTTGCTTCATGTTAGATTTTTAAGGACATTGGTAACAAAAGCCAAAACTTCCTTTTTTTTTTCCCTCGGATCCAATAGAATAGGTGACAGACTCGTCTCTGCCACCTCAAGAGTCATGAGGCTCTTGCGTTAAAATTGTTGAGGCTCTTAGCTTGGAGTTGTTGAGACTTGGCCCGGTCTCGGACAATTCGTTCTCTTAGGGCCTTTATTAGTACTCATAATCTTGACATTATCTTTCTTTCTGAATGCTTATCTACTAATGATGTCTATGTTAGAACTGTTAATATTTTAGGCTTTGTTCATTTTGTGTATACCCCCCTCGACTGGTAAATGGGGAGGTTTGTTGCTTTTGTATCATCCTGGTGTTGATCTGGACATTGTACATATCTCTAGTAATGTTATTTCTCTGTTGATGTACTCGGATCTCTGTCATTATCCTTGGCTCCTTAACCTTATTTACTACCCTACTCCATATAGAAACAAGCAACTCTTTTGGGAACTTCTTTCAAACATTTCAAATTCATCTAGTGCTCTCATTCTCTCCATTGGTGATTTTAATTATGTTATCTCGTAGTCTGAGAAGTTTGGTGGTAAACCGGTTGCAAATAATTCTAAACCAAACGATCTTCTCCTCTATATGAACAAATTTGGTTTAGTTGATCTTGGTCTAACAATAGATGGGGCAATTAGCTCATCAAAGAACGCCTTGATAGAGGAATAGTTAATATCCCTTGGATTGATACCTTCTCTCAAGCGTCTCATTCTATTCTCTATCAAATTTCATCGGACCATGCCCCAATCCTCCTTGATACTACAAACACGAATGATCAACCTAAAGTTTTCAAAATTGAAGAATTTTGGCTTAGAGATCCCTTCATTTTTTAAATCATAAAAAATGTTTGGAATTCAAAATTTTCTGGGACACCCTCCTTCATCTTGGCAAAAAAGCTCGAAGCTATGAAGAAAGCCCTTCGTGATTGGAACATTAACTGTTTTGGCCATATTCAATCTAGATTCAAAATTATGAATGCCTCTCTCTCTCTCTCTCTCTCTCTCTCTCTCTCTCTCTGAGATTCAATCATAGGACCAAACCCCTTTCACTCATGATCAGGAAGAAGATCTCAAAGCAAAAATCTATGAATTGCAAATTAGAGAAGAGTCTTTATGGAGACAAAAATCTAAGATTACTTAGCTTACCATCATTGAACTCAATACCAAATTTTTCCATGCATCTATGACTATCTGTAGACGTAAGAATTCTATTAACAACCTCAAAATTGCCAATAATCTCTGGACCAATGATAGCAACACCATCATCCAAAAAATCTTAGATCACTTTCAACATATCTATACCTTTAAGTTTTTAACCACTCGATCATTCCTGATAATCTGGACTGTCTTTTTCCAAGAAAGATCAATGTTGAAAATGACTTCTTGTGTCAAATCCACATAGATGATGAAATCTTAGCTACTGCTAGAAGCCTTCCTTCCACAAAAGCTCTTGGTTCGAATGGTTTCACTGGTCTTTTCTATAAAACCTTTTGGGAGATCATCAGACCTAAAACTTTGGCAGCTATCAAAAGTCTTTTCACTCATGGAAATCTTATCAAGGAACTCAATCACACCAATATTATTCTTATCCCAAACTGTGACCACCTAAATGATGTGAATCGGTTTCGACCTATTAGCCTATCAAATTTTTGCTATAAAATAATTGCAAAATTATGGCTAACAGGCTTCGAACTATCCTTTTAACCTTATCTCTTCTTTTCAATCTGCCTTTTTTCAAGTGAGAGTTATTCAAGATAATACCATCCTGGCCCAAGAAATCTTTCATAAGATGAAAAAACGACAAGGGAGAATTGGTCAAGTGGCTATCAAAATTGACATGGCGAAGGCTTTTGATTTCATAGAATGGAACTTTCTTCTCTTTGTGCTCCAAAAAATGGGCTTCTGTCACACTTGGATCTCTTGGATCAAAAAATGCATCACCACTGTCACCTACTTCTTCATCATCAATGGATCCCCTCAAGGCTACTTCCACCACTTCGAGATTTTAGACAATGTGACTCTCTTTCTCCTTTTATCTTTATTATTGGAATGAAGGTTCTTTCTAGACTCATCTCCATTTAAGAAAAATCAAATTGCATTCAGGGAATCAAACTTTCTAGAGATAATCTCTTTCTGTTTTGTCAAGCCACTTCTCAGAATGCTCTCCACTTGAGCAATTGTCTAGCAACTTACAGTTCTTAGTCTGATCAAACTGTCAATGAAATAAAATCGTCACTCCATTTTAGTCTACTCCCAACTCTATTAACATTATGAGACAATCCTTCTATTTTAGAGTCCCCCTGCCCCTCCCCCCCCCCAACACACATCCCAAGTATCTTGGTCTTCTTCTTTCTACCCCGTCTAACAAGAGAAATTTCCTCACTAAAGTTCTGGATCGTATCCAAAACAAAATATATGGCTGGAAAACAATGGTCTTTTCTGTGGATGCTTGGACAGTTTTGATCCTAGCTATTGCTACCTACTTACATTATGTCAACAATGCTCTTTCATAAACATATGACAAAAAAAAAAAAATCTCTCTTTTACCACTTTTGGTGGGGTCATGAAAATTAAGCTCTCAGAAAATTTGCCCTTAAATCATAAAAATCCATTTGTATTCCAAAATCTCTAGGAGGATTGAGCCTCAAAAGTATGGAAACTTTCAACACTGCTCTCATCACTAAATGTGCCTGGAATTTTATCAATGACCCTCCCATTCTTTGGAAAGAGGCTAATTCAAAATAATACTTGAAAGATAAATACTTTTGGGAGATCCAACCTTGCTCTTCTGAGTCTTGCTTCTGGAAAAGTTTTCTTAAGCAAAGAGATTTATCAAAAAACAGCTCTTGTTTCCAAATCAACAATGTTGTTTCAATAAAAGTTTATTCAGATTCCTAGATCCCTATTTTTACCCCACTTTAAACCTATTCACAATCCCTTTAATCAGTGTCATGACCCAAATCTTATAGTTTCTAAACTTACACTTAAAGATTCAAGAATGTGGAATACCTTGCTTTTCATTGCCCTCTTCACAGAGATACGGTAAGAGGTATTCTAAAAATTCATTTGGCAAACCATAACTTCTACAATATGACTAATCAAATCAAATGGATCCCCCACTCCTCATGCAATTTCTCTGTTAAATCAGCTTATGCTACATTGATCAGATCTCAAGTGGTTAACAACATTGCCCAGATCAACTGGAAGAAATTATGGAAACTAAAAATCTAAGATAGGTTTAAACTTCTCCTTTGGAAAATTAGTCAAAATATCCTCCTTACCAAATCCCTCATAAATACTGTCATCCAACTGGAGAAGGATAACTTACAATGTCCCTTGTGTCAGGTCGAACCCGAATCTATCCATTATTTGTTCCTCAATTATATTTATTCAAAAACTTTTGTGGAGACAATCTGATTGGCCCATTGACACCACTCCTTTCCTCAGCCAACTTTTTTCAACTTGGACCAACAACATCATTAATCCTTCCAGCCTTCTAAATATTCCAAAAGAAGACCATCATCATTTTCAAATTTTTGCTACCCTAGCTATGGATAATCTCTGGTATCTCAGGAATAATAAAATGTACAACAAGTCAATAGTGGATCCAATAGTCTTCATTCGGAATGTCAAAAAGATTTCTCAACAACACTTCAAAGTCTAGTCCTCAAAGAACAGGGAATCAGAATCAAATATCTCCCAAGATTACTATCCACTAGGTTTCTTCTTCATCAGATTTGACGTGGCTGTCCAAGATTATGGTAGTAGCCTAGCGTTCATCTGTTGGAATGACTTGAGAGAACATGTTTTTGCTAAAATAGATTTTATTACAAGTGTCAATTTGAACCTAGGGGAAGCACAAGTAGCATTGATGCCAGAACAAAAGTAAAGAGTCGGAATATGGATAGAGCTTTTCTAGAGGAAGATTCAAACATCACAATCCAAGCTATAAAATGCACCTCAGAGGCACAAGACTAGAAGATCAATCTCATTATTAATGACATCAAGCATTACCTCCATTTCTTTCAAGAATAGAAGACAATGAAAATTTATCGATCTACCAATCGATGAGCGAATAATCTTGCATAGTGTGCAGCAGCAACACAAGTTTTTGGAGACATTCTTTTGATCCAAATTCCCTCCTCCTTTTTAAACTTTCATAATGGGAAAGACCACCCTGTATATAACTATGTACTTGACTGCTTCTTTTGATTTTATTAATAGATTATCATCTTATAAAAAAATAAAAAATAAAAAAACAACTATCAATTTATTTAGGGACAGTTTATTGGTTCTTCCAACATTTTTCCTTCATAATTGTGTTTTGAAATGAATATATTTTTATGAAATATTTTATAAAAATATTCTATATTTTAAAATAAAATTTGGTTTTTCTTCTTAGACAGTTCTTATATTTTAATTTTTTAAATAATAATTACTTAATAAAAATAATAAAATTGAAAAAAAAATCATTTCTCAATTGTGTTTTATCCAACGATAGTCACAATTCATTGTTTACAACGTTAGTGAGATACAGAGAGAATCCCAAAAGAGTGGCCTAAGTAGTAAAATACTTGTCTCGAGGCCTCAATACTTGAAGCTTTAAGGTTAAACATTTTATAAGGGTAAATAGTTCTTTACAGTCACATTTTTTTTGGGATAAAAACTCAGTTATTTATCTTATTCTGTGTAGAAAAGTTTTTAATCATGTCATACTCGAAATCGAGGTTATTTGAATTAAAAAATTAGATAAATTGAGGTGAGTTTAATTTAATTTATTTTTATTATTTTTATTATTTTAAAATATAAAAAAGTTAAATTAAAATTTAAAAAAAATATACTAAAATTTAAAAAATTTAAAAATATATTTTATATAAAAAATTAAAAAAATATAATAATAAAATAAAAATAAATTATATTTAACTCAACTTACTCTCCGATCTAAACCGGCCGTTGCTCTGTAGGAGGAGATGCGAAACATCTTGTCTTAGAAAAGTTCTGTGAAAAAAAAAAAAACAAAACAAAAACAAAAAGAGATAGAGAGAGAAAATCACGGACGGTCCAGAGACTCGGCGACGGAAACAATTGATGCGGAGGCTGGCGGGTTTTGATGTTAAATAGAAAATAAATCGTCCAACACACGCACAAATTACTCCTCGTTGTTAGCTGCTTAAACTCCTCAATTTCTCCGTCCATTCTCATTCTCAATCTCTCTCTTTTTCTTTTATATAAATCCAGCTCCTACTCACTTTCTCTCTGCATCCCATCTCTCGCTCTTTTCGTGTGTCGTCGTTTTTTCCTTTCTTGGTATTGTTGGAGGGGATCAGATGGCCACCTTGTTTCAGGGAGTGGGTGCTGCAACGGCTTTCTCGGCCTCCAAATCCCTCGACTCCAGCAAACTCCAGCTCCCTTCTCGAAGATTCCTTTCAGGTTTTCCTTCGACTCCATTTCTCTGGCTACTCGCCATTTCTTTGACAGTTTGCCCAAGATATCAATATGTAATTCTTGGATTTTATCCCCGTGTTTGGTTTGGTTTTGGTTCTGGTTATATTACTGGGCTGGCACAGTCTGGGATTTATTGAAAAACTGCGAAACAAATGTGATAGTCTTTTACATTTTCTCAATTTGGGATTCATTTGGGTTTTGTTTGATTTGATTCAGAGAGGAACGCAAGCTTTCTGGTTGTGAGATCTGATGGAAGGGTTGTCCCGCGTTCGAACGCGAGAGCGCGCAGGGCAGAGCAGTTGATTACTAGTGCAGTTGCAGTTAACCCTCTCTCTGCCCCCGCTCATTATTTTTTCTTCTAATTGTATCTAATTTTGTTTTCTGTAGACATTGAATCTTGATCCTGCTTGTGGGTTTTTGTAGACTAAACCCGAAAGTTCTGCGGCTTCTACGGCTTCAAAACCCGGGTATATGCTTCTTTTCCGTGATCATTGTGGAATACTTGGTACTTATGAAAACTATGTAGAATGCTTGATGGTACTATTTGGCGCACTTTGAAGATAATGGAACCACAATTTACAATAGCAATGGATGCAGAATTTTCATTGATAGAGGATTTAATTTGCTAACAAGGTTTGCAAAGATAAACGGGACCGAATAATATGATTTATCTCATATAGATCTTCCTCTCAATGACTGCGGTAGCTTCCTTATAATTATTATGCTGTGGTTTCTAATAAGTTTCAAGTAATTGACTGGGGACCAAGAATTAATCTCCTAAATGATACGAATAAACTCATTATTTTATAGTTTACTAACTATTTTCTGTAGAATTAGATAGTCTCTGTATTTGATTAAAGTCCCTTCTTTTTCGTCACTATAATATGGTCTTATTAACACCCCCGGTGCTTTGTTTGTTGGCTCTTATGATTTCTGTCTCTGATTTTTTTATTTTTTATAAATTAGTTATGAAAACTACGCTGGCCCCCCAGTTTTGTCAATCTATGCTGAGTATATAAGTTGATTCTTTCATATTTCCCATTTCACAGTGTTTAGATCTGTAGCCACTAGACGACATGCTTGTAGAAGTTTAGATTTGGTCTTAAATGGGTCTTCTACATTGAATATGATATTACTCAAACTTCTGAGTTTCTACTTAAACATCTAGTCCTTGATTATGAAGCGCTAGTTTCATCACGTCAAATTTATTGTGTTACTGGCTAAATAACTATCAAACGTTACATAATGCCTGGAGTCTGCAAAGTTGCTTACCATGTCAATATCAACAATGTTAACTGAGCTGAAAAGTTGGCTAGCATTTGAGCCATAAGCCCTGCAGTGCTTTTATCTACTGAACAGTCATAAACAGTGCGAAAGGCAACATATGGGTTTTAATCTACTCAGTTCAACATACCAATGAACGTTCATAGTTGTGTTGTGTGTGTGAGGGAGGAGCGGCAGTAGGAGGGGCTTTTGATGCATCATGCACCAGCTGTATTATTGAAAATATGCCATGTGTTCGGCAGCTTCAGATGAATTGAAAAAGGGTTCTCAAGCAAACATTTTCTTACATCTCCTCAGTCCATTAGTACTCGCTAGAAAAAAATTTCTCCCTGCTTAAGCACGATGGTGTGCATTAGATTGAAATTCTGGAGAAAAAATAGAGACCCCTCAACACCAGGTTTGGCATTTGGATGAGCATGGGTCCCATATGGGTATCTCTGCTTCTTATGGTATATCTGATATCACAGATGCCCTTTGGTAAAGAAAAATCACATATGCCCTAACAAGGTGTATTGGTCAGAGATAACTCATGTGATCGGAAAATCACATCGTGCTTTGGATGTCGGTTATTGATATTCTTAGATTGTCTTTTCTCTGGTAGTTTCTGGTGGGGTTTAGCTATTATAGTTTGCATGGTAACCCCAAGGGGTTGGTCCAAGTGGTGAAGGCCTTGGTCATGGGTAATCACTCCCTTCAAGGTCCAAAGTTCAACATCTCGTGAGTGCAAACAATCCTTGGGGGCGACACCCTTTGGTGAAAAGTCGGCGATTTAATCAGTTTCGTATAGAGAAACTTTTGAGGGTGCAATGCACGGGACTAGGGTTTACTCTGCAGGGGTGGGTCTGAAGGGCCCTGCCTTTCAAAGGTTCCCCGACATAAAAAAAAAAAAGAAAAGACAAGAATTATAAGTTTGCATGGTACCAGGCTGGTGGCACCATCTGTTTTTCTTTTCGTTTAGTTTTCTAATAGTTTAGGTTACAGATGTGGTGCACTGCTTTTTTGAGCAAATTGCTTCTGACAGTTGTGTTTGCTGCTTGTAAATTTTGTGTTATTGTTTTTTTTTTTCTGTTCAATTGACATTTTCTTTTCTCGTGTCAGATTAACACATGCTGTATTATTGCTATCAATGAAGACTCATATTTTTGGATATTTCATATATTTAGTATTCCTGGTGTTTACTTCATAGAAACTGTAAATCACTGATTGTAATTTAAGTTTAATGGAAGAGGTTGATTCTGCTTGAAGATTTTGCATGCTAATTTTGAAAATTATAATCTCAACGTGAATGATGGGGGTATTATGCATGCATTTAACAGCCACTGGATAGGTGCTTTTACTTGGTATTCTGTACCGTATTTCAAATTTCCATGCAATTTATTTGACTTATAATGATTTATACTTCCCTTCACGCAATATAGATGATTCTTAACTCAAGACTCTGGTCCATTTGTATGCTATTAAATCATTAATGCATTCGTGCGCAGACTTCTTTTGATATTCATCCGACATATATTGGAAATGTTGATTTGAATATCTTTTATTTGGGTGCTATGGTTATCTTTCTGCTGAGATTTGCAATTGGGTAGTAACTAAAATGAATTTATTTTCCTTTACATTGCCAAACAGAAGTACATGAGCACCATCATAATAATATTGCCTTGCATCTTTGCATATTTTTTAGTTTTGGGTATCAGTGAGTCAATGTTCTATCCTCAGGCATGAACTTCTACTTTTTGAAGCCCTAAGAGAAGGCTTGGAAGAAGAAATGGACAGGGATCCCCATGTGTGTGTTATGGGTGAGGATGTGGGTCATTATGGAGGGTCATACAAGGTGACCAAAGGCCTGGCTGAAAAGTATGGGGATCTCAGGGTTCTTGACACCCCTATTGCTGAGAACTCTTTCACAGGTATGGGTATTGGAGCTGCCATGACCGGTCTCAGGCCAATTATTGAGGGTATGAACATGGGATTTCTCCTTTTAGCCTTTAACCAGATTTCCAACAACTGTGGCATGCTCCACTATACATCTGGCGGCCAGTTTAAAATTCCAGTAGTTATTCGTGGACCTGGTGGAGTTGGTCGGCAACTCGGGGCTGAGCATTCCCAACGTCTTGAGTCATATTTTCAATCAATCCCTGGAATCCAAATGGTGGCATGCTCGACCCCATATAATGCGAAGGGCTTGATGAAAGCTGCAATTCGAAGTGACAACCCAGTGATACTTTTCGAGCATGTTTTGCTTTACAACCTTAAGGAAAGAATTCCAGATGAAGAATATATATGTTCTCTAGAAGAAGCTGAGATTGTTAGGCCTGGGGAGCATGTCACTATTTTAACCTACTCCCGGATGAGGTATCATGTAATGCAGGCAGCTAAAACTTTGGTTAATAAGGGTTATGATCCTGAAGTAATTGATATCAGATCACTGAAACCTTTTGATCTCTACACGATTGGGAATTCAGTGAAAAAGACGCATCGAGTGCTGATAGTAGAAGAGTGCATGAGGACTGGAGGGATTGGTGCAAGCTTGACTGCTGCTATTACTGAGAATTTCCATGATTATTTGGATGCCCCAATTGTTTGTCTGTCTTCTCAGGATGTGCCAACCCCATATGCAGGGACCTTGGAGGAATGGACCGTGGTTCAGCCAGCCCAGATTGTAACAGCAGTTGAGAAGCTCTGCCAGTAAATTACTCCAGATTAGAAATTTGGTTTTCCACCTTGACCAATCAATCTTCGTTTTAGAATTTTATTCAGTTTTAAATTTGTTGGCTTTTTTTTTTTTCCCCCTGAAACTCACGACCATTCTATAAAAAGGTTTTCTTCACTCTCTTGATCTCTTTTACTTCTGATGTGCAAGCTCTTCCTCGTGAACTAGTGCTGGACCGCTGGTAGACTTGTGTCCGAATGTTCCCTTTACATCAAAACTGAAGTGGAGACAGTGGCTACTCTAAGCACCATGGAGTCCTGTTTGGAAGTTAAACTCAACTAAGATCAACTCAGTTCAGTTTAATTTTAAATTGAGTTTATTATCCAAACACCTAATTCTTAAATTACTAAATTTATTTTAACTCAAAATCTTTTAATATGTGGGATCTTCAATCTTTATCAACTAATCATCTATTTGCACGTGAGGTTTACAATTATTTTCAATTTCTTTTATGAATTTATCTTAACATCTAAGCATATATAAATATATATAAACTCATTTTAGGTAGGTTTTATAAAACTCAATTTATTATTTTAGCTCACTATTATTAATAAAAAATTTAACTTATTTTAATTCAGTTCAACATCTAAATGGAGCTAGGTCAACCCCCAAAATCAAGTAGGCTAGTTAATTAGCTAAACTAAACTAATTCCATCTTGGAATCAAGACCTTCACGGTATTAGATCGCTAAAGAGGCGTCATTAATCAGGATGCCTCAAATTAATTTCTAAAAATTTTTATCTTAAGTTCACAAGAGGTTCTATACAATAATTCTGTTAAGGAAATTACTCTTGCAATTGATTTTTTCCCCCTAAGAAAAAGTAATAAAACATCATGGTCCTTAGATTTCATGGGTCAGAAACTCCTATCTCTCTATCTTCTGGCTCGAGCTCTTGCATGCCTGCGCCCACTTTCACATACATAGCAAAGGAGAGATCCCAGTGCGGGAGATTTTGGCCCTTCTTGTACCCGGCCGAATTAGACATGGCCAGCCATTGACGGTCACTTATAAAGGGCGTGTTTGAGTAATGAAATGATATGGGAATTCTGTAAATTGAAGTGAAATGATTTAAGACTTGAGTTAAAATGTTTTATTGGATAGTAAAAATAAGATAATTTTGAACAAAAAATATTACAAAATTTAAAAAATGTTTTAATTAGTTTTTTAAAATTATTTTTATTTTAAAATTTGGAAGGAATGCATTGCTTCTGTTTTTATTTTTGACAAATGCGCTACCTAGCATTTGCACCGATATGTGCATTTTTTTTAAATACTAAAAAATGAATTAAATTAATGTTTTTTCTTTTCTTTTCTTAAATATTAAAAAATATTTCTTAATGTTTTGAAAAAATAAAAATAAAAATAAAAATAGTAATCGGTTCTTCTAGACTATATATAACCTAGAATGACCCTTCTCTTATTTAGATGTTTGAAAGTTTTATAATATTAGATAATAATTAAATAAAATATTTCTTATTTAGAAGTTTAGAAATTTTATAATAATTAAATAAAAATTTTAAATTTTAAATAATACTTAAAAAAAATTACGAAGAATTTTATCACACTCTCATGACTCGTGACACTTCCTATACATCTCCTTGACTATATATATTTTCTATCATGCTATCTGCATCTTGGAGTCTTTGACTGGTGTTATTTTCTTGAAAAATGATATTCACACAAGATAAGTATATAATATATATTACAATAAATATTAAATAAGAAATAATTTTATAAAGTATTATGTAATATATTTTATAATGTAATAACATATTTATTATATTTATATAATAAATATAATACTTTATAAAATTATTTTTTATTTAATATTTAATATAAAATATATTATATGATTATGTTGTGCGTTTTACTGTCTTCTTTTGCTGTGACATTTTTCTTAAAGACTTTTGGTACTGGTTGATGGTTCTCAGCTTTTTGTTTTAACCAGGTGGGTTTTCACGTGAAGTCCCATGTCTGTTTTCAACACTGGTGTGACAGAAGTTGTCTCTGTTTTTTCTTTTCAGCAGTACGACATCCCCGATATAGTCCGAATATAATTCGAGAAGCATTATTTTTAGTAAAAAAAGTTTTGTTTTTTTTATTCATAAATATTTTTTTAAAAAGAAAAAGTTCACATCATTGAAAATGAAAAGATTAAAAAGATTAAAAAAATCATGTCAGTAAATTTATTGAGATTTTATAAAGTAAATTTAACACTTCTTTTCCTCTAAGTTGGATGCATGTTGAGTAAGTGTATATAAAAATCATTTTATTTTATTTTATTATTAAAAAAATTTTAAATTATTATATAAAATATAATAAATAATTTATTTTTTTAAATTAAATAATAATAATAATATTAAAAAATAATACTCTAATAATATTATATATAACTTACCACTTTCATTTAAAATTATTTCATCCCATCTTATTATCTATATAAAAAATTTTGAGTGTTGGATATAATTAGAAATGTTTGATTTTATTATTATAATTTTTTAGATTGTTATATAAAATATAATTAATTTTTAAATTTTTGAAAATTTTAAAATAATAATAACATTAAAAAATAATATCTTAATAATATTTTATATAATTTTTATTTTTCTCATCTCATCTCAACTCATTATTTCAATAATAACTAACTAAAAATTGTAGATCAATTGAAGTTAGCAATACGAAGAGCTATCAGCTTGGAGCTGCCTTAGTATATATATTTAGAAAAAAAAAAGTCCTAAAATAGGATAAAATATTGTTATCAATTTGTTATAATGATTATGATAGAAAGTGCATATATGGTAAGTGAAAAATACTTATAATTCTTTTAAAAAATAAATAATATTAGATAATTTCATGTTAAAATATAACATCCTCATAGTTTTAAATTATTTTCGTAGGCCTCAATTCACATTTACTGGTGGGCACCGATCAGTAAAGAGATCCACTCAAAGTAGGCTCTAAAATGACGGGGAAACTAATCATGAATAAATCTATTTATTATTTTATTTATTATTTTTTTATCATATTATAATATGATATTAGATGATAAATTAATAAATATAATATAATAAATAATTTTTAATTATTTAATACTATATTATAAAATAATAAAAAAATAATAAAAAATAAGAAGATGAATAACATTGGTCGAAACTAATACATACATATACCAACGTGATTATATTTAACGGCTTCTGAAATAGGTTTACCGAAAAATGATTCCAAATTCTTGCACCAGTTTGAGAGAAGATGCATGGATCGATGTAAGAAGTAGCTGGGTCTGTATATAGTATTTAATTATTATTACCTGTACAGATATTTTGACAAAATTAAATGAGCAATATATGTTATAAAATCCACTTTAAAATTTTATGTCTCTGGTTTAAAAAAATTTCAAATTTAAATAAGAACGGTGAGAAATGTTGATTTAATTTATATAATTACTAGATAGCTAGACAAGACTAGACATTGATTAATTGCTAAGACGTGCACGGACAATAAGCATATGTCTCGAAGAAAACACATCAAAGTAGATTGATTGTAAGGTTTATCCACCTGTCTTTTACCTACATAATATAATATAATATAATATATATATATATATATAGTTAATGCCTTCAGCCAATTTATGAATAAACCAACTCAAAAGCATCTGTACACAACTTATAGAATGCTTAATACTTGAAGGGTTCAATCGAGAAGGGCATCTTCTACTAAATCTTGAGGAAGAATACAGCATTGGTACACACATGTTGTAAAATTATTTGGTTCATTTGTTTGCTTAAAGACTTGAATTCGCATCATAAACAACCAACTCTCTATTATTATAACCATCAATCGTGATTCATTTGACTAAAAATTCTATCTTTTATGAAAGAACTAACATGTAGAATTAGATTGCTACTTTGTTCGAGAGAAGATTTTGATTGGAATTATAATCACGGTTCATGTAGTTTTAAAGTTCCAACTTACAGATATCTTTATTAAGGCACTATAAAGTTCTACTTTTCACTTTCTATTGTCTAAGATAGATGTTTCTAAATATTTATATCCCTCTTGAGAAAGAGTCTTAAAGAAAATGCATAATAAAAGTGACGTCCACCACACTCCCCTGCAACCAAGATGCAGCCAAGCAGCAACCCAAGTCCTTATCTGAGAATAAAGGAAAGATTCTCCAAAGCTCAGTTGCCTTAGTGGCAGAAATTAGTTGGGATTGTTTTCACTCTTGCGCATATTTGTATTCTTTTATTCTCTCTAGTAGCTTCCAGTATATTCATATATATAGCTTGTACATATTTCCAGTTCTAGACCCATATTCATTTAATGAGAATAGAGCAAATGTTCCTCTCCATCCTCTGTATTTTCTTTTTGCCATGGTATCGAGACAGGTGTAGTGATCTTCTAACCTACTCCATCTTTCAGGCCTTTTCATAGTCACCTTTAGTACATTTAGTTCTTTCTCTTTCTTTTGTCATTTTTTTTATTCAAATTCAAAATCTCCAATGAAAAACAATGATTCATCTACTTCTGCTCAACATACTCCCATTTCGCCCACAAAAGATCCAACCAACCTTTTTATCTTCATCATAGTGACACTACTCATCTTATAGTCATCTCACCTCCACTCACAAGACCAAATTATATTTCATGGAGCCGTTCCTTCACTCTAGCCATTTCAATAAAAAATGAGTTAGGATTTCTTGATGGTAGTATCCCAACTTTAGAATTAACCGACCCCCTTTACATATCCTAGTTATGTTGTAACAATCTAATCCTGTCATGGATCCTTAACTTTCATTTCAAAAGACACAGCCTCCAATGTCTTTTGCATCATCTCTGCAGAGGAAGTTAAGAAGAAGCTCAAGCCACGTTTTTCTCAACCTGATTGTAAGGATATATCCGTTGTAGCAACAACTTGGAATGATTTTTCAAGGGACAAAATCGGTGAGTGAATAATTTATCTAACTCAATGCCATTTGGGAAGAACTGCACAATGCAGACCACTTCCATGCTACTTCTGTGGGCTTTGCATCTGCAAGGCACTTAGTTTTATTTATGAGATACATATTTTAAATTAAGTTTTCAAATTCTTAATGGGCTTGAATGTTTCTAATAAGAGCATCAGATGTGAGATCATACTTTGTAACTTATGAGCTTCATTCTCTCCTTGGACAAGACTCTTTCTATGATCTTACAAAAAGAAAGGCAAAGGTAGGCGCGTACTTTAGTGCTACCCATTGCTAACTATCGGCACTTACAATGGGCAACAATCAACCCAAAGGGAGGGAGAAGCCTAGGTTATCTATCAACACTGTTGAAAAGTTAGGTATATCCAAGAAAAATGCTATAGGCTGATTGGTTTTTCCACCAAACTTCAAGTTTACAAAGTCCAAGTCAGGCTATTCTACCAATAATAGTTCATCCTTGACTCATTCGGTTAATCAAGTTCTCTCCCAAGGCTCTCAAAGTCAACAAAATAAGCCAATTGAAAGACCTCAACTGTCAATCATTTATTCAGGACCAAGTTTAGAAGCTTCTGGCTCTTGTCAATGGTGCGACACCACAGCTCAATCATGATCAACCATTTATTGCTCTAGCACTAGAAAAACCTACAACATCCAACAAACACTACTCAAACATGGTAGGTATATCATCTTCATACTCTTCCATCCTTTCAAATATTCATCACACTCATTCAAAATCATTTATGCATTCTGATGCATCATCAACACTTTGGATAATAGACACTAGAGCTACATATTACATGATTTGTTCACATTCTTTATTCACCACTATTAATTATACCATCGAAACTTATGTCCAATTACCCAATGGTACTAAGGTTGCTGTAAAAAACCTAAGAGTTGTATAAATCTTAGATGATATCATACTCACATATGTTCTTTGTGTTCTTTTATTCACTTTTAATTTATTGTCTATTAGCATACTTAGTCACAATTCTCCTCTATGCATTGTATTCTTGCATAATGATTGCTTTATATAGGTCCTCTCTTTATGGATGATGATTGGACGTGTAAAAAAATTTCATTACCTTTATTATCCCATCTAGCTCACTTGGACACAAGGTTTCCAACCACACCTCTAACATTTAGATGCTTCACCCCAATTTTTGGATTTGCCATGTCTTGAAAAAATAGGGTTTTGATGTCTAACACTTTAGGCTAGAACATCTGTCAAGTTAAAGGATGAATTTGATTAAATTCTCTTTTCCTATTGTAAAAAGTAAGGACCAAAATCGTTGTACAGTTTTTCATTGGGCTAAACGAAAGAGAGTTCCTTTTTTACCTAGAACTATTCTATCTTCTTTAGTTTCCGACTTAATATATTGGGAAATTTGGGGGCTATATTCTCAACCATTTTTACAAGGAAATCAATATTTTCTCACCATTGTTGATAATAACAGTAGAGTACATGGGTTTACTTAATGAAACTCAAATTAGATGTTAGACAAACTCTTCAATCTTTCATTCAAATGGTAAGAATCCAATTTAGCTATCAAATTAAGCAAATTAGGACAGACAGTGGTATGGAGTTTTAAATACTAGATTTTTTCAATTCCAATGATATTCTCCACTAAAAGGCTTGTGTCTATACCCTATAGAAAAATGAGATTGTAGAGAGAAAACATCAATATTTACTCAATGTTACTAGAGCCTTACTTTTCCAACCTCTCTTCCTCAAATTGTTTTTGGAGTGATGCCATCTTAACAGCGACCTCTTTACTCAATAGGATATTGACCCCAGTTCTATTTGGTTCGTTGCTCTCATATACCCACTTGAGAGTTTTTGACTATTTATGTTATGCATCTACCCTTAAACAAAACAGAACCAAGCTTGACTCAAGAGCTAATAGTATATTTTTCTTGTTTACGCGGCCGAAATCAAAAGTTATAAGGTTTATAACTTAAATACTCACACCACATTTATTTCTCGTGATATGATTTTCTTGAAATCAGTTTGTTCTATTCAAATATTCGATTAACTATTGATTCTACGTCACCTCTTGATTTTGATTCTAGTTTATCTTCCATCTCACGTCTCACATTGCCACCACCACCTCCAAATATCTATTTCTCCTCACTTCCTCTTACTTCACCTCCGATTCACAATCTTTCTTCTGATGAACCTAACCTTTCTGCCTCTTATTTTCGTGCACCTAATTCTTATATGCCCTCTAGTTCCTCCTCTATCCTTTCATATCTCATTATTCAAATTGAGTCCACTTTTTCTCACATTTCTCACCAGCTTGTCCCTCTTAGGAGGTATGATCGAGTTAAGCATACACCTTTATATTTACATGATTATTATTGTTATTTTGCCACTATATCATAAAATAATCAGGTGCATCATCTTGCTATTACTCATCCACTTGCTTCTTACCTTTCATTCAATAACCTTTCCCCTTCTCATATGTCTTATTCATTATCCCTTTCTCTTATTCAAAAACCTCTTCTCTCATTGCCATTGGTTTCCATCAATTGAAGTCTGATTACTCATTGTTCACTAGAAATGATAAATTTGATTTTGTAGCTCTTTTTGTATAAGTGGATGACATCATATTTGGTAGTAGCAATTTAGCAGTCATGGTCTCTATCAAAAGCTAGCTACATACTTAGTTTAAAATCTAAGATTTGAGAGTTCTTAAATACTTTCTTAGACTGGAAGTGGCAAGATCATTTGCGGGTATTCATACTTGCCAAAGAAAGTATATACTAGAAATTTTAGAGGATGCTGGATTGCTTAGATGTAAACCTATGAGTACTGCAATATAGTAGAATAATAAGTTATCTCACTCTTCCATAGATTAGTTGAATGATGTTATAAGCTATCGTGGATTGATTGGGAGGCTCATTTACCTACCATTATCAGGCGTAACATAATATATTCAATCAATGTCTTCAGTCAATTTATGCATAAACCACTAGAAGATAAATTGACATTTGTAACCAATTAATGGAACCTAGAGGACTATATTTATGACGAAAATAGTACTGTTTTTATCGCAAATAGTCATTCTAGTTGCCATTAATTGGTTACGAATGCCAATTCTTCTTGTAGTTAACCAAGTCAAGAGCATATGCATACAGCCTATAAAGTGCTTTGATATTTGAAGGAATCAATTGGGCTGGGCATTTTCTACTCTTCTAACTCAATCGTGTATCTCAAAGCCTATAATGACTCAAATTGGATAGTTTGTCCTGAGCACGAAAATTAGTCACTAGCTTTTATATATTTCTTGGAGATTCTTTGATCAGTTGAAAGTCTAAGAAGAAGGCCACTTTGTCAAGATCATCTGTTGAGGTAGGATTCAAAGCACTGGCACACACAAGTTATGAAACTATTTGGCTTATTTTCTTGTTGCAAGACTTCAATGTGCAACATGAACAACCATCTCTCCTTTATTATGATAGTCAATTAGTGATTCATTTGACTAAAACCATTCATTTGCATGCATGAAAGTTCAAGCTAGCTAGTAATGTATATGATGATATGGTATAGTCAATTAGCTAGAAATAGTAAGGAATAGTTAGCATCGTATATGATCATATACAAATGTGTTCAATTATCCCGTCATGTGGAGTTTTGGGAACATAAACTATTTACTAGCATATCCATATTCTCCCCTTTCTCCTCTACTAGTCATTCGTATTTATAGATTCCTCTATTATTTTATTTTTTGATTGTTTTGTAGAGATTTTGAGCTTCTCAAATGATTCTTCTACTACTGCATCGAACCCAGTTGATGCATTTGATGGACCACCTGCAACACCACCCATTTCTCAATCTTTTCAACTCCTTGAACTTCGTCATTGTAGTTGGGTAAGTGTTCCTTCTAATTTTCATAATTATCACTATCTCTCTATCCTTGCAATTGAACTTCACAAACCTCACAATTATAGTAAGGCTCGTACTGACCCTTTTTTACAATAAGGTGTTTAATGAATTGAATGCTCTTGTAAAAATATGCTTGGGATCTAGTGAACTTACCTCATGGTAAAGTTGCAGTGGGATGCAAGTGGGTTTATAAAATTAAAATTCAAGTAGATAGATCATTTGAACATTATAAGACTTGACATGTGGCAAACGAGTTCACCTAGAAGTACGTATGAGATTAACTATGATGAGACTTTTGCTCTTGTTGCTAGATTTATCTCTGTCAAATTTTTACTTGCAATTGTTGCTATCCAGTGTTGGAAATTTTTTCAAATGAATGTTAAAAACGTCTTCCTTAATAGAGATCTTACTGAAAAAGTTTAGATGCAGCATTCACCTAGTTATGAACATCCTCCACATAAAGTTTATCGTCTTCATCGCGCACATTATGGGCTCAAATAAGCTTTTCAAACTTGTTTTAAAAAATTCAGTCAGTGATTTCTTAACAAGACTTTCTTTCTAGTCCATATGATTTCATACTCTTTCTTCCTAGTACTAGGATAGGTACTATTCTTCTTCTTCTCTATGTAGCCGATATGATTATTACTGGTGATGATATTACTAATATTCGAGATTTTCAAAGTTTTCTTATTCATAATTCTAAGAACAAGGATTTGGGACATCTTAACTACTTCCTCGATTTTGAAATTAGTTTGAGCCAGGATGATTATTATCTAACTTAAGCCAAATTTGCATCTGATTTACTTTCCAAGGCTGGGTTAAAGGATAACAAGATATTCACTAGTAGGGGTGGTAATATGTGACGACACGTTAACACGAAACGAACACGACACGATAAAAAGCGTGTTAATGTTTAGCCTTAACGAGTTTCGGGTCAATTCGTGTCAACCCGTTAAGACACGATTTGATAACGAGTTATAACGGGTTAAACCCGTTAAGACACGTTAAGAAATTTAAATTTACTTTTATACCTTTGAGCTAAATTTCAAAAAATCCTAATTTAAAATTAGGTTTATACTCTTATACACTTTGCTATCTTATTTAAATACTTATTAAAAAGTCATTAATGAGTTAACCCATTATTATTTAATATGTTTTAATTATAATTTTAATATTTTACAATGTGTAAATCATATTTGTATGTTTTATCATATTTTATAGGGTACTACTTATTGAATTGTAATTTTAAGATTGTAATTTGTAATTACTTTCTTATGTTTTATAACTATTATTTAAGTTTTAATATTTATATAAAATCAATTAGGTTAAAGTCAAACGGATCACTAACGAGTTTGCGGGTTGAAACGGGTCAGATCATGTTGTATCGTGTCGTGTCATATAGTGTCAAAAGTCTTAACGGGTCGTGTTAGGGTTGAAGTTTTTGACATGAAACTCTTAACGGGTCGTGTTCGTGTTAACTCTTTAAGCATTATGTACATGCCCTGACACGACACGAACACGACCCGTTAACACGTTTTGATATCCCTAATCACTAGTTCACCTAAAGATAATACTAAACTTTTGGCCACTGAAGGTAATTCCTCGCTTGCAGATATAATATTTTATCGACAGTTAGTTGACAATCTCATTTATCTTACTATCATCAGGCCTTACATTTTATATGTTGTTCATTTGGTCAGTTAATTTATGAGCACACTTTGACCTACCCATTTTGTTGCGCTTTTTAATTTTATACTACATGAAAGGTACGTTGTTTCATGGTCTATACTTCTCTTCCCACTTTTTTCTGAGCTACAGCCTTATTTTGATGCAGATTGGAGAATATATCTATAATATTATATCATATTATTAGTTTCATGTAATTATGCTAGATTAGAATCTTTCCTTTTAGTTTTTTTTTTCCATTTTTCTTTTATTATATTCAATTATATATAGACCTTCTTTGTATAATTTGATACACATAAAAATCTATATACACCTATTATTCTCCAGCATTCTCTCTTTTCAACACATGCCTGCATGGAGTACTACCGAGTGGGTGGATCAGAGGTCGCGAGCATGAATAGAGGGCAGAGGATCACATGCACTTGATTAAATATAGCAGTGATCATGCACGATTCACTTCAAAATGATCAATAATTAATTACATATAATCGAGGGAATTAATACAACAACAAAAAAAATAAGTTTTTGTGATTAATTATTTATGATAAAATAATTATTTTATTAATTTTATTAGAATTAACTAACTAAAAATAAGTAATTTTTTTGTAATGTAATTAATAAGCTAAGTCACGATTAAAGATTAATGCAGCATGCATGCCATAATTGGCAGGCAGGCTTTTGCAATTAGCAGATATTCGTTGCACGAAAAAGAAGAAGAAAGACAATAGAAGTAATTAATGACTCATGAATTTTTATTTTTATTATTTACTGCGTGCCTATTAGTTCGGTGTACTGTACTTACTACTTTTTTTTTTTCCCCTTAATACTTTTCTCAATTCAAGGAATCCTTAGTACGCAACATATTTTAAATAATTCCTTGCGTCGAATTAGTAATTTGTAAATGCATCATTTCACTGCGCATGCACGATATTCCTGCATGACGTTGGGGAACGCTAGCTAGCTAGTGCACGTACGTATAGCGAATTTACCTTTATTTCTTTCTTCCAACGACCGTGGTACTAGTTTTGGCCACAAACATATTGCAATAACAATGACAAACATAAAAGGCCAGATGAAAATGAGTACGCATGCAATACTTTCCACGAAAACGACACCCATTATTGTTTTCTCCGCGCACTAAAATTATATGACTACATAAAAATAAATTTATAATTTAATATAATTTATCAAATTATAAAATTATATTTAATATCAAATAAATTTAAGATATCAAATAAAATCAAGTCCATTAGATTATTTTTGTACAATTCTTTTATATATACACTACAAAAAAAAATAGATTTGATATTTTAATTATGATAAAATAGAGTAGATATTACACTTTTTGAAGTGCCATATCTATTCTATTTTATCCAATTGAAATGTCACATCTATAATTTTTTTTATAGTGATATTATATATATAGCTAGTTGCAGGGGCGGACCCAGCTTATGGGTTGGGGGGCTACCGCCCCCCCAAAGTTTTTGAAATTTTAATTTATAATATAAATACATATAATTATATATATAATTAAAATTTTCTCTCAAACTAAAAATAAATAAAAATTACCCCTTCCAAATTTTTTTTACTAAAATTATTCATCTAAATTTTAATATATATCCATTTATATTCTAACTTTTAATTTCACTTAAACTCAAGTTTTAACTCACATAATCTCACAGTTACTCAATTAACAGTTTAATTCTAATAAAAAAATTGATTATAAATTTATATGATTGTAAAATTTATTGATTATACTCACTTATTTAATTTCAGTCTAACTTGTATAATAATGAGATATAGTTTGTTAAAAATTTAACAGCATTACATCATTACTTATTAGAAAATTCTCAAATTTATTCTTAATCTATAAATTTTTCTTAAATCATAAAAAAATGAACAAGTACTTAAAAATAATTTATTTTTTTTTAAAACGTGAACAATTTGAATATTAATATATATTTAGAGAGTTCGGTAATAACAAAACATGACACTTTTATCATTGATGATCATCCCTATAAAATTTACATTTACCGTATATTTTATCGATCGCCCCCCCAAACATAAAATTCTGGTTCCGCCCCTGGCTAGTTGTATATTTTGTATTAAGATATAAATAATAAAATTTATCTCATTCTATCAATTAAATTTTTAAGATAAATAGTAATTTTACATGATATCAGAAGAGTTTGAACCTAATTCTACCTTTCATCTTATTTAATTAAATATTTTATTTATTAGAGCTACTAATTGAAGAAAAGTCTAACTTACAAATGAGAGAAAGTACTATTAAGATATAAAAAAATAAAATCTACCCCTCACTACCGTTTAAACTTTTGAAACTAAGTAGTAATTTCACATTTTGTACTCCATGTGGATCGAACTTTGGTTATAAACCAATCCACTTTCAGGTTCAATTCAATTAACCTTGCTAGCTAATATATAATGAGCTCCACAGATTCTACGTAAACATGGAGATTAATGCATGCAGTACCATGTGTTTTCAAGCAAAAGACAGCTCCACTAATGTAGAACATCTATCCACATTATAAGTAAACACAACAGCTAGTACGTATGTACGTACAAGATTACTATTACATACCAAAAGCAAACAGAAACATGCTAGCTGAGCTCGAAACCTAGCTACCTTCATTCCAAAAGCTTCAAGCTGAGTCCTCATCAAAATTTCGATAAGAGTAAAAACACTACCAATAGTAAAAGGTTGTAGGGTTTTAAAAGAAATTTGCATGCATGGGAGTGGAGGTATTCGGAGAATAATCTCTAAGATCGGGGATCCTACGGTGATCATTCATTGCCGTACTCTACGCCTGGTTTAACAAGTCCTTTGAGTCTATAAACGTGCCATGAAAACCATACGGCACCCTCGATGGTAGCTTTACTGAAGCTTCTATCTGTAAATTCATGGCGTTCACAATCTGAAGCTCGGATTTCCATGTCCTCTCGTCGTGGACGAAAGTAAGAATATACCCTTCATCTTCCTTTTCTGAATGGGGGTCTCTTGGCAAGAAAAATGGCTCTCCACCGTACCTGTTATCGCCGTATATATACTTCTTTACCTCCCCAGTTGAAAGATCAACCTTGGCGAAACCGGACACTTTTGGCCACGGTTCGGCAATGGCGAGGTAACCGTACCTTGTTCTCCTCCCAAGCTTGTTCCGGTTCACCATCCCGGCCTCTAGGCTCACCTGCTCGGCGGTCGAAATTATCGATCTCCGCGTCGACTCTCCGGTCTTCAAATTGAACCTGATTTCAGAGAGCACAATTTTCAAGTTCTCATCGCATTCGTTAAATATGGATTCCGGTGGTGTCATGCATGAGCCGATCACCACCACCTCTTCAGATTCCTGTTCTTCCCAGGCATTCCAAAAGTGAAAGCAAAACGTGTCTGGGGACTCGACCCAGACAATATCTGAAGCATTACTGGCATTTTTTGCAACAAACCCGAACCGGGATTTCTTGTTCTTATCGTAAATCACGGGAGAGCCACCTTTGATCATTTCGTCGAGCCTAAACACCACCTGTTGATCTGGAATCACCACAAAGTTGTCGGTGATTGCAAAGTCATGCATCATGGTAGGTACCGGCACTTGAATTTCAATGTCCGGCGACTTCTTTCCGTCCCGAGAAAATTTGAAGTATTTGAGATACGGTTTCTGGACAACGTTGTAGCTCAGAGCAAAGAGCTCTTTGGAAACTGGGTCGACCTTTGGGTGAGCAATCATGGCGGACTTGAGCTGGTTATCGAAATTGTATCGACCTACGGTTTCAAGGTCGCCGGAGGTAGTGACTCTTAATTGATATGGCAAGTCATCCTCCGACATGGCGAGCAGTCTGTCGTTGAAGTACACTAAACCGGCGTTGGCGACTCCGGTACCGTGGTTAGTGTCCAAAAGTCCGAAAAGCCCTCGAGCGTAGAATAAAAGAAGGCGTGCGATACCAGAGTGTCCGTGGAGCTCACCTATGACCTTTGGGAAGATCGGACGGCCGAGTTTTTTCTCTTGGACGAATCTTTGTGTCTCGGTGAACCGGCACGCGTAGCTGGCGGAGTGGCCATGAATGGTGACGGCGTGAACCATGCCGTCGCCGTCGAAGAAGTGGTGGCCAGCGATAGGTTCAAATAGAGGGTTGGCTCCGTTTCGGAGGTAAACGCCGTTGATGCAGTCGGGGATTGTGCCTGTGATCGGAAGTGAGTGCATAGCATGTTGTTCGGGTACGGGAGCGAAATTTCCGGCAATCTGAACTCTTGGGTCCGAGGTTTTGGGAAGTGGGTGTTGGCGCTCGATCGAGAGCAACACACCTTCGGCCATGTTCAAGGCCATGGCAGCAGCTCTTTGTAGCAAATTCCAGTGTGGAGGAGGTTTCGAAATTAATGGTTGCCGGGAGTTCTCTTTTGGGAAATGAAGCTCCGAAGAAGAGTGCAAAGCACTCATGTTTACGCTATTAACACTGCTTGCTCTACTATTGTTGGGCTTCTTCAGGTAGATAGACGACGATGGAAAGCCCAAATCAGTAGGGCGAGGCATCTGGGCCTTAGCCCAACTATTAGAGTTGGGTGGAGTTGAAGCAGCAGTCATGGCTCTGGGTGCAGTCTCTCAGATGACTGAAGGCAAGAGAGGTTCTAAATAATTGGTTTGGTTTGAGAGAGAGAGAGAGAGAGAAAGATAAGAGAAGAGAAGAGGAGAAGAGAAGAGATTAGAGGAAGAAGTGAGTTTTGAAGAGAAAAGGGTGAGAAAAGAGGTTATAAATAGAGCATATGAAGGTAGGAGTTGTTTGAAAGAGAAGGTTTTTGTTTTGGTACAGAGGTCCACCCCAGACACGTATGAGAAGACCACATGATGGTCTGGTGGGAAGGGTACTTGGAGATTCACGTTAGATATGAGAACTCCAACATATGTGATGAGATTATACAAAAATCAATTTATAATGTAATTTTATATAATTTGTTAAATTTATTTTATAATAAAAATAATTTTATAATTTAATATATTACATTAATTTATAATTTTATTTTTATATAGCTTTATTGTGTCTATATATTTCACTAGAGCCGGTCCTATAATTTAGGACCTAGCTAGACAGACTATCATCCATCACAGCTCCCTCTCTGGCTCGAACTGCCATTATCTTTGGGAAATGCTAGAGGATCCGTTTTAGGTTCACGTTTGTGCGCCCCGCTCGACATGGACTCCACGTTTAATGTTTATTTCACTTTTCTATTTTTCAAATCATCCAACTTCCCCCCGTGTTATACAATCCCATTTCTTCAGTTCCCTCCAAATCATCTACTGCTGCTCCCGACCTCGCCTCTACAAAGAATGCCTCCCTCCGACATCGCCTCCGATACGACGCCGACAGAGACGCCTGACAAGTTTGAAACGCCCCTACAGAGAACACCTTGACCCCCTCCAAACGCGGAACAGCCTCGCCTCCCTCCATTGACGAGCTCCTAGTTCGCATCTCCTCCAAACGTGCACAGTTGCAGTATCGAACGTAATGAGCATTCCATATCGACATGGACTCGTAAAATGGTTGCTACGTCTGAGATTGGTTTGAGAGTCTGCAGAAAATCCTTTTTAAATGACCCAAAAATATTTGTAGATTACCTGCAAAAAAAATCCTTTTCGAGCACATCGAAGAAGCTGAACTGGGTGAGGGGAGGGAGATGGTCGAAGATGGAGTTTGGGTCCGGCTGGAGTTTGGTTTCCTGGTCCGGCGTGAAGTGGATGAGGCGAGGGGAGGGGTGGGCTAGTTTTCGAAGATGGAGTTTGTTCTCGAGGAGATGGTTGTTGCAGATGGAGGTCGGGTCCGACGACACAAACGAGCTCTACAATGGAGAGGGGAGTTCGGCTTCTCTGATATGTATATGGAGCGGAGTTTGTTACAAGGGGAAAGTTCTGAAGACTAGAGGGAACCAAATTGCGTGTGGGGAATTTGTTAAGAGGCCTTCTCAAGAAGCTTGTGTGGTGCCGGCAAGTGATATTCTTTCAGAGTCATAATAGACGTAAGATCTTTTTTACAATATTTTTATAACTTATTATTATAACAGTATTTTTTAATTTTTTATTATTTTCTTTCAAATATTTTTTAAATATTTTAATCATTAAAAAAATATAGAATTTGATTAATATTTATATTCTTAATTATTAAATAAAATTATAAATTAGATAAAAAAAATTAAATAAATAAATTATAAATAAATAGTACAAATATCATTTGCTTCCCACATTAAAAGGACCCCAAAATGGGTCACTTAGCATTTTCCATAATCTTTAGCTTTAATATACTCTGGAGTGTATCATTGCGTCCGTCAATCTCATTAAGAGTAATATATAATGCTTTGACAATTTCGGCATGCAATACCATAGTCAATTGGGTATTTTTAAAAACATAGCTGTCTTTAAATATTATTAGGCTACATCACTATTATTTACAAACTATTCAGTGAATCAGTACTATTCTCATTATTCACACATAATTTGAGAAACTGTTAGAGCATTCTCAATGACATATATAATACAAAAAATATAAATTATTTAAAGAATTATTCATAAAATAAGTTCCATCGGATTATATAAAAGAAGATGTAATATACAAATTGCTACAATAACCCACTAAATGTATTTGGCTACTATTCATCCTTCAAATAGTTTTTAATTATTTATACTTCATTTACTCCCTCATTTTTATTTACTTTTACATTTCAACATTACAATTTTTTTTTTGTTCATCATTTAAAACACTTCTATTTTATATTTTTTTTCTAAATAATATGTTGGAAATAATATTTATTCAATTTTTTAATATTTTTTTTTATTTTTAACTTTATTTGGCTTATATATTTATATTTTGGGTGTATAAGAATAAATTGTATTACATTGTATATAATAATATATTTTAAATATAAAAAAGAATATATGGATATTAAAAATATTATTTAAATTTATAAAAAGAATAAAAAATATTATTTAATTGATATAATCAAGAAAAAATAGATAATTTGATATATGATATACTATAAAAATCAACACATAAAATAGAAAAATTTGAAATTTGATAATATATTTTAAAAGATACAATACAAAAAATTATTGTAAACGCTTTTAATATCTAAATGGAGCCTCAAAATTAGTTTGGACAGTGGAGAATATCTTATTATTATTTTATTATTATTTTATATTTTATATATTTTATTATTTTTTATTATTATTCACAAAATATATTAAATCACCTCATCATTACTCAAATGCAATCTTATTAAAAGAACTCTGCACTGTATGTTGATGGTACTACCCGTTAATCATATTCATCTGTACCCATTACCTTTTGTTTTGTGATTCACAGAATATATTGATAGTACTAGCCGTTCAGTCGGTAAAACTTTTCCGGTTTCTCTCTCCTCTCTAACGATTTCTTTCCTCCCATAAGGTTTGAAGTTCCTCGCGCCGACGTGAGGGAAGCAGAGCTTCGGCTCTCTCTCTCTCTCTCTCTCCATCTTTCTTCCTTCCTTCTTTTCTTTTCTTTTCTCTTTGTGTCATTTCCCGACCGCTTCTTTACTTGTCGGTGATGGTGAGTTTCGAATTTTTTGATTGTTGAGGCTTGTTTTGCAGATGTGAAGTAAAGGAAGTCCAAAGATCACCATGCACGATATTGTCGACTTTTCTATTCGCCATTTGGGTGGTTGTCAAAAATTTTTGTTATTCAGCGAGCGCCTAATTCTCACGCTTAAGGTTCATATAGTTGGATCTTGCCTCTAGTACATCATCTCTAATCATCTCTAATTGACGAAGAGAATCTGGGGTGGTGTTGCCTCCCAAGTCTACAGTGTTGAACTTCTAAAATAGTGCTTGTTATTCACACGTCATCGTAAAAAACTTTTCTTTTATTGTATTTTGTATGTTTTGTTGGTTCGTTGTATATTTTCGTACGTATAGAAAAAATGTAAAAAGTGAAAATTAATCTTTTAAATTATAATTTATTTGATTTTCTAAACTGTTTTTAAAAGATTTTAAAACTGCTTTCAATATGTATTTAATTGATGGATTGAACATATTATAGACTTCATGTATTTGAATCTTAATGGGTAAAACTCTTTTTTTTTGTTTTTTTTAAATCCTATTACTCTTTCTCAAGTTAAAAGTACCCTACAGGCCTACACTATATATATATATATATATGTTCATTTAAGTTTTTTTTATTTAATTTTATTTTTCCATCATATATGTGTGTATAAATATATAAATATTATAATATATACAAGAAAAATGTTATGGTCCCGACATTATCTAGGCTGTTTTCTTATTTAAGGATTAAAAAACTATTTTTTAAAAAATATTATAATTTTTTTAAATGTTTAAACAATACATTAAAAAGCAGAACTGAAATACATCTCTGGAAACATTGTCGGTAGTCCATGATCCATAATCCATATATAAAAGAATAATATTATTATGTCTTATTTTGACAATTTCTATATTCAATTTTTAAATTTAATAATTAAAAAAAGTAACTATATATTCGTATATTGATATTTTTATTTTTTAAAAATCAGAAATAAAATTTTTTTTTAAAAAAGGTGAAATTTACCTAATTAAGAGCCTATAAGTAAATTATTGTAGCGTACCATCTAGTATATTTATTTTATTTATTTATTATTTGAAAATATTTATAAAAAATATTAATACATAAATAATTAATTTTTTAATTATTATATAAAATATCAAAAATATCAAAATAAAATATCAAAATAGATGGACATATTGACATTTTCCTATATAAAATATCTGAATTGATTTTACGTCTATTCAAAGCACAGTTATCTGATAATATTTCCTGCAAGTGTTCCTAAAGTTGTCGACCCGTACACGATGCAAACTACTTTCCGATTATGTAGGACTAGCAAATATCCAGCAAGCATGGGACTTCGGAGTCAATAATGCAATGCATATTGCACAGTGTGACATTGTCCTAAGCCAATAGCAACACCCGACAACTTTTTGATCGTGCTACGATCGAGGATTATATGATTAAGTTTGCACCGACATTAATGTTCATATGTATATATAATATGGTGTCAAAAAATAAATATGTATATATAATATTGTCCGATGTTTCGCTGACAAAAATAAATTTATTTGCACAGCTGTTAATTTACACACTAAATGCACTGTTGATATTAAAGTTTGTCACATTAATTTTACATAAAAATATAGAAATATGATATATATATATTTCAAATGAACAAGTTTCACACAAATTTTATATATAAAAAAAAAAGACTTTATTACAAATAAATATAAAAAAATTCATTTTTTTAAATAAAGCTCGTATTATTATAAAAGATTGGTATAATATTTGTACATTTAAATCTTGTAAGTAGTATTACATAATAAATTGATGTATAATAAGTTTTCATATGCAAATTTAAAATATGGACTTATGTCAAAAATTAGTTTTATATTGGACTAGACATAAGCTAAGTTTTAAACTACAGTAAAGTCTCATGTTTTACTAACATTGGCGAGCTATTTATTATAAGAAAATCGAGTTTTTATGAATGATTATTTATAATAAAAATATTATTTATAAATCATTTTAATTAAAATAACTATTTTATTAAAATTAATTGATTATAAATAATTAATTTTTTTATTAGTAATTATTCTCCTTTTATTTATTTATTTATTTTATGAGTTTATTACTCAAAGAAGACGCGTGAACTCATGCGGAGGTTTCCTCGGCATTTTCTCTCTCCTCCTTCGCCCAGGTTGCTCCTCACGACGACATGTAAATACTATAGACGGTGACTCATGCACCGAGTAATTGAAGCAACCTGAACGAAGAAAGCAAAACACTGGCACTGCAATCCACTTGGAAATAACGAGGTGACACTTGATTGATGCCCAGCTTTATAGCTAGCTAGGCATGTCCACAACTCATCCGATTGGACTGACGATGACATTCATATCAGATTGTTCGGATGAAAATAGTCTTAACTCATTTCTTTTTATCTTATTATAATAATTTTTATAATTTTTATATAAAATAATATTCTAAAATATTATTATAAATAATTTAATTTTATTAAATTATTATTTATGATATTACTTATAAATAATTTTTTAATTAAATTTAAAAAAATAATATTTTATTTATATTTTAACTTTTAATTTAAATCATCTCAATTCATTATTAAAATCATCACTAACTTTATTCACCAAATATATATATCATCTCTAACTTTAGAAACCAAATATATATGCGGACAAATATATGTACCGCATGATTGTCGGTCCAATAGCTCTGTCTCCCCCTCATGATCATGAGCGTCTCCTCTTCTAAACAGTCTTACACCCTTATCTTACTCTTTTGAAACTAACCTACTCATTAGGGGTGTTCATTTGGACTAATTTTTTTTCCAATTTGATCCAAAATCTGGATATCCAGATATCTAGTTTCGATTTTCAATCCATATTAAACTAGATCCGGAATTCATATTAAAAGCGGTTTGGACTCTAACCTGAATTCACCCAGATTGAAATTCAGGTTGGACCCGAAAATCCAATTTCCAGATTTTAAATCTTTTTTTTTTTTAGTTTGTATTATTACTTTTTTTTGTTGAGAAATTTGTTGATAATAAAATAAAAATTTTTGTATAAATATTTTTAGAAAAAATTTCTCAGAAAAAAGTAATAATAGCCGTTTTATAAATTTAAAAAAAAATCGGTTTGAAATTCGAAAACCGGATTTCTGGGTCCAACCCGGATTTCATCCTGGATGAATCCGGATTGGAATCCAAACCGTTTTTAGCCATTTGGTTCTGGGCAGGGTTAACCTGAATTTTCGGTCCAGAACCTACTTGAACACCCTTAACTACTCATCTATCTTAATTGCATCACTTCCAAATACTCCCACCAACCCTTCTCTCTTCTATCGTCCACTCACCTTTACCATGACCAATAAAAATCTGAATGTTGACATTCTCACAAAGCAGACCAAGACACTTCCACGAAATAACATTAATTTAGAGCCATCGTATGAGGTTGCATCAAAGATATCCAACAGAGCCTTTATTAGTAAGTTGGTCTCTACCAAACCCCTTAATAAGCATACATTTCACTCTACTCTAAGAATATTGATATTGGATTAATCAAATACTAATGCTTTTTAAAATTTGAAAAAAAGTCTTCAAAAATTTCCTACATCAAATTAGCTATTTATTTTTCATAATTTTAAAAAGCAACAGTATCTTTATATTTTTTTTCATATTTAAAAAGAACTGTTCACTTCTTCAACATTTATTTTAATATTTTTTTGCAGTCACTGATATCCACGCAATCAAAACTTGTGATTATGCCCTATGAAAGCAATTCATACAGTGATAGCATACTTAATTATATTAAGAATAATTTTATATTTAATATATTATATGAAGTTATATTATTTATGAATATGTTATCATTGGAAGTTATTGAGGATTATGAAAAAAAATTAAATTTTTTTAATAAATATAAATAATAAAAAATACTAATATTTTATTATTATAAAGAATGTGATAACTAATCCAATGTAGACTTCATATTTTGAGTGATTACTTAAAAAATAAAAAGTTGTATATTTTTCAAATTTTAAAGATGAAGATGGTCAATCCAATGCCAATACTCTAAGAGTTATTTGGAGTTTTATTAGTGGTCTCACTATTAAAGACTTGGGTGCAAACACCTTCCTATTCACCTTTCCATCTCAACTAGATAAACTAAGGATTTTTCTAGATAGCCCTTGAAACTTCAAAGGTTACCATGTGGTACTTTAGGAATAGCCACTTGGGCTTAGTCTACGAGAAATTGATTTCACCCACTCAAGGGTTCAAATCTATGGCTTGCCTTTAAAAATGATGACTGAAATCAACATTGGGGAAATATGAAGGATTCTCAAAAATCTGCTGGAAATAAATTCAACGTCCATACTCACCCTGTGTGCTCGACAATTCCTTCGAATTAGAGTTGAAATTAACACTGACAAGCCCCTTTTTGAAGGTTTAATCCTACTCAAGCTCAATAGAAGTCCAGCACAAATTAATGTCAAATATGAGAGGCTTTCAGAATTTTACTATAGGTGTGATAGGCTTGGTAATCTACAACAAGCTTGCCCTGTTTATCTAAGCTTTGCAAAAAAGCCTCGCTTTGAAAGTTGGATGCATGCTAATTTTGGAGACTCGCATAGAGCAAGTCAAGTAGAGGAACAACCTAGAGAACCGATACTAGTGGTATTGCTTTTGGCACAAGAACCCATCCTCCAACAGCTCTTCCCACCAATGAGAATTCATGAACTATTTGTTAATTCCCCCCAACTCGAGCTAACAACAGTGACTTAGAAAGGAAAGCAAGTCCAAGTGGCACATTTGGGTAAAGGAAATGCAAAAATCATTAACATTATTGAGGGCAACAAGAGAGAATTTTGTACTCAACAGTTAATTTCGAGTTCTCCAAGCATTGAAGCCAAAACCCTAAAAGATGATATTGTTCCTCAAATGGAAAGTTAACTTCCAATCAACACTAATCTTTTTATGGATCCAATGCGTGGAGTGAATCTAACCCACTCGACAAATCTAACTCCCCCATAATTGGACTTGACACATCAATCCATTTCTCTATCCATGCTACATTCCCTCCCACTACCCAGCATGTAGCAAATACCCCCTTGTCCACCCACGCGTCCTTTCTCGTTGATATAACCACACTTGCCTCCTCAATAGCCCTTTAATGGTCTCGTCTATAACCAGTAAGCCCTTTTTGACTTTTCAAACCTCGGTCCAAATTGATGGATCCAGCCCATCCTCTCTGTCCTCACTATCGTCTAAATGCAACCTAGTTGTAAGCTATAAGTTGATGCCCCAGTCCCCGACAGCGCTGGCCTTTTTTCTTAATGACCTCTGTCAAGTTACCCCTAAAATGGCTTAGTCTTATCTTAGTCATACCGTCCTTCATAAAACTAAACTCTTGCCCATTCATATGAATCCGCTGCCAACAAGCCCGTTGATGTCAATTGCAGCCCAAAAACCCATATTGCCTTTTATTGAATCCACGACCCACAGTGAAGAGACAAGCCCCTATTTTTTTAAACAGAGCATCCATCAATTTAAGCAAGGAGCAGGCCCACCTAAATCCCCCCAGCCCACTTGTAATCTCTTCATTTTGGTTAACTCTTCTGGTCGAGCCTATTTAGCTTTTAACTCCATCCACTTAAGCTCAACCCAAGTGTTTTCCCAAGCCCATTCCAATGCAAATGTCAGTCTCTCATCTCCATCAACCAACATTCCTGCAGACAACCCCTATTGGAATAACTTTCTATATCCGGCCACCCATTCCCATCTCACTCCATGGAAACATTCTGTAAAAATGCTCAAAAGAGGAAAAGTTTACTCGAAGAGGAGAGCAGTCCTATCTTTTCTCAAAAGAGATGCATGCATAGTTCTATAACCATTGTTACAGCGGAAAACCCAAATGAGAAGAAGATCAACCCACCTGATCTAATAAAGAAAGCCTAATCCAGTAAGAAAAAGTAGAGCTAAAAAAGAAAGGTCTAGAGAAAGCAATCCATGAAGTCACCGAAAGTAGTGCATTAGGCATCGCGTCAATCACATGAGCTGCAAATTTCGAGTAATATAGTCCAATCTTAAACCATGAATCTGTTTCCCATGAATCCAACAACTAAGGTAGTAGGGTTCTCACTGCCCCCATGCACCATGAAGCTCCTATCATGAAATTGTCGAGTTATTGCTCAATCTCGTGCAATCAGATCTTTGAGAGCAAATATCAAGGTCTTTAATTCTGGTATAATTTTCCTGTCATTTGAAAAAGTTAATATTGTTAATAGGGTAGGCTTTTCTAGTTTTTTTGTATACCTCTCCTTTTGGGAAATAAAGGAGGAGAGGGAGGGGGGGGGGGGGAGGGGGGAGGTCGGGAACCAACTACAAATATCAAAGCCTGGCTTTCACTTTGATCTTCTGCATATATCTAGTAACCTAATTTCTATTTTTGTATACTCTGATCCCACTCATCAGCTTTGATTAGTAAACCTTGTATATTTTCCAGCACCATTTAGTTAGAAAACATTTTTTGGGATAAATTCACAAAAATCACCATTTCTTACCATGGATGGTCCCTTGCTATTGGAGATTTTAATTTTGTTCTTTCACAAATTGAGAAACAAGGGGGCAAGCCAATCGCCAGTTTTCCGAGCCCAAAGATTTACACATTTTTATGGATAATAATGGCTACGTGCACTTAGGATCTTCGGGTTCTAAGTTCCTTGGGAGGAACAATCGCCTTGGTCATAATCAAATTCAAGAGCGGCTTGATAGAGGGCTTGCTAAGCTTCAATGGTTACATTTGTTCCCTCAGGCCTCTATTACACATTTTCTGAGTTACCTCATATCATGCTACTATAATTCTTGATTCCACAAATAACAAAAATCCACCAAAATATTTCAAATTTGAAAAATTCTAGAATAGAGACCCATCAAGTTTTGATGTCATTAAAAAAGTTGGGGACTTACACTTTGAAGGAACCACATATTTTATCCTTGCACAGAAACTCAAAACCACCAAAAAAGCTTTAAGGGTGTGGAATCTTGAATGTTGTGGTCATATTCAATCATAACTGAAACTCTATACCATTGTTTTAGAGTCTTTGCAATCTAAAACCTATCCAATTTTTGAGACAAGGGAATCTAATTTTCAAAACAATATTAATGAACTCTTCATCCAAGAAGAATCCATTTAGAAACAAAAATCCAGAATCACTTGGCTCACCATCTTTGATTTTAACACAAAATTCTTCCATGCTTCAACCATTATTAGACGCATGCGTAATACCATTGATTGCTTAAAAATTGGGAGGAGACAATGGATGAATGATCATTCAATTATCTTTTAAAAAATACAGGACCATTTTAAAGGTATCTTTACCTTTTCCAATCCTTCCCCTTCTTAGAATTTAGGTTGTCTGTTTCCTCATAAAATCTTTGACAAGGAGAATATATATTTTTTTTTTTGTCAAACTCCCTTCGAGAGGAAAATCACCTTGATTGTCAAAAAACTTCCCAACTCAAAATTTTCTAATCCTGGTGGTTTTACGGGTCTCTTTTACAAAATTTACTGGAAAGTAATAAAGAAGGACCTAATTGTGGTTATTCAAAACTTCTTTATTCAAGGAAAATTTCTCAAAGAAATTGACCACACCAACATAGCTCTTATTCCTAAGGTTGATAATCCCAATGAAGTGAATCAGTTTAGGCCTATCAGCCATTCAGACGTCTGTTTTAAAATTATAGCAAAAATTCTTGTAGATAAGCTTAAAACTTTTCTTCCTACCATAATTTCCCCTTTACAATCTACCTTCATCCCTGACCATCTAACTCAAGGAAATACCATATTGGCCCAAGAATTCTTTCATCACATGAAAAAAAAAAGGATTGGTTGGGCCATATGGCCATAAAAAAAATTAACTTGGCTAAGGCTTTCGATTCTATGGAGTGATATTTCCTTCTTGACGGTCTTCACCATGTAGGCTTTAACCAGAAATGGATCAATTGGATTAGAGAATATATTTTCACTGTCTTTTACTCAATCATTGTCAATGGATCCCCCCGAGGTAAATTCCATCCCACCAGGGGATTATGTCAAGAGAATCCTCTATCTCCATTTCTCTTTATCTTGGAAAGCAAAATCCTTTCACGACCCACTAAAACAAAAAGAAACTCAAAATTCCCTCAATGGCATCAAGATTTTCAGAGATGGTTCATCAATTTCCCACCTCTTATTCATGAATGATCTCTCTTTCTATTTTGGTCTCCACTCATACCGCAAGCTTTCTTTGAATGCCTTGACACCTACAATTCCTAGTCTGGGAAAAGTATTAATCAAAGGAAATCTTTTCTCTACTTCAGTCATAACACTTCCCCTAGTGTAACATAAAAAACATCTTTCGGTTCAGACTCTCCCTACCCAACACTAGATGCCTAGGGCTCCCCTCACACAGGGAGAAGAAACAACCAAATTCCTCTCTGATTTCATTGGAAAAATCAAGAGTAAATTCCAAAGATGAAAAGCCAAAATTCTATCTCAAGGTTCAAAAACTGTCCTCATAAAAGTAGTAGCTAGTTTAATCCTAGCTACACCATGGTAACAAATCTCCTTTTTAAATCAATGACTAAAAATCTTGATGGCCTTTTTTTAAGATTCCAGTGGAACATTGATAACACCAACAAAAAGAAATTCATTCCCAAATCTTGGAAGGAAATTTGTTTATCAAAATCAATGGGGGGTCTCGACTTAAAACAAATGGCCCTATTTAATTTTGCTCTCATTACCAAATATGCTTGACTATTTGTTAAAGGTTCTAATAGTCTTTGGATGAAGGTTATATTCAACAAATATCTCAAGTCTACTTCCTTCGTCAATACCATTTGAAAACCTTATCACTCATGGTTTGGAAAGAGTATCTTAAAACAAAGAAATTTCTTGATGACAAGTTGCTGCTTTTCAAGCAAACGATGGTACCAATGTTAAACTCTGGTGTGACCCATGTGTGCCTTCATTACCATCTTTTAAACCTCTTCCTAACCCCAATCACCCCCTCATTGACATAATACTATTGTCTTGAAACTCATTCTTGAATAACCAAGGGGATGGAGCACTCTGCTTCTCAACTCTCTCTTTTTTGAACACTTTGCAAGAGAAATACAAAATATTCCTTTGGCCACCCATGACTTCTACACAATCCTTGATTCTGTCAAATGGCTTCATCACTCTTCCAAGATTTTCTCTGTCAATTTGCTTATGTAGCACTCATGAAAAATAACATCAATCCCCCATCTTCTCCAAATACCATTTACTGGAAACTGAAAATCCAGTATAGACTGAAACACCTCTTTTCGAAAATCTGCAACACCATTCTTCCAACAAAAGCTATTTTTCATAGTCATTTCTTTTAAAGAGGGTCAACTCCTCTGCCCCCTTTGCAATATTGAAACTGAAGGTCTCTCACATCTCTTCCTTACTTATCTTTACTCAAAAATTGTGTGAAGACAATCCAAGATGTTGATATACATCTCTTTATTTGCTAATCAACCAATTTCTATCTGGATTCAAATCATCCTCAGTCTGAGTTTGATTCTAAAATTTCAAAAGATGAACAATATCAAAGTTTCCAAATCTTTGCCTGCATTGCAATGGATAATCTTTGGTTCCTTAAGAATAAATTAAGACGTGGTTGAATTAGGAGATTAACTCATCTCAAATTCATTATTACACTTTTTCAAATTTCCATACAAAATATAATAGATAATTTAACTTTTTTAAATCTCAATTCAACTTTTTTAAATTATAAAATAATAATATTAAAAAATAATATTCTAATAATATTTTTTTAACTTTCAGAATTCTTTCAATTCATCTCAACTCATCTCTGAATCTAAATAAGGTCTAAATCATGACTAGCTACACCCCATTTCCAACATCTATGTTGCATTTGTCAATAAAATATTTCTAGAACATCTAAGAGCTTGGGAAGCAAAGGATGGCCTTTTCACAACTAGTGACGAATTGTAACTTGACCTCCTAGATATCCAAATACTTTTATTTGATGTTGCAATCAGAAATAATGGGAGTACAATTACAACTGTCCCTCAAATCTCAATGGGAACATTGGTTTTCACTTTGACTGATCACATAGCATCCATCCAAACACAAGTGAAGCATTAGTGGTTTTAATGGTTCTTCAAGGGTGATTAAATGAAGAATGAAAATATAATCCTGTAAAGAGACTCAAATGTGATGATTCAATCAATTACGAGTTCCTCAACTGTCCAAGAATGATTCTAGCATCATAAATGATATTAAGCATTTGCTGAAAACTTTCAAGGAATGGAAATTGAGGAAAATTTATTAATCAAAAAATCGATACGTGTACGATTTGGCACAATAGGCTGCAACAACGCAAGTATTTAATAATATCTCTCTAATCTAAATTCTTTCTAATTTATTAGAACTTTAAGGTGGAAAGGATCATCCTAGTTATGCTTGTATATTATATACTAAGAGCTAAACTATGTCTTGTACTATTTTTTTATTTATTTATAAGAGGTACTGACTTGTTTTAAAAAAATGTACTACATGATCAGTTTTTTAAGTAGTCCTATCCATACAATAATGATTCTGTCAAGATGCAAGTATCAGATATAAAATAGCGAATTAATTTATAAATAATTTTAATAAATAATTTAAAATATTTGAAAGCAGTTTTATTCTCAAATAAATTATGAATTTTGACAAATGATAATTTTACAGTTTATATAAGATCTAAATAAAATGGTGTCCAGCCGCTTGGCTTGACGGCACATGTAGGCTTCTCCAAAATGGAAAAGCCAAGTTCGATCCCTATGCTCCCAATCCTTGTATCAAAAAAAAAGAAGAAGTAGAGTGATACCCCTGTCCCCCTCTCCCAAATAAAAAAAAAATAAAAAATAAAAAATAAAATAAAATGATGCAGCATGTTTCGTGCAGTAAATTTTAATTAGCTACTTGTAATATGTTAAGGTAAACCGACAAGACCATGACCTTCCTCAATCGTTTTCTTCGCAAGGTTATCTATTTGCAGTAATTCTCTATTTGTTGACGTTGAGTAGTATTCCGATATGGTTTAGACAGTGAATTGATATAAGATAAAAAAAAAATTAAATAAAATAATTTTTTTAATATTGTTAGTTTAAAAGTTTAAAGAAAATTATTTATTATATTTTATGTAAAATATTTTAAAAAATTATAATAAGAAAATAAGAAAAAATGAAATATTTTTACCATTCAAGTAGGTTGCGCCTAACCATCCTGTACATGTGCGTGCATAAACTCTCAACAGAAAGAGTACATACTTGTTGATAACAAAATGCTTTAGGTTAGGTTTGGCAAGTAAATATTTTCAAGTATTTTTATAATATTTTATTATTATTTTTTAGTTACTTTTTAAATTTACTTTTATAAATATTTTTTAACACTAATTCTATATATTAATTAAATATTATAGGTACAAAATGTTTGAGAAAAAACTAGGATATAACATTTTGTTCAGTAGCTTCCAAGGGATATCTTTTAGACATAAATGTATTATATAAAAATAAATTTATAAATTGATATGTTTTAATATGATATGTTAGATTGCAAAATTATTTTATCGAAAAATAGATCTACCGGATCTCATGAAACTATATTAGCTTGTAGATATATTTTGTGTAATCTCTTTATGATATGTCTGTTCTCATCTTCTACAAGGGTTTATAGAAATGGTTTCATCTTATCTCTATTATTTTTCAAATTTTTTATACAAAATATAATAAATAATTCAACATTTTCAACTCCCATAATAATAATATTATTAAAAAAATAATATTTTAATAATATTTTATTTAAATTTTTATTTAAAATCATTCTATTTCTATCTCAAATTCTAACTATCTTGCTGGAGTCTTAAACAAATTCTATAAATTATTTCTACAAATTGCATATCACACTTTTTAATTTTAATTTTATTTTTTTCTCTTATAAAATGTTTAGTATATAGATGACGAGTAGAATGATTTAATAAATTTAAGAAGAATATTTTTTTTTATTTAAAAAATAAAAATATATAATATATAGTCCATGACAATAATGAGTAACAAAATAAATCTCGTGGGTCTGTTTGCAAATAGTGTTGAATTTGTTGATTTTTTTCTAGGCAAGTAATTAAAGAATACTAAAACATCAACCTACATATAATTAAGGTGGTTTTTTTTATATGTTCTCTCTCTGATCTAAGCATTGACTAATTAAGTTTCCACTTGGAACCCTAGTTCTCACATCTGTGAGATATAGTGATCGTCAACCAGAGACTTCGGGGATAGATAGAGGAAGAACTTTCTAGAAAGTGGGAAAAGTTGAAACTCTTGTCCGAGGAAAGTGAAGTATTTGTCATTGATAGAGTCATGTTTGGTAAGAGTATAAATTCTGATACTTTTCATTCTACTATGACAAAAGTTTGGCAAATGGATGAGTTAAGTTTAAAGAGCTTGGAGACCAAAAATTCCTTATAGAATTTCAATTTATGTCTGATAAGGATAGAATCATGAGTGGTAGGTCGTAGCTTTTTGACTGAAACCTTATTTCCTTCCAAGAAGTGAATGAATCAGTTCCATTGAAGGATATCCCCTTCCAGTTTGAACCTTTTTGGGTTTAACTATATGGTCTCCCTTTGACCACAATGAATGATGAAATTGGAAAGGACATAGTAGGGCATATTGGACAAGTGATTAGAGTTGAGTCTGACTCTGTTTGACAAGCCTAGGAGAATTGCTTACATGTAAGGGTGGTAATTGATATGACCAGACCTCTTTTAAGAGGTAAATGGGTCCAGTTAGGTGACAAGAAATACTAGACGTCAGTCAAGTATGAAAGACTTTAGGCCTTTTATTTTAAATGTGGTATACTTGCCCATAGGAATAAGTCATGCCAAATGATGAGGGATGATGACCCAAATACAGAGGAAGGTAATGACCAATTTGGGGCCTGGGGTCAACCTAGAAATTTGAAATTTTTTGAAACAAAGAAATATGAAGCTAATGAGGGGAATAAGAAGGATGGAGGCTCTTATAGAAATTCAGGAATCATTATAAAAAGATCAAAAACCCCAGGAAATAACTCCAAAAAAGGTTGTGGTGATTGAAAGTAAGCTAAGCAATATTAGGAAAATGGTAATTGATGATGAGCTGAAAAAAGATGTACCAATTTATAGAGTTAATGATAGTCTTGATCTACAAAAGCAGGTTAAAAAATTAGTAAATCTGCCTTAAGAAGGGTGCAGGAAGGGATTAAAGGTCTTGGTGACGACACAATTGATAATATAGAGGAAATAACTAGGAAACTATCCACATGGAAGATAAGGGCCAGAAGTATCATGATTAATGAACCAATGAAGTTGGAGCAAGTTTTGTGTGAGTCTCGAAAAAGAAAAGTTGAGCAGGGGCTTGCAAAAGAAGAAGAAGTTAAAAAAGTAAAGATATAAGGGGCAGCAAGTGGCTTTATTAAAATAACTGAAATGGTGGAGGTTGTGATACAGCCCCACCAGTAGCCATGATTGGCGTTTCTTGGAATTGTAAGGGGCTGGGGAACCCCCTTACAGTTAGAGAACTCCTTTTGCCAATAAAATCTAAGTCCCCCACTTTTATGTTCCTCATTAAAACTAAATGTGGTAAGAATAAGGTGTAGAGGATTAGAAACAAGCTAGGTTTCGATACGAGTTTTGTTGTGGATAAGATAGGCCTAAATGGTGGCCTAGCCTTTTGTGGAATAGTAAAGAGGACTTCTCTCTTGTTAACTATTTACAGCATCATATTTCCATGAAACTTTTTGATGAAGAGGTGAAACAAGAAATCATGGTGACAGGTTTTGTGGATATGCAAACACTTCTAGTAGGCATATGGGTAGAGTCTTTTATATAGAATTTAAGCCAAGAAATGAGATTGCTTGGATGTGTTTGGCGACTTTAATGAAATCATTTATTAAAATGAGAAGGTTGTAGTTGCATTAAAGCCTTATCAACAGATGGAAAGTTTCAGAATGTGCATAGATGACTGCAACTTATATGATCTTGGCTATGAGGGACTGAAATATACTTGGTGTAATAACAGGGAAGGTCCACAATTCCCTAAGGAAAGGCTTGACAGGGTGCCTGGTAATATGAAATGGATTGATTTATTTAAATCCTATAGCTTTACAAATTTGATGCTCTCACCACAGATCATGGGCCCATCCTAATGAAATGGAGTAAAGGCACAACTAGAAATAGTGCTAGGGATTTTAATAGACAGTATGAGAAAATTTTCATATTTGAAGCTAAGTGGAATTTACATAAAGGTTGTAATGAAATAATCAAGGAAAGCTAAAATAAACCAGAATTGCTACAGTAGTCACGAGTACTTTCTATTATAGAAAAATTGAACAACTGCAAAAGAGCTTTAGAACAGTGGGATAAGGTAGTCATCAAGAAAGAGCAAAATGATATATAAGAGAAGATGAAGAAATTAGCTGATTTGCAGAAGGAAAACTTAGGTCACTGAAATGAAGAAATCAAGAGTCTTAAAAAGTGCATTGAATGGTCCATGATAAAAGAAGACATTAAATGACAGCAGAGATCAAAACAAAAATGGCTGAGAAGTGGAGACCATAATACTAAATACTTCCATAGCTTTGCTAACCAAAAGAGAAAGAACAATGAGATCAAAATCATCATCAGAGAAGATGGTGTTGAAACCTTAGACAAAAAGGAAATATTAGAGGTATTTTTCAGATTTTATCATTCTCTTTTTACTTCAGTTCTGCCCATGTTAATTGATGAATTTATGGGTTCACTTTAGGCAGTTGTCGTGCCCATCGACTCGTTCATAAAGGTAAGCCACGCAGGGCGGTTTGTGGAGATTGGAGGCTTGTTAACTCCAAAAGCTCTTTCTTGGAATAACCCGTTGGCAGCGTTTATTTCATCTTGCAGTATGTTATAGCATGAAAGGCCAACAAGTTAAGGGACTTTTGCTCAATTTTACGCTTTGATGGGGTAGGGTGCAATGGCACTGGCCCTAACCTCACTTCGTGGTGAGTTAAGGGGTTCGGCTTGTAGCATGTCATAACACGAAAGGCCAACAAGTCAAGGAAATTCTACTCAGACTTAGGTTGTGATGGGGCAAGACTCGATAGCACTGACCCTAACTTCACTTTGTGGTGAGTCATGGAACTCAGATTGTCTGACGAATATGTTTTTCTGTGCTAAAAATACTGGCGTAAGTGCCTGACGATTTGTTCTGATGGTTTCGTATTGGGACATCGGAGCAGTGGTCGAATGGGCCCATATTGCTGGTGTTTGACATTCTACACCACAGCATGTGACTTTTGTGAATAGAAATGAAACTCACGTAAGTTTTGAGAGAGACAAACTAAGAGTTGTTGCAGTCGATTTTTGCTTGATCAGGAATGCTCGCAGCTAGCTATCATTCTAATCTTTGGTTGCTCTTCCTTCATTTTTCTTTCCCTTTTTCTTTTTAAATTCTAGAGATAGATCATCCCTACCCGCTAGTCCGAGTCTGAGGTTGATGATAGAGAGCCCATGTGAGTGGGTGCCAAGCCGGGTAGCCAAGGGAGAGTTTGTGCATGCACACTGGAGAGAGTCCGAATTTTCCCACTGGGGAGAGTCCATGCATGCTTGCTGGGTAGAGTTCGGATGTGCACGCCTGTTAGGGATAGTCCATACATGCCTACTAGAGAGAGTCTAGATGTGCCCACTGGGAAGAGTCTGGATGTACTCGCTGAGAAGAGTCTGTGCATTGCTTTTATTATGTTAGCATGATTTTACCTCTTACTTTATGAGCTTTTATTTGTAAAAAAACCTTTATCAACACATTTTTCTCATCCGTTAAGAAAAAGTTGTGTTATGAGTTTGTATGGGTCAATGATTTTCTTTTGTTTTGTGAGAGACTGTAAGGACATTGAATTATCAGAACAAAAAAATGAATCCTTCAAACAATCATCCCAATCTAGGACAAAACTCCCATCTAGGATTGAGATGAGTGTGCATGTTTTAACAACATGGTGGGTCTTAGTTTCTTTAGTATGTTCAAGCATAATCAGAGTGTTTATTCAACTAGTGTTCCCTTAACATATCCACCCATGGATATCAAACTTCCTCATCAAAAGAATGTTTACCAAGTTGGTAGAAATCACTGAATACCTACTTTCAATTGTAGACAGTATTATTGTACTTCTAAACTAGTGTTCTAGTCTTTTCTTTTACTTGTGCAATAGAAAGTTTTGAAACATTGAATGGCTTTTGTTTTAAAATATACCACATTTAAAATTGTCTTAAAGTTATTTTTTTAACTTCTTTGTTTTATGATTCAAAAATGTGCTGTAGCTATCCAAGGGTAGAAATGTGGAGGATGATGATTCGTTTCAGTTCAATGATGGATTCACAATGCCTCTTTACCGAATAGAGGTGCATTAATTTGTATTTTAACTAATACAAGTGGCATTAGATGATCTCGATCAACCCCTAAGGGTTGGCTCAAAGGGTAGAGGCCTTTAGGAGTATGCTCTTTCTAGATTTAATGTTCAAATCCTCTTGAGTGCAAATAATTTCTATGGGGTCCTCGGACTAGGAAATTTTTACCTTTAACCGATGTGTACTTGCGGAAAACTCCATACTTAGAGCTTGTTCAGCCCTTGATTAGTAGAAATGTTGTTTCGGACACCTGGTGTCAATAAAAAATATAGATGATCTCGACCTTGCATAAGCCGACAGGTCATAAGTGTATAAGCAATGTTGTGAAATCAAAGACTTTCACTTGGGTGAAAAAGCTAATGCACATTGAGCTTTGGTTGCCAACTTGCAACACGATGGAATTTGAAGCTTAACATTGGATTGTTTAGAGCAGTTAAATTCAATCTAGATGAAGGAAACAATAAAGGAGAACATAAGCACCATTGAAAGAGTATTTCAAGACCGTCAATATCAAGGTAAACTAAGTTATATATTTTTAAATATATACACATGCTAACCAGGTTCTAGATTGAAACAATGAACCATCCATATATAATTTTTGCATTACTTTCATGGAACAATGTAAGTTGATGCCGCTATTGTTCGAATAATGAAGACAAGGAAAATGCTGAGTCACACACTTCTAATAACTGAACTCTTCCAATAGGTTAATCTTTTTAGTTTATTCATTTCTAGATTTTATTGTTGAAATTTTATAATCCTCTTTTGCATAAAATCTTGAGGTCTTTCCATTGTAAGGCCAATTCAAATTCAAGTCACAATTACACTAGCTGGACCTTTGCCTTTAAAAGAATGCCTTTTTGGAGGTTATTATGGAAGTGAATTCACTAGAGTTAGGAGTAGTTTTATTATGCAAGTTCTGATTTTAAGTTTCTTATCTAATTGAAAAAGGAAATGATGTTACCTATGTAGTCATGTATGTTTTCATTTGACGCGTATATGAATGGATTGCAAGAAATGAAAATGATGTGAAGTCTAGGTAAGTTCTATGTTTATGCTCTTCTAGAATTTTCTAAATTTTATGAAAATGAAAATGAAAATAAAAATGAAACATTTTTCTCTAAAAAGTCAAAGTGAAATGCTTTTATAAGAAAAATATTATGTTTATGTAATGAAGGAAAAACAAATATTTTCTTTTAAATGAATGACGTTTTATGAAAGTACGATAAGACATTAATAATTTAATGTATATATACATAGTGACCTCTGACAGTCACCCCAAAAGTAGTTGTATGCATGTGAATGGATGCTATATGTAGTACTTACTATAGTTATGTTCCATGAAACAAAATGATGATGTTTATGATTTATGTTATGAAATGAAATGGACTGATGAATGTGAAGAATGAAAATTAAATGAATGAATGACAAGAAAGTAAAGGAAATGACTAAAAATAAATGAATATTTAAATGTATGAAATTACGTAACGGTCATAATTGAATGAATGAGTGATAGTACCAATGGACTAGTAGATTATAATATTGAGTAAGTAGTATTGGTAGTGCATCTAGTGCCCCTTCTTGATCGAGGGATCTCAACCCACGGCCATGGGTGGAATCAAGTCCAAAAACTTGCTAACTCCAACACACGGGACATAACTGTGTATACTAGGTAGAGGAAAATTTATAAGAGTAATTGGATGTATAAAACATTTCAGTTTTTGTGAAAGAACGTACAAGGTGAGAATTGTTGTGAGGAATGAGAATCTTTTTAAAGAAAACCATACCTTGTAATGTTTTCAAGAAAGAAAATATTTTATATAAAGTATGTATATGAAATCTATGTTTTGAGGAATGTTTTGAGAAATGCATGCATGAAATCTATGTTCATATATTTGTTTAGTATAAAACAATGCTTACTGAGTATTTATCTCATTTTATTTTTATTTGTGTCCCATTTAGGAGTAAAATGAGGATGAAGCATTAGGACAGACATAACCGAAGGAAAAGGTGACAGAAGTTTGGGTAGCTTTTACTAAATGTATGAAACCTTATTTTGTAAAGGGACTTGTATTTTTTAATTTAATGAATACCGTTGCAAAACTCTATTTTAGATTTTTATTGTAGAATCTTTTATGTTTTGGAAAGGAAATGAAAATTTCCAAAAGTTCAATAATTCCCATATTGTTTTCTAAAATTATTTTCTAAAGTCCCACTACAAGGATGAGCATAAGACAACTCCAGGGAGCTGAGCAACTCATGGCTGAGAAAGGTGGTGGCAAAGGAAAGCTTAGGCCGAGGAAGCTTATTGTAGGGCATGTTGATGAGTGGTTGAGAAAGCTTCTTGCAGAGATGTTTGATAAATGGCTGAGGAGGAAAGTGATGGTGGCAGTGGGAAAATGCCGCAACGACGTTCTCTGTTGCCAAGGGCTAGTACGTCGGAGGCAAAAAGCGTCGGCATGTATAGTTGTGGCTATTGACTATTAGGAACCCGCCAACCTCTAAGTGCTCGGTTAGGAACCTGCCAGACTCTTAGTGTTCTTGTTAGGAACCCACCAAACTGTAGTGCTCAACGACAAGGAACTGCTCAGGTACCATTTCCTTTGACTCTGTTTGGGAGTCCGACATGACGGTTGGGATTGCACTCATCCACCATAAGGGATGCAGTGGCTTTACATGCCCGCTATCGAGAGCATCTTGTTTACTGTTTGCCTTGGACATAGGTATTCTGATCATTGTGGTGGTTCGGGAAGAGATACTATGGTGCTGGAAACAGAAACCACTAGTGACCTTTATAGTGCCTGCTAGTTGCTTCCCATTTTCCTATGTGGCTAGTAGGATGGATTCAATTGCCTTGTGGACCAAGCGAGGTGATCTCTGCCGGCCCCATCCCATCGTCCATTAGAGTAGTTTCCAGTAGGAGGAGCCATTTGTGAGAGACAAGTTGGTTTTCCACTACGATTAGCCGTGTGTGATGGCACTCCAGTTACGTGTTGCATGCACTGTGCACTTATGGGTGCATGTGGTACATGTACTATGTACTCGATTGCACATTGGGTACATGTGTCATGTGTACTATGCAAATCTTCTTGGGGTGAGGGACCTTTATTTACTAAGGAAATTTTCTTCTCGAGGCTATCACTGGATGAATGTTTGTTTATGTATTGTGCATCTAAATGTAAAATATACTTAATTAAATGGGTTTGTCCAATTTTTTGTAACAACATCGTTAATAAAAATAAGGAGGGAAAAATTGAGAATACTTATTTGGGGAAAACATTTTATTTGCTCATTTGGAGATTATTTCGCATATTGAAAAATATTCATTCTCTTACTTCTGGTATAGAAAATAAATTGGATCTCACATATAATACCAAATATTCATGCCAAAATTTGCACAATAGGCCAAAATATGAGAAAGAATCTTTACCGATACATTGTGACAATAAGGGCTTCAATTAGTGTGGTTTGGAGCCCCCTGGCGGCAGTTCATAGCGATTGTACGGTGTCTATACATACATCAATAATAGTGAATAAAAAGCAATTACAAGAAATATAAAAAGAGATGGAGATATATAGATTTATATGGTTCAATGCATGACTTATATCAACAAGTTGTTTGGGGCAAATGCATTATAATATAAGCATTTCACAATCACTCATGGTCTTTCTTTAAAATTCTCGTCATCCCGTTGAAGAAGCTGAAGGAGTCTCCTTCTCGTACAATTCGACCCTTTTTTCTAATCCGAGTCTTAGGAGTGGTGAGGAACGACCACTTTATCCCACACTTCTCTTACGCGTTTGACTTACTTTTTCTTATTTCTTATTTTTCTCTTTTTTCCTAAATCGATCTTTCCCTTTTGTTTGGTCCCTTGTATGCAAATGTTCATTCTCTTTTTTCCCCTCTTTTCCTGTCTCTCTCTTTTTATTTGACATTTACGTTTCCTTGTTCCCCCATTCGCTCTTCCCACTTGTCTCTTATTATTGGCTTATTAATGGGCTGAGCTTGGTGTGGGCTTATGGGCTAGGGGATTTTAACCCCTAATAGTAAGGGGATGTTTGGAAGTATTTCTCATTTCATCCCATCTTATTTTTTTTTTCCAAATATCACTCAAATACAACCACTTTCAAGCTAATCATTCAACTTTTCCAAACTTCCAACCAATTACTTTTTCAAATATTAAAATAAAAATAATATTAAAAATTTATTTTTTAACAATATTTTAAATTTATAATATTTTTTTATTCATCTTTTTCTCTTTCTTTTTCCAAAACTCAAAAATATTTAATTCAAACTATCTCACTACTATTCACAAACCATCTTACTCATAAAATTCTCATATCATCTCATTTTCCAAACATCTTCTTACATGAAATAGTATTGTAGATATAATTTCTCCCCCACGAAGATACTTCAGTTAGGAATTACTGATTTTGATTAGAATAATGATACATATATTCACTATTTTATCTAGATTTTGACAAATTTTAAAATTTACAATCTTCACCATATTAATGGCTAACACGTCAGCATGTATAATTATGTGAGTAAAACATTAGAAGTATAAATAAAAATTATTTCCAATAAATTCACTTTAACGAAATCTAATGAGAAACTAACATATCACTTAACACAGAGAAAACTCTTACACCGCATCACACCATAAAAAAAAGAAGGGTGACGTTGGGGTGCGATCAGATTGCACCCCAACATTTTATAGCCCACTTCCTAATCTCTTATAATTTGTATAAAAACACAATAAAAAATATTAAAAAATATAATAAAAAATACAATAAAAAATATAATAAAATAAAGAAAATATAATAAAAAACACAATAAAAAAATAAAATGAAGATGAATTTTTAAGAAAAATTCAGTCTCACCCAGCCCCCGCCGTCGCCGACGGCGGTGGGCGACACTGCCCATCCCATCAGAACTGGAGGGAGCTGCTGATCTTACCCCTGCGACAGCAAGCCCCAGCGACTTCCGGTGTGCTCCCGGCAGCCTTAAATCCGAGAATGAATCCGGCAATGACGAAAGCTGCAATGAGGCGACCGAACCTCAGGATTTCTCAAAAAAGAATCAAAAGAAAATCAAAATATCAATACGAAGACAACTGCATACTCAAAACCCACTCTATCCCATTCAAACCCATCTCATCTCGTTCGCCGCATGCCAAACCACATAAACTGAGAAATCGAAGCATTCACAAGCCCACAATCCACAATGTCTTTTCCCCACGTCTTTTTTAAATCCCCAATTTTTGAATTAGACATCCCCGTTTACTGCACAAAATCGACAATGTGCACCTTCTTTACTAGTCACATGCTCCCACTGAGGCTATTGCTGACAACTTGTTGAAGAAAACCAACATACTTGGTATAATTAGTTCTGAGAACACGACTGAAGTTGCAGTAACCAAAGCTAAAGAGCTTACCAACACAAGTAATTAGCCATTGATGTAGTTTCAATCCCTCAAATGGCCGATGTGGCTTCTGGGCACTTAGTCTTCCAACGCACTGGCACTAAAAGGTCTTTCTCCAATTTCGCCATGGCAAGCGGGAGGACTTGGGGGGATTCCTAGAGAGAGAGGGAGAGGAGACCAACTCCTCGAAGCCTTTTCAAAGAGAGGGAGAGAGAGAGGGAAGGAAGGAGCACGAGATTCACAAAGTTTTTTGTTGGTTCCTCATCAGAGCGTTACATTATTGGGAGGATGTTAGTCTACCTGGGAGGATGTTGAGTCTGTATGGGATGCTATTATTGAATGTTCTTATTTCGAGTTTATTGGACATGTTTGAAAGTATTCTCTTTGACATTTGACGTTGTGCCCTTGATACGGTGATACCTATTTGAAAGAAATTGAAGGAAGTGGCAGAACTCCATAATAGGACAGAACAACAATTCCACCTTATCATTCTGTGTGCAACACTTCCTTTTCTTTTTTAATAAAAGAAAATCCATAATCGGATCCTTGAATATTCAAGACTGCTGATAAATATAAGCTTTTCTTTTTCTTTTTGCATTGTAATGTGTATTGGATTTGGAAAGATTGTAGAGGACTCCTACCTATTAAACTTGTACCTTGTAACCACTAGTTTATCTATGAATATCTTAATTTGCTGAAAGGAAAAAAGAAAAAAGACTGCTGATAATATATTCTGCCAAAACTCCATAATGGTACAGAACAACAATCCCATCCTGTAACTTGATTTTTGTTTTAAAACTCTTTCTTTTGTCTCCTAGGGTGACAAGTCATTCTATTCTTATTCCATCCTTCTGTATGAAGCAATTAAACTTATGGTGATTGATGTGAGAACGGTTGAGAAAGGACATTAATCATGCATCCAACTTTGGTAATATATACAGTAACAGAAATATTATATATATATATATATATAAACTCTTAAGTAACCTGATCAATGATGGCAAACATCTCTCTTGTTTGTAATGTGTTCCAAACATGTTACCGTTCTTAAAGAGTAATGATTCAGCAACTATATATTTTAAATTGTTTTAAATTGAGGATACTTCTCTAAAATTGAATAATCTACAACTTATTTTACTAAAATACCTTCAACATAATGACCCATGCCTTAGAAGGGGAAAAATAGAAGCAGCTTTTATTAATTTATATTACCTTCCTAACTCCGTACCTACTGATTTTGTTATTTCGAAGCTTCAGTGTTATCAAATCAGCCTTCAGAGAGTTGCATCCCATTGCATCAATATTCCTCTTCACCATTATCGTAGTTATAACCACAAACATCCTCTTCATTTTCGAAGTCCACATGCAATTCATTGCCATATGCTCCATTGACATCTTCCTGTTCCAAGTTTCCATACCCTTGTCCCATTTCATCATAATTATCTGTGATATCCCCGTCATGCTCTTTCTCACCATTACTTTGCCTTTTCGCATCGCCATCATCATTTGATGCTTTGAGTTTTTTATTTGAATCAGAAGATGGCTGCGAGAAATAAATCAAGAAATAACAAGTACAAAAATTTAAGAATTTAAGTGAAAGAATTTAAGAACGAAACAAAAAATCTTAAAATTCAAATCTTAACCACCCCCCCCCCCGGCCCCACGCCCGCGCGGAGCAAATGAATTGTGAACATCTCAATGAGAGCTTCATTAGATTGTCCTTGCACCCAACAGTTCCGATTCCAGCAGCTGGGACTGGGTTGCCCGGCCCGGCCCAGCCCGGAATCCTTTTTTATTTTCCAATAATTTCGGTACTTTTACCTAAGAAGTTCCAAGAAAATTACTCATATTTAGAATCTGGATTCTGGATCCGGAACTCGGATGAATAGGCCTATTGCAAACTGTATCTTTTGTTTATAAAAAATTAAAATGTGGAGAAATCCTTGTGCTCTTACAGTTTTCCTATGTTATAAACTCAAGAAGAATGCCATTATGAATGGGATGTATATATGCACCTACATGCACACACGACATTGTGCTCTTACAGTTTTCCTATTTGTGATATGTTTGTAAATACCATGACTGATATTCGGATTTTGTTTTTGGATTATTCAGTTATTTCGAACTGGTGGATACAATGCATGAATTGTAAGACTAATCATACCCTCTCCAAGAGCTTGTTTTATTGCTACAGTCAGGTTCAAGAAGGAATTGTGTGTGCACGAGAATATACTATATTATATATATATCACATCACAATTTTGAACTTTTACATAAAGATAAAAGAAAATAAGCATACCTTTTCCACAAAGAGTGTCTCCAATACATCGTAGTTGATTTTCGAACTGAGTCTCTATTAACATGAACAATGTGTGCAATCAGAACAGAGGCATTACTACGAGTAATTAAAAAAAATAACCAACTAAAGTGATAACCATAAAAGAGTTTGTCTGAAAACAAGACCACCCCTGAAATGAATATTAAGGAAGAAAATATGGTGCCAAATCAAGCTAAGTGGAAACAATAGACATAGATGAACCAGAAAAGAAAGAACTCTGATTAATTCAATTGAGTTGACTACCATGTGATCAAAATACCACAGGATCCATGGCTATTTTACCTATTGAGTACTCAGTTGCCTCCGGCACTAATCATTACATGACTTACCTTCTTGATCAGCATTTGATGAGCTGCTTCTGCAGCAGTTTGAGCAGGATTGTCATTCATATCTTGTTTTCGTTTCCGCTCCTAATTTATAGGGAACCAAACATGTTAAGGTACCATAAGAAGATAAACAATTTTTAATAAGAATTACAAGACAAGCAAAAATATTATTTCAACACAATCATAAATAAAGTACTGCAGGTAGTTGATAGGCTACTACATCATGCTAAAAGACTATTTAGGCAGAAACATTCTTTTTGTGTTTAACTGACAAGCAGATATTTGAAGGAATCTTAACAACGGTCTAAGCAGCTGTCAAGAGAAACTGCACAGGGTCAGCTGTTTAGAATCAGCGGATCACATGTGCCAAGGCCCTGCCTGTATGATTAACACAAGGTAGTGCCCTATCTAAACTTGACAAAGAAGTAAATAGAAGTAATTAGTCCAGAATTGGCTACAAATTAGCCCCAACTTGTAACAGACATTAATTGATCTCAATCATTGTGTTTAATATGAAAAATTCAACATAACTTCAGTCACATAATGCATGAAAATTCACATGTTAAATTCTAATCAAATCAACCACATTTCAAGATGTCTTTTCACTGATATGAGCAATCAAAATTGAGGAGTTCTATGAATCGAAAATTCTGTGTGACATATGACATGTAAAAGAGCACCTTTCTTGACTTTGCAACAGCTGCCGCAGCTGCTGCAGCTAGTTCATGTGCGGCTCGCAATTCATCAGAAGAGTTCTGAAAGCTGGCCTGACTTTCCATCTTAGCAGCAGCAGCTGCTGCTTGCTCCTGGAAACCATAGAGACTAAAGTAAATTTTATAATCAAGCAAGATCAATTAATAGTTTCAGAATATTTATGCTTTGTTCTCATCAAAAAGTATACCAAAGTGGCAATGAATCTTTAACCTGAAGATACTCTTTGTTCATTTCCTCCCAGATAATCTTCTTAAAACGCATCTCCTCCTCATTGTTGAGGTAGCCACTCACCTAGCAATACATACATCAACACATTCCTACCATAAGTAAATATTACTATGCATAATTTTATGGGACAAAGAAAACGCATAATCTAACCGAAATAATGACTTTGGTTACTCATCAAAAGTTTTTTTGTTTTTTGTTTTTTTTTTACTGGTGCCAATCTAAAAGATTTTAGTTGACCCCTAACCAAAATTAAAATTCCTGACAAGTGATATTATTATTGATGGGATGTTTTGTATTTATACCATATCTTGGACATTCTTCTATTTAATAATGTCATACATATTTTATAGGTTATAAAATTCAGAATTCATAATATTTCTAGTTGTAATTCTTATTAGATTAGGTACTCTTGTATCACCTTGTGTTCTTGGGTTGCACCCCTTTGTGATGATATTATCGACCCAAAGCTTCCTCATATGACAACAACTGAAAGTACAGAAAGTACATAAAGGGCATATTTTGTTCCACACTTGCACCTAGTTGAAAATCTTTGTGCGGCATGTCCACACTGCTAATAGGTTGTGCAGCAAACCTATAAGTTTGCCACAGCTTGAGCACAAAGCCCAATAAGGCTTGTGGAAACCCTTTATTTGTCTTTATTTGACTTATTTTGTACAACACAATATTCCGTAGAGAGTTAGTGCGTACAGCTAGGGTAATTAGAGAAAATCTAGGTTGTAATCAGCGCACAATGCTCTTAATATTTTCTGTAAAGTTTCTATATATATATATATGAAAAGTCTCAAGCCGTGAAAGGCATTCAACAGATTGACACACACCACTCATGAGAAAAACATAATCTACAATGAGGTACAAATCTATATGGTAAATGCAATAAGCTCCATACCTCAACATCATCAATATCAGAAAGGCCATCTGATTCATCATTACTGACCAAACCTGTATCCATGGATTTCTGGCATGCATCAGGAACACCATCTATTTCATTCTGATCTCCAATGGCAGCAGCTGAGATTGAATATTACTCAATATAAATTGCTTGCAGATGTGTTGTACAAAAGTACAGGACTAAGATTTACTTTTAACTTCTGTTAAAAATATTTTCATGTAACACTTACAATTACTGTCATTCTGTCTCAGATCCAATTGTTCGTTCTTGGTTGCCTTTTGGCTTCTTTCAAGCTAGAAAATGAATCGGATAAAAAGCAAAAATTAAGTTAATCATAATAAATTGGAACTTAGGCATATATGTTGATAAATTCTGAGAATCAGTAATATGCAAGAAGAGTGACATGGAATAGATCCAAACTAATACTCAAAATTGTTTATTTTCAGTCTAGATGGAGAATATAAAACATCAGCCTTCACCCTCCATTTCATTCTAATACATAAATTACCTATTTACTGCAAATTCGTTAACATAAACATAAAAACAAATAATACAATAAAGAAGTTAGAAAAGGCAAGATAGGACCAACCATCTCAGTTGCCTGTTCAATGTTTTCTGACCCTAGCCAAGGCATTAAGCAAACACTTGATTTGTGCCCCCGCTTATTAGCAGATTCCATGGCTATTCTCTCCCTTTCAGCCCGCTGAAATGCAGGAGGTTCTGACCCACCGTGCAGTCCCCCAGAAAGTTCAACAAACTACAATAATAAACAAGCATGAACATGAAGAAGCAAAGCTTGATGAAGAGCAAGGATAGATGAAAAAAGAGAGAGGAGTTACATCTTCGTAACAACTTCTGCAAAGTCCATGGGCAAAATGAGGTTTCCCACTATTTTTATGTTCACACAGCACTTCCCCAGACTTGAGGGACCTATCCTCAGATAGCTCGCATGCCTTAACCTCTGAAGCATTCTTAATCAACTCCTCAACCTACTAGAAAGCAACATACAAATAAAACCTTCAACCTCATACTATAGCAGAATCAAGTTCCAGCAAGTGCAACATTTTATCTAAACAATGATGTTGGTTAACAACTTTTTGTAAAAACTAACAAGCTGAACAATGGTGCATTATGATCAAGAACACACTCCAGCAAGCAACTGAAACAAATAAGCAGCATTTACAACTGGTAGAGACAAACTTCTCTGAATTAAGTTACATGTTGAAAATGTAACTAATAATTCGCTGGTAAGGTCAATGAAAGGCCAATATTAATGACATGTCTTTTCATGACTTCATGGTATCACTAAACTAGCACATGTAAGTGACACTCTTGTATATGTCCCATATACATGGGCTTTTATCTTTTTCATGATCAATTAAATTTTTGTTTATTGATCAATAAAAATGAAAGGCCAATGTTTGATGTAAGAAAGCAGCACCAGAGATTTTCCATGATGTTTTCTTGAAAGGTTTCAGGGGCTGAAGATTAGAGAAAATGTGAAGGATCTGGCTTAGAAGTTAAAAAATTTACTTGGTCTTCAAGGTTGAATCTTAATGGCATTTATTCTGCTTAATAGAAATTGAAGAGATAGAAAAGGCCAAATAAAGGCCATGCCAAACTTCCTCCAGCCATTTCTGGTAAGCAGAATAGAAGCCATTGATACCCATTAAGATTGACAAATACACACTAACTAGAGGTTACAATTGACAAAATCTTCTTAGGATTTTGCATATCATGGCATGTTATAGCATGTCTCAAAAGTAATAGCTGAAGAAAGTAACAAACATGAAAAAATTTAAAATGTGTTTAATAAAACGTGATGCATCATGTTATGATAGGAGTGAGACTTTACCGTTAAGCTCCCTGAATCTGTATTCTCAAATTCCATCAATCGTTTTGTTAGCGTTACCTCACATATATGTACAATTTTTACCTATTCGCAATAGCATGAGAAGAGATTATCAAAAATGGATCATGCTTGAAGAAACTATTTTATTTGATAAATAACTTGTACATATGCTTGAAGAAACTTTTTGAGACAGATTATTGATCACATCTATTGAAGAAAGGTGGAAGAGGTTTGAATCATGATGCAATTCAACAAATTTTTTTTTGATAGATAAAAAAGTTATATTAAGACAAGTAAATAGGCATAACCTAAGTAAGGAAATATAAAAATGCAGAAACTTTGTTACAAGTTCGTAACTTGTAACATTTCAAAAGAAGGCCCAAACCACATAGCCTATACACTCCAAAAGGACTAATCATTAGTCAATGATATAATTAGAGCCCTATTAGAATATTATAAAAAGTAAAAATTTCTCCTTTCTAGGCAATGTAGGATCCTATACACTACCTACCATTACATATCATATGGAGGTATCATAGAACTAGAGAGATGATGTAATTCAACAATTGATCATAATCAACTTATTTGATGATAGCAATTTATAAATTCCTTTTAACTTTAAGAAAAGAAAGATACAAACTCAAAAAACAGTTTGCTAAAATTACACAATATTGAAGCAACATTGTTAAACAAAACGCTTCTAAAACTAAAGATAACATGAGAACACATGAACAACACATCATTGAGTAATGTGGCCGAAATTAGAGAACAAATTTCCAATATAACATCACAGGGGAATAGTTAGGATTCTTTGATACAAAAGCAAGACAAATTGGGGTCAGGAAGGCTATCCCCAAAAGTTGTAGATGTAGGGACAAGGTTGAATCTTAGTTGACTGATTGTATGTCCTTGCACACCGAAGATTTAGGCCATTTTCGTGAAATAAGGAAAAAACAAATCTCATTTTTTATAACCCAAAAAAAAAAACTCAAATCTGAGATGTTTATCATCATCTAAGATGTTTTCACTCCCAAACATACAACATACATAACAATCTCTATCACCAATTTGTTTAGTTCTCCTTCACCATTTCTTCACTGCATAGTGCATCACTTGAGTACACACGCCTAAAGTGTCTAAAAGAAGTTTAGGAAACAGCAAATGTCCTCAAGCAAACGATATGCAAATTAGTACACATAGGAAATGTGTTAGACAGATCAAGGGGGAGTGCGAATATGAAAAAAGACACAAGCTAGAAATCAGGAGACTAGATTTTGAAAAATACAGAATGATTATACATAACACTGTGAACAACTTTACATGATTCAACCTTTGGCTTACACGTGAAATGACAAATACAAATGAGAATGCCATTTTATTTTTATTCCTACATTATTATCATCCTCATCAGCATCATCATAATTATTATAGATAATGATTTTAACAATAATAAACCAGTAAGATGAAAAACACAAAGAAAACATGGTTGCCTCACCCTTATGTACCCAAGGCCCTCACATCTTTTCTCCTTTGGCTGATAAAGCGCCAACCATAGATTAAAAAAAGAATTAAAATTTTATGAGTCCCTCAACTCAACTCAACTAACCTTTTTTATTCTAGTTAAATTAGCTTTACTTACCCTTTTTTAAACCACCAGTGGAATAGACTACATGTAGCCTTTTTGTACAATGTTATCTTTATCAATGATTAAATCTCTTATCCTTCCTCTATCTTTTTATTTTTTAAATCGGTAAATACAAATTTTATTAAAGAAAGGCGAAGCCAAGTACACAGGACATATACACTCTTATCCTTCCCCTATCACTTCTCTAGACTCTATAATCATTTATTTCTACATCTACCAATGTAATTTTAGGCCATCCCGTTCCATCTTTGCATTCCAAGTTGAATTTAAATCATTATTACTAGCATGTTAATCATTATCCTTTACACATGTCCAAACCGTGTTTAAGCGACTCCCCCCTCATCTTTTCTCTAATAGCAATCATCTCACATTTAAACATATGACTCCATTACTGAATTCCAACGTACTCATCATAAATAATTTCCCATTCAACAAGAAATGGTAAAATAAAATATAACCACGAATACCATGGAATATTAGGCAGATTAAAAAAAACCCTTATTAAGACCCTACAAAACATAACTGTCGGCTACAAAAGGATCAAACTCCCACGATTTAGATCTAAAACATCTGTGCGTTGACTTGGACTCTTTTAGGCTTCTAGGATTGTAGAACATGATTTCAGATCTATGTTGGAATTTTCAAGAAATCATTCTTACATTCACTTCCTATATACTTTTTTCTTCTCAACATTCTGCTTGGTACTGGAAAAAGTTCAGAATAAGGTCCACTAACTAATGGATCAATCATCAACTTTTTATGTAAGCAATCCTAGATGCTTAACGTACAATGCATCAATTTACACACAACAGAAAATCCCAATGTGGTAAGCTGGACTTACAATGTCAGACTTTGAAAATCTGTACCCATGTGAAAGGGCAGATATATATAATGCTGCACCACACAGCCCACTAGGTTTTCTGCCTGTCTGAATGATATAAGATCCCAGTGAGTTTTGCAGTCATCAAACATAGAAAAAATCAGCTGCCACATATGAGTGCTTTTACCTGAATCCAATCTCTTTTCATGCTTGCTATAATGTGTAATGCAGTTCCACAGACCTTCAAGTTCCTTTCCTTTAATAGTTCTACAAAAAAATAAAAATTGCTTCTTCAAAATAGTTGGCAAATATGTTTTGTTTACATTCGGTCATACCGCTTTCAATGGATCTGCTAGCTCTAATCCCTAATTGTATATCTAATGAACTATGTGTCCAATCATATAACTCCTCTAATTACATATCCTTTTCTCTACATTCATTCTAATATGCCATGTCTATAGCCTAATAAACAAAAGCAATGTCTTCTACCAAAGCTTTCAGATGTACCCATTATAATTATTTCTCTCTTTTTTTTTTGTCTTCATTTATTTTCTTCTTTATCTTAGCTTGTTACGAGAGAACATGCAGTCTTACACTGCTTCTACATTTTCAGGATCTTGACATACAAAACTATAAATTTTGGGGATTGAGTTTGTTCCAAGGATAAAAGCGAAAAACGATGAACCCAAAAGATGCAACAGGCTTTCTACAGGACGTAGGTTTTAAAGCATAAAATAATCAAATACGGTATTGAAGTTAACAAGTATACTATATCCTCATTTTTTACTGGAATGAGAGTCAAAGACTGCAGTTCCTCTGTTTTATCCTATATTCTCTAGAACCACTAGAACCACACTTGGGTCTACTAATCTAATGCCAAAAAATTATGCAAGTTAAAAGAACACAGGCCACAAACACTGGAAAATTTCCAAATCAGACAAGAGGGGCAAAATAAATGTGAAGGAAACAAGAGCTGGAAATACAATTTTCAGGGACGTAACTATCAACAGGGAATAGTAGGTTCTTACTTTCGGCAAATCGAGGAATATAAAGTGAAGGATCAACAGGTTTTACAATAGTAGGATGCTCTCCAAGGCTTAGAAGTTGGCAAAGCTGCAAAAATACAGCACCTAGCACATAACTGCAGCATTGTTTTGAAAAAACAAAAGCTGAGGTTACCCATAAAGAAAAACAAAAGCCGAAGCACATAAAAAATAAAAAAGTTAATACTAAAGTAGGTTCTCTCTTACACATTTATCCCTAGAAACTCTGAAAAATCAATAAGAAGAAATGGCTTTGGATCTCTAGCTACACTGCAATAAACATAAAATGTTAGCATTATTTACTGAGTCCCATCATGAAATGTAACACATGATACAATCATTTTTACATGCAAATCAAAGAACCAACAACTGTAATCAAAAGAAATAAAAGCTATGAAACAATTGATAGGTAAATTTAAAAGTATACATGTAATGCAATAGTATTCACAGGTACATACACTGTTTATCAAGTTGAGTAAAAGCTAGCAACGTGAATTTTGGTAACTATTGGGCTCATAATTCATAACAATGTTTTTTTCTTTTTTTCCTTTTCTTCTCTTTTGTTCTTCTTTTCTTTTCTTTTTCTTGCCTTAGGGGAGGGGTTGCTCAATTTGCCACTGTAGTCAATGGGCATTAAGTTTTCATATTGATTGGGCTAATCTAGATAATACACCAAGTGGAAAATTACAGCATTTACTTAATATCATGGATTTGGTTTTACCATTTCAGTTTCTGGAAAATAACAAAAAAAATGTTTTTTTTTTTTTTGATAAATTTTTTTTGATAGGCAATAAGAAATTTTATTCCATGTAAATAGGCATAGCCAAGTCCACAAGAATACAAGAATGTGAACCTAAATACATGCTAAAAGAAAGTGAAATTACAGCAAAGCAATACAATTATTTCCATCCTTTACAAGATTCTTAGCCCAGAAACTCAAAGTACTCAAGAAAAAATCCCTTAATTCCCCCTTAGAACGTTCACGATCATCAAAGCACCTCTCATTTCATAAACACCAAAACAAACAAAGGGGAATCATGCTCCATAAATCTGCATTTCCAATGCACTCTCTTGAGCCAAACTAGCTAGCCAAAAATTCCTCAACACGTGAAGGCATCACCCAATCCAAACCAACCTTTCCAAGAATCTCATTCCACAAAGCGGATGCAACCTCACAATGGAGAAAAAGGTAATTAAGGGATTCACCATCTTTTTTACACATAAAACACCATTCGTTCACAATTAATCATCTTTTCCTCAAATTGTTCATCGTTAATATTTTCTCAAGAGTCATCAACAAGCAAAAAAATGGAACTTTAGAGGGCACAGTGGCTTTCCAAATGTTTTTCCAGGGAAAACCAGAATTACCATGAGCGCTTAGAGCTTTATAATAAGATTTCATTGTAAATCTGGACTTATGAGTCAGGAATCCACAGCAACCTGTCTTCCCTTGTCAAATCGATCTTCATAGAATAAAGTTTGGCAAGAAAATCTGCAGCTCCGGGTACTTCCCAATCTTGCAACTCTACTGAAATCCACATTCCAGGGTAGTGAATTATGAGAAGACAGGTAAAAATCAGCCACTACAACCCCTTTGTTTCTTGCAATACTGAAGAGATTAGGATATAGAGATTTGAGTGCTAAATCCCCCCACCATACATCGTGCCAGAATAAAATATTTGACCCTTTGCCCACTTTGAAGGAAATATTTTTGGCAGTCCTCCCACTCCAATCTAATGGATTTCCACAAGCCCACTCCGAACACCACTTGCACGTCATTTGTGCACCAATTCCCCCTCCCCTGCATTCTCCCATATTTAGCATCCACTATCTATTTCTATAGTGCATGACTCTATGTTGTATCTCCACAATCACTTTCCAAAAAAGGCCTTATTGAAAAGTTTGAGATTCCGTATGCCCAATCCACCCCGAGAGACTAGGACACAAACTTCGTTCCAGCTGACCAAGTGAAATTTTCTATCATCCCCGTTGTCATCCCACAAGAAATTCCTGAAAGTTTTCTCAATCCTTTTTGCAACTCCCGCAGGTAGCAAGAAGATGGATAGGAAATAAGTCGGGAGATTAGACAAAGAGCTTTCAATCAATGTCACTCTCCCCACTTTTGATAAGTAAATCTTTTTCCAGACAGCTAGTCTTCTCTCAATCTTCTCAATCACCCAATCCCAAATCCCAATGGATGTAAATTTGTGAGGGGCCCCCAAAGGTAACCCGAGATATTTCACAGGAAGATTAGAGACCTTGCATCCCAAAATATTGGCTAGATCAAGAGAGTTATTGACTAAACCAACAGGAACAATTATAGACTTGGCTAGGTTAATTCCGAGGCCAGAAACAGCTTGAAAGCACAGCAACAAAGCTCTCTAGGCTCTAAGATAATGTTGATTTGGATCACTGAAAATAATAGTGTTATCTGCAAAGAGAAGATGAGAAACAATATTTTTGTGAGGTTATGAGGGGTGATGTTGTGAGGGATTCAAATTATGTTGTCCCTTGCTCTCAGTTGATGCTGGGCAATATTGCAGTCTCGGAACCTGATTCTGAACCAAACATTTGTCCTTTAAGTTCTTTCAATCTGAGTGTTGATTGGCCAAACAGTTCTCCAAATTGGGTGTTAAGGAAAGCGGATGAGATTAGGGATGTTGTAGGGATTTCTTGTGAAAGTTTCGAGGAACAAATGACAGCTCTGTTTACTGTCATTATACATGCTAATCATTCTTTGTCGTCCAGATTAGGAAAAAAAAAAAAGAGGGAATTGAAAAGGCTTGAGTGTTCCATTAACTATGGTTCTAAGAAAGGGAACTCCTCCCTTGGTTAAAAAAGGTAAGGAGAGGTTGTAAATGATACCCAATGAAGCCCAAGATCCTTTTTTGGAATGTCAGGGGGCTCAATGACTTCAGAAAGCGTTTACGTATAAAAAAAAATTGTTACAACACTGGAAGGCTAATATCATTTGTTTCCAAGAAACAAAGTTAAAGGCTATGAATCTTTATATTATTCGTGACATTTGGAGTTGTAACTATGCTAGTTGGGTTGAGCTTGTTTCTTATAGAGCTTCGGGCAGGATTATTGTAATGTGGGATAGGAGGGTGGTTGAGATTGTGGATCATTTTGTGAGAGAATATTTAGTGGCTTGTCACTTCAAGAATGTCGATGACAATGTCAAATGGGCTTTTGTCAATGTCTAAAACCTAACTCCACTTCTACTAGAGGCCTATTGTCGGATGAAATGCAGCCATTTGTAGTTTGTGGGACATTTCATTGTGTTTTGGAGGGAATTTTAATATCACTAGATTTCCTTTTAAGAGAGTTGGTTCCTCTTCTTCTCTCTCCAAAGCTATGTTTGAATTTTCCGAGCTCATTTCTGATTTACATCTGATTGATTTGCCTTTGGCTGGAGGCAATTTCACGTGATCTAATGGGAGATCTTGGTCCCGTATTGATAGATTTATGATTTCACCCTCTTGGGAATCACTTTTTCCTTATGTGAGTTCATTAAGATTGGAGCAAGTTGGTTCTGATCATTTTTCCATTTTGTTGAATTGTGGGGATTTTCCCAGGAGTAAAAGCTACTTTAAGTTTGAAAATATGTAACTCAAGGATGAAAGTTTTGTTGAGAAAGTAAGAAATTGGTGAGATTCTTACCAATTTTCTGGTACTCCCAATTTTATCTTGGCTGGAAAATTTAGAGAACTCAAAATAAAAATTGAAGAAATGGAACAGGGAGACTTTTGGCAATGTGCAAAATAAAAAGAAGATACTTATGGATCATCAGCTGAATGCTTTGGAAGCTCTGGAGATGTCAAGTCCTTTGTCTTTGGAGGATTTGAACAAGAAACAAGTCATTTTGGCTGATATTGAAAATTTATTCTCATGGAAGAAATCTCTTGGCGACAAAAGTCTAGAATTCTTTGGCGGAAAAAAGGTGATAAATGCACGAAATTCTTCCATAAGATAGCTAACTCTCATCGCCGGAATAATGCTATTTAAGTCCTTCATGTTGGTGAGAATATTGTTTGTAACAAGGAAGAGATTAAAGACCATATTGTGAATTACTATAAGAACCTTTTTCAGGAAGATTTTGCTTAGAGGCCTAAGCTTGATGGTCTCCCTTTCGATTCTATTGATCACTTTTCAGCAAGCTAGTTAGAAAGACCATTTGAAGAAGTTGAAGTTTTTGATGTGGTCAAGGGCATGTCTAAGGACAAGGCTCCGGGTTCGGACGGCTTTTCCATGGCATTTTTTCAATGTTGGGATATTGTGATGCATGATATTATGAATGTCTTTGCTGAATTTCACCATTTCATGAAGTTCGAAAAGAGTTTCAATACAACTTTCATTGCTCTTATACCCAAAAAATTTGGTGCTATCAAAATAAGAGATTTTCGTCCAATTAGTTTGGTAAATGGGATGTATAAGATCATTTCTAAGGTGCTGGCCAATCGCTTTAGTGTGATTATGAGCAAGATTATTTCCAGATCTCAAAATGCTTTTGTTCGAGGTCGCCAAATTCTTGATTCTATTTTAATTGCTCATGAATATCTAGATAGTAGACTAAAGTCAGATCAATCTGAATTTTAGTGAAATTAGACATGGAAAATGCTTTTGATCATGTTAATTATCACTTCCTTCTTTACTTGGAAGAATGGGCTTTGGAGAGAAATGGTGCTCTTGGATTCGACATTGTATTTTGACGGCAAGATTCTCCATTTTGGTGAATGGTTCTCCAGCAGGTTTCTTTAATAGTTCACGTGGATTAAGGCAAAGAGACCCTTTATCTCCCTTTCTCTTTGTCATTGTCATAGATGCCCTAAGTCGTATGATTGATGTGGCTGTTTCCAACGGCTTCATGTTGGGTTTTAAGGTTAGAGATGCTTCTCGGGATTGCATCATTATCTCGCACTTGCTTTGTGCCAATGACACTATTATTTTCAGTGACTTTAATCATGATCATTTGAAAGCTTTAAGAGCTTTATTGCCATGTTTTGAAGCTGTTTCTGGGCTAAGAATCAATTTCACCAAATCTGAAATTGTCCGTGGGTCCCTCTAGTAACCCTCATGATTTGGCCAATATTTTGGGTTGCAAAGTCTCTTCCCTACCAATAAAATATCTCGAACTTCCTCTGGGAGCTTCCCATAAAGCTGTCCATTTGGGATGGGGTAATTGAGAAGATTGAAAAAAGGCTTGCCAGGTGAAAAAAGTTATACCTATCAAAAGGATGTTTTTTTATCGGTAAAAGGTCAAATATATTAATAACGATGAAAAAGACAGAGCCCTTATACACAGGAAGTACACAAATGAACGCATACGTACATTCTAGAAACAGTAAAGAAAGACAAAAACTCGCGTACATTATTCCCATTTAGAACAATAACGGAAAATGACAACTATAAAGTGTGAACAAAAAATATGTAACTCCGCTATTGTGCGCTCTTTGTTTTCAAAGCAACGATCATTCCGTTTCGCCCAAATGCACTACATGAGACGCAACAGAATCATCTTCCATACTGCCGCCACTTGAGGGCACCCATATAACTTCTTCCAACAACCCAATAAATCGACTACCCTTGCTAGCATGACTTAGGAAATGTCCACCCTACGGAAAATCCCATCCCACAGCCCCCTTACTACCTCACAATGCAAAAGAAGGTGGTTCACAAATTCACCATTCTTCTTGCACATGTAACACTAATCCATCACGACACATCCTCACTACACATCCCGCCAAAAATCGACTTGAGCGCCCTCGCCGACAACAAAACGGATATGTTTCTCAAAACAATGCCAACCCCTTCGTATATACTTCCATAACCCCACACCATAACTCCCCCTCACTTTTTTAGAATACCACCCCCCCCCCCCCCGAGCACTATCATGCCTAGCATCGATAATAGCCTTCCTTAAGGACCCTCCTTTCGACTAATATCTCCATAACCATTTTCCCAACAAGGCTTTATTAGACATTCTCAAGTTACACACTCAATCCCCCATTTGTCATTGGGAAGCAAACAGTGTTCCAATTGACCAAATAGATTTTTTTTTCCCGCCCAGACCCTCCCATAAGAATGCCCGGAATAATTTTTTGATCTTCTTTACCACCTCTGCAAGCATAGGAAACAAAGATAAATAATATGTGGGAAGGTTAGTCAAAGTACTCTTCATGAGAGTGAGTCGACCCCTTTCGATAAGTACATCCGCTTCCAACCTGCTAATCTTGTCTCAATCTTCTCCACTACTCCATCCCAAATGGCTCTAGCCTTAAATATTGCTCCTAATGGAAGTCCCAAATATTTCATAAGTAGCAAGGACACCTTGCAATCCAAAAGACTTGCTAGACGATTGATGTTTGACACCACACCCACGACAATCATCTTAGACTTCCCTAGGTTCACTTTCAACCCCGACACTGCCTGAAAGCAAAGAAGTAAAACTCTAAGCATTTGAATCTGATTAGCATCCGCATCACAAAATAGGAGTGTGTTATCTGCAAAAAGTAAATGTGAGATAGAAATAGAGCCACTAGTGCCTTTACCCACTTGAAAGCCAGATAAGCAATCACCCCCCACAGCAGCCTTCACCATCCACCTAAGTACCTCCATAACAATAATAAACAGAATGGGAGATAAAGGGTCTCCGTGTCTCAGACCTCGAGATCTATCAAAGAAACCAGCAGGTGTACCATTAACAAGAACCGATAACCGAGTGGTGGAAACACAATGTCGAATCCAAGCTATCCACTTGTCACCAAAACCACACCTCCCAAGCAAATAGAAAAGAAAATCTCAGTTTACATAATCATAAGTGTTTTCTATATCAAGCTTATACAGAATCCCTAGCACCCCTTCCCTCATTCTTTGATCTAGGTACTCATTTGCGATAAGTACCGAATTAATAATTTGTCTTCCCTGAATAAAAGCATTCTGAGCCTTGGAAATGATACTCTCCAAAACCGGGCTAAGTCGGTTGACAAGCACTTTTGAGATGATCTTATAGACACTGCTCACTAGGTTGATAGGACAAAATTCTTCAATAGACATAGGCCCATGTTTCTTGGGGATAAGGGCAATAAAAGTCGTGTTGAGACTTTTTTCGAACTTTTGAACATAATGGAATTCATTGAAAACCTACACCATGTCACCTTCCACAATGTCCTAGCATGTTTGAAAGAAACCCATCATAAAGCCATCTGGTCCTGGCGCCTTACCCTTGGTCATCTCAGAGATAACCTTGTAGATTTCATCTTCCTCAAACGGTCTCTCCAAACAACTCACATTATACGAATCAATAGTCTCCAAAAGTAGATTATCAAGTTTGGGCCTCCAACAATAGGATTTCGTGAGGAGATTCTCATAATAATTAACAATATGTTGTTCCAATTCCGGGGGGAAAGAGAAGATCAGATCACCTGAATGAAGAATCTCAATGGCATTAGTGTGCCGGTGCGAGTTAACGATTTTATGGAAGAACTTTGTGCATTTTTTCCCTTCTTTCAACCACAAGACCCTGGATTTTTTGCGCCATGAAATCTCCTCTGTCAACAAAACCCTCTCCAGATTTGCCGCAAGTATACTCTTCCTCACGATTACTTCCCCTGAATGATCTCCTAAAAGTTCCCTTCCCTCTAACTCTGAATGATCTCCAGATTTGTGGAATGATATTTTCAATAACGCTAGCTTTGCTTGGGTCATGCCTTCGCGAGAGGTGGACTTCTTGGCAAATTGGAATGACTCTCTTGTTCGTGGAGATGATGCTGATTTTTGGAGAATTGTACCTTTGTATTGTTTTGGTGTTCATGGTCCGAAAGAAATTGAAGATGTTTTGACAACTGTAAACGTTCTTTGGGGAATTTTAGGGTTTTTTTTCTTAATACTCTCAAATTTTGGATGCATAATCTTGTAAGGGATAGGGTTTCTTGTAATGTCTTGTCTTAGCTTGTTTGTTTTAGCTTGTAACTAGGGCTTCTCCCTTGTACACTTCCGATGTACTTGGTTTTGCCTTTTGGCATTAATAAAACTCTTATCTTTATTAAAAAAAATTGTCACCCACCGTAAAACCCAACACAAAGCCACCATCCACAACCGCATTAATCATGCGCTCAATGCATCCATAACAATAGCAAAAAGGAAAAGAGATAAGGGGTCTCCTCGTCTTAAACCACGAGCTATTGAAAAAACCGGCATGAGATCCATTGATCAAAATAGAAAATTTAGCCATTGAAATGCAATATCTAATTTATAAGCACTACTTCTCTCCAAAACCAAATTTCCCAAGCATGTATAGGAAGGAAATCCCAATTGATTAATATTTCCCGATTGCCCCATCTTTTTTCTGCTTTCCAAACATTCATGAGCAATAAGAATAGAATCAAGAATTTGTCTCTCCCTCACAAAGGCATTTTGAGACTTCTGAGATAATCTTGTCCATAATCGCACTGAGCCGATTAGCTAATACCTTAGAGATTATCTTATAAACCCCATTTACCAAACTAATGGGGCGATAATTTTTCATTTCAACAGCACCCACTTTTTTAGGTATAACAGCAATGAATGTAGCGTTGAAACTCTTCTCAAATTTCAGTAAGGAGTGGAATTCTTCAAAAACTTTCATAATATCATCCTTCACAACATCCCAACAAACATGGAAAAACCATCCAAGCCTAGCACTTTGTCTTTGGGCATACCCCTAACCACATCGAGAATTTCATCTTCCTCAAAATGTCTCTCTAACCAAGCAGTAGAAAATTGATCAATGGTATCAAAAGACAAACCAACCAATTTAGGTCTCCAAGAGAATTCTTCATGAAAGTACTTCTCATAGAAATCCACAATGCTAGCTTCAATCTCCTCCTTATCACAAATCTCATTATCTCCAACTTGGAGAACTTCAATAGCATTATTTCTACGGTGGGAGTTTGCCATTTTATGAAAGAATTTAGTACATTTATCACATTCCTTTAGCCATAAAATTCTGGATTTTTCTCTCCATGAAATTTCTTCCATGAGAGCTAATTTTTCAATTTCTGTCCGCAAACCTTCCTTCTTTTCCTTTTTCTCAAAAGTTAAAGAACCCATCATCTCCATCTCCTCTAGAGAATGCAGCTGGTCCATTAGAAGGTTTCTCTTATTAGTGACATTGTCAAAAGACTCCACATTCCATTTCTTCAAGTCTTTCTTGAGCTCTTTAATTTTCCAGCCAAAACAAAGCTAGGGATGCCAGAAAATTAATAGAAAGTCCACCACATTCTCACTTTTTCAAAAAAGCCATCTTCCAACAGCCACATATTTCCAAATTTGAAAGGTCTTTTCCCATTTGAAAGGTCTTGGGGAAATGGTCTGAAATAATGCGCTGCAATCTTTTCTGGCTTAAATCCGGAAATAATGCTTCCCAAGAGACCGCACCAAGAATCTGTCCAAACGGGACCAAGCTCTCCCATTAGACCACGTGAATATAGCTCCCACCATAGGTAAATCAATCAGCCGTAGCTTGAAAATGAGCTCTGAAAATTTTGACATAGCTTTGGAAATAGACAAGACCCCATCACGTTCACAAGGGAAGCAAGAAACGTTGAAGTCCTCTCTAAAGCACCATGAAATGTCCCACCAACTACAAATTCCAGCCATTTCCTCCCATAGTAAACTCCTGCTAGAATCAGAGTTTGGTCCATAAACTCCCCCAAAAGCCCAATTGACATTATCATCCACATTCTTGAAATGACAAGCCACCAAGAATTCACCCACATAATGAGTGACAGATTCCACGGCCCTCTTATCCCAAATGACCATAATACCTCCCAAGGCTCCGTTAGAGACTAGCTCTATCCATCCCACATAATTGCAACTCCATAAATTATAGATGATTGATTGATTAACAAGGTTAAGTTTAGTTTCTTGCAAACAAATAATATCAGCCTTCCACTACCTTAGCATATTTTTTGCCCAAAGGCGCTTTCTATAATCATTCAACCCCCCAACATTCCAAAAAATGATCTTAGGCTTCATGAGAAATCATTAACAACCCTCTCTTTGCCTTTTCCTCGCAAGGCACTCCCATCCCAGATTTTATAATTAATAGTGCATTCTAATCTTTTTAACGTGCATTCTAATCTTTTTAGTTCCCTCTCCTTTTTAGCTGTTGATCTAGCCATAGCAGGATGCCTAGCCTCCATGACAATAAGCAAAGCTTTAAATTGTTCTTCGTATCCCTCAAAAGAGATACCAATGCAGTTTCTCATTTCATCCACCTACCTATTTCTCGATTATCCTACATCATATTTGGTATCAAGAGCCATCTCTAGTGTTTTCTCAAACAATAGGTAATCTTGGACATCATGGTATTCATCGCTTCTGCAATCCAGAATTTTCCTTTCCATATCTCAGCTTCTCCCTCCAAATTCCCCCCCCCCCCTCGGCTTCTATTTTCTTTTGTACACTCCCTCTTTTTCTCATTCTCACCCAGATTTTGAAACCCATACCCATACATAAACCTCCTTTCAATCCAAACAGCATAAAAATCCCACCTTTGAATTAAGAAGTACTAGAAACCCTACTTGATAAACCAATACTTTGAAGCCACTATCCACCTAAGGACTCCCTTCAATCCAAACCAAATCATTTCATCTCCTCTACAAATATTCCGCAATATAGAGTGCACTCAAGTCTATCACAAATCAAGTCAAAAAAAAAAATACCAACAAATTTCGGAGAGGGAGAGAGAGACGCATTTGTTGGTAGTTTGTGCACCTTCTGGTGATTCTTGACAATCCTATGGTATTTTTAGACCAGTTTCGGCGACCCCTCTTCGGTTCCATAGACCTGGGTTTCCGTCGAGCCTGTCTGGGTAGGTTTTGGCCACTGTTCTAACCCTTAAGTGCAGTCAGTGGGGTCGTTCAGCACCATCCGTTGGGTCCTCTTGGTCTGTCGGCACTTTCTATTGAGGTCTTGTAGTTTGGTCTTAGCTCCTCTCAGCAGTTCTTGGGTGTATTCTGGGTCACTTTTACCCATAGCATTCGAGACAGGAAGGCCATTCAGGAGAGACACGAGATTAGCAGTAAGCTCGGTATTCTCTAAGGTCTCTTCTCAGCAACACCCTTTGATTTCATCGAGTCACTTAGTCTCCCAGCTTATTTATCGGCATCATGGAGCCCGGCATTATTGGTCCACTCCCAACACTTGTCTTGCTTTCCACTGGACTTAAAAGCACGACAACTGGGGTTTTTGAATTCACATGGGCCGACCCTCACTTCGACATTCATGGGCCCACTAATCTCACTCTAGGAAGCCGTAACTCAGCTTTGATTTGAACTCAGACCGCAAGTAACAATTCACCACATGTGCGAGATGTCATCATCACATGCACGAAACCTATCCCATCACCGCACAATTTCTCGACGATAAGGGTTGTTTCTGATTTCCTCTTTACATTTGGTTTATGCTACTGCTTTATTTTAAATGTGCATCAATTATTTTCTCTGTATTGCTGTTACCATAGCACATTTATCCCAACCCACCTAAGTTAGTCCTCAATTTCATTCCCCTTGTTCGACCTATTTATTTCTTGTGCCCATTCTCTCAATTAAATAGTCCATCCTTTTGCCTTTCGTCTTTTCATTAATTATCCTTAAACACAAAAAAAGGCATACGTGATTGGATTTTTCTTTGTTAGTATTTGGTCATTGCTTTGTTATTTTAAATTTCAGCAATATTTGTTTGTCGTATTTGGATCTACTTAATCCCAAAAATAAAAGGGTAAATTTGCCCAGGTTGTTATTTTTTATTACTGGCACTTGTTCATTGATCTCTCCTTTGCACTTCATTTAACTGGTGTTTTCTATGAAGTTACGTAGTGGTCGTCTTGTCACCATTAATTCTAATACCTTGATTATGGATCCCTCCCAATTTGATGCCCTCACCCGACAACTAACTCAACTGGCTACTAGTCAACAGCAGTTACAAGCCCAACTAGCAGCTGTTCAGACTGAGATGGCTACTACTCGTGAGAATAATAAAGACCTAGCTACTAGGTTAAACACTTTTGGACAACCCCGTCATTTGCCTAATGCAAATAACTCTAAAACGTCCCATAATAGACACCATCGTCATCGACAGGGTGACCGTGGGGATAGGGATCAAGATCATACGCGAGAGCAAGAACGTCACTGTCAGGCAACTCAATCTCCTCCTCGCCATGAAGAAAGTCTCTTTAGAAATATTAAATTAGATGCTTGTATTTTCGATGCTTAGATCCTAGAGTTTTTACTCAATGGTATGGTGTCCCAGACGATCAAAAAGTCCAATTTGCTAGTCTGAAATTAACTAGCACTACCCAACTCTTTTGGGAAAGTGTTAAGGATCTCTTTAAGAGGTGTCGTGCACGTCCGGATGAAAGTTGGGAAGAAATGAAGCACCACCTTCAAGAGAAGTATTTACCTCAATCTTACGAGAATAATTTGTTGGACTAATGGAATGCCCTTACATAGGGTAATTGGCCAGTGACTTGAGTATGTCACTCAATTCGATCAATTTCAAATGAGATGTCATGTCATTGAGGATGAGGCCATGACTTTGAGTAGGTTTAGACAAGGCCTAAAAAAGGAGCTTAGGTGTGAAATTGTCTTTCGAGGCGTCACTACTCTTGATCACGCTTACTCTTTAGTCCGAGACTTTGAGTCGGTTATTAAGACTTCGTATGGAAAGCGTGGTGACAACCATCCTTCTGCCCCCTTTGTGCCCACTCCTCCTAAGTCTCTCCTAGAACCTCCCCCCCATCTACTATCCTTCCCAAACAGGAAAATAAAAAAAAAGTCCCAAAACTCCAAGGACTTCCTCCCACTTGCAATGCTTCAAATGTAAGGGTTTTGACCACATTATCTATAAGTGACCTAGTCGTGCCCTAGTCATTGAGTGTAAGGGTATAGTCAATGAGCCACTGGAAGAGCAAGTCTATGAATCTAAACTTGAAAATTTTGATGATTTGGATGATAATGAGAATACCTCCTTAGGTTGTATCAGGACCCTCCCTATAGCTCTAGATTTTGTGCCCCTTGTTCCTAACACACCTAAAAAAGGGTTACATATCATTAACCCTATGGAATTTAAGCGTACACTTGTTGAGCGTGTATTTGTTGTGGTTGTTATAGAAGTTCCGCTGGAATCTGCAATAGTGGCCCCTGCTGAGGCCCAATCATGTTTTCAGGAGTTCCACCTTATTCCCATATCCCCTCATGCTAGTGTGTCTATGTCAGCTATGGCATTTGTGCATTATCTTCATGATTTGCATATTGAGATCAATAAGCAACTTGAACTTAATAATGCATCATATAAACTTCGAGTTAATCTGCATAAACCATGTGTTGACCTTAATATGGGAGATTATTTTGAGATCCGAATTAGATTGAAACGACGTCCACTTGGATCTGCTTCCAAATTGCAAGTCTGTAATGCTGGTTTTTTTAAAATTTTAAAGTAAGTTGATCCAAATGCATGCGTCATTGATCTTCCATCATATTTTGGTTACCACCCTACTTTCAACATCTTTGTATCCCCAAGGAAATCCCATGCATTCAGATAGCAGGTTGGATCATCATCAAACACTATTGAGGACTTTGTTGCTTACAAAGACCATTTCGATCCTCCCAATGATCCTGTTTTACCTCCATCTGTGAACCATGACTCCAAATCTTTTGCCTTTCCCACTCAAACACCATTTGTCACAGCACACAAAAATAATATTGATACTATTTTAGATGAGCAGATTGTGTTGACCATTGATGGAGAGGTTCAACGCTTCTTTGTTTGTTGGGGATATCGACCAGATTCTGACTATTCATGAATTCCCAGAGGACTCTCCTGCAGTTTGATCCAGATTTATTGGAACTTTATTAGAGTCAACAAGATCTTCCATTGCCTAGGTTACCTCTCATCCATTCCAGGAGTGTTGGTGGGGACACTAGATTCAAACCCCCACTCACACATGTTTATGGGAGTTGGAAGAAGCTTACTCAACCAAAGATACAGATTGACTGCAGTCTTGTTATGATTTGTCGACTTGACGGAGTCGAATTTTTCTCCCACCCCGGGAAAGCTGATGAGGACATCATTTATATATTCTTATTATTCTTATTATTATTTTGGAATTATTTGTTTATGTTTTTTTTTAAAATTATTTGGACTTGTAATAATGGGGTTGGGCCCAAAGCCCATTGGATTTTAGGGTTTTTTGTTTTGCTATTTAAAGGATTGTATTGATAACCAGAACTCAAACTTGAATTATTGAGATTTAGGTGCTTGTTGCAGCCGTATTTTCCAACCCCTTTTTCTATCTTCTTCTTCTTCTCATTTCTTATTTCTGATTTCTCTTCTCTATTATTCTTCTATTTCTTTTGCCTATTTCTCTATTAACCTACATCAGCCTCCCTTCTAGTTTGATACAGAACCCTGATACCCGAAAGGTTTAAGCAATCCTCAACAGCCTTAGCCAACCAAACAATCACATTCCTACTAATAAACAGCGCTTTCATGAACTTTCTACATCTCTCAACTAAACAAAAAGAGTCCCCCCCCCCCTACTAATCGTGTAACTGCTTGGTTTCAATCCAAACACCATACTCCATCATAATAGCCAAAACTAGAAAGGAGAGAAAAGAACTCAAACAGAAGCGAAAGAAGAAAAGGAGCCAGAGAAAAGAAAGAAAAAAAGGAAACCAAGAAGAAATCTAGAAGGAAAGTAATGAGAGAATTATCTCCGACACTTCTCGCTAGAGATGGGAAGACGAAAAGTCATGAGAAAGGGAGGAGAGGAGAGATCAGCACTCAATTAAGATCTATCAGCACTCCCAGTATAAGAAATGGACATGTTTCATTCCTCTTTCCACATTGTTGTATAAGACCGTTTGAGTCTTTCATGACTATAATGTTGGGGCCGTCTAATTTTAAATGTATAAGGATAAAATAATGTAGAACCTAGTTTTGCATGGCCTAACTTTTTTTGAGAAGTAAATAGATATGAAAAAGAATAAACTATCTCATGAGCCAGAAAATATAGGCCATCCAGGATAGTAACTAAATAATGTAGAACCTAGTTTTGCATGGCCTAACTATAATTTCACAATTTAAGGAATTGCATATAGAGCTGCTTACCGACATGCAATATAAAGACAGGCAGCAGCAACTTGCTCTGTTCTACGCCCCCTAGTAAAATTCCGTTCAACTGCTATCTGCAAAAACTTACACCCAAATTAAATGTTTGACATATAATATTCCATTGAGGACACCATAGCAACCAAAAAAGTTACATACCTGATAAAATGAACTGGCGGGATTAATTATAGAGTCACCACCACTTATATTAAAGGCTGTAACCATACGATCTATCTCATCTCTCCCTGCCATATAATAATAACAAAATATATTCGTGATTAGAGATGAACTATCTAATGAGCCAGAAAATATAGGCCATCCAGGACAGTAACTGAAATATCAAAATAAATGAGATTTACATGCATATAACACATGCGTCATCATATTACATAAATCCCTAAGAATATCATGCATGGTAAACCCATACAATATTTCCTTAAAGGCTCTCTCTATAGAAATCATTATATCCACTAAAATTAAGTTGATATATACCAAAAGAATATTAGCATGCATCTTAATTGTAACAATCCAAGGAAAATCCAAACCACATATGGGCCTATTCTCCAAAATGACTAATCAAGATTACAATCGGAGCTCCTTGAAATCATTAGGGCAAGAGCCTATCTTTCCCAAGCAATGTCTATTTGCCAAGCTCTTATACTAAACATGGGCTATTGCGAGCTTTGCATATGGACTAATTGCATCCCTTAGATGGCTGCCTATTGCAAGTATAATCTAAACATTGCTTAGATAAAACTTCAAGAGCCAAATTCCCGGAGTTTGAGAGTGAAAAACATATTTTTACACTAAAAAAACATAAACCAGAAGGCAAAGGTTATGAACTATAGTATTTACTTCCAGCAAATAGCTTGATACTGGGGTCACACATGGCTTACCAGTCCAAGCTCAGTTGCCTCAAGCTTTAAATTTTATCTAGGATATTGTACAAAACACACTATAAATTCATGCACACGACGACTTATCAAAAAAAAAAAAAAGCAAAACACACTATAAATTTATGCATACAATATTTCTTTTACAACAATGTTGACACTGTAAAATTGAAACTGATGCTCACAATATGATAAACTAAAACAAGAAAGATGTAGAAGTAAACATTTACAAGTCATTATAAGATACCTTTATCTATGGTCCTCCTAAATGATTCTGAATAACCACTTTGAATGGATTTTACGTAGGAACCTGCCACTCGACTCTGCAGATAAAGATTTCCAGGACAAAAAAATAAATATGGAATAAAAAGAAAAATGCAAGTATAACATACTTTCAATTCATCATAAGCGTTTAAAAGATAATGCAACTCTAATTTATAAACTCCAACACACAAGTGATCTATATTTCACTAAAACATGGTATAAAAATCAAAAGTCAAGTAGAATATACATTACGATTCCTCGAGTTACTCATGTCTAGTATTAAATATGTACAATGCTAGGGTGCACACCAAATGTGCACCCCAAATATGCACACTAGTGCAGATGATTTTTTTCGTTTTTCTTTCTTTTCTTTTAAGTGTTTTTTAAACATCCTTAACCATTAAGAAAATATATATATATATATAAATTCACTAATACTCACTTCCCTAACCATTAAGAAAAAAATAAAATAAAATAAAAATATATGAGTGGGCACATTTGGTGGGCATATTTGGGAGAAAAGCAATTCCTCTATAATTTGATGGTATTGTAAGTTATGCACATTTTCAGCATACAAAATAAATATGAGAACTTAATAGTTCATTGGAAGAAGGTTAGACAAAATTGAAACAATAGAAATATAATTAAAAATGTTAAATGCAAATAATGCAACAATGGAAAATGAACATCAACCGTTTTCTAACAAAAACAGCCCAAAATTTCCGAAATCCATGCTCCAATGAGACCAGGTCCATGAAGAAACTACAAAATCATTTTGATTTGAAGGGCTCAACTCAAACAAAACATGGCTATCCCAATCAGTGAAAACAAGCTCTCAACATTTCTTTTTTTCAGAAAAATGCAACATTAGAGAATCTGGTGCAGAAGGGCCTTATTCAGGGACCATACTCCTTACCATTTCCAAATCTTAAATTTATGCAATGAATTACTCATGATTTTAAAGGACCAGCAACTTTACTAATTGGTCCAAATATATGCCGATTGGTGATATTTCTAACACGCTATGGTAGTGCTGAAATAGTATAAGCTAAACTGTGGCAGCTACTCATCAAAAAGCACCTATGCAACTAAAATTGTTCTAAAAAACAAAACCTGCTCAAAAGCAAGGGCACAAAAATATAGAAACAATATCATTCTCAATACAAACTATGTATCTATATTGCTAACTCCTTGAATGTGACACCCCATCTAATCAACTCATAGTTTGAATAAGAACATTAACAAGAAAACAGTGGAATACCTCTCCTCCTGCACCCTTGACAAAAGTAGGTTCTTCGGTGAACACATCTTGATGGAGAACTTTTCCACAGACCTCACAACATCTAGGGAAGGAAAAAAACAAAAACAAAAGACGCATGTAGCAATAACACACAACCGTTGTCGTAATGTAACGAAAACACATTAAAATTAAAGCAATGAATAAGTGGAGAATAGTGAGATAAATTACTTACACACAGCCATTGTCGTAATGTACAGTAGGCTTGTGCCTAGCACAGCTAGTAATAAAAACCATAATTCATGCAAGTGCTAAGTACCAGCTGTAGCCAATCTGATTGAAAATAAGAGTTCAGACGTCAAAAAACACAAAAGACCAAAAACAAAAAAGGAGTGATAACAATAAATAGAAGCATCAAAGGCAATGACAGATTTTCACTTTAGAATTTCAAAACCTTTTTTTATGAGAAAATGATTGCATTAATAGCAGGCACTGTTCCTCCTCACCGGCGCACCATCAAGGTAAGCCCCAGCGACTTAATCTCTCGGCCTGCTCCTTTTCCGTCGTGGTTGTCGGGCTAACGGCACCGAACTCTCTCTCACGTTATTCTCTCTCTATCTCTCCCTCTCTCAGCTCTTTGCCGTCGCATTCGCTGCCACCCTCAGCCCAGCTCCGTCGCGTCTCTCTTCCGCGGTGGCTCTCTTCCGCATCGTAAGCTCTGCCGCCATCAATCTCTGCTTTGTGTGTTTTTCTGAGTTAAAAGTAGTGTTTTATAGATTTGTAACCCACTGACCTAATGTAAGTTTAAAGTTTAACTACATCTAGTTATGAAATCTATGGCTACATGTTGGTTTGACTAGTGTTTTACGGGCTATTCATAAGTCTAGGTATGTTTTACAATGGGTTGGATCTTGTTTGAGCTCGATTTAACTCACTATTATATTGTTTGTTTTGGTTCACTTTTGTTTAAGCCCATGAACACTGTTTTTCAAGAACCATGTTATTATTTTCTACTACAGAGAACAAATAAGAATTTAAATTATATTAGTTACTGTTAATTTTACAACTTTATTCAATAGTGAATAGTAAGTGTTTAATCTTTTTATTTTAGACACTTTTTATTTTATGAAGTGAATCTTAATGTTATTATAATAGATTTTAATGTATTTACACTATTAAAGTTTTAAACTCAAAATAAAGATATATGTGAAAAATAATTATATGATATTAGTATTTATTAGATTTCTTATAAAATTAAGTAATTATGTTAATTAGAAGAAAGTAAATCTATTTTAAGAATTTAGATATTTAAGACTTCTTGTGTAGCTTTGATTTTTTTTACTAAATATAACTTTAAAGTGAAATGTTATTAGTATTTTATTAGCTTTGTGATATTAATATTTTAATATCTTTTGTATAGAACATAATATGCATTAATTATTCTCTTTGATATGTACTAATGCAATAGAATATTACAATACATTATTTTAGAAATGTTAGTGACGATTTATATTTTGTATAGATAACGAGTTATGAATGAGAATATAAGAAGCAGCATCTCAAAATAAGTAATTTGATAATAAATTAGAGTTTTCATAATTTAACTTATATATACATTATTATTAGAATCAATTTTTTTTATAATTATTTTTATGTACCACTTATGCAAGCATACTACTCAACATAACACATCATATCATTCAACATCGTGTTCAAATTTCAAAATTTACAGTAATTTATATCAACATATATATCATGTATCTTATGTTGCATAAAATACGTAAGTTATCTTAAACTCAACTGTAAGATAATATTATAACAATTTAATTCATATAATCATTCATATGGATGCTACCAATACAGTTTTAAGGTAAATGTGTAAGCCATGGTCTCAAGCGTGGTCCACCTTGCTATAGTGGGACATAAGGCCAATGTACAATCTTGCACACAGAATTAAGTGTGTTAGCCAGTCAAATCAGCTAAACCAACCAATAATTCAAATAAAACAATCATGCATAGTACAAGTATCAGTATGAACACTCATAATTTAAGTTTTTAGCATAAAATTTATATGAAAGATTCTATATCTATTATGTTTGCATTGTGATGAGTTTTTATTGAGTTATCAACTCATTTATCTTCATTCATTAAGAGGAATGTTTTAATAATATTATAATGAAGAATTTTTTAATAATATTGTAATTTTAAAAATAAAAATAAAAATAAAAAAGATTGCACTCATCGGGGAGAGAATCTCTAGTAGCTGTTGTGCTACTCCTATCCAAACATCCCTAAAAGTTTGTTGTGTAGGAAGGAAAATATTTTGTGGAAAACTTGTTAAACTTGCTGTTTAAGCAGGGAAAATAAAGGGTAAAAGTAAGGTTGTACATCCGATGTCCAAATCGGAAATTCGGGTCAACCTAGCCCTAAACCAAATAGCCAAAAGCAGTTTGGACTCCAACCCGAGTTCACCTGGGTTGAAACCTGGTTTGAATCTAGATCAATCTGGTATTTTAAAAACTGAAAATCCGATTTCCGGATTTAAAACCCTTTTTTTTAAGCTTGTTTTACTAACACTGTCATAATGGAATCAGCTTATTACTGTGGTCACTCATATTAACTAGAAGATAGGTTATTAATGAATTAATAGGTTCATAAATCCTCTATTTTCCAACTCATACAAGCTGCTTTTGTGGGCATAAGTTGTTTACCAATAATAACCAATCCTATGTTTCTCTATTTCGAATACCAATAATAACCAGGAAGATGGTCTAAAGAAATAGCTTGCAACAATAATCATGATGAATGCCTGAGAATCCAAGATGAACAGCTGAGGAGACAATTGGATACCCTAAGCTCCAAAACTATGAAAATCAGACGATTTGGGAGGTCTAGATTGGGAGGTACAACAAATGAACTTACTTTACTTAACACTATAAATGAGCTTACACCAAATGTAATAAAATATATAGCAAATCATGTATATATTTGGAACTACAAAGCTAAATGAACAGACAAATAGAAGTAGCTACACTTACACCAAGTGGCACCTCTTTCAATATTAATTAACCAATCAAACAAGATGCTGTCAAGTTACACTTTTGGATCTGACTGCGTCAAGCTTTGAGCCTGTTTTCTTGTTCTATGGTATCTTCAACAGATAGATAAGCAAAAATATCACATGATTTTTCATCATTCTCAACTGGTTGGTCTAATAAAGATGGAATCACCTAAACAAAACAAAAAAAATGAAAAGGCTTGGGATTCTAGGTTTGGTTCTTTCGGGTTAATCCAATGAGTGCTAAAGGTGTTTTTACATTTTACTTTTGGTCCCCTTGGTCTTTTTTGTGATGGACTTTGACTTACCAAAAGGGTCGAAAAAGTATTAAATCCAGCATACCTACTTCAACAATATAGAGCATTCTTTTATTCTCAAACAACCAGATTATCAGAGCACATTGTTGAAAGCAATTTTCTACATATTGAGTTTGTACTTTAGAAGTAATTATATAGATTCCAGAATCAATGAAATAAATACATAAAAATCCAAACAACTTAAAAGTGAATTGAGTAGTACTTGGCGATGTCATTAAACCAACCAAGTGTTCATGAAACATAACAAAAGACTTGCCTAAGAAGTTGTGATAGGCGTAGCCCTAGGATGATCAATCAAATACCCGAAGATCTACCATAAATCATGCAAAAACTTAAACTATTATGCACCCACAAATCATACCACAGAAACATAGAGAGAGAGAGAGAGAAGGAGCGAGCGAGAGAGTACCCTAGAATCGATGGAGATCGGCGCGATTTTAAATCCAGATATCGACGGCGAACGATCACGGTCATGGAGATCAGTGCGATTTTTGCTCGACAGTGAGGCTAGGGTTTGAATCGACGGCGAGGTTAGGGTTTGAAGGTAGAGAGAGAGAGATAGAGAGAGGGGGTAAATCGTGGGGGTAAGTTAGAATAGTTGAAGATGGTATGTAAAATCCGGGCATCGGTTTTAAAATCCGGTCCCAGATTTAAAATCATGATCCGGATCATTAATATATGAATCCGAATTTAATTTAATATGGGTTAAAAATCAGATCCAGATATTCGGATTTCAAACTAATCTAGGAAAAAATTGGTCCAGTTGAACACCCCTAGGTAAAAGGACCAAAGATTATAATCTCTAGATGTGCCCTGTTGCTTGTAGAGCTCAGTAAATTTTTCTAGTACTTTTAAGACTCCTTTTCTGAGATCATTGTATCATTTGCTGAAGATAATGGGGGTTTTGTTTGTCTTTCATAGAATCTTAGACCTCTGTTATGGTAGTTCTTTGTTTTAATTTTGTGAGAGTTATTAGTTTACTCATTCTCGTGAAAAAAAAAATTAGCTCAATCCAATGATTACTTCTTTGTAGTACTTGATTTGGTTTTAAAAGTAAAATAAATGCTTATTTGGCTATTATGTAAACTCAACTACGATACTTTGTTTTAACTTAACCCAAGAGTTAAACTCAAAACCCAACCATTTGCCTACACTTACTGCTTGTCCTTTGGTAGTATGCTAGGATCTCATTGACATGATTATGTACTTCCTCATTATACTCGATGTTGGTAGCATAGACATGCACATTTATGCTGTACAGGATTGAACCCAGGTGCTTTTTTTGTGATGAATCAAGAAATTCTTTTCATGTATGGCTTAAGAGTCTATCCTTGATCTCCTTTATTTGCTAAGGATGTTTAATATTGTAAGCCAACTTTGGTCAATGTAGGGGTTCTTACAAGAACTATACAACTTTAATTAACGACTAATAGGGAACTGCATGGGTTGCTAGTTGTCTTTGTAAATAGTAACTACAATTAAAGGAATATTATCAAGTTTTTTTCTTAAAAACTAAAGTGAATAGTATACCTTACATTGTAAAACTATAATTTTTTTTGCAATTTACTCCCAAACTATTAAAATGATATTCCACTTTCAATCTACGAAAACAACTACACTCTGCACCTTTGTCTTAGCATCAGCCAGCTTATACAAGTCTGTTGAAAGAAACTTTCTTACTTTTCCAATTTCTTGAACTACTCTAATTTGGCTATTATGTAAACGCCACTACGATACTTTGTTTTAACTTAACCCAAGAGTTGAACTCAAAACCCAACCATTTGCCTACACTTACTGCTTGTCCTTTGGTAGTATGCTAGGATCTCATTGACATGATTATGTACTTCCTCATTATTCTTGATGTTGGTAGCATAGACATGCACATTTATGCTATACAGGATTGAACCCAGGTGCTTCTTTTGTGATGAATCAAGAAATTCTTTTCATGTATGGCTTAAGAGTCTATCCTTGATCTCCTTTACTTGCTAAGGATGTTTAATATTATAAGCCAACTTTGGTCAATGTGGGGGTTCTTACAAGAACTATACAACTTTAATTAACGACTAATATGGAGCTGCATGGGTTGCTAGTTGTCTTTGTAAATAGTAACTACAATTAAAGGAATATTATCAAGTTTTTTTCTTAAAAACTAAAGTGAATAGTATACCTTACATTGTAAAACTATAATTTTTTTTGCTATTTACTCCCAAACTATTAAAATGATATTCCACTTTCAATCTACGAAAGCAACTACACTCTGCACCTTTGCCTCAGCATCAGCCAGCTTATACAAGTCTGTTGAAAGAAACTTTCTTACTTTTTCCAATTTCTTGAACTACTCTTGTTTGTAATCATATTTTTTGTATACTGTGCAATGCACGAGTGGTAGTGGCTTTTGATCTTTACATATATCTCACACAGATATTAAGGCTTATTTGTGTTGGTATTTGATCCTTTTTAATAGCTAAAGATGTTTAATATTCTAAGTCAGATTTGACTAATTTAGTCTTGGTTGTTGAAGCAACAAAAGCAATTAAGGCCCAGTTTAGTTTATTTTTTAATATTATTATTATTTTGAAATTTGAAAAAGTTGAATTGAGATTTGAAACAACTATATTGGAATTTGAAAAAACTGTATTGAAATTTGTGTTTTGGATGGAAATTTAAAAAAATATAATAATGAGTTTGAGATGAGTTGAAACAAACTCGTCTCGTCTACAAACCCAAACCGGTCCTAAAATACTCTCCAATTGTTTGACCGTATTGGGTTATCCAACACAGTGAGAGATAGTTTAGTATTAAATGTTTATTTCCCTCTATACTACCCAAGAATTCTATACCTGTGGCATTAAATGCTATAGGGCCCACTTGATAAATCTATTTCTTTCTAGAGTAAGATCGTCCAATTTGGTCAGGCAATTGGAGATGATCTATATTCCAAATAAGGTTGTATATATTTGTTTCATAAATTTAAAATTACTAATAAGGAAGGTTTATGAGACTGTAGTCTACAATCCTTAAACCAAATTAGTGTATCCTAAATAACTGTAATGCAATTGGACATTGGTCCAACCTCAGATAATATAAATGGTAATTTTTCCTTCAAGGAATAGCAGCAAATGTCTTGCATGATATCTATAAAGCATTCCATGAATAATTAATGTTTTGTTTGATTAGTTTTGGTATCTAGCTACAACACGTATGATAGGTAAGTCAAAACCACCAATTTAGATTCCATGTAGCATATTAGCATTGCAAAACAAAAAGAAAGCTTAAAATCATCTACAAGCACAAGGTTTAATGTTGTTTAGGCCGTTGGTAGGCTCTCTACAATATAGATTGCTATTCTATGGTGTGTTAAACCATGCATAATGATTGCAAAGCAATGAAGAAAAAGAAGCTCAAACACATGGCTTAACACATAGCATATCACCATCACAAAATGTGAAGAGAGCTTAACATTATCTACAAGCACATGGCCTCTGCATGCTATTGCCTTAATTTTCATCCTTAATCAAGTAGTTGTTTGTGTCAAATTTGGCGAAAGTGCTTCAATTGAGGTGTTTATTGTCATTAAATAATTCTAAGGTTACAAAGATAAAGTTGAGATTCAATTTGAATCTCTCACAAATTTCTGACTTTATCTTATCTAAACAGTTACAATTTAATTCAAATACAAGACAACATATTCTATTAGGAGACTACTAAAAAGAAAATCCTAGTTTTCCTTTGATAGTTTGGCACTGGATATGTATTGCTAAATTGTATACTGTGATTTGTTAAATTAGATTATTTGAGCCTACAAAAGTAATTAAGATATTCTCCAATTGTTGACCATGTTGGATGGTCCAATACAGTGAGAGATGGATATAGTATTAAATGTTTATGTGGTGTCCACACTATCCAAGTATTCTATAACAGCAGCATTAAATGCTATAGGACTCACTTGATTTGTTTATCTCTCTCTAGTATTAGACCATCCAATCTGGTCAGGTAATTGAAGAGGATCTATATTCCAAAGAAGATTGTATATATATATGTATATATATACTTTTAAAATTATTGATAAGGAAGGTTTATGAGATTGTAGTTTACAATCCTTAAACCACATTAGTGTAATCTAAATAGTTGTAATGTGATTGGTCCAACCTTAGATAAAACTTCCACCCCAGGTAATGTTAGATCTCATTCATGACCTTTTATATACTCATAATACATTGTCAAAAACTTGTTCATTTTATTGCTTCAAGTTCTGTTTTAGCGCTTTCAACTTTTTTGCCATTATGAAGCTTGGAGAGCCTTGAAAATTGTAAGCATTCCACCATTGTCTTACTTTGTCTACAAAACCATCAGTTTTAAGCAATGTGTGAGCATGTGAAAGGTGTTGAAGAAGATCTCAAATTGCCAGGGGGAGACGTTCTTGCAATTTATAATTATTCTAATTAGCTCTATTTGTAATCTTGATTATTCTTTTTAGATTATAACCCAATATGTGAGTTGGGCTTTACTTGGGCCATTACAAATGGCATTAGAAGTCAACCATGTGGGACTGGGACTCAGTGGAATGTGAACCTTGACTAGAAAGCTAAATATTTGAGTGGGAGGGAGATTGTAACACCTTACTAAGTCCCACATTGGGTGTGCGATATATATCAGAGGGGAAAGTAGACGAGGGCTGTTAAGTGTCAACTGTCAAGTCTCAAATTAATTCCTTACTTAGTAAAGTTTGATTTTTTTAATGATTTTTAAGAGCTCCAAATTCTTTCATATGGTGGCTAACTCTTATAAGAGGAACAACACCATTGATATATTGATAGTAGATGGGGTAGTTTCTTTGGACTAGACGATCATAAAAATCATATTGGACAGTTTTATCAATATTTGTAATCTGAATAGCACAATTGGCGACCTCAAGTTGATGGTTAACTTTTACCGTTCTAGATTAACATAGTGTAGGATGGCTAAAAAGGCCGTTTGTAGAAGAAGTGGATAAAGTAATCAGAGGCATGGCAAATGATAAGGCTCTAGGTTCGGACGGATTTTCAATGAGATTCTTTCAAACTTGTTGGGAGGTGGTGAAGGAAGATCTTATGCAAGTCTTCCATGATTCTCGTTCTACAACTAGTTTTGAGAAGTCTCATTCCTAAAAAGATGGGGTTTATGGACATTAAAGATTATCACCCCATTAGTCTTGTGAAAGGGGTGCATAAGATTCTCTCAAAAGTGCTTACGAATAGATTGAGCTTGGTGATGGAAAAACTCATTTCGAAGCCGCAAAATGCATTTGTAAAAGGTAGACAAATTCTCGATTATATTTTTATTGCAAATGAAGTTTGGGATAGAAGATTGAAATCTAGAGAACTCGAGCTGCTTTGTAAACTAGACATGGAGAAAACTTATGACCACATCAATTGACGGTTCGTACTCTATCTTCTTGCTAGATGTGGCCTTGGGGGAAAATGGTTAAAATGGATAGAGTTTTGTATCTCTTCAGCAAGATTCTTCATCTTGGTGGATAGGTCCCCGATTAATTTCTTTAACTCTTTTCATGGGTTGACAGGAAAATCCTATTTCTTCACTACTTTTTTTATTTATCATGGAGGCTCTAAGATGATTCAGGGGTTGGTGGACGAGGGTTTTCTTCATGGTTTTCCAGTGGGGAATGGCAACCTTAACATCACTCACTCGTTGTTTGCGAATGACACTCTCATTTTTTATAGTGCAAATCGTGGACATATTCAAACCATGAAGATGTTCTTTTTTTGCTTTGAAGTTGTACCAGGTTTGAGAATTAACCTTTCAAAATCTAAATTAGTACCAATGGGGGTAGTCCATGACGTGGAGTCTCTAGCTACACTCTTGGGATGCAAGGTATCTTCACTTCCTCTAAAGTACCTTGGTTTATCTTTGGGTGCATCCTTTAAATCTGAAAAAATCTGGAATAGCGTGGTCGAAAAGGTGGAATGCAAATTGGCTTTCTAGAAAAGGTTATATTTGTCAAAATATGGCAGGTTGACTTTGATCAAAAGTATTCTTTCAAACTTACCAACTTATTTCTTATCTTTATTCACACTCCCTATAAAGGTAGCTAACCGCATTGAGAAGTTGCAAAGGAATTTCCTTTAGAGTGGTCTAGAGGATGAATTCAAGTTTTACCTGATCAATTGGTCAACAGTTTGTACTCCCATCTCTAGGGGAGGTTTGCAGATTCACCACTTGACGAAATTCAACCAAAGTCTTTTAGGTGAATGGTTGTGAAGGTACCAACTTGAAAGGGATGCCCTTTGGAAGTTGGTAATCGACTCAATATTTGGAGAGGCTTGGGGAGGTTGGTGTTCGAATGAGGCATGAGGCATATATGGCGTGGGGTTATAGAAATATATAAGGAGACATTGAAAGATCTTTCGAGGATATGAACATATTGTGGCGGTGATGGCTTGCGTTTTAGATTTGGATATGATGATTGGTGTGGTAACTGTAACCTTTAAGATACATTTCCTGCTACTTTCAAAGTTGCAAGAGACAAGGATGATGCAATCTCCAATCTTTTGACTCTTTCAAATGCACACCTCAATGGAATATTGATTTCATTAGGGTAGCCCAGAATTGGGAGGTGGAGATTATTTAAGAGTTCTTTACAATTTTGTATTTTGCTAGTATTCCAAGGGGCATTGGGGATAAGATGCACTAGAGTCACTCTAAGAAAGAAAACTTCTTTGTTAGATCGTTCTACCAAGTTTTAACGAGTTTCGGATTCACTATGTTCTCATGGAAGAGCATATGGCATACGAAAGCTCCTTCCAAAACAGCCTTTTGCGTTTGGATAGCATAATTGGACAAGATCCTGATTACTGATAACCTAAGGAAACGTCGTGTAATAATGTTGAACTGGTGTTGTATGTATAAGAAATATGGAGAATCAGTAGATCATCTGCTTCTACACTGTGAGGTGGCCAAGATTATGTGAGATGACTTTTTCATGAGAGTCTGTTTGTCATGGATTATGCCTCTCAGATTGGTGGATTTCCTCGCCAGTTGGCAAGGCATTCAAGGTAACTCGCAGATGGCTGCCATTTGACGTATAGTTCCTATTTGTATGTGTTGGTGTATCTAGAGGGAAATAAATGTAAGAAACTTTAAAGATTGTGAGAAAACAATGGAAGAACTTAAACTTTTCTTCTTTAAATCTTTACTTTTATAGGCATGATCCATTGTTTGTGACGGTCTAAGTGTTCATGACCTTTTTCTTTCGATTGTAAACACTACCTAGGTGTTTCTCATATATACTACCTGTGTACCTGGGCTTCACCCTTTTTCCATTAATAAAATTTCTATGATTACCTATATGAAAAATGTACTTTTGGCTTGGAATAGGCTTTAGTACCATTTGTAGTGAGCCAAGAAAAATTGAAGTCATCTTTGTGCATAGACTCCAAATGATTAGTCAATGTCCATACTTTGTCCATACTTTTTGTTTGGAATAGACTTTGATACCATTTGGGCTTTTTTGAATAAAGAAATGTTCAACGTCCATACTTTCTATAATGTCTGCATTCCTTCAAATAACAATTCATTTCCTTGGAAATAAAAAGGCAAACTGAGCTACCTCTAATAATTGCATTTACTGCTTGGACAACCTCTTCAAGATAGATTCTCACCATGGGTAATATGAGAAAAAGACACATCATTGTGATTAAATGGTGTTGCATGTGCAAAATGGGTGGAGAGTCTTTAGATCACCTTTTACTACATTACAAGGTGGCTAGTGCTTTATGGAAAGTTTTTTTTTCAGCTGAGTTGGTTTTGCGTAGATCATGCCCCGAATAGAGGAACCTTTTCACCTAGAGTAAGGATTAGGTGGTAGGCCACAAATACCAGCAGTGTAAAAAAATGCTTTGTACATATCTCATATGGTGATTTAGAGGAAATGAACTGATAGAAAGTTTAAGTGCTGCGAACGGATGATGTAAGATCTTGGATTTTTTCTTTTTTTCAACACTATCCTCTTTTGGATAGCTTCTGTAGACTTTAATGGTTTTTTTTCTTCGTTGTATCTTTTTCTATTTCTAGCTAGAAGTTTCTTGTATACATCTTGTTCTCTTGGATTGCTTTTTTCTGAAATTGTTATTACTTATCAAAAAAAAATTATGGCTTAGGTTTTTCGTGAAGTGTATACTCGAGGCCTCAAGTATTCATAAAAGCTTTCAGTCAATTAGTGTGCTAAATTATTATTTAGTTGAGGATTTATTTATTTTACTAGATTTTTTCTATTTTTATGTCTTTACTCAATAAACTTCAAAACCACATGGTCATTATTTTATGATGGCAAGAATTCAGTTGTATTTATCGTTACAAAAACATAAATCATTGTTATTTTTGTAAGGTGATGTGCCAATAGGACAGTAGACTCTATATTGTTATTTAAACCTTGGAAAGTCTGTTAGTTTGATAAGAGGTGCATAATTATTTGATACACACACATACATGTAAGAAGGGGTTTTTGGATTCACATATTACACCCACCATTAAGTTAAATGATTGAACTACTAATATCCCTTGCCATTCTCCCCCATTAAATGGATTTTTCTTTAAACAATTAAAATGAACCAAGTGTGTAGTCAAAAGGTTTCAAATTATTAAGCAATCAACTAGTTTTTATGGTGATACACAATGGGCATTGAGAACAAAAATCATGAGGGTCCACACTAAGAAGAAATCAACTTCCTAAGCTCCTCTGTATTGGATGTCAAAAATTGGGGAGAGATTGTTACATGACTTTATACTGTATACAAGTGTGAAATGTTGCATGGTGCTTTTTATGAGCATTTATGTCTATCCTTGTATAGATTTGCAGATCAGGTTCCTTTATAGTTGTTTCTACATGCAGGTTTATTATGCCAAGTTGCCAACTTTCTTCCATTTGTGCTTTATGTGTTTCTCCTCTCAATTGATTCTTATTAGATGTGTAGATTACATTAATGGATAAAACTATGACCTCTCCTTCCCTCAAATGGCTATAAAAAGGGGGGCAAGAACTAGAGCGTTCTTCATCACAGCTAGATTGTTCTTGCACTTGCTAGTTTCCTTCTTGTAGTCTTGATAGTAACCTTATTGAGTTTTCAGTTTCAACTTAAGCAACAAATTGCCTTTTGGCCTTCAACAAAGAAAAGTCTGAGATTTCATGCTACTATTATAAAAAAGGGTTCAATAATTACCAAGATCTTGAGACCGATTTTAGGGCTGATCAAAGGGAGATTCATGCAATGAAGAGCTCGATTTATCTAGCTCATTTCAGCAATTTCATGGACATCGTTAGCACTATCCCTAATTCTATCTTTATAGTTAAGCCTGGAAGTTCCTTTCACCATTCTAGAAATAAGCCAAGTAAACTTTTCCTTAGGACAACCTCTCATTTGGAATTCTCTAAGTTCTGCTTCAACGAACTCAGCAAGGTGCATGCAAATAAGTGCTCTAAGAATGATATTCGAAATGATTCATCTATGTTCGTCATGTCTCCATATCTTTCATTCGACACTAGCCATGCTGAAACTCATCAGCTGTTTTTATGCCTTATACTCTATCTTAATTTAAAGATGCCTTGATGAACTTTCAGCATCATAGCTTTAGTAATTTTTCAGATCCTATCTGTGCTACAAGTTTTTCTAATTCAGGGCTTGGTTTAAGTCTATTGCATGGCTTGAAATAGTATATTATTGTTGGTTCCTTTCCTCCTAGCCATGGTCCATGCTTAGGTCAAATTAGAGTTAGTAAGTATGATAAGAATAGTGTGAATTTTGATATGATAAATTCATGAAAATGGTTTTAGATCAACTTTAGCCTGCTTGAAGAAACGGAAGAGCCTCAAAAGAACGAGCCACTTCTTCCCTTTAGTGAGAAAGAAGAGATAGAAATGTTGGATATTCTTAAGGATGTGCAAGACTCCTTTTTTGAGATGGGGATTTCTTTTGATGACAAAGAGTGAGGTGGAGCAAATCTGAATCTCTCTCTCTCTCTGCAACCTTGTACATTTTTTTTCTAAATGTTTTAAAAAAATATAGATGGATGGGTTTGTTGTATTGAATATATTATCGTTCGATTAGTGGAATCTCTCTCTCTCCCTCCCCAATGCACAAATGTGCATGCATACACTGTCCTTTTTAGATCCGGCTCATCATCTCTTGCAACATACCTTATGATTTAAAAAAGTAAGGAATTCCTTTGCTAGATGCAGAATTTATATGAATGGTGGAGTGGAAAGATCCTCCCTAACTCTCCAATCTCTCTCTTTTTTTTTTTCAGTCAAAATATAATTAGAGCGTAAAGGGGTGAACTATAAAGTATACAAGAGATAGAACCAGCAAAAGGTGAAATAACGTTCTGCCTCTTCAAGCATGTTATTGTACTAGAGAATGTTCTTCCATAATGAAGTGAATGAATGGTTTCTAACACACCAATCAAATGTATAGGCCTTGTTGGGTATGCTATTGGTAATAGTGTCCAATTTTAGTAGGGATGATGATTTTGGTATATTATTAGTAGGGAGTTTATAAAAGAGAGAATTCCATACTTTCCTTGTATATAGTTCTTGATTTTAAATAGTATATGCCTATTATAAGCTTTTTTGGGCCCTTAATCCTTTTGTTTCCCACTTTTCGGTGGGAATTGGTTATATTATTTCATTAAATGACTTATGTATTTTTAGTTGTCTTTTTTGTTTCTTTGGTTGTTGGTTACAAGTAAGGAATAGTCATTATGAGCGACCCACCCTGGTTTCCTTTACTGTCATTCCATTTTAATATTGGGATATTCCATTTTGTGTTATGTTATATGGTGGTTGATATAAATCCAACTGCTTGGGCAGAGTTATGGAGAATGATAATCAGCAAGTAAGTGCACTAAAATAGATAAATGCACATTGTTAAATATATCAATTTTTGAGATAACAGGTCTATTTTGGTTATAAATCCTTTTGGTTGTATGTTTGATTTGTAGGCATTAGAGTTTTTGGTCAAGCTGGATTCTTACATGTTTTGGGTACATATGCAGTAATTCAAACAGTTTGCCTTTATATATTTTTGCCCGTAGAGACCTATATCATTTATCATCCTATGTTTCAAGAATACCAACATTTGAGTATGCCGATTTGAGTTTGCCTTCACAGTTTTGAGACATGTGAATACCAACATTTAAGTTAATTATTAGAGAGGTGACCTCCTCACTTTAACACACAGTTTTGTTTGCTGAGTGAAATATTAGCCGTTGGATCTATACAAAGAGGTATAAGCCGTTGGATCTAATGCCTTCATTTGTAGCCATTGGATGTGGATAGTTGAATCTCAACCATTTATTCAAAAAGCACCAACCCTTTATTGTGACCATTGGATCTATATCATGCAATATTGGCCGTTGAAAGAACTTAGAAAAAAAAACCCTACCTCAATTCTCACTTTCCCAAATCACAGCCTAGCTGTCGTCCTTCATTTCTTCTCTTCCCTAAGTTCCCTCTAGGGCTTGTTCCTTTCAAGTTTCATCGAATCATCATGATTCTGTGAACTGTCTCGACTCTCACTTTCCATTTCACTATTTGGTGTGTAATGTTTATTGTGATTCTTGTGACTATGTGAATCCGTGGGGGCAACTCGCATTCGCAGAACCGTAGCATTCCTGTGACTTGCTGAAGACTCGAAACCAAGAGGGATGGAGGGTTTGGCCGGACTTGACTCATTTGAGGGAAACCGTCACTGCCATATTCATGTTAGAGATGGTAGTCAAGTCTCGACGAATGGGTCATTAAATGCTAGCATTTATGACTCTTAACTAACTCTTTTCCTGTTTTCGGGGTTCATGCTGCTTTGGTTCGACAATCAGTTACATGTTTGTTATTTTGTGTTCAATTTAACCATTTCGTTGGGAATAGATGTTGCAGCTTGCCTTGGGGGTTTAGACTTTGAACTTTTGTGTTGAAAAAGTTATATAATATATTTGATTATTTCTTTATTTGGTTCTCTCACTATTTCTAAAATATTTATATGTTGTGTTGTATATCTATTATGCGACTATGCGAGCCATCAACCAAGTTTGTGTTTTTAATTTTGTAAACCCTAGGTCCCTAGTTATTCAAAATGCTATGACCTTGTGGCTGTCTCTATCTATGACTATGACTCTAATCACAGGATCTTGCTCTTAGTTTTACTTTTATCTTACTTGTTACTTTGTTTGTTGTTATTTGTTAACATTTGCACTTTCCACATTAGTACATTACACTTGCTAACTTGCTGAACTGAAGCAAACTACTATATTGTTTGGTATCTACAAGACTGTATCAACCTACATTCATCTTTGCTTATGAGTTACACTTCTGATTTTTGTGCTCATCACTCAAGATTGAAGCAAAACTTGCACAAAGATAACTCAGTAAGTTACCTTATTTTGTGATGCTTGGGTGCTTGCTTTATGACTTTTGAAGGTTAAATGCACATGCTTTATTATTTTTGCTTACATTGTTTATATGTTTATAAAATGTAAGTTTTTTTAGAACTATTTTATCCAATATGATATGGTTGTGTTTATCCAATCTGGTATGTATGTGTTTATAATTGTTGTGCTGCTGTGTTTGGCAAAAAGTTTCCATCGAGCTTTCCTACAAATCTGAAATTTATGCTTGAAGTTGAATCAACATTCAAACCCCTCTCTGAGTTTCTTTTTTATTTGTGTTCTTTGTTTAATTTCTTACCACCTGCCTGGCTACTTTCATGTATTTAATATTTATGTTGTTTAATATTTCTTGTTTTTTTTTGTTTTTCAACCTATGGCTGGCTATTTATATTAGTTGTCTGGCCTATTTTATTTAAATGTGCTTTTAAGTAAAATTTTTTAACAAGTTGTTTATCTTTCAACTTGCATTTGTCTTGAACTATTGTTTAAATATCCTTGCATAAATCACTTAAACAACCTTGGCCTAAAATAATATTTAGGGTTTATAAATCTATGTAGTTGCCTCATTTTGATTTGTAAATATGTTTGTTTTAAAATTACTTAAACCATTCTTGTCCTGAAATAACAAGCCTATTCTTGCATCCGTTTAGACTATTGTTTATGGTTTCTATGTGGCGGTCTCATTCTGATTTGTAAATATGTTTGTCCTGAAATTACTTAAACCATGTTGCTGCCATAATATCCCATGTTCTTGCGTTCTGTTTGTGAGTTTATGTTTTTGATGTTCCTTGCTTTTAGAGGCATATTGAGCCACTAATGCAAGAGCAAGAGTGTGCTGAAAATGTTAGTCATTTTGTTTGAATATAACTAATCAATTCAACCTTGCATTTCAGAGGCATATTGAGCCACCAAGGCTTTGCTTTTCAGAGGCACATTGAACCACCAAGGCAAAATTGTATAACTGTTGATTTCCTGAGTCCTAACTAATCTTTTTATATAATTTTTACAGAATGCTCAACCTTAGCACATGAACGATTGTGTTGATGTGATTTTCCTAGAAGTGGTTCCTGAGGAGTATGAGAATGAAAACTCCATTAGGATTTGCCATATAGAACCTATCTCTGATGATGATGGTGGAGACATTACGACTACCCTGGGTGCTAATACTGTTTCTACTAAGAGACCGACAGATATCCAAACGGTAGTTCAAGACAGAAAGAAGAGAAAAAAGCCTTCTGATGTTTGGAGTGATTTCCTTGAGATTGAACAAGATGGGAATAAATAACCTCAATGTAAGTGGTGTAAACAAATGTTTAAGCCATCTCGATCTACTTCGACGACCACACCACATAGGCACTTACAAACTTGTTTGCCATTCATGGGGTTTAAGAAAACACAGAAGGTGTTAGCGGTTGAGTCCAATGAGGTGGATGGTGGTTTCACGGTCTCTAACTTCCCATATGATCGGACTAGGGTCCAAGAGCTTGACTTTCGTATGATACTTTATCATGAATATCCATTTTCTATAATGGAGCATATGATTTTCAATAAGTTCATGAATGTGAACACTCCATATTGGGAGAAGATGTCCCGTGCGGGGCCGTGCTAGTGCGAAGAAGAAATGCATTAGAATGTATGACACTGAAATGACAAAATTAATGGCTTTGCTTAAACTTGTTAACAAAGTTCATATCACAACTGACAAGTGGACGTCTTATAAAAAACTTTCATATATGGTTATCACATGTCATTTTATAGATACTGATTGGCACCTTCAACGACATGTTTTGAACTTTTGTAATGTGCCTCCACCACATATTGGCCTTCTAATTGCTGATGCATTAGGAAAGTATTTCCAATCTTAGGGAATTGAGAATAAGATAAGTTCAATTATTATTAACAATACAACTGCTAATGATGTTGGCATTAGGATCTTAAAAAATGACTTCAGCTTGAAGAAAACGTTGTTGGTTGGAGGAAAATTATTTCATGTACTTGTGCGTGATGGACTTGGGAAGATAAAGACGGTCGTTGATTGCGTGAGAGAATGTATCAAATATATGGCACCGCAAAAGGTAGACTGAAACAATTTAATAAACTTTCTAAATAGCTAGGATTGCCCTCTAAAAAATTGATCTTAGATGTGCCTACAAGATGGAACAACACTTTTTTAATGTTGGATGCTGCACTTCAATTTAAAGAGGTATTTTCCTAGATACGGTGATCAAGATAGCATTTTTAAATGGGTTTCGACGGTTGATGAGTGGGGGTAGGTTGATAATATTTGTCAGTTTTTGAATGTTTTTAATGATGTAACCAAAATTATTTCTGGAAGTGATTACCCAACAGCAAACTTGTCCTTTTTGAAGTGTGGAGAATGAAGGACATCCTGAATAAGAAGAGTAAAAATTCAAATGAGTACATGAAAGCTATGGTAAAGAAAATGGAACTCAATTTTGAGAAATACTGGGGGAAGTGTAATCTTTTGATGGCAATCGCTGTAGTATTGGATCTTAGATTCAAGATGGTCTTGATCCAATTTTGTTTACCCTTAATCTATTTTGAGTCAGACGCTACTAAGAACACTAAACATGTCACTAAAGTTTTGCGTCAGTTATATGATGAGTATGTTAAGGACTTCAACTCTACAAACAGAGCAGGAAAATGCTCATTTTCAGATATCTAGTTCTTCCTCACATGTTAAAAGAAACATGGAGAGTAGCCAGTCATTGTTCTAATCCTTTATAAGAAGTGTCGATATTGTGCAACCTACGAAATCAAAATTGAATAACTATTTAGAGGAGAATATCTACATATGTGAAGAGGGTTCAGATGTAAGTTTTGGTACCTTGGAATGGTGGAAAGCAAATAGTTTGAAGTTTCGAACCTTGTCAAGATTGGTCCGAGATATATTGGCTTCATCCATCAGCACAGTTATCTCAGAATCGACATTCAGTGCATGAGGCAGAGTGATTGATCCTCATTGAGCTTTGTTATCAATTGAAACAGTCCAGATGCTTTTATGTGGGGCTGATTGGGTTAAAGCAATACATGGTCTTAAAAGATCCTTGATTACTTTTATAAGTTTTACATTTATTTTAATTTAAAGCTATATAACTTAGTAATCTGATGATATTTAGACTGTTTATATAGCTAGCATCCATTGTTTTCTTGTCAATAGAAAGATGATCCATTAGAAACCCAGATTCTCTTGCTATAGCTACTTGATCTATTTTGGTACCTTTAAATATTTTGCTGGTTATTTGATTATCTTTTAATCTAAATAGTTTGCCAGTTAGAAGATTTAACTTGTATGCCATAATTTAAATTTGCATTATTTAAACTTCTAATGTTATTTAATTCGTATTGCCAGTTATTTTTAATTTGGACCCATTAGTTTGTTTAATATTTGGTAGTTTCTTTGTTCTATCCAACTAAATTATTGGATCTGATTTGAATAATGACAGACTGACTTCAGCTTTCAGGTAACTCCTCACCCCTCACCATCTTTCCTTACATATTTTTTTAATGAAAAATTAAATTTTACATTGGAAACATCCATTAACTAAATTACTAAGTTGTAAGTTCTTGAATAATGATGTAAGAGATTAAAAATAAGTTTAATTTTTTTAGTGTAGTATGCAAGCAACAGGTTACTAAATTCCATTTTGGTTAAACTCTGGAACACTATATTGCCTAAGGACTCCTATAAATATATAATAGTTTCTGTGATAACTAGTTTTATTCCATTTTTATTTGGCATCTGTTTTTATTTAGATGTCCATTTTAGGTTACCAACTTATTATATTGTATGTTGAATTGTTGATGTTGAAGTAATATGAAATTCTAGGCAAGCTGGTAACAACAAGTTAACAGCTGGGAAGGTTGGTAGTAGACTAGCATGTCATCTTTGAAGTGAAGATAATTTGTTATTTGTTGTATTTAATTATTTGTTATAAATTTGTAATAGTTTTTGTGGTAACTAGTTTCTTTCCATTTCTGTTTGGGATTTGTTTTTGTTTAGATGCCCATTTCAGGTTATTATATATTGTATGTTGAATTATTGATGTTGACGTTCTATTAGAAATGTTAAATTCTGGATAGACTGGTAGCAAAAGTTAGCAACTAGACAGGATGGTAGCAGACTAGCAGGCCAACTGGGCAGCAATTTAATTTGTTATTTGTTGTATTTAATTATTTGTTGTAAATTTGTAATTCGTTAATTTATTATTTGTAAGTTGTAATAATTTAATTTGTTAAGTTTTAATTTATTGTATTTTGTATATTATCTAATTAGGTCCAATATTGAGATCTGATTATTTAGTATATAGTAGGTTAAACTTTTAGTAATAGTGTTACAGGTATTTTTGGATTTGGACCTATAATGTATTAAATGGGCCCTATTATATTTGTATAATTGTATGTTATAGAATTAGAATTAAACAACCCTAAATATGTTTGGATTTGAGAATGGATGGCCCAAATTATAAAAATTGGATTTGCATTTAATGGGCCGAGCTTGAGTTGAGGTTGGGCTCCACTCGAAATTGGGCTCGAGCTCGAGTTGAGTTCGGCCCTCTAACATGCCTAAACGAGTTGAGCTCGGACACTACTATAGGCCTATTAATTAAACAAGTCGAGCTCAAGCTCGAATCGAGTAGTAAACGGGCCGAGTTCGCACAACTTCAACTTGCTCAAACTTGGCTCGTTTATAGCCCTACTCAGAATCCATGGCAAACAAAGTGCTACAAGTCAATGTTCCACATTTGAGTTTTCTTTTAATAGCAAGTAGCAACTTTGTTATTGCTGAAACCTCCCCAAGTTTTTTTTTTATTTGTTGGAAGCCTATTTTTATGGTAAGAATTTGATCAAACTTTTTCTGGCTGTGTTATTGCTTTGAGTATTTTTCAAGAGTTGCCTACCAATTTGGAGGTTCTTGTTGATAAACTTTTGGCTTTTAAAGACGTGGAGTAAACTTGCTTTTTAGAATCTATTGCATTGCTTCAGTTTAAAGACACTGTAGAAAGATTCATAAAGATATGAGTTGAAGAAGAGCCTAGATATAAGTAGCTGAAAAGATATGAGTTCCTTACAAAATCCCTAAATTATCATTACCAATGAAATTGCTTATATATTCATAAAAGTTTGCATTACTTTTGATGTTCCTATCAAATTACTCTAGATGTAACATCTGGCTCTAGCGCCACGCTTCTTACTAAAATGTTTTATTTATTTATTTAAGCAAAAACTTCATTTGAATATTCAAAAAATTATTTTATATTTTACCGCTGGCACAAAATTGTTATTTTAGAAAATTTTGTTTTTTTCTCATTTGATTTGATGATTATATTAAAATACTTTTGAAGAGGTGAGAAATTTTTTAGACAAATTGGTTTATTTTTTAATTTTTTTGAGTCAAGGTCCAACTTAGAGGAAAAGCCCATTCTTTTTATATTTTATCAGTCATGAGCCCAAACTTTGGTAATGGGCCGTAAGGCCCAAGTCGTGAGAACACCCCACGTTATGCTTGGCCCGAAGTCAGTTTTCTCTCCATGCTCAGTTATACACCAACTTATTGCCCATGCACTGCATCCACGTTAGTCCACTCCTTATCATGCACGTCCTTGTTTTCCCTCATCCTAAGGTTTTCTTTTTCTTTCATCGTCTAACACCTATATATTGTTACCATTATCCCTCCTGCATTACAAGAAACCCAAGCCACGTATCTACATTTAAGCTTTTAATTTCTTTCCCTTGTACATTACACCCTTCAAGCAACTCCTCCACGTTGCTGCACCAGATCCACTGTGGAAGGACCTCGGCCAACCACCATAAGAAACCACCCCCTCCCCGAAGCCACTAAGCAGCCCGCTCCCTTCATGAATGCTGACAACAGCCTAGCTTTGCCACCATGTGAAGCTTCCCAACCCCATCTACTTTTATACATACTCGGTTTCCATAACCCAAAAGCATGTTGGGAATCTGGACCACCCAAATTCCCCACTAGGATCTACTTTTGACATAATACCAAGAAAAATGGAGAAATAAACACAACACAATAATTTACGTGAAAAACTCCCAAAATAAGAGAAAAACCACTAGACCCAGAGAAGAAAATACACTATGTGAAAAATTGTTACAATCACAGAATTTTTCTCCTCACCCCAACGACACTCACAAAAACTTCTCCTACTAGTAAAACTTTAACTTTTACCTCTCTTCCTTTTACATACAAAAAATGACAACAGATGAATTTTACTAAAGTCAAAAGTTACTAAATAAGTTTTTGACTGGTGTAATTAACCAAGGAGCCCAAGCCTCATTTTATAAGCCTTGGGGCTGCCTACTTTCCCACTCCTTTCCCATGTGGGATTCAAGGAGCAAAACAAACCCAACAAAGTAGAGCAGAGCACCACCTCCAGCCGTGCACCACCACCACCACTTCACCATAAAACTACGTTGATGGAGACCATATCTCTAGCTCACCGGAAAGGACCACCTCCGGAAGCCTCCATGGGCAGCCTATCACCCTTGACAAACCACCAAACATGCTTTGTTTTACCTCACCATAACAAAGCAACAGTTTTACCTCCCACCTCTCAACACCATTGGTGCTGCCATCGATGGCACAGTGAAACCAGTAATGTCGGCAGTCTTCACGTTGCCACCACCTGCTCATATGGTGCCGCCGAGCACCTTATATCCCTAGTTTAGTTTTTCATCCATTTGGTAAGCTTCAGCTGTGTCACCCCTTACGTTTTCATAGTTTCAAATTAAGAAGTGATTTTTGACGTTTTTCCGTAAGCTGTAGAGTTTTCATGAAGCATGTATTTTCTTATTGAATTTACACTTTGACCCTCTTACTTTTAAAACAAAACTTAAGAGCTTTTAGTGATATTTTTTTGGGTTGTTTTAATTCGGGCCATGGGCTTGGTTCTATTTGGGGTTCTTTTTATTTCTCGAGTGTTATGTTATGTTTTTGGGCCTTAAAATATTGTTTGAGGTGGTGATCTTGGTCTCTAAATTATTTTGGGGTTCAGTTAGGTTCTAAATTATTTTGGATGCTTATTTTAAAATTATTTTGGATCGAATCATGGGTTTTTGAGATCTTGGTCTTTCATTTCAAATTCATTTTTTAAATATATAGCGGTTTTTGAGATCTCTTCAGGAGTTCTCACAATATTTAAATCATCAACATAAACCGCAATAATGACAAATCCGGATTCTGATTTCTTAATAAAAACACATGGGCATATAAGATTATTCTCAAATCCTTCTTTCAATAGATATTCGCTTAAGCGATTATACCACATGCGTCCAGATTGCCTCAACCCATATAAAGATCTTTGTAGTCTGATTGAGTACATATTTCTAGATGTACTTATAGATGCTTCAGGCATCTTATATCCTTCAGGGATTTTCATATATATGTCATGGTCTAAGGATCCATATAAATATGCAGTGACCACATCTATCAACCGCATTTCTAATCCTTTTGTAACAACCAGACTAATCAAAAATCTAAATGTGATTGCATCCATAACGGGAGAGTATGTTTTTTCATAATCAATCCCGGGTTTATGCAGGAAATCTTGTGCGACAAGCCGTACTTTGTATCGCACAATTTCATTTTTCTCATTACGTTTACGTACAAATACCCACTTATATCCAACAGGCATCACACCCTTTGGTGTTTGGACAACAGGTCCAAATACTTCTCGTTTTGCTAACGAATTTAATTCAGCTTCAATAGCTGTTTTCCATTTTGGCCAATCATTTCTACATCGTCATTCTTCGACGCTTTTTGACTCACTTTCTTCATTACTTCTGGTAATATCAAGGGCCATTTTATATGAAAATATGTTGTCGACAACAGTTTTATTTCTATCCAGAATTTCTCCAGTTTTCATGAAATGTATTGAGATCTCATTATTTTCAGGTACCTGTTCCTCTTCGAGGGAAAACATTTCATGACGCACCTCTTCAGGAGATCCCTTTTTAGGAGATTTATACTCTTCAAGAGTTTCCTCTTCAAGAGGTTCTGGAATAGAAGATTTAAACTTTTTAGGAGCACCAATTATATTTGTGGCCTGTATTGTGGGTACGTGTTCTTCAGGAACACCAAATTCATTTTGTATTCTTTTCCTTCTGGGAATTTTGTCTTTTGCACCAATAGGTCTTCCACGCTTCAGGCGTGTTTTAGATTCACCTATTGCTGCTTTGACAATTTGTCCTTCAGGGACTTCAATCCTTGTTGGAGTATTAACAGCAGGAATATAAGATTTTACTACACCTTTAGTGTCAGTAAATACATCCGGTAACTGATTTGCAACATTTTGCAAATGAATAATCCTTTGAACTTCCCGTTTACATTCATTTGTAGGAGGATCAAAATGAGACAGGGTCTTATTATCCCAAGTAATATCTTGTCGTGCTTCAGGCACCGACTTTTCTTTACCCATTAATGGAAAATTTGATTCGTCAAAATGACAATCTTCAAAACGTGCTTTAAACATATCCCCTGTAAGGGGTTCAAGGTATCTAATAATGGATGGAGAATCAAAACCAACATATATCCCAAGTCTACGTTGAGGGCCCATTTTTGTACGTTGTGGAGGTGCAATTGGAACATATACAGCACATCCAAAAGTACGAAGATGAGAAATATTTGGTTATTGACCAAATGCAAGCTGTAATAGAGAATATTTATGATATGCAGATGGTCTAATGTGAATTAGAGATGTTGCATGAAGTATAGCATGTCCCCAAACAGAAATAGGTAGTCTTGATTTCATAAGTAAAGGTCTAGCGATTAGTTGAAGCCATTTGATCAAAGACTCAGCTAAACCGTTTTGTGTGTGTGTATGGGCAACAGGATGTTCAACATCTATTCCTATTGACATGCAATAATCATAAAAAACTTGAGATGAAAATTCACCTGCATTATCCAATCGAATGGTCTTAATCAAATACTCAGGAAATTATGCTCGTAGTTTAATTATCTGAGCAAGAAGTCTAGCAAATGCAACATTTCTAGTGGAAAGAAGACAAACATCGACTAGATGCATCAATTAGAACCACAAAATATCTAAATGGTCCACTTGATGGATGAATAGGCCTACATATATCTCCGTGAATCCTTTGTAAAAAGGATGGAGATTCAACAATGACTTTTGAGGGAGATGGTCTGATAATTAACTTACCTTGACAACATGCAGAGCACGGAGATTCGTTGGGTAGAAATATCTTTTGATTCTTTAAGGGATGCCCATGCGAATTTTCAATAATTCGTCTCATCATTATAGAATCCGGATGTCCAAGGCGATCATGCCAAGTCATAAATACTTTAGGGTCAATGCACTTCTGGTGCATTACCACATATGATTCAATTGTTTTCATTTTTATATAATACAATCCAGAACATAGAGCAGACAGTTTTTCTAATACGAGCTTCTGGCCCGATATAGTTTTAGTAATAAGAAGATGCTCTTTACTGCCTTCATTGGTCGTTTCAATATGGTAATCATTACGACGTATATCTTTGAAACTCAATAAATTTCTTTTGGATTGTGAAGAGAATAGAGTATCATCAATACAAAATTTGGTGCCATTAGGCAACACAATATAAGCTCTTCCGGAGCCCTCAATTAAATCCGATGAACCTGATATGGTATGGACATAGGCTTTACTTAGTGTTAGATTTTGAAAATATTTCTTTTATTTGAGAATTGTGTGAGTTGTAGCACTGTCAGCCAGACATATATCTTTATCATTCAACTCAGAGATAAAAAACTCATCAATGTGATCCATGATTCTACAAAATATACAAAACTTTTGTTACTGATAGAAAAAAAATACATTAATTGAGTGGAACACTTCCATCTCTAATTAAGTGTTCAGTACTACTTTCAGGATGATTAAAGAAATCAGATACATCAAGATGAGTAACGTTTACATCTACTGAATCTAATAAATCATCTGATGGTTCTACTAAATTTGTTTCATGCACTTTATTCTTTCCTTTAATAGAAGCTTGATATAAATTAGCTAAGTGCCTGGCCGTACGACAGGTACGTGACCAATGTCCAGTCATTCCACATCTATAGCACACCTCTTCACTTTTCTTTGAAGAACTATTTTGAGGATTTTTACCCCTTTCTGAATTGTATCACTTCTGGTGATATGGTATATTATAATCCCTTTTAATGTTGTCATTCTTGGGACCAACATTTCTATAATTTCTCCTACCACGTCCACGCCTCCGATTTCTTCTAAAGGATGCACCATTCATTTATGAAATGATGCAAACCTATTACCATTCACTTCAGGGAATGATATTGAGCCAGTAGGGCGTGACTGGTGGCTTTCTAATAAGAGCTCATTATTCTACTCAGCTACTAGAAGACATGATATAAGTTCAGAATATTTCTTGAACTTTCTCTCTCGATACTGCTGCTGCAGGAGCACATTCGAGACATGAAATGTAGTAAAAGTCTTCTCTAGCATATCTTCATCGGTGATTTTCTCATCGCATAATTTTAATACTGAGCTTATTTTAAAAAGTGCCGAATTATACTCACTAACACTTTTATAATCTTGCAACCTCAGGTGCATCTATTGAGAACGAGCTCTTGGGAGGATGACAGTCTTCTGGTGTTCATACATCTCCCTTAAATTGTTCTACAAAATATAGGGATCTTTTACTGTGAGATATTCAGTTTTCAATTCTTCATGAAGATGGTGGCGAAGGAAAATCATTACTTTAGCACGTTCCTGCAGGGATGCTTGATTTCCTTCTTTAATAGTTTCTCCCAGGTTCATTGCATCAAGATGTTTTCAGTATCAAGTATCCAGAATAAATAATTTTTCCCAGATATATCAAGAGCAACAAATTCTAATTTTGTAAGATTTGCCATTTTCTACACATATAAATAATGAAATAAATATGTGTATCTCATATTTATAAATTCACACAGATAATCATCAATAAAATATATTAAAGACTTCAAATAATATATTGAAAAACTTACAGAGGAATAAGGCCACTAGCTTTAGAATTGGTAGAACCGTCATGCTGATAACGTGTTATGAAACTTAAAGAAAAAAATTATTATTGCAAAAGAGAAATAAGAAATTCTCTCTGAAACTCTTAAGAACTGAAACTTTCTTTCTCTCTCTATATTTTCTTATGAATTTCATTACAACTGAAGCCCCTATTTATAGGCTTTGAAATTACTATACAAGTTACTATACAAGTCACTATGCAAGTCACTATGCAGAATTTAAAATAATAGTGGTGGGGTCATTCACATAATTTAGTGGTGGGACAGGGGGCGGCTGATAATTTCGTTCGTTCATTACAGAATTGTGTATTTTTAACCTCCCTCATAAAATTATCCTAAGAAGTTTAGATGATAGCATTCTCCTTAATGGATAGATAAACCAATCTCCAAGTTATATTCTTGGTCTTTATTTTCTCATTTTGATCCACAATACATAACACTCTAATAGGTTACACAAACTAAAACATTTGTATCTCAAAAAATGGGCTTAGTCATACGAGTAAGGTATTAGAAAGTGACATGGCCCCAAACACCTTCGTTTACTATTACTTTCCTAGTCCTCCCTCTCAAAATGCACAAAACAATACTGCATGCCAATTCTCAATCCCAAAGTTTTATTTTATTTTATTTTATTTTAAATTTTATAATATAAAGGCACACTGCTTGATGTCTCACGATCTAAGTGGATTTTCATTTATGTAGTTTTTTTTTTAAGGATTAATTTATGTAGCTGATCCTTATGAAACTGCTTAAAGTTTACACATCATTAATTCAATCAAGGATGATAAAAGTCAGGATAAAAAGTAACATATTTTTAATAAAAATAGCATATTACATACACGTGTATTGGTTAAGCCAAACATATCTAAATGGAGGAAGGGTTTGGTGTGTTGGGGGTAGGTGTTGACTGATATTGTGGATTTGGTTTGTTATTATTTGCCTACTTGTCTTTATTTATCATGTATCAAGAAATGATGTAACATTATCATCATGGCTCAACCATCCCCTAATGCCCCCCAAAATCTTTCCAAGTATTCATAGAGGGAGCTCAAACTCAAGGGGCAAATTTGATCGCCAACGGCCTGGCCTGATGGTACGAGACCCACATCTCCAAAATATTGGAGATTCATTAAAAAAAAAAAAACCTTTAAAATTCGATATGACCTATTAATATTCAGGCACCATGTAGATTAGTCAATTAATCTCAAGTTCTATCTATAAGTATGTCAAGTATAGATTAAATATGTGATATGCAGATATTCATTAATATCCTATGCTGAGAAGACGAAAAAACTCCACGTGTCCAAGATACTAATGGGGATAAACTTCTTGGAATCAGTATTAGAAAAATGAATATGAATGAACAAACAAAATGGTCATCATTGTTATAAAACTAAAGAAAAAACTACTATTGCAAAAGAGAAATAAGAAATTCTCTCTGAAATTCTTAAGAACTGAAACTTTCTTTCTCTCTCTATATTTTCTTATGAATTTCATTACAACTGAAATCCTTATTTATAGGCTTTGAAATTACTATGCAAGTTACTATGCAAGTCACTATACAAATCACTATGCAGAATTTAATATAATAGTGGTGGAGTCATTCACATAATTTTAGTGGTGGGACAGGGGGCAGCTGCCGACGTTCGTTCATTACACTCCCCCTTGAATGACCGCCAATAAGGAATCTGTCTCGTTAAAACCTTGCCAAGTAAAAATCCAGTGGGAAGAAAAACCAATGGCGAAGGAAAAAGAGTACAGTCTTCTTATGTATCCACAAGTGCTTTAAAATTGTCTCATTAAAACCTTGCAGAGGAAAACCCAGTGGGACAAAACCTCAACGAAGGAAAAAGAGTACAATCAGCACATTTACTCCCCCTGAAAAGTGCATGACAAAAGATCTTTGATTCTTCGCATTCCAATGTTATGCACAATCTTCTTGAATGTGGAAGTTGGTAACACCTTTGTAAAAAAATCTGCCAGATTATCACTAGATCGTATCTGCTTGAAATTAATTTCACATTTCTCTTGAAGTTCATGAGTATAAAAGAATTTAGGTGAAATATGTTTGGTTCTGTCACTTTTGATATATCCTCCTCTGATTTGAGTGATACAAGCAGTATTATCTTCATATAAGATTTTTGGGCTATTATTGATCATGGGAAGTCCACACTTTTCCTGGATATGTTGAATAACTGATCTTAACCAAATACACTCTCGACTTGCTTCATGAATAGCAACGATCTCTGAGTGATTTGAAGAAGTAGCAGATAGTGTCTGCTTAACAGATTTCCATGATATGGCAGTATCTCCATAAGTAAATAAATATCCAGTTTGAGATCTACCTCTGTGTGGGTCTGAAAAATAACCTGCATCTGCATACCCAATCAATTCTGAACTTGAACCACGTTGATAAAATAATCCCATATCAACCGTACCATGAAGGTAACGAAGGACATGTTTAATGCCATTCCAATGCCTTCGAGTTGGTGCAGAACTATATCTTGCAAGCAGATTAACTGAGAATGTAATATCTGGTCGAGTGCAATTTGCAAGATACATCAAAACTCCAATTGCCATGAGATATGGTACTTCAGGACCAAGAATTTCTTCATCATCATCACAAGGACGGAATTGATCTTTCTTCACATCAAGTGTTCGAACAATCATTGGAGTACTCAGGGGAAGAGATTTGTCCATATAAAAATGCTTTAGGACTTTCTCAGTGTACATGGACTGATGAATAAAAATTCCATTTGGCAAGTGCTCGAGCTGCAGGCCGAGACAAAGTTTTGTTTTGCCAAGATCTTTCATTTCAAATTCATTCTTTAAATATATAGCGGTTTTTGAGATCTCTTCAGGAGTTCCCACAATATTTAAATCATCAACATAAACCACAATAATGACAAATCCGGATTCTGATTTCTTAATAAAAACACATGGGCATATAAGATTATTCTCAAATCCTTCTTTCAATAGATATTCGCTTAAGCAATTATACCACATGCGTCCAAATTGCTTCAACCCATATAAAGATCTTTGTAGTCTGATTGAGTACATATTTCTAGATGTACTTGTAGATGCTTCAGGCATCTTATATCCTTAAGGGATTTTCATATATATGTCATGGTCTAAGGATCCATATAAATATGCAGTGACCACATCCATCAACTGCATTTCTAATCCTTTTGTAACAACCAGACTAATCAAAAATCTAAATGTGATTGCATCCATAACGGGAGAGTATGTTTTTTCATAATCAATCCCGGGTTTCTGCAGGAAACCTTGTGCAACAAGCCGTGCTTTGTATCGCACAATTTCATTTTTCTCATTACGTTTTCATATAAATACCCACTTATATCCAACAGGCATTACACCCTTTGGTGTTTGGACAACAGGTCCAAATACTTCTCGTTTTGCTAGCGAATTTAATTCAGCTTCAATAGCTGTTTTCCATTTTGGCTAATCATTTCTACGTCGACATTCTTCGATGCTTTTTGGCTCACTTTCTTCATTACTTCTGGTAATATCAAGGGCCATTTTATATGAAAATATGTTGTCGACAACAGTTTTATTTCTATCCAGAATTTCTCCAGTTTTCATGAAATGTATTGAGATCTCATTATTTTCAGGTACCTGTTCCTCTTCAAGGGAAAACATTTCATGACACACCTCTTCAGGAGATCCCTTTTTAGGAGATTTATACTCTTCAAGAGTTTCCTGTTCAAGAGGTTCTGGAATAGAAGATTTAAGCTCTTTAGGAGCACCAATTATATTTGTGGCCTGTATTGTGGGTACGTGTTCTTCAGGAATACCAAATTCATTTTGTATTCTTTTCCTTCTGGGGATTTTGTCTTTTGCACCAATAGATCTTCCACGCTTCAGGCGTGTTTTAGATTCACCTATTGCTGCTTTGACAATTTGTCCTTCAGGGACTTCAATCCTTGCTGGAGTATTAACAGCAGGAATATAAGATTTTACTACACCTTTAGTGTCAGTAAATACATCCGGTAACTGATTTGCAACATTTTACAAATGAATAATCCTTTGAACTTCCCGTTTACATTCATTTGTAGGAGGATCAAAATGAGACAGGGTCTTATTATCCCAAGTAATATCTTGTCGTGCTTCAGGCACCGACTTTTCTTTACCCATTAACAGAAAATTTAATTCGTCAAAATGACAATCCTCAAAACGTACTTTAAACATATCCCTTGTAAGGGGTTCAAGGTATCTAATAATGGATGGAGAATCAAAACCAACATATATCCCAAGTCTACGTTGATGGCCCATTTTTGTATGTTGTGGAGGTGCAATTGGAACATATACAGCACATCCAAAAGTACGAAGATGAGAAATATTTGGTTGTTGACCAAATGCAAGCTGTAATAGAGAATATTTATGATATGCAGATGGTCTAATACAAATTAGAGATGCTGCATGAAGTATAGCATGTCCCCAAGCAGAAACAGGTAGTCTTGATTTCATAAGTAAAGGTCTAGTGATTAGTAGAAGCCTTTTGATCAAAGACTCAGCTAAACCGTTTTGTGTGTGTGTGTATGGGCAACAGGATGTTCAACATCTATTCCTATTGACATGCAATAATCATAAAAAACTTGAGATGAAAATTCACTTGCATTATCCAATCGAATGGTCTTAATTGGATATTCAGGAAATTGTGCTCGTAGTTTAGTTATCTGAGCAAGAAGTCTAGTAAATGCAACATTTCTAGTGGAAAGAAGACAAACATGTGACCATCGACTAGATGCATCAATTAGAATCATAAAATATCTAAATGGTCCACTTGATGGATGAATAGGCCCATATATATCTCTGTGAATCCTTTGTAAAAAGGATGGAGATTTGATTACGCCCAAAGAATAACGTGGCCGTTTGCAGTATAGTTTTGGGGTGTCGATTCCACAGGGAGATGGATTGAGAAATTGAAGAACAGTAACGAAATTAACAAAAAGATTTAGATAAGTGTGAAAAGTAAATTTTAGAGTGTGATGTAAATTAAAACTAAATGAGTAATTTGAACATTATAAAAATGAGACGAAAAGTCGAGCGTAGGGAATTCCTTGTGTATTTGTGGTATTCAAATTTATTCTTAATTCATTGATAACTCAATTAAGAATTCTATGTCCAAATTCTTAATCGGAAGATATAACATTAATAACCAAAATTTAAATCACATGTAACTATTTGAAAAATCATTTTTCGTGCTTAACTCTCATAAATTGTTATCGATATTGAGAAAATCCAACGACGACAATATACCTAAGAGGCGATATTGTAGCAGAGAATTAAATCAATATAGATAATCAATTGCTCCAAACATAATTATAGAACTAATTCACTCAATAGAAAAAGCATGACTGAATCCATAAACGAAATAGATTCTATAATTATTTGAAGACGAAAAAACATCACAAATAAATTGAAAATAATAGAACAAAAGAGTTTTAATATTTAAAGACCAAATACATGAATCAAAAATAAATTACAAATACCATCACACACACAAGTTCATCCCTAGCCCTCCTTGAGAATTTAGTTACACATATTGAAAATATGCAACAAAAATTCTCCAAGGGATAATATGGAAGAGCCAAACATTATTTTCTTCTCTCTTCTTTGGTTTTTCTTTTCTTTTCTCAAGCTCTCAAAATAATGGCTCTTCCAAAGCATCCTCCCACACTAAGCATTGTCTTAGAACACACACCCCTTCCTTCTATTTATAAGCATCCTTCATGCAAGTTGTCATGACAAAATCATCACAATTTCAACTTGTTTTGCCATGTGCCATTCTTGAATCCAAGTGATTTGTGAGTTGTCATTTTGATCATTTGTTTTCCCACCATGCATGAGCTGGATTTTGCTTGTAAGTTGAGTGTTTCAATTTTGCTTCTCTATCCATTAGTTGTCTTGTATGACTTAATATCTTGTGGTCAAATAATTTGTCTACAAGAAACTTGAGTGCACTTCATCTTGCATATGAATTGATCATTGAATTTTCAAGTTGGTGTAGGAGTGCTTGCTGGAAAATATTATGATAACATTTGGATTTGATGCAAGTGGCTGAAAAATATCCAAGAACGTCAAGTGCAGGTGCGTCCACTTGATGGTCGATTTTGTCTTAGATTGAGTGGATATATCTTCAAACATAAAACACAAAAGTTATATATATTGCTCTTGCGGTTCTATATCATCTTGAATCAGCTCAATCGGAGATTGGATGAGAGAGTTATGTCCATATTACGAAAAGATGTCAGAACTATCTAAAATTCCGCAATTATCTTCATTTGCTCCTAATGTCTCCATTTGTGTCCTAAATCAAAATATAAGAATAATGAGTATATTTAGGCATCAAATAAGAATAAAGTATTAAACATTAAGAGAGGACAATATGGCATTTTATATTCTCATCAATATATTAAATCATGCTTATATCTATTTCAAGATAAATGACCATTAATTTTAATAACATGAGTTATATCCATTATTTTTTCATTTCTTTTAGTATTTAAATAAAGTATTTAGAGTGCATTTTTGTACACTCATCACACCCCCCAACTTACTCATTGTTAGTCCCTAGCAATTTTCATGCAGAATGATGAGAAAGACCAAATAAAATCACACATAGGGGCCATCAAGACACATTTTCAAATTTACATATCAAAACAATCTTAGAAATTCAATAACCCTTTCATAAGTAATTCAAATATAGCAATCCACAGAGTGTGTATGTGTTCCAAACTATTTTTATCAAATCAGAGGTTTCGACACATGCAACATTAGAATATCTTAAGCAAAAAGGTTCAACTCCATAACTCACGGGTATAGAAGTGTTTCATGTATGGGTTCTCTCTATGGAGTTGACAAAAGTGTACATTTACTCTCATGGAAATTTAGCCAATTATATATAAGTAACAAGTAAACATTGATCTTATGATAGGAATACTAACAATTTAATTTTCCACCATTCTTTCCACAAGCATACTTAGGATCGGAAAAATCAACACAAAGGGTTGTAATGTGACTTAGGGTTGGGGTTCATAAGAAGAAAAGGTGAAGAGGCTTCAAAAACTTCCAAGTATACACAAAAGGGAATCTGTTAAATTTTTCAGTAGACTATACTTTCCTTTTGGTGTACTTTTCAATTTTTTAGATTTTTGACTAAGTATACTTTTCCATCTTCTTTTGCTACTGGTGTCTTCGCAATTTGATAAAATCTTTCATGAATAATTTGATGGACACATCTAGCACCATTCCATTTTTGTCATGGTTTTCTTTTTTCTTTTTCTTTTTTTATGATAATTTCACACCTAGTACACACTTGGAAGTAAAATGGTAGGAAAATATAGTGTATAAGCTATACTCCAATGTGGAGAGGTATGGATGATGTAGATATGAAAAGAAAAGGCCATATGTGTATATTGGCTCAAAATTGGCTGCTAGGGATCTATGATGAAAAGGCTCAGTTTGAAAGGCTCAAACGTTAATCCTAAGTTGACTTTTATCATATCCCAAGTATATCCCCCATCTTACCACAAACCATGTAATGATATTCTCAAAAGAAGTGTCAAATTCAACAGATCAATGGATACTTATCACAATTTCTATATTTGTAAGCTCTCAATTCTCACAAAATTCACATGAATACTTGAGCAAAATAATTCTTTAGTTACATGTGTCAAATCACTATATTACCACAAAGTTTGGATAAGTGCATAAAAAATTTTCTGTGGATGCTTTAGCAAAATGATTTAAGTTGGGTTTGTTGAATTCACCAAGATGGTTATGAATGAGCATGAGTATCATGTGTGAAAAGATGCCTGTGTGAAAAAAATTTGACAATTTTTTATATTTTGATTGAAATATGTCACAGAGTTTAAATAACAGATTTATATTTCCACCCCCAACTTAAATGAAACATTGTCCTCAATGTTTAATAATCAAAATTGGATGGGGAGTAACTAAAAAGGGTAGGATACACCTGATGTGTGATATAGATAGCTCGCTAAGCGTCAAAAGTAGTGATCTAAAATGACAAAATGATACTATCCTGCAAACAAAAATAAAGAAAACAGTAGTAAATAAAAACAAAACAAAACAAATAAGATGATAATAATAATAATAATAATGATGATAATAATTATAATAATAATAATAATTATTGTTGCATGCTGTGGTCAAAGTTGGTAGACCAAGTTTACAACCGGACTATCTTCCACTCATAGAACTGTTCCTCCTGAGTAAAAAATGAAACGCTTATTTTTCCAATAAGCTTGGTGCTCGAACTTCACAGGTAGGTGGCAAGGTTTAAGATTAACTTTGGTTACTTGCCCACTTGAAGGAATCTGTTTTTCATTTTTCTCAAGAAACTCCTCAAACTTCGGTTGCCAAGCCCGTGTGCTATAATCTTGAGTATTGTCAAAAATTGCACAAATATTAGCTACATCAGATGAATCACTGATAGGATTATACTCAAAATCAACAATAAAATTCTCAAGGGGATCAGAATCATGAGTTGTGAAAACTTTCCTGTCTATGAGTGAGTCAATCATATATATCTGCTGGCACTCGTGATTCTTCACAGTTTCTTGTGCCATATGTTGACCATGAGGTACAGACTGAGCTTGAGAAGGGAGCTTACCTTGCTCATTTACACTCAAGAAACTCGTTATTTTAGATACCTGGCTCTTTATCTCCTTTTGTTCTTCAACAACCTGCATAATTAAATATTCAAATTTTTGGTTAGTCTTACCCTGTACTTCAATAAATGCATGCAAAGTGTCTTCTAAAGAATTTCTAAAAGATTGAGGTGCATGGTATGGTGCAGGATATGATCTAAAAGGTTGTGCAGGCTGTTGGTTTTCAGACTTCCAGCTGAAGTTGGAGTGATTACGCCATCCTCTCATGTTAGCATGTGTAGGACAGTCTTGGGCATGATGATCTACCCCACCACAGACAACACATGGCCCAAAAGATTCTGCATGATTAGCCATGTGTGTTGGTTTTGAGTTTTTGGTTTTCAATAACTCTAATTCTCTGGTGAGCATTTGAACCTTAGCCTTAAGGTTATCCTCCTCCCTTAGATGGTAAATACCACCACTCAAGTTTCCTGTAGGTCGTGACCTGTTTGTGCTATCAGTAGCACTAGGTCCAGTCCAAGTATGAGTTTTTTCAGCAAGCTCATTGAGGTACTCTATGGCCTCATCAGGATTTTTCTGTAAAAATTCTCCATTGCACATCATTTCCACGAATTGACGTTCCGTAGGCGTAAGCCCTTTATAAAAATAACTCACTAAGCGCCAATTCTCATATCCATGGTGGGGACACATACTCAGTAATTCTTTAAATCTTTCCCAAGACTGATACAAAGTCTCACTTTCCTTTTGTGCAAAGGTAGAGATTTGTCTTTTTAAAGCATTAGTCTTATGTTGGAGAAAGTATTTATTGAAAAACACTTGAGTCATCTCACTCCATGTTCCAATAGACTGTGGTCTTAGTGAGTACAACCAACTCTTAGCTTTATCTTTCAAAGAAAAAGGAAAGAACTTTAGCCTTACCGTTTCGTCAGTGGTATTTTGACTGTGAAATGTTGCAACTACTTCCTCAAATTCCCTAATATGAACATAGGGGTTTTCATTTTCTAGACCATGGAAAGTCGGAATTAATTGTATCATTCCTGTTTTAAAATCTACATGACGAATATTAGGTGAGAACATAATACAGGATGGTGTGGCTGTTCGTGCGGGATGAAGATAATCTTGGAGGGTTCTAACAGGTTGGTCCACGTGTTCACTCATCGCGTCAGAATTGGAAGAATTATCAAACGAGCGATTAGAAAAATTAGATTTTGAATCTGATTCTAGCACGGGTCTACTAGCAAACTGTCCAAAAGCGTCTCTGTACCTGCGCATGCAAAGTAAAGAAAAACGTAATATTGAAAAAAAAATTACGAAAAGAAAAGTGAAATAAAATAAAGATGTAGAAAGCTAAAAAGAAAATGAACGAAGCTACCGCTCTTTTTTTTTTTTTTTTTTTTACAAACTACTAAAAAAACTACAAATTCTTCTACCGTCTCCCCGGCAACGGCGCCAAAATTTGATTACGCCCAAAGAATAACGCGGCCGTTTGCAGTATAGCTTTGGGGTGTCGATTCCACAGGGAGATGGATTGAGAAATTGAAGAACAGTAACGAAATTAACAAAAAGATTTAGATAAGTGTGAAAAGTAAATTTTAGAGTGTGGCGTAAATTAAAACTAAATGAGTAATTTGAACATTATAAAAATGAGACGAAAAGTAGAGCGTAGGGAATTCCTTGTGTATTTGTGGTATTCAAATTTATTCTTAATTTATTGATAACTCAATTAAGAATTCTATGTCCAAATTTTTAATCGGAAGATATAACATTAATAACCAAAATTTAAATCACATGTAACTCTTTGAAAAATCATTTTTCGCACTTAACTCTCATAAATTGTTATCGATATTGAGAAAATCCAACGACGACAATATACCTAAGAGGCGATATTGTAGCAGAGAATTAAATCAATATAGATAATCAATTGCTCCAAACATAATTATAGAACTAATTCACTTAATAGAAAAAGCATGACTGAATCCATAAACAAAATAGATTCTATAATTATTTGAAGACGAAAAAACATCACAAATAAATTGAAAATAATAGAACAAAAGAGTTTTAATATTTAAAGACCAAATACATGAATCAAAAATAAATTACAAATACCATCACACACACAAGTTCATCCCTAGCCCTCCTTGAGAATTTAGTTACACATATTGAAAATATGCAACAAAAATTCTCCAAGGGATAATATGGAAGAGCCAACCATTATTTTCTTCTCTCTTCTTTGGTTTTTCTTTTCTTTTCTCAAACTCTCAAAATAATGGCTCTTCCAAAGCATCCTCCCACACTAAGCATTGTCTTAGAACACACACCCCTTCCTTCTATTTATAAGCATCCTTCATGCAAGTTGTCATGACAAAATCATCACAATTTCAACTTGTTTTGCCATGTGCCATTCTTGAATCCAAGTGATTTGTGAGTTTTCATTTTGATCATTTATTTTCCCACCATGCATGAGCTGGATTTTGCTTGTAGGTTGAGTGTTTCAATTTTGCTTCTCTATCCATTAGTTGTCTTGTATGACTTAATATCTTGTGGTCAAATAATTTGTCTACAAGAAACTTGAGTGCACTTCATCTTACATATGAATTGATCATTAAATTTTTAAGTTGGTGTAGGAGTGCTTGCTGGAAAATATTATGATAACATGTGGATTTGATGCAAGTGGCTGAAAAATATCCAAGAACGTCAAGTGCAGGTGCGTCCACTTGATGGTAGATTGTGTCTTAGATTGAGTGGATATCTCTTCAAATATAAAACACAAAAGTTATAGATATTTCTCTTGCGGTTCTATATCATCTTGAATCAGCTCAATCGGAGATTGTATGAGAGAGTTATGCCCATATTACGAAAAGATGTCAGAACTGTCTAAAATTCCGCAATTATCTTCATTTGCTCCTAATGTCTCCATTTGTGTCCTAAATCAAAATATAAGAATAATGAGTATATTTAGGCATCAAATAAGAATAAAGTATTAAACATTAAGAGAGGAAAATATGGCATTTTATATTCTCATCAATATATTAAATCATGCTTATATCTATTTCAAGATAAATGACCATTAATTTTAATAACATGAGTTATATCCATTATTTTCTCATTTCTTTTAGTATTTAAATAGAGTATTTAAAGTACATTTTTATGCGCTCATCAAGATTCAACAATGACTTTTGAGGGAGATAGTCTGATAATTAACTTAGCTTGAGAACATGCAGAGCACGGAGATTCATTTGGTAGAAATATCTTTTGATTCTTTAAAGGATGCCCATACGAATTTTCAATAATTCGTCTCATCATTATAGAACCCGAATGTCCAAGGAGATCATGCCAAGTCATAAATATTTTAGGGTCATTGCACTTCTAGTGCATTACCACATATGATTCAATTGTTCTCATTTTTGTATAATACAATCCAGAACATAAAGTAGGCAGTTTTTCTAATACGAGCTTCTAGCCCGATATTGTTTTAGTAATAAGAAGATGCTCTTTACTGCCTTCATTGGTCGTTTCAATATGGTAATCATTACGACATATATCTTTAAAACTCAATAAATTTCTTGTGGATTGTGAAGAGAATAGAGTATCATCAATACAAAATTTGGTGCCATTAGGCAACACAATATAAGCTCTTCCGGAGCCCTCAATTAAATCCGATGAACCTGATATGGTATGGACATAGGCTTTACTTAGTGTTAAATTTTGAAAATATTTCTTTTGTTTGAGAATTGTGTGAGTTGTAGCACTGTCAGCCAGACATATATCTTTATCATTCAACTCAGAGATAAAAAACTCATCAATGTGATCCATGATTCTACAAAATATACAAAACTTTTATTACTGATAGAAAGAAAATACATTAATTGAGTGAAATACTTCCATCTCCAATTAAGTGTTCAATACTACTTTCAGGATGATTAAAGAAATCAGATACATCAAGATGAGTAACGTCTACATCTACTGAATCTAATAAATCATCTCATGGTTCTACTAAATTTGTTTCATGCACTTTATTCTTTCCTTTAATAGAAGCTTGATATAAATCAGCTAAGTGTCTGAAGGTACGTAATTACTGTTTAGTCATATTACATCTATGATAAATATCTTCATCTTTTTATTAAGAATTATTCTGAGGGCCTTTACCCTTCTCTGAGTTGGATCACTTCTGGTGATACGATATATTTTTATCATCTTTAGTATTGTCACTTTTGGGACCAACACTTCTATAATTTTTCTACCACGTCTACGCCCTTAATTCCTTTGAAAGGATGCATCGTTCATTTCTAGGAATTGTGTAAATTCGATATTATTAATAGGACGTAACTGGTGTAACAAAAACTCATTATTTAGCTCAATCACTGGAAGACAAAACAAAAGTTCAGAATATTTGTTGAACTTTCACTCTCGATATTGCTACTGCAGGAGCACATTCGAAGTATGAAAAATAATGTTTTCTTTTATATATCATCATCAGTGACATTTTCACTGTATAATTTTAATATTGAGCTGATTTTAAAGAGTGCAGAATATTCAATACCACTCTTAAAATCTTGCAAATTCAGGTGCAATAAATCATAATGATCTTTTGAGAGGATTACATCTTCTGGTGCTTATATCACTCTTTTAATTCATTTCACACAGTAAGATGATTTTTCATCATGAGATACACAGCAGGATCTTTCAGGGACACATGGTTTTCTTCTATGATTGTATCTTTCAAGTTCATCATCATATCCAAATAGATCTTATCAAGGATCTTGGATAAATAACATTTTTCAGAAATAAATCTCAATATTTGACATTATATTACAAAAATGTTATATTACAAAAATCTCAATATTTGACATTATATTACAAAAATAAATCTGTGAATTTAAGAAATATATTCACATTATCATGAGAATAAAAATAAAATTTTATCAAGTAATATTTAGCAATATTACCTTTAATATTTATCTCAAGAACTGTAAATAATATATTGAAAAACTTACTTGAAGTAGAAGACCACTAGCTTTAGTATCGGTAGAATCTCGTGCTGATAACGTGTTATAAAACTAAAGAAAGAAACTACTATTACAAAAGAGAAATAAGAAATTCTCTCTGAAATTCTTAAGAACTGAAACTTTTTTTCTCTCTCTATATTTTCTTATGAATTTCATTACAATTGAAACCCCTATTTATAGGTTTTGAAATTACTATATAAGTTACTATGCAAGTCACTATACAAATCACTATGCAAAATTTATTATAATAATAGTAGGATCATTCACATAATTTTAGTGGTGGAACAAAAGAGCGGCTGCCGACGTTCGTTCATTACAATCGTCCTTTTATTCTTCCTATTGTAACCATTTGAAGTGAACACCAGCTCTGTATATGGCAACTAAACGTAGACCCAAAAGTAGCATTGAGATTGCAAAATCCCAAGCAATGATTTCTGGACATAAAACCCCCAACAATCAATCACGAGTTGTGTATAATCACCCCACTCTTTTATTGATAAGCAAATTGGCTGCATCCGGGGAAGAAAAATAAAGCAAATTGGCCGAGGAAAAAATATTTTACAAGTATATTGAATCTCAAATATATATTTTTTCCATAATTAGTTTTGTTATTGATAGATAAACATTCTAAAATTAAAAAAAAAATACAGAAGGCGGAGATCGAAGATCCATAATAAAGCAAAAATATTTTAAGAGATGGTGAAATAAGAACAGGAAAACAAAATATTTATTCACCAAATACCTCAAACTTTACCATTATAATATTGATTGAAGTGAATACATTTGTGAGCATGAAATTACATAAAATAAAATAAAACAAAATAAAATGGTAATCATGGTGTTAATTATGTATACAAATAATGATAAAGTAATTTATCAGTATTTGAGTTTGATTGAAAAAAAAGAATTAAATTTATTACCCAAGGATAAGTCTAGTAGGCCGCTCGAGTTTGACCGCTTTGCAAGTTATTTTTTTTTCTATTATTTTATTTGATAATTAAGAAAGTGATTTTTAATATATTAATTTTTTTTTTTTTACTTTTTAAAAATATTTAAAAATATTAAGAAATATGAAAATAAAAAATAAAAAATAAAAAAATAAATTTGTACTAGACGACACACTCAGTGATAATTGCTGGCCGACAACCTAACATTATCCATTGTCCAATAAAAAATAGTAAGGAGAAGCCCACACTGACAGTCTCCTCACATAAACAATGTAGTTGTACCCTTTATGAGACGCTGCCGATATATGACTGCCTCCTAATACATCTCTTACCCAATGTAGATTATAAATTTAACAGTAAACTAAAAAAACAGAAAAGAAATTTCTATTAAGCACGCCCTGAAGGCGCGTGGTATCGATGGAAACCATGTTTGCCGCAGAATAATACAAAGAGTAGTGCTAGGCAACTCTAGTTTTTTCTGCGTCATATAATCTCTTGAGAAAAAACTAGCCTTGGCAATAGGTCATCACTCTCTAGTTCAAAACCGGAGCTGTCTAAATTCATCAAAGTCACCATATTTGTAACGATATTCCAGCAGTGTCTCCCTTGTAAGTTGTTATATTAGCTTTCTCATGTATTCTCGTTGCTTCTGCTATGTCGATTGTTAGTTTCCAAGTTTTGTTGCAATATGTAACTATGGGTTTGGTTGATTTCCTGAATGATCCGTCTGTGAAGACCGTAAAAATGGGCATTTCTTTCTTATTTTTACACTGAATTGTTGTGAGTCTTCGGTTCGATATCGCTAATGAAGAAATAACCGAGAATTTTGCCGTTCTGGGTCACTGTTTTCTGGTTTTGGTTGTCTTTGTAGTTCCTTGCACATAGAACGCTCGGTTGGTATATTGATAAGCGATAGTGATCCTAAAGAGCAGTGGGTGAACATAATCCTATGGAAACTTGACTCTTTTGTGCATATGGATTTGAATTTGGGTTTAGAATGGATTTTCTGTGAATTTTATATTCTGTACTAATTGTCATGAAGATATTTTGGACAATCCATCGGTGCTTCAATTTTAGGGAAATTCTTGATTTGGAATACCTATTTTGTACTGAAGTTGTTGAAGAGTGCGAGTAATGACTAATTCGGAATGGTAGCATTAATCTGGATTGAGATGTGAATCTTTTAGATATAATTTGTAAATAACAATCATCTGGTGGGATGGCATAAACAAGGAGCCGAATATTGGAACAAGAGCCGCTTCATTTTTTTCAAGGGTGTTGATAATTTGCATGAGATCAGCTTAAGATGCAACATGTCCGATTGTCTTCCCAGCAGGCACCTGTACGCAAACTAGGGGATTCCCAAATAACATTATCACCAAAATTTAGGTTAGTAGTAATCCATTCTTCCTTGGTAAGTCCTTCAACAGATATAGAGTTAATGCTCAAGGGAGAACCCCTCATTCCAGGCCTCCCTGATGATCTTGCCTTCAACTGTCTTCTCCGGCTTCCAGTCCAGAGCCATGCAGCCTGCAAAGTTGTCTGCAAAAGATGGCATTTATTGCTTGGTAGTAAAGAACGGTTTTTCACCCGAAGAAATGAATTAGGCTTCAAAGACCCTTGGCTCTTTGTCTTTGCTTTCCACAGGTGCACTGGGAAGAGTCAGTGGCAAGTTCTTGATCTTACTCATTTATCTTGGCACTCTATCCCAGCAATGCCCTACAAGGACAAGGTTTATCCCCATGGATTTAGTTGTGTTTCCATCCCCCATAAGGATGTCTTCTTTGTTTGTGGGGGTATGAATTCTGATGATGATCGGCCCCTTCACTTGGTTCTGAAATATGAGATGCAGAAGAACCGTTGGACTGTGATGAATAAGATGATGAGTGCTAGATCATTTTTTGCAAGTGGAGTGATTGATGGAATGATTTATGTGGCTGGAGGAAACAGCACAGATATTTTTGAGCTTGATTCAGCTGAGGTTATGGATCCCGTTAAGGGAATTTGGCATCCCATTGCAAGCATGGGAACCAATATGGCCTCTTATGATGCAGCAGTTCTGAACAGGAAACTTCTTGTAACAGAAGGCTGGTTATGGCCTTTCTATGTCTCTCCCAGGGGTCAGGTTTATGACCCTAGGACAAATAACTGGGAGAATATGGCTGTTGGGCTGAGAGAAGGCTGGACTGGTTCAAGTGTGGTTGTTTTTGGGCATTTGTTTGTGGTTTCAGATCTTGAAAGGATGAAGCTGAAGGTTTATGATTCGGATACTGATTCCTGGGAAACAATAGAAGGGCCTCCTTTACCAGAGCAAATATGCAAACCTTTTGCTGTGAATGCGAACGATTGCAGAATCTATGTTGTGGGTCAGAAACTTTATGTTGCTGTGGGTAGTATCTCAAGGCTCAAACAAAATGGCACTCACAATAAAAAGTGGAGGTTTTTTGTTCAATGGAAGGTTGTGGAGGCACCTGAAAGTTTATCTGACTTGATACCTTCAAGCTCTCAGTTTCTGTTTGCCTAGCTTTCAATTTTCTGTGATATTGTGTTTCCCATGTTGCTCAGTAAATTGTATTTATATGCGAGTATAAAAGACGTAGAATGGCTGTTCTCTAAAGGCTTCCCAAATAGTTTCTGTCATGAACGTACAACTATGTGATTTGATTGTGTTCTTAATTATTTAACTAATGCTTGCTTTGATTTAAATGGCTTGAAATCATTGTATTTATTAATATTCTGATTGGATGAGAGTGGTGATATTACTATTTTTTATCGAGCCACTACTTGACCAGTATTGGGTCTGCTTAATAATACAAATGAAGTGGAACTCAGAGCTGTATCTTCTGGCGCGTTCAAATGCAAAGGACAGCATTTCATACCTTTTAAATAAGGTGGGGGGAGAGACAAAAATAATTGCAATAATAGGGTAGAAATGGTTAACGATTTAAATAAGGCGTTGGTAATCCTATCAATCCAAAGCATACGCAATCCGGTGTTTTCTATCAACTACCTGAGGTCTACAAATCTCTTTTTCTTCAGCTTCCAATGTACTTGAATTGTGCTGCTCATCTTTTAATATTAGCAGTTTAGCACAGGAGTGCAAGTCATTAGTGTTTTGCTTGTAAAGTCCAACGTTCTTTTGATATTGGTCATGCAAACAGCCCTCGAGTACTGACCTCCGGCAGATCAAGATTTGGAGTTATATAAATGAGTAATGCTACATGTACACATGTACACGGCTTTATGTCTTTTTTACAAAATCAATGACGTGATAATAATGTTACGTCAATCGAAATATTAAAAAAACAATACTAAAAAGAGACACACACGATAAAAGGGAAATAAAAATAAAAGAGACACGATAAAAGAGAAATAAAAATAAAAAATACAAATAGTTTAATTAAAGAATGTGTAAAGATTACATTTTTATATGACGTGTATGCAAAATGTACAAAAACCGTGTAAAAAGAGCATTTTTGTATATAAATATAATATATATATGTATAATAATAAAAAATAAAGCAAAAAATGACAATGTTTTGCGGTAGACAAAACTTAGACAAAGCATTATTTTGTCTGTTAAGAGAGAGGGAAAGAGGGGGGATCAAGCACGCTTAAGTATTAGGTCACTTAGGCAATGTATAAGGTCTCTAAAACTAAAAATATTTTTAATAATTTTTAAAAAAAATATAAAAACCATTTCATTAAGTAATTTTTAAATTTTTCAATGTGTTGCAATGATATAGAATTTTATGTTTTTTTTATTTTTTTTTGTTTTTTATCTCTTCGTCTTAACTAGTTTTAAACTCTTATACATCCCTGACGTCAGATATAATAGTGATTATTCTGTAGACTAGTTCCAACAGATGATCACAAGGAAGAACATAATAAATTCATCCAAAACACAGAGAAAATGTCTATGAGGTTTAACTGAATATTTCAAATAAAGCAATATCAAAAATCAATCCACAAGTCGAACTGTATAGCCAAAAATAGAAAAATCTAAACAATTATGCCAAAATGAAATATGAAATAAAATAAGTATTCTCCTAAAAATTTGACCCAATTCGGGTTCATAATCATTTCTTAATTGATAAATGAAATATAACAAAAAATAACTAATAATAGGCATTTGAAAGGGAACATAGTGGAATTTGGTGTTGCAACAACGCATATCAAGCATAACTCAGTGGCCATGGCGTACGCGTCAAAAAGTGCTTTCCGAATTGAGGTTTTATGCATAATTATGATACCCATAATCAAAGTTATAGCCAAAATACTGAAATGTACCCAAAACCATCCCAATTGGGAAAATATCACGATCATTTGCCGTCTTTGTGCTAATCTGTCAATTCATGATATCTCAGCTCCATCAACGTGCAATCTGACAGCTCAACATCATCTGATTCGAACCCCATACATCAGTCCCTTATATATTTGGGCTATGTTTATTCTCATTAATTAAATTTCTTACTTACAAAATGAATGTGGAAGGCTCCATGATACTGAGATTTAATATTTAATTCAATGAATCATTCCTATCGTTAAATAATTTTTCTATGATCTTGTTAAATTGAGACACAAAATTTACAATGAGATCTCATTTCAAATTGTTGTATTAAATATAAAGTCAACAAATTTTATTTAAATCTTTTAAATAAAGCCTCATTTTGGAAAATTTTAAAAATCCTCATTTTTGGAAAATCTTAAAAAAATATTCAATATAATAATTTATATTTTATTGTATTATAATCAAAATTGGCTCACATAAATTTTGTCTTAGGCCTCAATTTGTATTGAGCTGCTTTTAAGGGGGGGTTTATTTTACACCCTAACTAAAGTTTGAATTCCCCCTCCTAATACCCCCTTCACATTGCTCTCAATCTCTCAAAAGCTCTTCTCCCTCTCTCTCTCTCTCTCTCATGTGACCTTCAACTTCCATCGTCGTAGTCATTATCGTCATCATCGTTGTCGAAGGTAAGCCTCAATCTAATTGTTTTAACTTTTACAATTTTTTGAATGAATTTTATTTTTATATTTTGTTGAGTTATGGAGGTTGATTTCCATTATTGGTTGTGCTTTTACTAACTGCTAGTTTAGCTTAAATGACTGAGAGGGCTTAAATGGCTGTATCAAAGATGATCAAGGCGACAAGTCCAATGGAAATTGTTCATTTAAAGGGGTTCCATGAGCCAAAAGCTTTGCTTATTCTGACAATGATGTTGATAAGAGAGCGGATATTTCTTTGGAGTTTAGGTACTGTCATGGGTGTAGTTTCAAAGGTGACGAAGATAATCAATCTTTTTTACGTTGGTTTCTCAATTTTTAGGCCATTTTGAGCCCAGAAACACATGAAAGGCCCATGGCCTAGGTGGGAGTGCCAGGGGGAGGGGGGAGCAGATGGATGCCCCCCCACCCTCGCACCTCGGTATTGGTGTGGGGACCCTGCCCTAGCACACTAGGGGTGGGTGTTCGGGGACAAAAGTGAACCCCCATCCCATGCGTGACAGAATATCGGTAGCACCCCTACAAATAGCTATCATGACGAAAAAATAATATTTTCTATAAATTTATATAAAAAAAATTATTTAAACACCTAAAAAACAAAGCTAAAAAACCATTTTTAAAAAAATACCAAACTGAAGCTTTTGTTGAAAGGTAACTTTTAAAGTGTCTTAGAAATGCATGTTGTTATGAACGTGCCTTGTATCTTTGCCAGCAACTTTCGATAACTAGTAATTAGAACGTAGTTGGGGCTAATTGTGTTGGGGGACACCTCTTATGCCAAAAGGTTTTAAAGTGTTTCAAGTTTTAGTACATTCATAAGTTAACTCAAATGTGTTCTGTGACCTCTATTTATATGAGTCGGGTGTGTGAAGAGAGGGTTGGCTTTGTGGCTTAGTCTTTTCTAATCCGTGTTGGATTGCAGATTATTAAGGCTTCGAATTAGCTAATTGTACAGAAAAAAATACCTTGGGAAAGTATCCTAGATGGATATTGCATTGGCCATTATTTATATTTTACGTCAATAATTTGTGTTTAATGATAGTCGGACTTGAATTTCATATTGATTAATTGTGGTAGTCTTGCTCTTTGACTTGTGCTTCGTGGGCCTTTGACCTTGGTTCATGAGCCTCTGTGGTTATTGGCTTGGTCAACTCTTTGCGAGAGAATATTTGTCCCTCTAGGTGACCTGCAAATTCTTACATAAAAGTGTGGTGAGAATTTCCACTTTTGGCCTTATTAATTTCCCTTTACAGTTTGGGTCTGGTGCTTTAGTTTCTATGTGTTGTGTACTTGTTTCATAAGTGGTCATTTTGACAATATAACTTCCCACATATTGAGTGGTGTGCATTGATCATTCCTCACTTCTTTTTTAGCAGTGCCGATAACGGGATTTGTCCATTTCATATTCGTGTCAGTGGCACTTGTCGCAATTTTGTTGGAGTTGCTTAACTGTCACTTCCCTTATTTAAACGTGTCCTTTCATACATATATTTTTGCCACTGCACTTTCTTTTCAAAAATCACAATTTCTTCCTGTTGCATTATTCTTTTAAAAGCCCTACTCCATCATTTCTTAACACCTTGTTTTCAATTTTCACTGTTGCCAATGGCTCATCATAGCACTTCTCGCTTTGGTCTTCACAGTTCAAAATCTGCATGCCCTCAAGCGTCTCCAAATAAGACTAAGGTGCTAGTTTGTATCGTACGAATGATTTTAAAGATCACTGTTGGTCAGTCACCACTTTATAGGTGAACCCAGATTTTTTTTAAGAACTTGTATGGAGTTCCTCACTCTATTGTGTTGGAGGCACTTAGGCCCCATTGGGGTGCTATTGATTTGGAAGGATTCGCTAGGCTGGTGGCCCTTTTCGTGAGTATGTTTCTAATGGGGCTACATCTCCCTTATTTTCATCCTATTCGAAACATTTTTATTTTTTTGGGTTTAGCCACATCAGCCTCATTCCAATGCATTAAGTGTTATTGTCATGCTATGTTGTACGGCATCGAGTCCTGGGACCTACCAATGAGGAATACCTAGACCTTATAACTTGGGAGTTCCTCTTTGCTCATGGTGTTTAAAGTCTTTATGGGAATTTGTGCAAATTCCATTCATGGACCAAGTGTAGGGTGACACGTCTAGAGACTCGTTATTCTCATGTCAAAGATCGACATAAGATTTTTTTTTCATGGCACAAGTTGGGAGTATCTTGCAGGAGAATTATGCCACCAGGAGTTTTCCATTGGAGTAGTGTGGTGTGCAGTTCCCAAAGATCGCAAGTTTGAGTGCTCCTTCAACAAGTTTACTCTTTGATTGGATAGAATCCAGAGGTGGTACACAGATATTCTTCTTACCTAGGACATTGATCACTTCTTGGTTAATCTCATCCATTCCCACATCATGGGACTCAACATTTTGAGAGGTCCACCCAATCCTCTTGAGCAAAAAAAAAGGTCTTCAATTCCATTAGAACAAAAGGGAAAGAAGCCTCCCTTGGATTGTGATTTAGTTTGGGGTAAGGGTGAAACATCCAATGAATCGTGCTTTGAAGGTGCTCCTATGCATTTAGGTGTTGCTACCTAGGGGGAGGCTTCATCGCTTCTTGGGGGCAGTGAATCATCATGATCAGTTGATCTACAACGTTATGTTTCTTCGTTCCTAGGAGATGATAGATCAGTTCACCCATTTTTGATTCTCGATGATTGCTTGGAGGAGGTTTTGAGGCAAGCAGAAGTTGACGTAGGCCTAATTTTGGAGGCTTTCTAAATCAGGTGACCAAGAGCATGTTGGTCAAACCCTATCTATCCATGATTACTCAATTGAAGTCCTTGATAATGGGGAGAGGGAGGACAATATCAACGTGGCGTTGCACTGCACATTTCGAGAGCCTATGCCTGAGGGCTCTACATTTCCCCTTCTTGAGGTGCTCTTTGAGACTATGGAAGGCATGCTTTAGCTTTAAAGGGTTCAATCGAGAAACAAGAGGTTGGCAAGGAGTTTCTCCCTCAACGTGACCGAGGTGTTTCCATGCCATCTATTCCTTCCCAACCTTTTGTGGGGAAACTTCTAACCTTTCATTCGATCTTCAAGAGTTATCTAGCAATAATCCCTCAAATGTGGGACTCAATGGTGGTTAGGTTTTGATTCCTTCCCTGCCTTTCATCATTTTTCCTCATAGTGGAGAGAGTCCCTTTCTCTTCCAATACTACTCTGTCTGTTAGTGTTTTACCTTTTGGTAGAGTTCCTTCAATTGTCAATTTGAGAGAGGCTTCGAACCTAGTTCTCCCTCAAGGTGGGGGTGAACCTTATGGAATAGGTGTGTTAACAAACCAAGCCAACTCTACCTTCATATGTCGATTGCCCGTGGCCTCACCACCTCATTGTTCCAATCAGGCAAGTGGTTCCAAGCCTTCATTTGTTGGTGGGGAGCTCAATGTTTTAAGGTTACCTAGTTTCTTTGGATCTCAATCTTTGGGGCCTACCTTATAGGTCAACAATTGTGTGGAGGAGTCTATTTGGGACACAACATTCCAACTAAGAGGTTTTTTTTGTCTTTAGTAAGCTTCTTCAACTTATTTTTTATGTAAGCTATTTTTTCATTTTCCTAACACAGACTAGTTTATTGCCTTTGGGGGTCAACCAACTCGTTGGTTGGATTGTCGTTCGCCAGTTCTACCTTGAAAGAAAGGTTTGTACACTTTCTCCTATGCTAAAAAAAATCCAAAGGCTAACTCTAAGGCAAGAACAGAGAGGGATAAGCTAGCATATGCATGCTCTTATTGGGAGTCTTACTTCTATATGTTAGAAGAGGATGCACTAGTATTTGAAATGAGGTAGTTGGTCTCCAAAACTACTTGCAAAAATTTTAAAAATAGGTATTGATGTTCTATTTCTAGGCCAAACTTTTGGAGGATGAACACAGTGCCAGATAGGTTTGTATGCCTAGAGAAAGAGTTAAAGGAATCCAAACAACGCTCTTTAAAGTATGCTGGTACAACCACTGAGTCACAAAATGCTTAGTTGGAACTTAGTGTGTCCCTTGACTCTATTTGTGGCGAGATGGCTTAGCCAGAAACTTAGTTTGTAGTGGCCAACAAGGACCTTAAAGAGTGTAACAAAACACTCCTTAAGATCAGCTGTGTTACGAAGCCATTGGATGAAGTCCATTGATTCCTAGAAGACATTAGTCATGTTGGAGGCTAAGTTGAAGGCTTCCAGAGAGGAGGTTGTTCGCCTTTCTCCTTAGCTTGCGATGGCTGAGGATGTACGTCACCGAGTATTGGGATTGGGCTACGAATACGACATGCATAGGTTGAGAAGCCAAGGCACTTGGATGAGGGGGCAAGGGTTGATACATTCAAGGGAGTGTCATAACCCATTAGCCATTAGCACAAGAAAATCCCATGCACACGTCATAATAGCAAGTATCTAGACATTCACACAAACACACCAATTCTATGAAAGCTATCAAAATAAAAGCATGAACAAGCATCAAAATCCAAACATGCACAATAAAATTTCAATCCAAAGACCAAACGGTCTGAGTCACAATTGAAAAACGGCCATCAAAATCCAAAGGTTCATGTTCAAATTCGGGATGTCCTCGCTTTTTGCTTGCACATTCAAGTTCGTGTGTGCAAGCCTAGAGTTTGAGTTTCTAGAAAATATGCCTTTGTCCCAACTTTTGTCACATTGGCCACTTTTGGATTTTTCTTTTGCTTTCCCGTCACTCAGTTTCTTAGAGCTTTTTTTTGCATGCTCTGACTTGGACCTCCTTTATGCAGTTTGGGCCATGAGAGTGTCTTCAGCATTGACAAAGTCATCCATCCTGTCCATGAACTCATACAGTGTTGGGAGAGTTCTTCTTACCAACTTTTTCGTCAACAAGTTCCTAGGACATACACCTCCAAAGAGTGCTACTAGTGTGACATTCTCACTTTGGTTGTTAGCAGTCATGCATTCCTTATTGAACCTGGCGAGGTATGCCTTCAAATTCTTGTCTTCCCATTATTTAACAATTAGAATGTACACTGCAAGTTGTCTTCTGCTTCTGCTTGCCATAAATTGTGTTATGAAGTTCCTAGTGAGTTCCTTGAAGCTGTTGATGGAGCCTAGCTACAAGGCTCCAAACCATTCTCTTGCAACCTTTTTCAGAGTAAAGGGGAAAGCTTGACAAGTGATCTCATCGGGAAAGCTGTGGAGATTCATGTGATCTTTGAATGTTTCTAAATGCTCGATTGGACATTTAGATCAACCATACAGTTCCATGCGTGAAACTTTGAACTTTGGTGGAGTGGCACTTTCATTATCTCTGTGTTGTAAGACAAATCCATGTTGTTGAGAAGATTGTCGACGAAGGAGGATGTACTTATCTTTCTAGACATCTCCTTGTATTTTTCCATGAGGTGACTCAAATCTTTGTGCATCTTTCTCTTCTCTTTGTCTTGACATTTATTCTGCCCTTATTTTGCGATTTCGCTTCGTTTCTTTCAATTTGGCTTGGTGTAGCATTCTTTGCACTTTCTTCCTAAGAGCTTCATTCTCTTGTTGCAGGCTCTCCATCTCCAAAGTCATATTTTTATATCTACAAATATTCCCTTATTTTTGCTGTGTACGTGATCACTTCTTATTATTGCATCTTTATTGTGGACTAGCTTAGAGCGTATTGTTGCAGGCATACATAAGGCACATTGAGATGTAGGAAATGGATCACACAAATGGCGTCAACTATTACAGATGTGTTTTGTATCTCTGCCATCAACTTTCGATAACGTATAATTAAGAGGTAGGTATGGCTAGGTGTGTTGAGAGACACCTTCGATATTTAAGTTAGTATAACATTTTAGAGAGTTTCGAGTCTCAAGATGTTCAGGAATTACCTCAGGTGTGCTACTTGAATTTGACCTTTATTTGTTTGAGTTAGGCGTGTGAGGAGAGGGCTTGTCTTGTGGCTTAGTCTTGTCTAATCCCCACGGGACTGTGGATTGTTGGGACATCAAATCAACCATTATATAGGGAAAATTAGTATCTTGAGTGAGTATCCCAAGTGGATACTATGCTAGGCTCTATCAGTTGCCTCATCAAATCGTGTTTAATGGTAGTTGGCTTGAAATTTCATATTGAGGAATTGTGGTAGTCTAGCCCTTTGACTTGTGCTTTGTGGGCCTTTGACCTTTTGTTTGTGAGCCTTTGTGGTCATTGGATCAGTCCATTCTTTGTGAGGGACTATCAAGCCCTCCACATGCTTACCAAATAATAAACAATTTCTTACTAGTATAACTTTTTAGTAAAGTTCTACAATTAAAAGAACTAGTATAAAAAACTCTATTTCCTACCCTAATCCCAAAGATGCATTAAATGATAACTCATAATCTCAAATAAGGCTATAAGATAAATTAAATAATAAAAAAAAAACTATTTGTAAGTCTGCTTATTGACACACTTGCTACACCTTACTATGTAAGACTTTTACATCAATTAATATAAAAAGGTATCATGCTTTAATTTTTATTAGATCCATCATGTGTCCTATGACTACAATAATGGGTGTATTTACAAAGTTAACCAAGGAATATGTTTTCATGAAATGGAGTTTACAATTAATATGTTTATGATTATATATTATAGCAATGCTATTAAAGTCTACATAGAAACTCTCTTTGGTAGTTTTTGGGACCTATAGTGGTGTCCAATCATCTGACTTTGATCCTATAGGCATAGATATAATATTGTCATTATAGACTTAGATTCAAGTGATTTTGGCAATGGTGCTTTGTTTCTTGAGATATTGTCATCTTGTTCCTTGCATAAGAAAGAAGCCCTAAGCAAAGGAAGTGTCAAAAAATGAAAACAGAGAGGTGGAGGTGGATGTGCCAACTGTCTTGTCTTCTGAAAAGGAAGGTCATGAGCTAGTAAAGGCTATGCTGATTCCTTCTTGTCTACAAAGAATGGTGGGATAGGGGGGACCAAAGAAGATACATTGTTTGGAGATGGAGATTGTACATAATTTTAGGAACAACAATGGGGGGATGATATTGATCTAGTACCTTTAAGCACCTTATCTCAAATTCATATATGTGGTTTACATATTCTAAATGGGTCTTAAATAAAGTAAAAGAATATATAAGATTGTGTGGGTATTTCATGTGAGGGTTTTGAAGAATAATTTCGAGCTTTGCTTATTGCCATTGATTTGAGTTTCTCTTCAGCTAAAGAATATATTCTAAACGTGACTGGGAGTTAAAATGATTAATTTATTTCGTTAATTATTATGTGAAGGAAAGGAAGTGTTAGTTGTGGTAAATCCAAGGGTAGGGGGACTAATTTGTGTTTGTGAAGCCTAATATCCTATCTTTGAATGTTTGAAGTTGAATGATTTCAAATTTATTTGTATTAAGAATTTTGTTAAGGTTGTGGAAGATTGATATTGTATGTTTGCAGGAAACCAAATTGTGTTGTGTTGATAGTGGTCTTATTAAAAGCTTGTGAGGTTCCTCATACTTGGGATGAGCTTTTCTCACCTCTAATGGGGCATTGGGACGTGTGTTGTTAATATGAGATAGGAGGATAGTGGATAATTTGGAGGAATGTATGGAGGAGTTTTTGGTAGTTTATCGTTTTAGAAATTTAGTTGATGATTTTGAATAGATTTTTGTTGGAATTTAGTGCCTGAATGTTAATGTATCATACTTTGTTGTAGGAAACTCTCAATTGTTTAATTAGTTGGTGGAACATGCCTCGGTGTGTGGGAGAGGATTTCAATGCTACTCTCTTTCCTAGCGAAAAATTAATTGACTCTGGTTTTACTTCAGGAATACGGAGTCCTCTGAGTATTTTTTCGAGGTTAATTTTGTTAATTTGCCTCCCATGGGGGGTTTTTGGCATCTCATTCATGAGGGACTCACTTTTTTGAGCTATATCAGAGACCACTATCTTGAATTTATTTGGATTGTTTTTCCAATCTCTTGGATTGTGATGACACTCATGGGAACCAAAGATATTTCAAGTTTGAAAATATGTGATTTAAGGTTAATGGTTTAAAAAATATGGTGCAACAATGGTGGTCATCTAATCAATTGTGTGGTACCCCTAGTTTGGTACTGATTGGAAAGTTAAAGGATTTAAAAAGGACTTGAAGGATTGGAATGAGCAAATCTTTGGGAATGTGGATAGACATAAAAAGTTTATCTTTAAGGAATTGCAAGGTTTGCAGAGTAGGGCGGTGGGTGATATTCTTTTAGAAGAAGAGATATCGAGGAAAACCACTATTGGGTTTGAACTTGAGAAGGTGATTTTGATGTAGTAGATTTCGTGGAGGCAAAATTCAAGGGCATTTGGGTTAAAAAAAAAAGGATAACTTTACAAAATTTTTGCAGAATTGCTAACTCTCATCGAACAAATAATGCTATTGAGTTGATTGTGGTTGACGGTGTTGTTTTTTATTATCAGCCTAACATTATAGGGCACATTTGCCTTTTCTATGAGAATCTCTTTATGGAGCAGCATGATTGGAGGCCAAAACTGGATGGTTTAGCTTTCGATATTATTGATCATTTGGGTGCTCAATGGCATAAATGACCTTTTAAGGAGAATGAAGTTCTTCCTATAGTAAGAGAGATGTCAAAGATAAGGCTCTTGACCTTGATCATTTTACTATGACTTTAGGATTCTTGGGACATTATGAGGGAGGATATTAACAAGATATATTGAAAAGAGTCTAAATGCAACTTTCATTGAATTTATCCTAAAAAGTGTGTGAGCTTCTAATGTGAAGAGTTTTCACCCCATTAGTCTAGTTAATGGTATTTATAAAAGTGAAGTGCTATACGGCTACCTACACAGTACACCTTAGCTATAATTTTGTTTTGTTTTTTTTTTTCTAATAACTAAACGGCATCATATGGCATTTTCTAAGATATCTTAAAACCCCACCCCTCTCCCCCCGTGTCATTTCAAAGCAACAGAGCTCCAATTCAAAATCTTCCAAAGCTCCCTCCTTTTTCGGCGCGTGCTAGCACCCTTTAAAAGTGTGCTTCACCGTGCTGGCGTACAAACCACGTCCACTTGTTCAAGACTAGTAGAGAAATTTTTTCACTTTTATTTATTTATTTTATTTAAGACGTTGTTTTTCCCTATTTGTGAAAGTAGTTGTCATTTTTCCTTTCTTTTCTTTTTGCTGAGGTATTTTTTTCTAATGCTTCTACTAGTTGAAGGGACATCGTTAGTATGTTTTTTTTTTTTTTTTGCAATTTCTTTCTTGCTGGTTGAGTTTTTTTTTTCTCTAATAATTTGGGATTATATTAGAACATGTTCCTGAGCTTTTGAATTTGCAAGGTTTTTCAAAATTTCTAAAAATTACTACTTGTCAATGGGAAAAAAATTTGTTATTAGTGTGAACTATTGACAATTTTTCAATTACATGGAGCCCTGAATTTGGTTTTAGTTGCACTTGATTATGTTACAGATAGATTTTGTTCTGGGATTATTATTTATTATGTTAAAGTTTACACATCAAACTTTATCTGCTTCTTGCCGCTATAATTGTTTTTGAATTCCCCAGTTTCATTAGTACCTCTCCAAGTTAAAGGAAGAGGATATCTCACATGCTTCTTACAATTAAGAGATCTTAAATGTTTATGTCATTCTTAGTTGTAACAACCTGATGGGCGAAAAGGAAGGTGATAGGCCACCCAAGCCTTCTATGTCAATGTCAACGATCCAAGTATGATATACATTGTTCATTTAGATATCTCTTTATGTCTAGTTTTTCTATTTAGTTAATGTATTTTAAATTAATGACATTATAGGGCTATCATGGTCCTGTAAATCCATACTACCTGACATTTATGATGACACCAACTCTATATCCATACTATTGGGGTAGCCAAGTAGATATGCCTTTTTTATTAAAAAAAATTGTACATGAATTTGAGGCTTGTTAACACAAGGCCTAATTGCAGCATCCCTCGTTGCCACCTATTGGATCAACTATGCTACACCCTCCATTGAGTAATCCAAACGATCTAAAAAGAGTTCAAGAGAATGGCCGGTACATGGCCTTCTTATTTTTTATTTTTAACTTTTTAATATGTTCATTTGAGACCTTTCGACACAAGGCCAAATTGCAACATCCCTCAATGCCACCTATTGGACTGACTATGCCATACCCTCCGTTGAGTAATCCAGACAAACTAAAAAGATTTCAAAAGACTGGTTAGGTACCCGCTTATTTTTTAGCTTTTTATTTTTTTTATATGTGCATTTGAGGCTTTTTGACACAAGGTCTAATTGCAGCATCCTTCGATGCCACCTATTAGACCAACTATGACATACCATTCGTCAAGTAATTTAGAATTGAGAAGATTTCAAGAGTCTTTCCACGTACATGTCCTTTTTAATTATTTGCATTTTTCATATATATATTTTTTTTATAAATATTCCTCACATTTTGCCTTTCAGTGTTTCTAACGCCTAGCCTAATTACAGCATTCGATCGAAATGACCTCCCAACATGCAAGTGGAAATCAGTTATGCCTAATGTTGTTAAGTTTGAAATGACTGATGGTAAATCTTGATAAATGTGCATTAACATCTTGTAAATTTTATATAAAGGCTAAGCCAAACCATACTTTTTCAATTTTAATTACGTCATCTAAGGTCATTAAGGAGATGGAGGCCGAGGGGTCTAAAGAAGTGTCAGATGATGATGAACGAGTTGAAATATTGAGATCTGGGATGGAATTTTCTACTGAGAAAGAGCTTATGGCATATTACAAACGATATGCTAAGCAAGCGGGGTTTGGTGTGAAGACATTTAGGATGAAGAGAAACGTAGATGAGACTGTACTGTATTTGACTATTGGGTGTGTACATGGTGGGAAATATCTCCAGGCCACATTAACATCTCCAGGCTGTGGCCCACAATCAAAACTGGTTGCAATGCTAAGATCAATGCTAAACTGGCAAATGTGGTATGGGTTTTGACAACTATTGAGAATGCCCACAATCATACTATAGTTAGTCCGAAAAAGTCCATATTTTTTAGATCTCACAAGTGTTTGGATGAATATAGCCAAAGGATGCTCGATTTGAATGACGGGGCAGGTATTGGACAGAACAAGAGCTTCGGGGCACTAGTTGTAGATGCAGGGGGGTTTGAGAAACTTTCCTTTCAAGATTGTCGCAATTTTATTGAAAAAGCCAGGCACTTCCAACTAGGTAAGGGAGGGGGGGGGGGGGCGAAGCCCTTAGTGAATACTTTGAGAGAGACATGAATGATGGTTTTGTTTCTGTCATGGATGTCGATGACGAGGGAAGACTACAAAATGTGTTCTGAGCTGACGCACGAAGCCAAGTAGCATATGAGTATTTCGAGGATGTCATCACATTCGACGCGACATACCTAACAAATAAATATGGTATGCCTTTTACTCCATTTGTTGGTGTAAACCATCACGGGCAATCAATCATGTTTGGGGCTGGTTTGATTTCCAGTGAAGACACAAATACATTTGAATGGTTGTTTAGAGCATGGCTAAAGTGCATGAATGGTATAGCGCCCAAAGCCATCATAACATATCAAGATCGGGCCATGAAGAATGCTATTGCCATTGTATTTCCAAACACTCATCATAGATATTGTCTATGACATATCATACAAAAACTCTAAGAGAAATTGGGATCCCACCCCCAATACAACATAGGGTTGAAGTCTAGCATTTAGAGTGCATTATCTGATTTACAGACATGTCTTGAATTTGAGGAAAAGTGGGGGCAGCTACTTCTTGTGTACAGTCTTGGTTCTAATGCATGGTTGCAGGGGTTATATGAGAAGAGGTCTTTCTGGGTACCGATTTATTTGAAGAGTGTATTTTGGACCAGTATGAGCATGACATAGCGTTGTAAAAGCATGATTGATTTTTTTGATGGATTTGTGCATTCTGGTACGTCTTTGAAGGAATTCGTCGATCAATTTGACAATGCACTTAGAAAGAAGGTGGAGGTCGAGGTGATAGTTGATTTCAATTCTCTTAACCAAAAGATTCAATTTGTATCCCCATCCAACATTGAGAAGTAGTTTCAAACATTATATACAAATGCTAAGTTTAAGGAGGTTCAAAAAGAGATTATGGGAATGATTATGTGTAATTTCACCCACATTAGCACACAAGGATGCATATCCACATTTGATGCTTTAGATCAAGTTTCCATTAATGACCATGTCAAAACATTTAAGTACTCTGTTTACTATAATGAAGAGGAGTGTGATATTAAATGCATGTGTCAGTTGTTTGAGATGAGGGGCATTCTCTGTAGGCATGCATTTAGGGTATGTAATATGAAGAACATTTCAGTGATGCCAGAAAAATATGTATTAGATCGATGGAGAAAAGATATGAAGAGGAGATATACATTGATAAAAAGTAGTTATGATGACTTAAAGAGCAATGCATATACACAGAGGTATGAGCTCGTGGTGAAGAGATGTTTGAAATTGGAAACCCGTATATCCCCAAGTGATTACCGTGTCAATGCATTCATGCGCGTTTTAGATAAGTTTGAGATCGCCGACGAAAAGAAAGGTTCCATCACAGACCGTGTCAATGCAGTTGGTTCAACAAAAGTCAAAGCAAATCTCCTCACAAACAAGAGTAAAAAAATATTAAGCCCCAAGGCTGTGCGAGGGAAGGGGAGACAGGTGACGAAAAGATTGGTTTCGGCCGTGGAGAAAGGAGTAACGAAAATATAGAAGAAACAAGTACCTACTTTGATTGATTTTTATTGTATATATTTATTTCCAATGTAACTTATCAAACAAAATATATTTATTTCTAATGTATGTTGCTTTTTCTGTGGGATTATAGGCTTGTAGAAAAATATTTGATGGTGAATCACAATTACATGACCTCTCAGATTCTCAATTTAACATCGCCACACAACCGATGCCATCAAGCAATGAGGTGTGAGGGTTTGCATTTTGGTTTAATTGTTTTTACTTTCATTTTCATAAGGTGTGTGACCATTTGAAAGGGTTGGGTTGAATATTCTTTGTGTTGTTTCAGGTGAGTGACAATGTTAATGCAATGTAATTCCATGAGGATAGCTTGAGAAGATCTTTTGGCAACTGGACTTGAGAATTACTTTTTGTTGCTGTCCCCCCTTTTTGTCCAGAATTTTTTTGTGGACATGGCTAGATTGTGTATAGGTTGTTAGTGTCCGGTTGGGAATGAATTTTGTGTATTTTGGATTTTGGAGACAAAAAAATTGGAGATCTATATATTTTGATTCAAAATTAGGTATTGGGAGAGGTTGTTGTAAAGTTTACCTTATATATTTGTATATGAAATCAATCATAAGTCAATGTGATTTGCTACCTACCTATATCTTCAATGTATTATGTAACATCTTAATTCTCTACTTGTCTCTATGTGCCCTGTGGAATTGCTTTTTCTATCGTAGCAGAATTGCTTTTAATTGTTCCAATCCTATGCAAGATAAATTTCATCCAAAGTTACTTGGTTTTGTTTTGTTTTTTATTTTATTTATTATTATTATTATTATTATTTACTAGTTTGTAGTGAATGTAAACCATAAAGGAAAGAAAAAAAAAAAACTAACTTAACTCAAACGTGCACTATACCCTTTGTACATCATAACTACAACAATCTGCAAATTCAACAAAATGCTTGATTAAACACCAAATCAGGCTTAACACAATTCATTTTTCTAGAAAATATACAATACCATTGCAGTTAATTCATACAAAAACCATCGAGAAATATCCAACTATTTACATGCCTCCTATATCTTATTCAAACCAAGTATAAACTATTACAACAGAGTCACCCCAATACAAACACAATAACATTTGTGTATTTTTTACCCTCCGCAAATTTTGTTCAACCTCAACCTTGTGAACATCTTTGTCAGTTTATCTTCCCTTTTACGAGCTTCATACACATGCAATAATATGTCACCCTCCCTTTTCCAACTTGTATTTTCTCCTCTCAGAATGAAGATCAGTTATAAAGGCAATGCCAACTCTTATTAGCAAGAGGAGAGAGAACTTTATCTTTTGGCTGCAAAAAAAAAAAAAAGAATGGGAAGATTACAGTAAGTTTTTACAATCCTGTTTCAAAAATTCTAAGTAATAAAATCTTTGAGTTCTAACATTACCTAAATTGCTTTTTCAAGAAGATAGTTTCCAATAATGCAGTGAAAGGTATGATTGAAAGTTTTGTCATCTGTCAAGAGGGAAGATGAAGAGAAAAAAAATGGGAATGCACAAATATATCTATACTAAAATACTGAAAACATATATTTTAAACCACAAAAAAAAAATGTTAATGAATCTACATGTCCAAAAATAGATTCCGAATCTACAATTTTCTATTAGATTTCTTCTTCCATTGGAGCAATGCTAAAGAATCAGATCCTATTTTGGAATCCTAGTCTGTCAAATGAAGGAGAAAAGGTACTAAATGAATTGCATTTTCTGATTTACATTCAGAGAGTGGAGAGGAGCTTTCCATGGATGATTTGGTTAAACTAGTGGCTAAGAAGGAAGAGCTTTTGAAGTTGAAGCACAAAAAGATTGAGAACATTTTTTTTAACCATATCTTTGATAGTCTTCACGCTGACATACTTGGGAAACATGTGACAGAGTTTTGCAAAGAGTTTACTGGATGTGGCTAACAACTTGGAAAAATCTTCTTTGGAAGTCAAGAAGAGTTTTGCAAAAAGTAATACTTCTACAGACTCTGCTGGAGCCACTCTTAAAAACACATAAATAATTTTATATTGATTTTTTCTTCCATTATCCCAATATATCAAAGTCCAAAACTATTTCTTGTATGCAAATAACATGCAAAAATTGAAATCCATAAGAATGTCCTAAACTATTTTTTGTATGCAAACCAGAAAACCCAATTTAATTCTTGTAAGTTATACGGGCATACACAAGGTCCTTCTGGCTTGGTAATTCCATCAAACAGATAATAGGCATAAGAAAAATTCAAAACCCTAGTCCTTGTTCCCCTCAAGGCCATGCACGACACCAAAAACCAAAAACCAAAAACCAAAAACCAAAAACCAAAAACCAAAAACCCTGGTGCTGGTTAAAAAATTCAACAGCTCTTGTCCTTGACGCATGTATGGCCACAGATTTACATAATCAAAAACTAGCCTCCACACAAACATTCAAATCAAAGATTTACTTAACCAACCTCCAACAAAAATTACACACTCCAAAACTCAGGTTTCAGTCAATAACTTACCGTGGTGTGGCCACAGATCTGAATGCAGGCATGATCTCTCTTCGATGTCGAGTTGAGGAGTTTGCAAGGGACGACTTTGCCCTAGAATCATATAGAGGAGCACAGGAGAGAGAGAGAAGAGGGGGCATAAACTGCGAGAGGAACATGAGAGAGGATCTGGAGGAGGATTTCAATGGAGGAAATCGATAGGAGGGGAGAAGGATTTTCAAATTTTTAGTGGATGTAATTGAACCGTGGAACTGTGACGTGGCTCCAAGACCCGGTTCGCCACATCACGTGTGCCGTGTAGAAATCTTAAACAGGCAGCCGAATACAATCTATATATAAGTAAAGTTAGAGATCACTCACACTCTCTCTCACATGAATAATATATGTATAATATTTATCACATGAATAATATATGTATACTATTTATATAAGAATAAGTGTTATGAATGTGAGTGTCTCTATAATTTATATATATATATATATGTATATGTATAAAGTGAATAGCAATTTTTTTTTTCTTTTCTGGCAAGTGAATCGCACTTAAAATATTATACCTTTCGTGGTACACATTTTGTATAGAGTTGCAGGCCTGCTCGGTCCTCTATCACTCACTCTAGAGTAGTCATTGTACTACAGCATTAGTATTAGATTTATTAAATTTATTTTTAAAATTTGATAAAAAAATTATAATTACTTAAATCCACCAAAATTTTCAATCAAATTGTTAAAAAAAGTGATGAATCAACATAAATGGACAGTCAAATACAAGCATAAAAATATACTAAGCAGACGACGACAAAATATATTAAATGAAATAAAGTAATGAAAATAAAGTAGACGATAATATATACTAAGCAGACGATGAAAAAAAAGTAGATGACGACGAGAGAAATAAAATAACGGATAAAATATATTAAAATATGTTTTTAACATATGAATAATAAATTTTGAAATATAAAATATGAAGAAGATTTATTGCAACTCGAAATTAGACACTAATGCTAAGAAATTTAATAGATTCGATATAAAAAAAAATTAATAAAAATTAATAAATTTATATTTGATAAATCTAAATTCTAATACTACTACTCTAACAAAAATTTCTACATTATCTTTGCCAAGGGATTGAAGTTACCAGAAAGTTAAAGAATAATTTTTTAATAATTCATATTTATAATTATATTTCAGGTTTAGTTTAAAATGTTTTCGTTTTAAAGTAAATAAAATAATTTTTTTAATATTTTTAATTTAAAAATAAAAATATTTTTATCAATTTTATTTTAAAATTAAAATTTTTCTATTTCTTCATTTCATTTAGAGAGTTCAGTTTTATGAATTGTATTTAATATTGTTCGAAAATTAATATTTTTTTCTGGACGTCGGTCCCACTTGAAACAAAAAATAATAAAAATGGTAAGCCATTAGCAAAACGTTTTCCCGAGAAAATCGAAATACAGAGTTTTTATCTATCCAGAGCTCGTTCTCGAAGAATTCCAATTCCCACCTAGAGAGAGAGAAGAGAAGAGAGACTGAGTGATGGGGGCGATAACAAGCGCAGTGATAGCAATAGCGGGGGTGGTGCTGGGCTGGATCGCTATAGAGATGGCCTGCAAGCCATGCCTGGAACAGGGCCGTGACGCCATTGATCGCTCCCTCAATCCCGACTACGACCCTGACGACGCCAACAATATTCGCACCCCTCTCAACCCTAACCCCACCTCAGATCTCGAAGAACCATCTCGCGACCCACGGCCCGCTATTGTTGCTCCTTCTTCCTCCGATCCTATCAAGGCTGTCTGATCACATGCACTTCAGATTTCCCCTGCTTTTCTCTGGTATTTCCGATCGTACAAATTTATAATGACTTTTCGGGCTTCTCTCTGTCGCTGTCGCTGTCTCTCTCTCTCTCTTCTTTTTTTTTCTCCCCAAATTTTTGGTGGAAAAAGGAAATGGAAATGTAATGAAATGACTGAGGTTTTCTTGGATTATAATATTATTCTGTGTGTATCTGTGTCTTAATAATGTTTTTGTTTTTCGTTTTTGGGGTGAGATTGGATGTTGGTTTCACTGACACGGATCTGTGTGTTTGATTATTGTAATTTGAATGGCGGATTATTAAATACAGATTTGCATTGTTCTGGAAACTGTTTGATAAATGGTAGAAAAAAACCTTCACAAACCAGTTCTGTGTGCGTGTTCAGACTTCAGAATCTCAATCTTCAGATTAGTGCAGAGTGCATTAATTACAAAGAAAATTAATCCTCATAATACATTAGCAGGAATATCCAGGATACCGGTGCCAATAAAAGTAAGGAAAATGCTATTTCTCCCCCGTTATTCATCTCGATTCCATTCTGTTTTTATTTATTTTTAAAATTTTTTTATATGATTTTTAAGTAAATATTTTTAAAGAATAATGTAATTTTTTTATATTTTTAAAATTTTAAAATATTAAAAAAATTATATAAAAAAATATAATTTTTTTACAAAAATCATAATATTATTTAAAAATACTTATTTAAAAATTATGTAAAACAAATTGAAAAAAAAAAATAAAAACGAGATGAGATCAGAATCAATGGCTACGAGATAAATAGCATTGCCCTAAAATTAATAGTGCTATAGGAAACACTATAGTGAAATCTTGTGAAACTGGCTGACATCAGTCGGAGATTAAAAAAAGAATGAAAACTTGAAACAAGTACTCAAAACGGGAGAGAGAATTGGAAATCAGCAGCATTCGTAAGTTCGTGGGGAGGTTGCTATTGGCTGAATCATTTCGCACGCTGCTCAAGCATTTTGCATGCCCTGTGAGGGAGGTTGTCGCCGTGGGTGGGACGGGACCGACTTGTCAGAACCTCTAAGAGAGTCGCCCAAGGTCGAACCCTGACTCAGGCCTTGAAGGACCAGAACAGTTCCCTGGCTAGCCTGCAGGCATGCCTTGGGTTAGGCCTTGATACTAAGCAGGTGTCCAGTGAGGCTACTGGCCATTCACAGTGCATGCGCACAGCCCAGCGTGTGCCTAGGTGCGCCTCACAGCGCATTCACCTGCGCACACGCGTGCGCATCACTATGCCCCACAGCCCCATTTGGCGAGGTTAGTGGCGTGTCTTCACAGGCACGCTATTCAGCGAGCGGCACCAGCTCGCGCCTTGTAGAGCAGGCCAGTGGCATGCACACCATGCATGCCATCCAGCGCGCGGCACCAGCTCGCTCCATGCAGTCCACGCCCAGACTATCAGCTTGGGCCATGCATGCACACCACCCTGGCACTCAGCCCGGGCCATGCAGGATCACCGCCCGAGCACCTTGACTGGGCAGCACCAGAGCGCCGTGGCTTGACCCTGTGCCTACCACCAGGACCATACATGGCACATGGCCATGAGCACCACCAGTTGGCCTTGCACAGAGTCATGCCCGCGTACCACTAGGCGCCATGCAGCGAGACAGCACGAGACAAATCTAATCGTGGATGAAGCAACACGCAAGCCCACCTTGGGCCACATGTACCCCACGGCCAAACATAGCAAATGGCGCCTCCCACTCTTATTTTTATGTTATTTTATTATTTTATTGCTTGGGTTAATTTGGTAATTAGCTACTTTTAATAAGGGACCTTTTTGGGGTTTCCAAGTTGTAAGAATCTTTAAATAGGTTTTTTAGGTTTCATTTTAGGAATCTTTGGACATTTTTGAGACTAGACTTTTGCTCTTGGAAAAGAGTTAGGCCGGCCACAAGCCTTGTGGTTTGGATTTCGGTGCTTAGCACTTGGGCTTCCCTAGGGTGCAATTCGTGAATCCCTTTGGAAGAGGATCATCGTGCAATTCGTGAATCGGTGATTCACATCTATCCTTTTATCTGTTTTCATTTTCATTTATAAAAAAATCTTGAGGTAATTCATAAAAAGAGTTTCGGTTTTGGAGTGAGTGGTGTTGAGTGATTTTCATGTTTTTGTGTTCTTGAATCGTTTGTTGATTGTTGAGTGATTTTGTGTTTGTGAGGCCAAATCCACACCACTTATAGATTTGAGAATTTGTGTGTGTGTCCATAGAGGAATTCGAAATCCTCTTCCATAGGGAGATTCAGATTGCTCATGTGAGTGAGAGTGAGTGTGTGATTGATTGAAGGAAGTTGAAGACTTGGAGCCTTGTGTGTGTGCTGAACCCACTTGGTCTCTTGAAGGAGTTGGCTTGTTCATCTATAGTCTTTTGTTCAATCATCATTTGGTTGTTCAATTGATCAATTTGGTGTTCATTTTGCCCCATAGCAGCCACGGCATCAAGCTTCCCCAAGCCCTAGAGCCACACGGCATAGTGCATGTAACCCTAGCCTAAACACTTGTCCATTTTACCCTTTACCCTAGCCGGCCACTTAACCCCATCCTCTCCTATATTTCCTCACTTAAATCCACCTCATCCTTCATCCAAAACAAACCAATTTCGTGCCCCTCAAACCCTAACAAGACCGGCCACTCATTGGATTTGAATTCAAAAGATTTCAAATTCAAATCTCACTAAAATCCCTACAAAATCTCAACCGGCCATCCACCTTTACCCTAGCCGAAATCCTCTTGCCACATCATTTAAATTGCCACCTCACACTCTCATTTGATTGGTCATCAAGTGAAGAAGAGAACCAATCAAATCCCTCCCCATCACCCTAGCATATTCGGCCAACCCATAAGCCCTAGGTGCCGCCCACTTCAAATGGCTATAAGCCATGTTCCTACATTTTAGGACTTATCCAAAACCATGCAAAACCCTAGAATCCTAACCCTAATTACATGTGCTGAAAACCCTAGCCTCCCATAAGCCATGTTCGGCCATCCAAAACCATAAACAAATCTCATTTTGCCTAAACACACATAGCCTAGCCGAACCCACCAAAACACCCCATTGTCGTGCATCACTTTTGCACCATACCTAGTCCATTAACCTCACATTCCATCTTAACTCCACTCAATTCCAGCTTCACTTAACCCTTTCCCTCACCTATTTTCCATTCCCAAGCATCAGAGTCCAACTCGGTCATTGGAGGGAACCAATCTTGCAAGGAGGAACTCTTCGAGTGATCGGGACAAGACCGAGGTCTCTATCACGGCTGCCATTGTCACACATTCCACCGTGAAGGAGGTTCACGTCGTGGGTTTGGATAGAGAGTAGTTTGCTACTTCTCCTATCATAAGTCTGGTGAAGTGTCACGTAAAGTAATATCAGACGCTTACAACACTAATGCCATCTTTACAAATGACCAGTCTAACTACAATGCTTACAAACTTGCTAAAGGAACTAAGTTCCCAACATAACATTAATAATCATTTGATCTTGATTCTAGCAACCCTCTCTTTTGGACGTTTTCTTCTCTTTTTCTATCTCTTTATTTGCATGGTGGAGTTTTTCCTCTCTTTTCTTAGCAACTGAGCTTTCATTATATTCTTCAAAATCGGCCCAGCAATGAGTAAGAAAAGAACAATCCAACCCTAATTTTCAATAACAAAATTTATAGATGTTAAATAATTAGTAGAAAACTCCAAGTCAGACTAAAATTTCAGAACTATAACAAAAGAGAAGATGGTAGGATGCAATTGGAGAAAAGTACAAGAGTCTGGTTGAAATAGAAGCCTAGCCCCAGAAGATAAAATACCATATAAAACATTATTAGTGGCATCTGTAATTGTGACTTAACAAGCATTGAGTATCAAATCCCTACTGGAAGCTTGAGCCACCAACAACATGAAAATGGTTCTTGAATAGAAATAGTCTATCCTGCAAGTAATAAACTCCAAGGACATTAAATCAAAGCTCACGTTGTTTGAGGCAGAACCTCTGAAGTGATAGGATCGCTACCCATATTGATGGGGCCATCCATTGAGGAAACCAACATTGGATTTATGGTACAATAAGTTACAAATTGGTATTTTGAAAAAATTGAGGTCAAACACACAAGATAAAATCAATACACGTAAATCTATAATTGAACCTAGATTAAAAGTTCTGAAGCCATAATCATCCCAGCCATAACATCTCTACATTTGAAAATCTTGTGAAACATACAACCAAAGACCAAATAAAGAGGTCTAGGATCAGCATGTTAGCTTCAAAGAAGGTCAGAGAAATTTATGCATAAACAGAGCTGTAGTTTACAAATTTATGTATACAACCAAAGACCAAATTTGTACGTGAAACAAAGCTAGAGCAAACAAATGGTTTCCAACACCTAAATATTTACTTACAGTAGTACCCATATGCTAAGTTTTGCACATACACAACTATCCATATATACAACACAATAGACTCATATGCTAAGTTTTGGGGCCTTGGTGTTGAGAGCAAACAGTGGGTTTCCAACAACGTGATTCATAGGGTTCGGATTTGGGTTAGAGTTTGGATGCTCTCGTGGGAAGACGAAGGGGATTATGGCTTCGTGGCTCTTGGGTTCGAAAAGACCTACTGGTTTTGTGGAGAAGACGCCGACGACAACCAACAATGAGGAACGAGGCTGGCTTCATGAGGGGATGGGGATGGAGGTTGGCTTCATTTGGGATGGAGAAATTTGGATGGAAACTTCGTGAGGGGATGGAGGGAATTGGGATGAAGGGATTCAGGAGGCTTTGAGCCTTTGTGTGTGGGTAGGGCTCAAGGGTTGTAGCTGGAGAATTGAATTAAAAGGAAAAAGATGCCGTTTTAATTTTGCCATTTAGGACACTATTTCATAGGGTTTTGTGGGATCGATTGTGAGCAGTATTTTCCTAAAAGTAAAAAGAATCAACAAAGAAAAACTTGGGGAAGGACACTGAGGTAGGGTTACGACTTACTGTAAGAGCATTCACAATAGATTAAATAGATTAGTTATTATTTGGTTAAATTTTGATTAAAAATTTTATTTTTACAAAATTTAGTTAGACGCTTTTTACTATATCAAATAATAGACTCAACAAATCAATAATTATTCTATTAAAATATAATTTTTTTTGTTTTCATTTATTTTAATTCTAATTGTTATTTAAATATTTATTCATTATTAAAAAATACACATTAATTTTCTAATGTTCATATTATTCCTAACGGTTGATGGTTGTAAAAATGAAGACATTATTTTTTTAAAACAATAAAATAAAATTATTAATCTTCATATTGAATATTTACGAAAAGAAAATTTGGAAGCTTTACAAAGACAAAAGCTGTAGAGCTTCCTTATTTTTTTATACGTAGGAGAGTAAATTAGAGGGATGAGTGAATATTTTAATTTTAAAAAATTATTTAACTGGGCTAACTATATTTGTTGAGCTAAACAATTGGAAGCTATTTTTACTATTCATTTATTGAAACTGTTGCAACCTCATATTCATGCTTACTAGCTATTATTTGGCTAAACATTAATTTTGTTGAATCTATTGTGAGTGCTTTAAGCTCACTTGCAAGCTGCAACAATAGTAGCTACTGTTGTAGCTATAGAAAGCTGCAGTCCAAGATTCCAAATAAGCATACAACTGTCTTTGAAAAATCCTATGACAGGTCGGAATTTGATATTTTATTTGGGATAGAACCAATGAAAATTATAGTTAACTTATATCTCATAGACACAATAATACTGATTTGAGTAATTCTACATATGATCGTAATATGTGTAAATGTCGTATAATCACTTTAAAAAATAGTGAGATATATTATTAAAAAATTAATTTTTTTCTTGTGAATCCTATGTTTTATTATTATTATTTTAAAACGGTTACACAATAGTTACATAATTCACAATTGTAAATATCTTTTCTTTACAGGTTTATTAGAGAAATTTATAGGTTTATTAGATAAATTTAAATTAAATTTTCTTGTAAATTTAAAATAACTAATTATCTTGATAAAAATAAATTTCTTTCATCCTCTCTCTGTACCTAGAGTAGAGGCTCTTCTCACGTCTTTGTATGAGGTCGCATGGTGGGATGATTGATGCACTAGAGTAATTGTATGCTAATTTGTCTCTAACTAAGACAGAAAATGAGGATGTTTTGGTGGACTCAAGTAAAGCTGAGGAAGTGCTTACTAGACAGGAGAATCATTTGATGATGAAGTTGTTAACTAGAAAGCATTATAATTATGATGCTTTCAAGCAAACTACAAAGAAAGTGTGGAGACCAGTGAGGAGAATCAAATTTATTGATTTGAATTTTATTTTAGTTGAATTTGAGGATGCTAGAGATAAGTTAAAGGTCCTGCGAGAGGGGTCTTGGACTTTTGACAAGAAGTTGGTGCTCCCAAAAGCTTTTGAAGGTATGATGTAGATTAGTTGTCTTCAAATTATTCATACACCCTTTTGGGTTCAAGTTTATGATCTTCCTCTTATGGCTTACAATTCTTATATGGGAAAATTGATTAGATGTATACTTGGAGAGGGTTTAGAAGTTTATTTGGATGAGGGAGAGATGGAATGAGGGAGTTTTGTTGGATGTTTCTAAGTCACTTCAAAGCAGGAAGAGAATGAAAGTAGAGGATGTCAACTCATGCTGGGTCCGATTCACTTACGAACGGTTGCTGGATTTCTACTGTCACATGGTATCTTAGACCATACTCATCGTGAATGTGAGGATTTCCCACAGGCTACAGATGAAGTTGAGCAGATGCCTTATGGCATTTGGTTATGAGCTAGGTATTCTGCTAATAGGCGTGGAAGGATGTTTGGCACTAATGTCAGCAGTCCATAATTGTGCTAGCCTGGAGCACCACCATAGGCTACGATGGTGGTTGACGATCTGGTGAATAGTTGAGATAAATCAGGGAAGGATGAGTATCCAGGTACAGTGGGTAACAACTCATCAATTCAAGGTGCTGGAGTGTAAGGCATTAATTAAGGATGTTCTGGAGACAAGTGTGGCATCAATTGTGGATACTGAGGTTGAGAGAGTTGTCAATTCCTCTTTTGTCACCAATATGGAAATGCAGGATCAGAAACGGTTGGAGGTTGGATCTCAAACGGATGAAGGGAAGTTAATGATGTAATCTGCATTCAAAATGAGAAAGCGGGGGAAGATGGGCTTCTGTTTGAAGTACCGATAGTTGAAGGAAATCAACTGAGCTCGAGCCCAACTTGTGTGAGCCTCGCTGCTGTTAGCTCAAACTTTGGCCTACTTAAAGGAAAGGCCTCAATGATCCGTAAAACAAAAGTTAAGGCACATGAGAAACATTCAGATTCAAAAAGCAAGAAAAGATAAGGGGGGTATCGAAATCGGGGAGGTGTAGCAAGGCAATAACTTACATGAAAGAAAACAAAGCCCATCGCAGAGGTTGAAAATGAACACTGTGCCAGTAAGAAGCTTCAAAGATAGTTTTTTAATCATTAGATATTGGGGGTGGTTGTTACACAACCCCAACGAACCTCATGAAAACCTTCAGTTGAAATCCTTGTGGGATTTGGAATGCATGAGGCATTCAAACTCTTTGTGTCTTGCTTACGAAGGAAGCTCCCAGTGTACTTTTCTTGCAAGAAACCCGTTTATATGCTTGTCAATGGGATTTTTGTAAGTACAAGCTTGACTTTTCTAATTGCTATGTTGTTGACTATTTGGACGTAGTGGTGGTCTGATATTGCTTTGGCAGAGTTAATTACACTTGTCTATTCTTAACTATTCTGCAATCATATCCCTGTAGAAATTAGTACCATAGTTTGAAGGGGGGACGTGCTTGATTACGGGTGTTTATGGTTATCCTCAGTTTGATTGTAGGAAAGAAGTTGGAGGTTGATTAAATCTCTATGCCATACTGGGATGCGACCTTGGTTAGTGTTTGGAGATTTTAATGAAATCCTCAATCATGATTAGAAGCGTGGGGGAAGGGCTAGAAGTGAGCGACTGATAAGAGGTTTTAGTGATGTTTTTTAAGCTAGTAGTAATAGAAGAGAAGGAAAATGGATTATTAGTGAAAGGTTGGATAGGTTCCTCGCAAATTTAGGATGGTGTGAGGTTTTTCCAGTTTTAAGGGTCCAACATGGGATGATTTCATATTAAGATCATATTCCTTTATGGATAGATATCGTAACGCTCCGGTCCTGCAGGGATCTGATAGTTATTTCCTATCACAGAACCCACATTTTAACAGAATAATTAAAAACTCAAAATTCTCCAATATTATATAAAACTGGTTCCAAAATCACTTTCCTCAATATCATCAATTTCAGGAATACTACGTCACAAGAATACAATAATATTTCCTTACTAACACTTGTCAATACTCATATAAACTCTCTATGATTAATCAACCATTCTTAAGTCATCTCACCCAATGCTTCATAATCCGATATTTGGCTGAAATATCCAAACTTATCTAAAAAATATTTAAAGATAATGAGTGGGTCTAACCACAACTCAATAAGCAGAAGACATATACTAGTGTGCAAACATGAGTATTTATCAAATTCAGAATGCAGAACAAAAATATTTCTTATCTTCAGAAATGCAGAAACAAATTATGTTATAAATAAATTAGAGCGAATGTTTAGTATAAACAGAAACAGAAAATTCCTTTGCATAACATAACTGAAACATCTTATCAGAATAGAAATACCATATTTAACTCCTGTGGTAGGGTTATGCAAACCCTAACGGCCAAAGAAACAGAAACAGAATGTGAATCTTCCTCTTATTATTCTCGGAATTCCGAATATGCACACAAGAAAGACCACGCAGAAAACTACTTTGCAACCAAAGTGGGTGCACCAGAAACAGAATAGTTGGTACCAACCCAGAATAGAACAGAGTGGACTAGAACCAGAATGTCATGCCAAAGGTTTCAGAAATCATATCATATCATATCAGAGTACAGAATTTTTTCAAAACAGAATAGAATCAGATCGAAAATATTATTTATACAGAAACTTTTATATTTGCTCTTTTTCAGTTGAGAAAATAGAATGCAACAAAATTAGCTCATGTTTCTTCTAGTTCATACCAGAAACATTTTATTCTTATACAAAATCTTATGCATATGCTAAACAAATAACTAAAGTAATTTCAAAGTTTCTTTTCGTAATCAAAACATGCATATTTTTCAAATATACCTCAATTTATATTTTTAATGCAAAGTCTAGCACAAAAACTCTGCTTACCTGGACTCCTTAGCTTTCAGAAATTCCTCAACAAAACCGATCAAAACAATCTTCACCTGATCAAAATCAATCTTCACCCATAATATATAATGTAACCTGTGTACATTTCTGAATGATCACAAACTTCGAAAATAGAATCTGATATATAAAATCCAATATCTTTTCTTAATATTTAAACAACTTTGAAATCATGTATATCCACTCTTCCCCAAAAGGCTTGAAACCAAATTCTTCCAAAATATTAAAAATACTCAAAATCCTAGCTTAATGATCACTTAATCCAGATTCTTCAATGCAAATCAAGTCTCCTTCAAATCTCAAATTCAACTCATGGAAATATTGCAACACCCAATATCCGAATCAAAAGGATTTTTAATTCAAACCCAAATTAATTTAGAAAGCAACCCAAAAAGATTTAAAACCCTAGCCTATAATAAATCCCAACCCAAAACATTTTAACAAAAAAGAAAAAAGAAAAACAAGTAGGTTATCTGTTCAAAAACACACCATAAACACTAGCCTAAAATGACATGCATATCACAAGTCCAACACCAAAACTTACTTTCATAAAATATCGTAACAACACACTCAAGAAAACTTTAAAATTCACTGTTTGCTTAAGGCCAAGAGGGCCAAATTATAAAAGAGAGACGCTGGGACCGGTCCGGCTGTCCCCAACGCTAGTTGGGCTACTTTTTTATGAAAAATACATTAAAATAAAATAAAATATATAATAAAAAATATAATAAGATAAAAAAATATATAATAAAAAAATAAAATGAAGAAAACATAATAAAAAAATAAAATAGAGATGAATTTTAAGGGGTATTCAGCTTGGCTGCAGCCCACCGCCTCCGTTGGGCGACACCGCCCACCCCAATGGAACCGACGGGCTCCGCTGGAACTATTTCGGATTTAAGCCTCCGTAGGGCACACCGGAGGTTTCCGGAAGTCGCCCTTGAAAGGGTAAGCTCGCCGGAACCCACCGGTCTCGATGGGGTGGGCGGTGTCGCCCGCCACCTCCGGAGGCGGCAGGCTGCATTTTACACGGGATCGGTCCGAACAAAGCTTACAGAACAAACAAGAGAAAGTTTTCTATCTTTCAAAACAAGGCAAATCCAGAGGGGGAATTCGCTCGCCTAAAGCTTACCAAGAGGAGGCCGAGGAGAAGCGGGGTGAACCGCCGGAATTTCTGGGTTGTTCTGGGGGGTTTCCGGTGTGCCGCGAGCCTGAGGAACGAGGGGCGCAGCGAGTTATTCCTGCTCTGTTCTGGAAAGTCCGAAACAGATGGTGAAGCGCAGGTGGTCTGTTGCCCTTTTTTTTTTAGCAGTGGTTTGCTCACTACGGTAATTCCATCGAGGGGCAGTGGCTGAGGTTTGATACTGGCTCGGTGGCTGATAACTGAAAGAGGAGTGTAAGGAGAAATAGAGAGAAAACAGAACATAGAGAGAAAACGATGCGAGGAAGGGGGAGGATTTGGCATGGCTTACAGTGCGGTGCTGAACGGAGGGTCCGGATTGCTCTATTTTCAGGGATTAAATACAGGGGACTGATCAAGGGCGGTTTGTGCGAGAAGGAAGGGCTGCGACGTGAAGGGCATGGCTTTGGTGGTAGTCATTTACGGTGGCTACAAGATGGTGCTACTCGTGGTGGTGCAGAAATGTCGTGAGGGGTTGCGGCGGTGATGTTTCTAAATGCACAAGATATGTGTATATTTATAAGGATGATAGGAAACCCCAGATACAGTAAAGGAAGAGATGAAATGCTACGTGAAAATAGAGGTTATACGCGAATTGTTTCCGTGATATCCGTGGGGATGGGAACGTGCATAGGGAGAAACATGCGTATATTTAGGAAATTAGACCCTAGGGACAGAGATACGAATGCCTGGGAGTGGGAGTAGTCGTGTATAAATATGGTAAAAGGAAAGAAGATAGCTAGTAAGTTTTAAAAAAAAACATATCTACAAATACACAAGTTGTAAATATTCATATATCTAAATATAAATAAAATAACTTGGGTCTGTAAAGTATAAAAAGAATATATATATATAAATATATTCTGAAATTCTAATGGATCTTTTGAACAAATAAAACCAACAATTTTAGAAAGCAATTTGGCATCAGAGCGGGGTGTTACAGATACTAATAGGGGTTGATTAGGAAGGGTGGTGAAAGATTATTTTGCTTTGAAGCTATCTGGGTTGGGGATGGGGAATGCTCTAATATTATTGAGATGGTGTGGAATGGAGGAGATGTGTAAGGTTCACTCAGCAATGTTATGGGGTGCATCTCGAGATGTGCTTCAGATTTGAAAAGGTGGAATAAGTCTTCTTCTGGTAATGTTCAGGTAGAATTATCCAATGCTTAAATGAGATTGAAGGCAATACAAGAATCTTACCCAACCTGCCAGTCATTGTTAGATTATAAAATGGCTCGTGAAGATGTCCAAAAGTGACTTGAGAGAGATGAGGTAATGTGAAAACAAAGATTTTGAGTTTTGTGGCTAAGGGAAGGGGATAGTAATTCAAGTTATTTTCGCACAGAAGCTACTGCAAGGAAAATGATTTTGAAGTTACAAGATGAATGTGGAAATTTGAAGAAAGGAGATCAAATGGATGATATGATTGTGGGTTTTTTTGTGTCCCTTTTCACTATTGCAAATCAAGTTGAGATGGATGATGTATTGTCAAGAGTGGGAAGTTGGGTTATTGATCAAATGAATGTGGAGTTAATTAGTATGTGGCAGAAGAAGTGGAAGCTACTGTTAAACAAATGCAACCTTCTAAGGCTCTTGGACCAGATGATTTGTCTCCTACATTCTTTCAAAAGTATTGGGGGTACTTGGTAAATCAATTACAGATTCTGTGTTGCTTGCTTTGAATCATGGGGATGTTCCTAGGGATTTAAATCATACTTTCATTACTTTAATCCATAATAAGAATGGCCCAGTAAATGTGATTGATTTTAGACCAATTAGTCTTTACAATGAGCTTTACAAGATTATGTCAAAAGTTACTGCAAATCGACTAAAACAAATCCCGCCTTTGGTTATATCGGATACTTAGTGAGCCTTTGGTCTGTGAACTTTTACATTATCCTAGAAATAAGAGATATGGAAGTAAGGGCTTTGTTTCTTTCAATCTTGATATGAGTAAGGCGCATGATAAGGTTGAGTGTGTCTTTTTGGCTAAAATTATGGGTGTCTTGGTTTCGCATGAAATTTGATTGATATAGTTATGAAGTGTGTTTCCACTATTACTTTCTCAGTGCTTGTGAATGGAACTCCAAATGGGCCTATAACTCAAAGTAGGGAACTTAGGCAAGGAGATTCATTGTCTTCTTACCTGTTTCTCTTATTTATTGAAGTTCTAATTAGTTTAATAAGGGGGAATGCTAGTCATGGTATGGTTGAAGGTATTGAAATTTGTAAAGGAGCTCCACGGGTAAATCACATGTTATTTGCTAATGATAGTGTATTTTTTGTAAAGCAGATGTGGATTCGAATGAAAAGATACAATCCCTTTTGAATAAGGATGAAAAAGTTTCGCCCCAATGCATTAATAAAGAAAAAACTTCATTGGTCTTCAGTAGGAATGTTAGGGAGGAGTTGAAAGTTGAGATAATGCAGTTCAGGGTGGTAGTAATACACAATAGTATGAAAGGTATTTGGGATTACCACCTATGGTAGGGAAGTCACAACAAAGGGCATTTGTTGGTATAAAGCAGCGCTTGTGGCAAAAGTTTCAAGTTTGGAAGGGGAATATGCTATCTCAAGGGGGTAGAAAGGTGTTACTAAAAGCTGTAGCTATGTATATCCCAACATAATCAATGAGCTGTTTTTTGTTTTCAAAAAGCTTGTGCCATGAGCTTGAAATGATGATGGCCCAATTTTGGTAGGAGAATCTATATCAGGAGAAGAAATTTCATTGGGTTGGGTGGGAGAAGTTTTGTGATTCCAAATTTCGTGGGGGATTGGGTCTTAAGGATCTTAGTGATTTAAATTTTGCCCTTCTTACAAAACAAGGTTGTAGACTCTTAACAAATGAAGGTTCTCTTCTTTATAGGATGTTTAAAGCTAGCTACTTTCAAAAGTGCTATTTATTTGAGGCGAAGAGTGGTGTTAACTCATCTTATGTGTGGAAGGGGATAGGCTATGGGGTAGATTAGAGATGAAAACATGAACGCTAATGAGTTGATAGATACTGCTTTAGGTTGGTGGAAGGTTGAGGTTCTTAGAGTTCTCTTTAATCCAAGTTTGGTAACTCAAGTTCTGAAGTTAAATATCTCTACAGCTCAGGATGACACATGGTTTTGGACCCAAGATAGAACTGAAAAAGTGTGTATAAAAACAATTGCAGCAGGTTAAATTTCAGAATATAAGAGAAGGCTCGAGGGGAGGTCAAGTTGCTGCTTTTTAGAAGTGTTTATAGCACGCTTGCAGGGCATACCAGGAGAACTTGCCAACTTATCAAAATTTGACAAAAGATAAAAAAGGAAAGATTTTGGAAGATCATAAATGTGTTTTCTGCCATAAGGAGATTGAAGATGCAGCTCATTCTTTGTTTTATTGTTTGGAAATCAGTTTATCTTTCATGCATTTTTTGTCTTTATTGATTAATATTGAATCTGGGCTGTCTTTTTGGGACTTGGCATTAGCTGTGAAAAGACCAAGGTTTTGAGGAAGCCTTAACAAAGTTTATTACTATTGCTTGGGGAATGTGTAATCGCAGGAATAAATTCATTTATGAGCATGTTGTTCATCAAAATTTTCCTTTGGTTAATAATGCTTTATCTATGCAGTCCGAGTATTAGAAGGCTCAAGTATTGTATGGGTATAGCAATGAGGCAAAGAAGGTGGTTTGCTGGATGACTCCACCAACTGATTTCATTTAAGTTGAATGTGGATGAGGCAGCCTTTTTTAATCAACTTAAAGCAGGAGTTGGAGTTATATTTAGAAATTATCAAGACAATGTGGTAGCTGCTTATGGCAAATTGGAAAGGGAGGTTGATTCTTCTGAGTTTTTTGAGGCTATTGCAATGTTGAGATGATTGCAATGTTGTGTTCAATGGTGTGTTCAAAAGTTAAGGCTCGAAATAGATTGCCTAAATCTTGTGAATGCTTTGAATTCATTTGTTGAGTATCTTACTGATTTTTCCTTTTTGATTCAAGACATAAAAAGGATGCTACGGCTTTCAAGAAGTGCAAATTTCACATGTAAATAGAATGAGAAACATGGCTGCACATCAATTAGCAAGGTATGCTTAGAAAGTTGAGGAAATTGAAATGTGGTGGAATTCTTGTCCTTTGGTATCATAAGCTATTTCGATTTTGATAAGAACAATACCTTGTAAGGACTTTTTATTTCAATGAAAGGAAGCTGTTTATAAAAACAAAAAAAACAAATCAATAATTCTTTCTAGATTATATTCTTTTAGGATTAATGTCCCGTACTACCACAAATTTAGAATTGAGGAAACTCTTTGAGCAAGTGGCACCTATAAATGGTGTTTATTGGAAACCAATGACCACCTGCCACGTAATTGAGTTTACAAATTATGAAAAAATATGCATAGCAGAGAATCTAAACCTTATAACCCATCTGAATCTCTCAATAGAAAAATGATTTTTGCACACCTTATTGCGGACACCTGCGTACACTTAAATGAAACGATTCGTTTCATTTAACCACGTCAGGCCCCAGAAACAATTCATTCCAATTTGAATCCAGATTTCACATTTGAATTTCACACCTCATATCGATTTAACTCTCCCATCTAAGCTCTCAATTCGCAAACCCTAGAAATCGGAACTCCATCACCCATCTCACAAGAGTCCCGAAATCTCCAACTTGAGCAATTTCTGCCCTAGAATCCTCCTTAGTCGCGCGCATAGGTAAACCCTAGAATCTCGAATCTCATCTCCTTCTCCTGATTTTCTTCTTGCATTGCGCACACAGGTAAACCCTAGAATCTCATCTCCTTCTCCTGATTTTCTTCTTGCGCGCACAAGTAAACCCATATCTTTCTCACCTTGTTCTTATTTTCTTTATGCAGAAGCACGAAGACGAAAGATCTTGTTCTCATCTGGTAAGTGCAGTTTTCATCTCGTCTCTGTAGAAAATCAATTTTATTTTTAGTTTGTATTTTAAGATGAAAGATTTGTTTGTATTTATGCCTTGGTTTCGTTTGTGTTATATTTTCTTACACTTTCTTGATCGAATTTTTAGAACATGTCATCATTATATCACTGCCATTCGCTCACAAGTTACACACACTCAAGCCCCCATATGAGATTAAATGCTCATTTGTATTTCTTCTATACTCTTTTCTCTATTCAGTCTTAGTGGTAAAGAATCGATGACAATGGAGTTGGTTTCCATTCCAAATGAAAAATGAACAATTTTGACAACAATTACTAACTAAAAATTTCTATCATCCTACATCATAAGACTAAAAAATATGTCATGATTTATTTTACGTACTTCCAATTATTTTATGATGGGTGTAGTCGTTTGCTTACATTTTCTTACAGTCACTTTTTAAATTCCCCTGTAATATGCTGGAATAATTTTCTGATTTGATTTGATTTTTAGAAGTCTAATTTAATTTGATATTTATAAAATATGGTGTTTTCTCTTTGGCTTTTTATTTATAAAAGTGACTGTTCAGATCCCTCTTTCCATTATTTTCTAGCACTAAGTGTTTCATTATAATCGACCTTTAAATTTTAAGTCCAATCAAATGTTAAAGATTGAACAAATAAAGCATCTATAATGAATTCATTATATCGCTTCCATTTTGTGCCATTTAGAATAAAGCTTATATCACTGTCATTTTGTGCCATATTGATGTTAAATTACAGGTTTTTTCTATATGATATAAACATGTCATCATCTACAATGAAGTCTTTTTCACCGTTTGCTAGACAAAATCTGGATCAGAATTTATGTTTCTGTGAGGTTGAGGCCCAAGTGAGATATGTAAATACTCCAAACAACCAAGGCCGACCTTTCTTAGGTTGTCCAAGGTACAACACTAAGGAAACTAAATTCATGTTTAGTTAAACATATAATGTTATTTGCATCTAAATTTGTTCAAATATGTATTCTATCATAGGGATTACCATATTGCAAATATTTCAAGTGGGTTGAGGAGGAGGACCAATACAAAATGTCAGATCGTCAAGAAACTAACAGTGAATTGCTAAGCGATATTAGAGAGATGAAGAAGATACTCAATGATATCGAAAGGAGGGTGATTGATCTCCTAAAGAGAGTGATTAAGATGGAATCGATGCTATCCAGTAGAGATGCAGAATTTGGTCGTGAAGCTGAAAAAGCAAGCACACTTTTCCGACCACTTTATTGGGCTCTTGCTTTTTTTGTAGCATGTTACGTGGTAGCCTATAAGTGATTTCATATTAGTATTAAAAGTTAATTGCAATGTGTATCTGAATAGTTACTAGGTATATATGTATTTGGTGTGCTCTATATTTTGGTAGTTCTTGTTAGGTGCAAGAATATTAGTGGTATTAATTATGGAGCTCTGTTTTGTGGTAGGGAACATTAGGTGCAGGAATATTATAGGTATTAATCATGGAGCTCTAATTTTTTGTAGCAGGAATTTTCTGATAGTTGTATGTGTGACAATGGTATTAATTATGGATGCAATGCATTACTCAAGTGTTATTCTCAATAATGTCATACATTCTCAATAAGAAAAGGAAAATGGTAGTCTAGGCACACAAAAAGCATCAGTTCTGGGTGGGCATTGAACAGCTACTTTCAAATTCAAATTATATAAACCGGCTGCTAGATCAGCTAGGAAATATTACTTTTGATTTATTTCCAATAATATTACTCTTTCTGATCAATGGTCCTCCACCACTTTGTTAGGAGCCCTTAATATTAATTCTGATCATATGTGAAACTTTAAAAAGTGGTTTGACATGGGCAGATAATAATAGTACTAGGCGACCACATATTGCTGATAAAAGTTTGGGAAGCTTTGCACAAATTCCACATAAGTTTGTTATTTCGAATGAAGGAGATCACAAAAGTTAGTTATAGATCTTTTGAGCTGTGAACCCATAGTGGAGACATGTCGGCCCCACATGCAGCTAGCTAGTGTAATGGGGCGTTGGTTTGCATTATACCACACAACCGAATAGATAATGCCCCACTTGTTGATGTGAGTCCACCCAGACATGTATATATTTGAAGTGTCCGAAATATATACCTGGTGATTAAATTCAAACTTCCTGAAAATGCATCCTTCATGATATGAACAAATAAATACTGCCATCTTCTAATCTTCAATTAAGAAATTAAAGACATCTTTTCATATTGATTTCAAGCCGGTCATACTGCTACAGCCAAGATGTGCATCCAATAAATTTCCAGAATATCAATTCACATGTTACTTGTGCCATTGTTAAAACCACTATAACAAAATTAATAATTACATCACCCCAGTAACATAAAAAAACAGTACTTAGTGAGATGTTAAAACCACTTTCTTCGTGATCTTAATTACAACGCGTCCTTCCTTTAACAAAAAGGTTAAGCCGGTCGTGATCCATCCAACACAATATCAACCGGCTGTGATTCATCTAAAGGAAATTGTACCTGTAAAAATTCAATCATAAGGTCAATATGCAAATGTTAATGTCATGTCAATATTAACAATTGAGAAAACTGAGTTGGATATTACACTTTCTTGACTACAAATCATTGCTTCTGGCCTTTGGATTCCACTAGAGTGTTGAGTTGAACCGTCCTGAGCAGGCTATTGATAAAAAAAAATCAAAATAAACTAAAAAATACTTCTATTCATGTTACACAATCAATATACCTGTACGTCACCAATATTGGTCGTATCTATCTCTGACAAAGCAAATAAGTTCCTACATGTGTCCGGTCGTAAACTACCCCCGGCTTGTGAACACCCACTGAAAGTTGTGTCCTATGTCATGCAGTAAACATTTGTAAGTTTTTGCATTAAAAAAAATAACATACACAAATGTAATAAACTTTGGCAATAATTTTAACAACTTGTTTATTATTCTTTTTTATTGGTCCTTTCTTTGTATTTGCTTTAACCTTTCAAATCGCGTTCTCCATCATGGATGCTCTCCTTAGCGATGGAGGTTTGCCTTTCCCTCTCACAGGTAGTGGACTACGTACTGGCTATGAACTACCATCGGAAATTGCATCGGTCGACGCCGCAACATTGGATCCCGTGAGTGGCACCAACGGGGGTTCCTGATTCTTCTCATACAAGTCAATCATCGCATTTAACTTATGAGTTGCATCCTCGGTATGTTTTCCCGAACCCGCATCAAGAGTAATCATCTTATAACAAATATTCAGTAGACTTGAATATCTGTTAGTATCCGCTCGTTGATTTCCTGCATCGAAGGTACTATGGATTAATGTGTATCTTCTTCTAATATCTTTTCTCCATCGATCCAAAATATATCTCTCAGGCAAACATTTTATCTCATTACACTTGAATACAGCTAAGATGTGCCTACACAATATCCCTCGCATCTGGAATAACCCACATGAACATCTTACAGTTGTATCTTCTTCACTAAATTCAACATAATATGTAACCATCTTTATGAACTCTTCTAGGCAAATTTCATCCTCTACCCGATATGTCTTTACACCACCACAGCTCCTGAGTAATTTTGGATCCATATCAATAATGCCAGCAACTTGCGACTGAACTTCCCTAAACTTAGTATTCGTATACAAAACTTGAAATCTCTTTTCAATTGGGTTTCTAGAAATCATGGGAATTGTCGCACTAAATGAGTGAAAATCCAACGCAACTTCATTCTCAATTTTTTTTTTTCAACGCGTTATCAAATTGGTCAACGAACTCTTTCAAGTTGGTTTTAGAATGAACATACGTATCAAAGAAGGCATTCATGCTCTCGCTCCGCTGCGTTGTACTCATACCGACCCAAAAAAACTCTTTTTGATATGCCGGTGCCCAATACTCACGCTCAGTGTATAGAGTTTGTAGCCATGAATTATCATGCAAGTGATACGTGGAGAATAATTGTTCCCAGCATTTCTCAAACTCCTCAATGGTCTAACTGTCATACACACATTTCATCAGGTCATTCTTCATGCCACTTTTGTAGGAACCATAGGAGGAAAGCTTTTCAGGGACCTTTTTAAGTATATGCCACAAACAAAATCGATGTTTGGTATGTGGGAAGACTTTAGCAATTGCATTTTTCATGGCTCTATCCTGATCTGTGATAATAGCTTTTGGGGCAATGCCATCCATACAATGTAGCAAAGTCTGGAATAGCCAGACAAATGTCTCTATATCCTCACTGGAAATCAATCCTGCTCCCAATAGAATTGACTGTCCATGATGGTTTACACTAACGAATGGTGCGAAGGGCATGTTATATTGGTTCGTTAAATACGTAGTGTCGTATGTGACCACATCCCCGAAATATTGGTATGCTGCCCTACTGCGGGGGTCTGCCCAGAAGACATGTTTTAACATGCCGTCGTCATCTATATCCACAAAGCAAAGAACCCAGGATTCTTGTACTGCATCCGTAAAAAATATTCTTTAAGCGCTTGAGCACCACATGCGCCAAGCCGAAGATGTCTTGCCTTGTTGATATAATTACGACAATCCCTCTCTGTAAATGGGAGTTTTGCATAACTACCCGCACCAACGGCAAGAGATCCGAAGCTCTTATTCTGATTTATGCCAGCTTTATCATTTGTATCCAGGATTCTTTTAACGAACTCACTCACAAATCTATTACAACGGAAAAAGCGGGATTTGGTTGGACTGAGGTCATGGTTATGTACATTATGGACTGTTGTCAACTCAAACATTCCATCAACTTTTAAGACATTAATTCTTGTCTTACATTCAGTCTTTCTTGTTGGACGTGGTCTAATAACATTCGATGTCCTATTACGAGCCTTACCATCAAGTGAACAACCAATAGTGGCATATCTAATCAATCCATCATCTCCCTTCTCAGTTCTTCTTGTCATCACCCCAAACCCACATCCCTTAGCATACTCTTTATAATAAGTTATTACTTCCTCAAATGTATTAAACTTCATACCCGATGATGGCTCCTCAATCATACTTAAATTTTCTAATTCATCATCTTCTAACTGAGGTGTTCTAGAAGTGTAATCATTGGTTCCAACTTCATCATGTCTATCTTCATTGCTTTCCTCAACTCTAGCAGAGGTTCTTGGAATATCTAGTACTCTACAGTCGGGTGACCATGCAGGAAGTTCTCCAAAATAATCATCTGTTTGCATGTAATTTTTGAAATTTGGAGAAATTGGTGGAATGTCCTATTAAGATTAGTACACAAGTTATTCATGTATAACTCTTTCAAAAATATCAACTATACAGTTATATAATTTTTTAAAAGAATGCTACATACAACGGTTGGGGCATTTGAGGGAGATGGTGTCAACAGAAATGGGTGTTCTTCCCATTTTTTCATGTTACGAGTGTTTCTGAAATAAAATGCAAAATGATCACTGGAAATCAATTATAATGCAGCATTCCAACACTACAACAATAATTCATAGCATGAAGCTATCAAAATAAATTATATCACCAGGTAACACATTACTGATGCAGAAGTGAAAATGAAGAAGTGTAGACTAGTAATTAATAATAAGAAAAAAAAAATCACTAAGCAAGGGTAGTAGTTGGCTTGGCTTATTCCTCTGCCTCTTCTACGCTTTTCTTAGATGCAGAATTCCATAGGAAGATACATCTACAGCATTAACAAAGAACCCAATCTCATTTCACTTCCCAAAATGCAGAATCCACAAAAATTAAAAATAAAACACAAGAAGAAATCGCAGGTTGGTCTTCTAGCTACAAAACACATATTTATTGCTCTTTTCCATGTAACAGGGGAATCAGAACAAGCTCTTTTCCCACTATGGCTAAACGTTTTTTTACATCATAAATATTGTTTTGACTCTAGGAGACAATGCAAAAAAGAGCAAAAAGAAAGGCCCTTGATAGCACGTTACAACTCCAACAAGCCAAAACATTCTCTCAGCCACAACATATTCCAATAGCAGTGCGCATGGCCCAGTTAAACGAAGTAGGATCTAAAACAGGAAAAGCTTCATTTTTCTTTATTTTTAGACACCGAAAATCCCAAAAACCCAAGCATATTCGATCAACATTTCCCTTTTCCTTTATTTCTAGACATCACGCAACAAAAAACAAAGCGAAAGCTAGAGTATACCAAAACCCATACAAATAGAGTAGCTCGTGATGACGATAGCTTCCTCCTTGTCCGGCGATGCCACCACCAACACCGATTTCGATTCTCTGGCGCGATGGGTTTCTTCGATGGGCTTGCTCCCTCTCGTTCTCGTGTGCGTGCGATTTCAGAGACATTCCTTCCCTCCTTATTTCAGTTTTAGTTTTAGTTTTGGTTCTTTTTTTTTTTGTTTAAATTAAAATAAAGGCTGACGTCATGCCATGTCAGCGTGTAAGCCGATGGTACCCAACTCCGTGTGTACCTATCACTACTCCTCTCAATATCCCTCTCTCTCTCTCTCTCTCTCTCTCTCACTTTGATTTCTCTCACTTTGATTCACGTAGCAAATTTGAAGATGGAGCCGCTGCTTTCAGAAATTTATTTTGGGAACATGAGCATGCCAACGAAGATGGAGCAGCTGCTTTCAGAAATTTATTTTGTGAACGAAGATGGAGCCATTGCTTTGATTTCACGTAACAAATTTGTGAAAGAAGATGGAACCGGGCTTTTTTGGGAATTATTCGCTCATTTTTTGTGTGCCTAATCTTGCTAGCATAAAAAATGATCACTCATTTCAGTTCCTGCATATACATAGACGACGAAGGAAAAAAATGATGAGGTCCTGGTCCATCGCCGCATTTAACGAAGATGACATCGTTGTCTTCCTACATAAAGAGGATTTAACAAACCCTCATCGTTTGGCAAGCCAGGATTGACGAAAACAGCGAGATCGACGTCCATGGCCAGACTTAACGAAGGCAACGTCATTGTCTCAAGCCATCAACTTCACTGGTTAGACCTTAGGGATTGATTTCGTGAGAGAGCGAGACTCCCAGAGATTTTCAGACCAGGAATGAGAGATCGATTCCCCTATTTTTCAACCCACGCATGCCTTCTCACATCTTCTCAATTAATCTTACGTAACGAGTTTTTATTGACTTTCGATAAGTCTGATTTGTAGGCATCAGCTGGTTAAAGATTTTCTCTTAGAATTAACCAGTCACAAATGCTACCATAGCCACGCCTAGGTAAATAATCACTTCCTGTTGTCCTCTCCCAATCCTTTCGTCCACAAATATATACACAAAACTACAAAAGAGTAGCTTTACCGTCAGTACATATCATATGGCTTTCTTCTTTCTTCCGATCGAGAACAAACCATGCCCTCTGAAGAAGTTTATTTATTTATTTTTCTTTTGAACACCACATTCTGCCACAAATTACCGGTTATTATCAAGCATGCCAAGCCCTCTGAAGAAGTTACGAAACAGTGACCATATATGCTTAACAATTTAAAGGTGTACACTGGATAAAAAATGAATGAAAACTACAAGTTACTGTACATTAATCTGACCAGACAAGGGGATTCAACATCTGCCCTTATGCTGGTGGCAGAAGTTTCCCCTGCCATTTTCAAAGATTAAAAATCTATCTATCTATATATATAGATATGGATTACGCCAAGTAATTGTATATCTGCGGGTTGCTCTTGTCCCGCTCCAAGTACTCCCTGTCAATGAGGCTTTCAATTCTTTTCTTTAGATCGGCCGGCTTTATCGGAAACTTGAGCTGTTCACGGGCAAGAAGGAAAAGTGCAAAACTAATGTAAGCTCAAAAAGACCACCAATACATTCCAAAATATCAGTCAGGCTCTCCAGCTAGTGTAATTGTGACTTTAATTTGAATTGGCCTTACAGTATAAAGACCCCAAGATTTTAAGCAGAAGAGGGTTACAAATTTCAGTAATAAAATCTAGAAATGAATAAACTGAAAGAATATAACCTGTTGGAAGAGTTCAGTTATCAGAAGTGTGTGACTCAGCACTTTCCTTGTCTTCATTATTCGAACAATAGCGGCATCAACCTACATTGTTCAGTGCAAGTAATGCAAAAATTACATATGGAGGGTTCATCGTTTCAATCTGAAACCCGGTTAGCATGTGTATATTTTAAAAATATATAACTCAGTTTAACCTGATATTGACGGTCCTGAAATACTCTTTCAGTGGTGCTTGTGTTCTCCTCTACTGTTTCTTTCATCTGGATTGCGTTTACCTGCTCCAAACAATCCGATGTTAAGCTTCAGATTCCATCGTCTGGAAAGTTGGCAACCAAAGCTCAATGTGCATTAGTTCTTTCACCCAGTGAAAGTCTTTGATTTTACAACCTCGCTTATGCCCTTATGACCTGTCGGCAGTTGAGATCCTCTAAATTTTTTTTTATTGGCACCGGATATCTGGAACAGCGTCCTAACTAATCTCGGGGGTGCGCAGGCCCTCAATAAGGAATTTCTGCGAGTGCACATCGTTTAATTGAAGGGAAAGATCCCCCAGTCTAATGGCCCCTAGAGATGGTTTGCACCCAAGCGGATTTAAACCTTAAACCTAGGGAGAGCATACCCCTAAGTCCAAAGGCTTTATCACTTGAGCCAACCCCTAAAGGTTGGTCGGGATCATCTAATTGCCACTTTATTAGTTAAAATATATATGAATGTACCTTTAGTCGGTAAAGAGGCGCTGTGAATCCATCATTGAATAGAAATGAATCATCGTCTTCCACATCTCTACCCTTGGGCAACTGTAGCACATATTTAAATTGGAAAACAGAAGAAGTTAAAAAAAATAACTTTAAGACAATTTTAAAAGTACTATATTTTAAAAAAAAGTCATTCAATGTTTGACGACCAACCTTTTGCAAGACTCGAACTTTTCCACAGGCAAGGGACTGCATAGTCCTCCTCAGTTCCTTATCCTCAATCCCAGTGGAGTCCTTGATATCTTGAAAACTTAGCTTCTCCGTATCATTAAAGAGCATCAAAACAACAGTCTGGTGCTCAAGACACAGAGCATGACCAGAATACAGTAAGTTGTCCACTCGGGTAGGCAAAATCAACAAGGATAAAGAATAGTAAATAAAAAATACTGAGACATGAAAAAAATGTGTAATGGCAAAAAGGAGACCAACCTGAAATAGTGACACAGCCAGTTCCTTTTTACCTTTAGCAAATTCAGCCTTTAACACACAGTGACCTAATGAGTTTTGCCACATCAATCGCCTCCCACTGTACTTGCTCAGGTAAAACTCCTTGAAAATGTCCTATTGCACAAGCAAAAGAAAAGACCAAGACATCAGTTTAGAAGTACGATGATACTGCCTACAACTGAAAGCAGGTATTCATGATTTCCCCCAACCTGGTAGACATTCAATTCATGAGGAAGTCTGACATCCATGGGGGGATACGTTGGCCAGTACCTGCATTAGCTAACCCAAAACGAATTAAGCTCCTAGGGGAACACTAGGTGAATGAAAACTCTGATTATGTTTGAACATGCTAGAGAAACTAAGACCTACCCTGTTGTTAAAACATGCACACTCATCTCAATTCCAGATGGGAGCTTTGTCCTGGCCTGGGATGATTGTTTGAAGGATTCATTTATCTCTTTTGATAATTCAATGTCCTGACAGTGTCTCACAAAATACAGAAGAAAATCATTAATTCATACAAACTCATAACACAACTTTTTCTCAACAGATGAAAAAAAATAGGTTGATAAAGATTTTTTACAAACAAAAGCTCATAAAGTTACAGGTAAAACCATGCTAATTTAATAAAAGCAATATAGAAGCTAAAACTGCCTACACAAGCTCATACAAAGAACTTGTTATTGTAGGTAGTCAACCCAATGCTTCAACTCACTCTAGCTCAACATGATTAATGCAAAAATCAGGAGGTGAGCATAAGGTAAAACCTAAGTGGGCATTACACATCAAGGCAAAACTATAGTTAGTACAGCGCAGCAATAAAAGTTAACTAGAATTGATCATTACAAGTCTAACAATTTGAAGTCTATTGAAATGGTCCCAGGAGAATTAAATACGTCAATACATGCTAATTTAAATCATCGCCTCTAGTGGAAAGATGCATTTTATGTCTAAATGATTCTGCATAGCCCAAACGGTTTGCAAGCTAACAAAAATGCTCCCACAATTATTCCAACAGTATGACTTAGACCAAAGTATAATATGATGTAATTTTATTTGGCCATCCTTTTTGCAATGCGTATCCTAAATTACAAGAAATTGTAATGTCCACCACAAAATACCAATTGTTTCAACGTGCATCATCAACTAAAATCTGGCCTATTTTTCATTCATCTCATTGGTCAAATCTTAACCAAGGGTGTGCACTCAAACTCATTGGAAGTTTACAATGTTTTTTACTGGCACTGAGTGTTTAAGAATAGAGTGACGACTAATCCAGGAGGTGTATATGCCCTTGGCAAAAAGTTTTCCACAAGTGCACATTGGGTAATTCAAGGAGAAAAATCTCCCAGTCCAATGGCCCTTAGATATTGTTTGCATCCAATGGGACTCAGTTTATAGTGTCCATTGCATTTCATAGTATAGAGTGCCCGTTGCAAAAAATGTGGTAGTTTGTGATCCAAAATGTTCTTTACCATATATATATTTTTTATAAGTACAAATGTATTTTACCATATATAACCACATAAAACAATCAAACAGGGGAAAGAACTATTAGATTCCCTTGTCATAACTTCACATGCTTTAGGGTTAGCTAATTGGGGCTTGGGCAAGGTTTCAATGCCACAACCTCACATATGGTGTAAAAGGTCAATCCATAATTTATATATATATATATATATATATATATATGTATATATAAGTAGGTCAATCCAAAAAAATTGTCATTCCAAACCACAATGAGAGTGTAGGCTGGATGATAGAACAAAAATTGTCATCCCATTCATGGTATCAACATTTCTTGGAGATAACATACGTTTTTTTTTTTTAATACCGGTAAATAGAAATTGTATTAAGAAAGGTGAAGCAAAGTACACGATACATACACAAGAGCAACACCGATGCATGGGTGTCAAAGATACAAGGTAATCATGTACATTCATGTCGTCAAAGTCAATTACAATCGAAATCAAGATTTAAGAAGAGTGGGATGTTAAAGCGTCTTATTGGGCAATCAACTAGGAAGCTAAGGGAGATAGTTCAAGTTGAGGGAGGACTAGAGGGAGGGCAGTAGTGTAGGTAGAGGTGTAGTATTAATTTCAGGTGTAGAATGTAGAATGTAGAATGTAGCTTCTAAGGGAGTTTCGGGTGGTGTCTTAGTTACAGTGATTTGCTTTGCTGTGGGGAGGAGCATTTTGCCCTAATCAGCTTGGTGTATATTGGATGGACTTACTGGTCATTAGAGGTTCTCTATTATGGGCTAGGTGTTCTCTCTTGTATACACCTAGCATACTTGATTATGCCTATTTATATTAATAAATTGTCTTATAAAAAAAAGTTTATTACAATCGACCAATGGAAAAAAGTTTGAAGGAAAAAAGTTCTAAACTCGTCCATTGTTCGTTCATGATCCTTAAAGCTACGATCATTCCTGTCCATCCATATACACCACCATAGACAGATTGGAATCATCTTCCACATAACTGCAATTTGAGAATTACTCCGAGTCCTTCTCAGCTGGTCAAAAATTCAGCAACCCCTCTTGGCATCACCCAAAGGAGTCCCACTCTAGCAAATATATCATTCCACAAACTCATAGCCATGTCACAATGCAATAATAGGTGACCCACAATCTCCCCACTTTTCTTGCACATATAACACAAATCCAACACAATGAGTCGGCATTTCATTAGATCATCTAAGGTGAGAATCTTCCCTATCGAAGCTATACATACAAATAAAGAAGCTTTTAGAGGGGCCTTAGTCTTCCAAATGTTCTTCCATGGGTACGCTCTTGTAGAATGTTTTATTAGGGACTCATAGTATGACCATACAGTAAATCTTCCCTTCTTGGACGGTGACCATATCATTATCAACTCCTCCATTCACTCTATAACTATACACAAGATGTACGAAATATATAAATGTGTCAATTTCCCAGTCTTGCGCAACTCTAATGAAAATTATATTCCACTGAGGAGAGCCACTAGATAGATCCATGAGTTCTATGATTCCAGACTCTGATCGCCGTGCAATTCCGTAAAAAGCTGGGTATGCTTATAATCCAATTTCCACAACAAAGGTCAATCAATTCTAGAACCATCCACAACTACGAAGTGTGTAAATCAATGAACGCTGGTCCAACCTCTTCTTATGTTTTTCCAAAGTCCCACCCCCATGTAGTCTGCCACCTCAGTCAAGCACCATCCTTCCCACAATCCACCATATTTTAAATCTATGATAACTCTCCACAACGCTCCTCTTTTGTTGTGATATCTCTACAACCATTTACCCAATAAAGATTTATGAAAACCAGCAAGTTCCAAATTCCCAGCCCGCTTTCACGTATTGGGGTACAAGCTGTATTCCAATTCACTAAGTGAAACTTGAATTCTTCATCTATTTCCCCCATAGGAAACCTCGTTGCAACTTCTCTAATCAGTAGGCCACCTTGCACATATTGGAAATAGAGAAAAAAGTAAATTGGCAAGTTGGATAGAATACTTTTTATCAACGTAACTCTACCAGATTTGATCAAATAAATCCTCTTCTAACTCACCAGTTTCCGCCCCATTTTTCAAACACCCCATCCCAAATAGACTACAACTTAAAGGAAGCACCCAAGAGAAAACCAAGATACTTCATTGGCAAGGTGGAGAATTAGCACCCCAGAATATTGGCATGGTTCAAAACACTGGGAACATTTCCAACTGGAACTAATTATGACTTGGCGAGGTTCACTTTTAATCCCAATACCGCTTCAAAGCGAAGTAGTAGAGCTTGCAAAGCTTGAATACGATTGTGATTGGCAGCACATAATATAAGAGTGTCATATACAAATAAGAGGTGTGTCATCTCTATTGTGTTGATTTTGCATCTATCCCCAACTATAAAGCCAAATAAATATCTCACTCCCACATGACCTAATATCATTTTACTAAAGCTTTAATAATGAAAACAAACAGTAATGAAGATAGGGATCACCTTGCCTCAGTCTCCTAGAGCTTTGGAGAAAGCCCAATGGAGTACCATTCACCAAAATTGAGAAACGTATAGTGGATATAAATAATTTTATCCAAGAGCACCATCTCGCTCCAAGTTCACACCTCTCAAGCATAAATACCAAAAAATTCCAATTAACTCAATTATAAACTTTCTCCATGTCAAGTTTGCAAAGTAACCTTGGAGCGCCCAACTTGAGGCGACTATCCAAACATTCAGTGGCAATGAGAATAGAGTCAAGAATTTGTGGTCCTTGTATGAAGGCATTTTGAGGCTTGGAAATGATCTTCTTGAATACCGTACTCAAATCTATTAGCCAATAACTTTGAAAGGATTTTGTACATTCCACTCACCAAGCTTATTGGATGAAAATCGTTAATCTCTACCCCCTGGCTTCTTTGGAATAAGAGCAATGAAGTAGCATTAAGACTTTTATCAAAATTACCTCGTTCATGGAACTTGTGGAAGAAGCTCATGATGTCATCTTTAACTACTTCCCGACATGCCTTAAAGAAAGCCATAGTGAACCCATCCGGGCCCAAAACTTTATCACTTCCATACTTCGCACTACCTTGCAAATCTCCACCTCCTCAATGGCCTCTCTAGCCAACTTATTCTTAATGATCAATCGACTAAAAAATAAGGCCATCCAGACATGGTCTCCAAGAAAGTTTTTTCCAAAGGTAATTGTTCATAGAAGCTAGTAATATGGTTTGTAATCTCAAACGACTCCGAAGTAATCCTCCCATCTAGTAATGGTGACTCAATGACATTGTCTTCTATGCGAATTAGCCATGCAATGGAAGAATTTGGTACATTTATCTCCTTCTTTTAGTCATAAAACCCACCATATTTGTCTCTAGAAAATCTCTTCCATTAATGCCATCCTTTCAATATCTGAGGTCACTTGCTTGTTATGAGTCTTTGCTTCTTCTGAGAGACCCCTCTCCCCCTCTATGTCCTCCAAACCCTGTAGTTCGAAGAAAAGGATCTTCTTTCGGTGTTTATACATTCCCAAAAATTTGCTCATTTCACTTCTTCAGGTCTTCCTTGAGAGAGTTAAGCTTATAGGCCAATACGTAACTAGGATTGCCCTACATAATATAGGATGACCACCATTGTCTCTCTCAACAAATCCTTCTAATTTCAGCCACATAATCTTAAACTTAAAATATCTTTTACCTCCCTGGATGCCTCCACAATCAATGAGAATTGGAAAGTGATCCGAACATAGCCTTGGAAGTCGTTCTTGGATTAGATAGGGAAAATGTGCTTCCCAGTTAGGCAAAATGAGGAATCTATCAACTCTTGACCAAGCTGAACGTTCTCTATTACTGGACCATGTGAAAGTGCCACCAACTAGAGGGATGTCCAGAAGGTGTTGTTCGTAAATAAAGTCAGAAAAATCTGTTATTGCTTAACTATAGCTAAGACCTCCTACTTGTTTGCTTGGGAAGTGTGTAACATTAAAATCTCCCCCAATGCACCAAGGAAGACTCCACAAGCTACAAAGACCAGCCAATTCATCCCACAAGCCTCTCCTCGCGGTATTAGAGTTAGTACCATAAACACTAGCATAAGACCACTGATAGCTATCTTCCACATTCTTGAAAGAAATAGCCACCGTATATTCCCCCAAACACTCGTCCGTCTTTTTCACCACCCATTTATCCCATATCACCAATATGCCTCCCGAAGCCCCCTTAGACGGAAAATATGACCATCCGACATGACAACAATTCCACAAGCTCCGTATTATGGTAAGGGAGATGAGTTCTAGTTTTGTCTTCTATGTGAAAATTAGCCATGCGATGGAAGAACTTGGTGCATTTATCCCACTCTTTTAGTCATAAAGCCCTCAATTTTTGTCTTCAAAAAATCTCTTCCATTAATGCCATCCTCTCAATACCTGAGGTCACTTGCTTGTTGTGAGTCTTTGCTTTTTCTGATAGACCCCTCTCCTCCTCCACGTCCTCCAAACCTGTAGTTTGATGAAAAGGATCTTTCGGTGTTCCACATTCTCAAAATTCTGCTCATTCCACTTCTTCAGGTCTTCCCTAAGAGACTTTAGCTTATCGCCAACATGTAACTAGGATTGCCCTCTATAAGTTAGGATGATCGCCACTGTCTAACTCTCTCAACAAACCCTTCTGATTTCAGCCACACGTTCACATACTTAAATATCTTTTACCTTCCTGGATGCCTCCACAATCAATGAGAATGGGAAAGTGATCCGAACATAACCTTGGAACCCGTTTCTGGATTAGATAGGGAAAATGTGCTTCCCAAGCAAAATGAGGAATCTATCAAGTCTTGACCAAGCTGAATGTTCTCTATTACTAGACCATGTGAAAGTGCCACCAACTAGAGGGATGTCCAGAAGGTGGTGTTCGTAAATAAAGTCAGAAAAATCTGTCATTGCTGAACTATAGCTAAGACCTCCTACTTTTTTGCTTGGGAAGCGTGTAACATTAAAATCTCCCCCAATGCACCAAGGAAGACTCCACAAGCTACAAAGACCAGCCAATTCATCCCACAAGCCTCTCCTCGCGGTATTAGAGTTAGTACCATAAACACTAGCATAAGACCATTGATAGCTATCTTCCACATTCTTGAAAGAAATAGCCACTGTATATTCCCCCAAACACTCGTCCATCTTTTTCACCACCCATTTATCCCACATCACCAATATGCCTCCCGAAGCCCCCTTAGACGGAAAATATGACCATCCGACATGACAACAATTCCACAAGCTCCGTATTATGGTAAGGGAGATGAGTTCTAGTTTTGTCTCTTGTAAGCAGACAACATCCACTTACCAGCCACGAAGCTGTTTTTTTTTTTAAAATTTTGGTACGCTTCTCTAGTTCGTTCAGCTTCTTAACATTCCACATGACTATTTTGAGCTTCATAAAACCACCGACTTTGCCCTACCCTTCGTCCCGCCACGACTTGCACTTCCTTCATAGTGTGTACCTTCCAACTTCTCTCCATTAAGAGAATATATTGTCTACCTTCCTCCGACAATTCGAATACCTTAGATTCTATAAAAATTTGTCTCAAGAAAACCATGATGATCACATTATTACACACTGAGACTCTTAACATATGAGATTTATAAACGTTTCCGTAACAAAAGAAAAAAAACCAATTTCTAAAGTGGAGCCTATTAACACAATCCGCAGTGGAGGAAAAGAAAAGAGCCACCATTTGAGACAATAGAAAAAACCAAAACAAGAAAAATGTAGTTAGATCATAAAATAAGCATACTTTGAACATCCCTTCAAGTTTGTTTGTAAATTGGCTCCCACACTCGGTCTTCAGCTGCATTAATTACAAACTAAAGTAAATTAAAAAAAATTGTCAACATCATGAATACATGATGGAAATAATCATCAAGTGTTTATAAGTCTAAAATATCTATCACTAACCTTAGAGATCATGGACTTCTCTGCATCGATAGAAGCACTCTTTCCCAAAAGCAGCCTTTTCGCAAGATCCTTCTTGTAGAATGCTTCAAACACATCCTTGCCCTTCATTGATAAGCAAAAATACGAGACAAGTTGTTCAATATTATCTTCAAGAAAACATTAAAAAGACAAAAAGAAATCTAGTTAATCCATCGTCAAACAAACCTGGATAAATCTGAATAGAACCAAAACTTTATCAAGAGTACCCTCCAATTCTTCTTCCGAAGTACCCTTGTTCCCAGCACGAAGTTTCTCATCTAGAAACTTTGCAATCAGCTCAGCAGGTCGGTTCTATACAAAAAGCAAATATTGTGGACTTGGTCAAATAAGTGAAATACGTATAGAAGACAGAAACAGTCACCTAAGGTAGTTTATTCAAACATTGTTATGTTTTTCAAATTGAACAGTAGTGATTAAAGTTGTGAGATAACAATTATATTAATATAATGATTTTAGGACACAGGCTGTATTTCTAGTAAAGTATATAGTACACACACACACACAAACACACACATAAATTTATATTGGGAACAGTGATCACAAATACTCATAATTTGTGATCCAGGAAAAAAGCTACTTATTTAGTCTAGAATTGCTAATCAATCAAACTCCGGCTAATCAGGTTCCTATGTTTGTAAATCCCCCCCCCCCCCCACCCCTGCCGCCGCGTACATGCATCTCCACCTCAAAACTCCTGTTTTCCCTTTTTTGTATAGGTTCTTCAACTCCAAAAATCTAACAGCTACAGCCCCAAAATATAAACTAAATGGCTCTCTTTCGCTCCCCCTCCCCCAAATATGAAGTAAAAGTTCATTGATCTATACTTCAAATCCCCTTTTTTCTACAAATATGCAGGATAAAGTCAGGTGCCTGAAATTTAAAGAAATATCATAAGTATTCATCTTGAAAATGAGGCTTCACACACAGAATAAATTGATGTCTGAAGAGCTTGAAAACCATGAAAACCACTCCTGGAGGTTGAATCTAAGCATTTTCTTCTTTACAAGAACATAAAGTCTCGCAAGTTGTTTCTTAGAAATGGAAAAATCACATTCCTTTTACTAATGACAAATCCAACATCCAAAGATATGGGTTTTTAGTTCTTAATCCCAATTCTGCAAACTCATCAGGTTGGCTGCCTCTTTCTTCTGTCAGGAACATGTATAAAGAGCAGTATAATAACTTCTTAAAGAACCTTGACTTTTATAAGCATTGGTCGTAATGAAAGTTTTGAACTTTGAATGAAGCAATCAAACTTCTCTATAAAGGTTAATTGAGAACTTGGAAGGCTACTCATAAGTAGCATGGAAACACAACTATTCACATACATGGTCAGACTACCTCTTCAACTACGCACCATACCAAAACCAGGTCAGCATCAAACATTATATATTTTATTTTGAATGAAATTTAGGCCAAGGAATATAGTATCCATCATATATAGTCCACGGGCTTACCAACACATTAGTACAAGCATATACACCCACATAGAGCAGCAAAACCATGCTACCTTATCCAAAAATCTAATTGGCCAGGTTGGAAGTAATATGAATAACAGCTACTACTAGGTTTCCATCCCAGCAAAGCAGGGCCTATAGAAAGGTAGATCTGGACACCGTCCTACCCTCCAGAATCTTAGCATTGAGCAGGCTCTCTTAAAAACTGAACCCACACACGGCCATGCCAATAGCCCAGGAATCAATCATTGTGCTGAACTAATCCCTTCATTCTATTTTTGTACCAGCAAATTCAACATCTGAATGCATTGATTTATAACATTTATATTCTAGATTATAGCCTACAGCATGTTGAAACCTAATTTTCTAGTTATGTTGCGAGCAGAGGAAGGATTAGTTGCCATTTCATCAATTTGAAACTTACCCAAATCTGGTAATATTAAGATCATTGTTAACTCTTTTGATGGGACTTAACACTCAGTAATACTAAATTCAAACTTTCGTTATGTATTTTGTTCTTCCATTAATCATACTTCACTACCTCATAACGATGAAAGCACATTATCGATTAATCATTTGGTGAAATTTATAAATGACATTGCAACAAATGGGAACAAGGTACCTGACGAAGATTGATGAGATGCTCAAATGCATCCTTAATGGTGTTGCAAAATGCCTCATTCTTGGAAAAGCTTTCATCCCATATTTTGTCAAGCAAGGACTTAAATTCTAAGAGGGAAGAAACCATATCTTTGTCTTTCTCTTCATCAACGACAACACCCTGCCCAGTTCCACGTATGTACGAGCTAAGGGCTAGCCTTAGTGATTCAAGGGCATTGACCCTTGAAAACAGTGAATACATCCTCTTGAGGTCCTCAATACGGTCCCCATTCATTAGCATTGTGAACCCCTAAGAATCACAGCCCAATTGTTTATAGTGAGGAAAAACTTTTCCATTTTCTTAGGAAAGGCAATAATTAAAGAGAAATCAAGAATATTCTTTTGATAGGTAAAGAGAAAACAAGAATTAACTGAGGGAAGAATGAGAAATTTGTCTCGTCACTCCTACCTTATCAAGAATAGCAGATATATGGTGTTCAAGGAGCTGCTTCTCTGCAGTTGCAATTAATGGCTTTCTTGTACTTGCATCCAGGTATATTAAACATCTTTCATGTTCCTCATGCAACCTTGACTGCAACAACATGTTACCAAAAATCCCCAAAAAGGGAAACAGAAATCATGTACTGTAAAGTCATATAGCAAGCTATATCAATCTTCAGTCGCTAAACCATTTTTATGCGATCAAAAACAAGTAACAACAAGCAGAAGAGTAATACTAAGGCTTAGCAAAAATCCGATAATCCAACTTCTACTTTGACTCCGCACCGACTCCACTCCGACTCCAATAAGTCGAAGTCGGAGTCGGAGTCAAGAGTTTTTTACCAAAAAAAGTAGGAGTCGGAGTCGGAGTTGGAGGTAGTGAGGTATCAACTCCAACTTCGACTCCAACTCCGGCTCCGGCTCCGGCTCCAACTCCGACTTTGACTTCAACTCTAATATTGTACATATTTTATAAAATATATGTATTTTTAATATATTAATCATATATATTTTATATAATTATAATTTATATAGTTAGTTAGATTCAATAATATACTAGCATGAGCAAATTATCATAAAATAATATGCTTGTACCATAGCATAAATATTACTAGTTTAACATATGTAAACACCATACTATTAAATATTACTACCAAGTAACACCAATGTATGATAACAACTAATGTACAAACACTAATATATAATAACATTTAATACTAATTATAAAATAACTAATGTATAATACTATCTTTGTACTTGGGGCAATGATGCGGCTAGTGAGGTTCTAACTGAGGCGTGTCTATTACTGGTAGAAAACTATTTCCAAACCCCCTCTTAGGCCTGGGTTTGCCCTTGGCCTTGAGAATTTCTGGAAGGGCTCTCCTCTAGGGTAAAGCTCTATTAAAAAAAAAAAAAACTAATGTATAATACTAGCACTTCTAAAATTTATTTAGGTATTTCTTCTGTATACCTTATGTGTACATAAGCTATGTCTATTTCATTTATATTAAGAAAAATTACTTCTTATATATCAAAAAAACTAAAGTATAATAATATTTAATACTAATGTATTATGTATAAACACAAATATATAAATTTATAATAACATGTAATACTAATGTATAATAACTTAAGTATATTAAATGTACTAGTAATATATAATAACATGTAAATTCATGTATAAACAATGTATAATAATATATAATACTAATGTATAATAATATTAATTTATAAAATGATTTATTTTTTCAATTTTAGTTATGCTTTAATAAAATAAAAAAAATTGAAATCTGGAAGCCCAAACCAATTAGTGAGAGCCCAAAATTATCAAATTGAAATTTCAAATGGGCTAAGAAAAAAAGTTCAATAGAAAATCTAAATCCGACTCCACTTCAACAAGTCGGAATCGGATCGGATCGGAGGCTATGCGAATCAAAGTCGAGGTCGGATTCGACCTTTGACAAAGTCGTAGTCAGGGGTGAAGGACATTGACTCTGACATTGTCGATGCTCAGCCCTAAGTAATACTTGCAGTTGGAAAAGATTGAGATAAGAAGGAACAAAATGCACCTCCACATGCTTCAAATAATCTGGCACATCTGATTGCTGCATGTATTTCATGCCTTCAGCAGCATAAAACTCAGATGTACAATCAAGAAAAGGCTTCTCAAAGCTTTCCATGTAAATTCCTAGAGCAGAAAACATCTTCAAAAGATGATTAAGAAGAGTCCTATCCACTGCTTCACCCAATCTGAAATACCAAATAGAACAAAGCAAATTACAAGTTGAAATACCAGGTTTCTCAATATGGTAGTAGATTATTCAACAATCAAGCAAATATACAGACAAAATGAGGAGTCCTTTATCATATGGATAATTATTACTGGTAGTTGTGCCTACATTGTATGATGTGGAGGATATTTCAAAAGCATGACTAATTGCAATCTGAATAAATTAGTAACCCTAAAATGCTATCATTAGCTACAATTAGAACAATGCATATTTACCTTTCCCACTCAATCATTCTTAAAAGGCCAGTAACAGTTTTGTGTTTGACTTCTGGAGACAATGAAAGATGTTTGCAAAAAAGCTGCAATCCCATGTCCCACAATGATCGTATATTAGGTGTTTGCTTCACATATGTTCTATCCAGATACAAGGCTATACCACGAATTAACAACATCTGATCACAAAGATCCTGCCAGCATCTCTCGACAAGTGATAAGAAAACCACCAAATCTGGGCTTTGGCCTACCAAGGATTTCAACGCCGAAGATATGTGCAATTCACACTCCTTTTCAATCCGCTGATAAAGATTTCCCCCCAATTTGTGCAGACAAAGATCATTAACAGCCTAAGGACAACATAATGCGCTCATTGAGAAATCATAATGCCTGAGAAATTTTAAATTGAAAAAAGCAACAGAATTCCAAATAAAGGGTTAGAAAATGTAGCAATCTCTACCTGATAAAGTGTCTCTGAGTCAATAGGATTTGGCTGCTTTAAAAATATAGCAGATATAGCTGACTTCAGCTTTGCCCATGTATCATCTTCAAAATTTGCAGGAAGTGTTGGTTTAGCTTCAATAAAGCAATAGGGAAAATGAAAAGTGAAATACATCAGACCCTTTTATCCACATGACCATAGAGATAAAATATATTTTTGGATTCCAAGATATACTGATGCAAGTTTTTTCCCCTACTCCAACAAAAGTTTTATTTTCCTCTAACATTATATTAGCATGTGTAGCATAATCAGTAAGTAAATGCTACACTTATGAAGTAGAAAATCAGGCTAGAAGCCATGCGAATGCATACAAAATATGATCTCCACCAATCCACCACGTGAGAGTAATCTAACAGATTGAATATTCCAAGAAGCATGCAGTAAAAATGTATAAATTTCTTATTTGATAAACTAAATGTGCTAAGTAAAGATACTCTTTTATAAGTACATGCAGAACGTAAAGATAATAAGATACTTACCAAAAAAAAAAGTCAAGATAATAACAAGGGACAGGGCATACTACAGAAAATTACTTAGAACTTTGGAATGACCATACAAATCAATGCATAACAACATTCACATTACAAGCCATTGAAATCATTGTCACATCTAAACTGAGTTGAAACAGAAGAATGGAAAAAGAGGCTACACATTCACAGGTAATCAGGACCAATACTTGATAACAAGCTTACAGATTAATTATACCTATGCAAAACAATGCTTAAGGGCAATCAAAAAGTTAATTGTAGGCACAGGTTAAAAAGTCATGCAAAAACAGCACTCTGTCAGATTTGTTAGTTCTTTTTTACAAGTAATACGAGTATATTAAAACCAAGAACCCAACTAGAAAATCCATAAAATTCTTGTAGAACCCTAAATATGGTTTTATCCTTTAATCATTTAACCTTAAATTACAATGACCACAAGAAATCTTTTTAGTTTTTTTTTTTATAATTAATAAGAAAATTTTTATTCCAAGTAAATAGGCATAGCCCAAGTACACATGATGTATACAAATGACCACAAGGAATCTGCCAACACACGAACAACTTTGCCACACGCTGCGGCATTAGCCAATCAAAAAACCTTAAGGGAAAAATATATCTGTCCATAAGCTTCCAGTCAACTCACAATGCAACATAAGGTGATCTTACGTTTTCCCCATTTTGCTCACATGCAACACCATTCCATCACCAAATGTCTTCTTCCCAAGTTATTCATTCTTAAAATCTTTTCCTAATGTGCCTATCCAAACAAATAACCTACCTCAAAGGTGCTTTGTTTCTCCAAATATACTTTAAAGGAAATAAAAAGTTATCTAGAGCGGAGAGCACTTTGAAATAGGGTTTGACCTCAAAGATCCGTCTCTTGGATGGGGTTCAACACATCTGATCTGCTCTACCACTTTTCCGAGTATAACCAGTTAAAAAAAATGATGAGAGCAAATTCTTCTCCCAATCATGATAATATTTGATAAAAGTAACATTCCATCAGGGTGTATTGCCTAATAACTGCAAGTTTTCTGCAATGGAAGCCTCCATTGCAAAGAGATTGATGAAACAACTCTGGGGAGTTGTCTTCCAAGCTACTGTATTAAATCACATGGATTTTAAATAACATCCAAGTTGCATCAAATCCTTAAGTTTCATTTTTAGTTTTCTTTTTTCGAATTTGTAGGTAGAGTGCAAGGAGGACTCATTTTGCACTCTGTGGAAGTCTTTCTTGATGATGGGTCATAGTGGGAAAGCCAATAGAAGATATTCATTCATTAGAACATTAATTTAGAGGTGAAACAGACAGACCCAAGTACAACCGTGGTGGCGAGTGATCATATGCGACAACTCTGAAGACAAGTAACACTTTTGCTACTCAATTTAATTCCAAGGCAAGAAGGGGAACTGTGAAGTGGCATGGAGACTATGCAGACCACGCAAGGTCAGAACTAGTAGAAGGAGTCTGACTACGGCAATATGGCTAAAAGAGAGATGCTCAGTACATTAAAGGAGATGAAAAATCAACTTGTCGAATTGGAGGTAGCGGCTGCTTTTTTATCTACGAAAATAGACTCGTTTCAGCTAGAGGTAACAAGGCTGTAAGGCCCAAAAATAAAGTCATTCGAAGTGGGTTCTACATCGGGTATCGGCATAGAGACAACCGAAATGGAATGCCCTCTGCCACGTGTCAGCATTCTCCCTGAAGAAACGATGACACCCTCACCGAAGCTGAGTGTAACGTTAAGGCTTGAGGGAGATGTAGGTTCTGCCAAAGTGGCACATAATGGATTGTTGAAGGGTGACGCATCTCCAATTCTTGCCGAAGAAAGGACAACACCACGTCGGAAGTGGAAATTTAAAGGTTTGCCACCAACCCAGAACCTCCAATGGTGACCATGGCCTCACCAACCAAGACAGAGAGAACCAATTTATCGGTATTCCTTCAGGCAACTTGTGACAAGAACAAGGGTGTTGTGAGGAGGTACGGCATTTAAATGCAGGAAATGGTGTGGAGGAAATTTTGGGCTTGTCATTGGTGTCTTGCAATTTGGAATGTTTAGGGCCCGGTGTACAATTGGGAGCTGAGTGTGGGAAAGATGTTGTCCCCCTGATATTTCTTCCTCCGTTAGCTGGTTCATCATCGAATTGGGTTCTGCAAAAGGTTAACAAAATACAGCATTATGTGGGGATTACATGTGGAGGATTTGATGACCAATTCATAACACTATTCACTGTTATTGAGGCGGGTCACCTACTTGAAGCGAAATCAAGATTTAAAAAGAGCAGGGAATTAAAGCATCTTAATTTGGCAATCAACTACAACACTAAGGGAGGTAGTTCAAGTCCGGGGAGGAGTAGAGGAAGGGCATGAAGCCTTCCTCTGTCCTTGTGGAAGGGGGTGCAATATTAATTTCAGGTGTTGTATGTAGAACGTAGCTTCTAAGGGAGCTTTGTGTGGTGTCTTAGTTTTGTGGAAACAAGGTGTTGGGGTAGTTACAGTTACTTTGCTGCGGGGACGAGCGTTTTGTCCCAATCAAGCTTGGTGTATATTGGATGGACTTATTGGTCATTAAGGTACTCTATTATGGGTTAAGAGTTCTCTATTGTATACACCCAGTGTACTTGGTTACACCTATTGATATTAAAAATTTCATTTACTTATAAAAAAAAAGTTAAGTAATTAAAGTCTATACTTGGAACTGCTATAGACTATAGTGATTGCTTTGCAGTACGTCGTCATTATCATCTTCTTCTTTTGCTACTGCTATTACATAATTTAAATACCGAATAACGCATCAAGATAAGTTCTATGTGTAAGGGAAGACCATCATTAGGGGTGGCAATTGTGTTTGTATTGTGTCAAGTCATGAGTCTTAGACCATATGAGTCAACCCGAATAAGACCAATTAAATTGAATGGGTCAGGCCCTAAAATCCTAGCACAACCAATATAAATAATAGGTGACATGACACGACCGCATATCCCATTTAATAATTAACTTGTATTGGATTAACCTGAAAATGACCCGTTTAACTTGTTTCATCCCATTTAACAAGTTTCATATAAATGGGTTGAATTGAGTTGTATATTTATTTTGACCCAATTAATATAATTTCATATATGATATATGGATAATATATAAATCATTTACAATTATAACTGGATTCATAATAAAATATTTTATGATTGATATCCAAACCAATAATATATAAGAAAATTAACATTTCCATAAAGTAATTCAGTAGTTAGATACTAATATCAATATTAGATCCCAACAACAATAAAGGCACTATGAAGGTGGCATTGAGTCTTTTCCCAAACTTCCCAAAGTTATGAAACTCCTAGAAGACCTTCATAATATCTTCCTTTACCACATCCCAACAGGATCAGAAAAAGTCATAGTGAAGCCATCCGGGCTTGGTTCTTAGTGCAAGTCACTATTCCTCAATCTGGCCAGAACAAATTTCTTCAATTTTCCCAATGTCACTCATCAAAATTTCAGATGACAATCTCATCAAAAGGGGGGGGGGGGGGGGGGGGGGGCTTTATTAAGATTATTTAAATATGATACAAGGTCAGGCAAGAATATTTACTCCATTTATCTCTAGGGATTGGAGGGTTGTTAGCAAGGAAGCAAATTGTTGAGTGATGGGAAGGGAGAAGAGGACAGACAGCCCATATCCCCTGTCGGTAGGGAGTATAAAAGGAGGGACAGGAATATGTGTGGAAAATGCATACCTTTTCCTTTGGCTACATCCTTCCCAGTCCACCTAAAGGTGGGAAAATTGGTGAAGGGAGGGAATGGTGAGCTTCTTTTATTGTTTGGTAAGAATAAGGAAGTTGATGTGGCAACAACATTTATAATTTCCTTTCTTCAACTCACAACAGGAGGTAGAGAAATACTGTTCCCTTAACCAAACCTTGCGCCCCTTCCCTATCTATTCCCTCTAGCAAATAGAGTAAATCAAACCTTATACGCAATGTGCACAGAAAATCAATGAACTCGATACTGTGGTCTACAGAATCCTTAAATTTGTTCAATCACCAACCATTAAGGAAAATGTGTCCCTAAAACTAATACCCTCCTTTGCATTACTTCCTTTATAGTATTAGAATAATGCAAAATTTTATTAAAAGAGCAGAGGGGTGCAACCCAAGTACACAGGATACTTTTCTCATTGTTTAATAACCAAGCAGATAGCATTCAGAAATGCAATGACCATCGAAATGAGTCACCCAATCATGCCAATCCTAAATAATAGGACATAAGCATGCTAGCCCTAAATAATGGTACAAGCGGAAGCCCTTACTCTGGAGGAAAATGAGTAAATGCAACCAAACAAAATCAGTAAGAAAAATAACCACAATCAAATAAGTTCTATAGCTGAAATTGCATAGGTTTCACACGGGATTCAAGCATCAATATATTAGCTGAATCCCATTAGAATAAAGTTCTTTGAGCAGTACCCAGGTCCTAAAATCAAAGCAATTGTAAATCTCAATCTGTAAACTGCATAAATCTCGTATTGAGCTCAGGTATGCTAGCTCAATTCACCTTAAAATCAAAGCCAAAACCTCGAATTCCAGCTAAATTAATGATCTTTACAGAAACGAACGACTATAGCTACCACAAAAATCTAAAATTCATAGATGAAAATAAGCATTAGAAACCTTTGACGAGCTTGATGACAAGCTTCTTGGTGGGATGGGGCGGCTGGGCCTTTTTCCTGGACAAATTGGCGGCAACAGAGCGAGCGGGGGTGGAGGAATCATCGGACTTGAGATCTTCGTCGAGGTCCATTGAGGAGGGATCGAAAAGGACGACGTTGTTGTTGGTGGTGCTGGTGAAGTCTTGGTGGTGGAGGCCGTTGTGGGAGTCGAGGGGGAGAGCTTGGGACTTGGCCTTCTTCATAGGGGGGAACTGAGGGGAAGAAAAGGTGGCGTCACTAGTGGTTGTGGATGAGCGTTTGGTGGGGAGAGACATAAAAAGGAAGTGTGATCAGGAGGACATTGTGAGCGACAAAGAGGAGCAATGGAAAAAACGAAGATTTTACAAGGAAACCAGGTATGCCTACTGAGACATCACAGGAGAAGGTTTTTTTTTTTCTCTTGTTTTAAACTTTTATTTTTTCCATTAATTGGGTTAAATAGTAAAAATATAGTCATATTAGACAGAATTTTAAAATGTACAAATCTTGTATATTATTTTTTAAAAAGGTAGAATTTTTTATTAAAAAAATAATTTATTCATGTAGATTGTAGATTTGTTAATTTTGAAGAAAAAGTACTAAAGAGAAGAAATTTGTATACTCTAAAATTATAAATGTTATTTTAAAAAAATATTAAAATAAAATAATAAATAACCAAAATGCTCACAATTCTTCCATAAAAAGTAAAAACAAATTTTTACACCACCATTTCCCATTTAATAATCTTATTCAGACTTTCCACAACAATTCTTCTTTGGAGAGATGAAAATTCTTTTTAGATTTTACTTCCATCCAAAGTTGAATTGGTAACCAAGTTTCCAATCAAAATATTTATGGAATTTTGAAAAAGAAAAGAGAATAAATTTAATTAATATCTTATAAAATTAAAATATTATTTTTTATATTACGAATTTCAAAAAATTAGAACTATTTTTTGAATAGGAAGAGAATGATGAGAAGAAGAGAAACAAATAGAAAAAAAAAAGTGTACCCACATCATGCTGTCATGCCCTTGGGTGTGAGGAAAAAAAGAGGAGAAGGAGCAGATGAAATAGGCGATGTGCGTGAAGGAGAGAAGAAAGAATTTCCATTGGGTGACTTCTAAAATTTATTTGAGATTTTTTTGTTTTTATAGGATGAATCTAATTGGAGTACCCATTCGGTCCCCACCCCAATATATAATGGGCCATTCTCCCACTCGCTCGCTTTCAACCTTACCCTGAGGTGAGTAGATGGGCAGGGTGGGCAGAATGTGAGGCCTCACCTAACAAGCCTAGAAGTTGGGACAATAACTCAAGTCTTATGAATTACTGCAATATAGTCCAAAACAAGCCAAGAAATTGAAGGTTTTTTTTTAGTAGTCTACGAAGAGGTTTGCCTAAGGGTCCCACTACAGTTAGGAGAAGTTGTCATAGATGCAATTACATTAACGGATAAGTTATTGCCGTTAAAGAAAGTTTTCCTCTCTCAATCCACATATTTGAATAAGAAAGTATGTTGGCTCTTAATTTTAGGAAAAATAGTCAATTATGTGAGAATAGAGAGTAAACTCAATCACAATTTCACGGGTGTACGAAAAGCACACAAATCTATATAGACCTTTGAAAAGCATGATGATCAAGTCTTGAACATTTGAGACCTAGTAATGTGTGAAGTGGCAAGTGCGATATTTGGAGCTCCGATTGTCGACAGTGTGTGGGGCCGATGTGCACTTTGGATGGTGAGTATGGCACACACGCATACTTGATACTTTCTTACATTGCCACTTATTGTATCATATATGTTGACAGCCTAAAAAGCTGGCAGTACGGCAGCTTTCAATCCTCTTCTTGATGTGGAGATTCTTTGAGGCCATCGAATATTTTGGATGGGGTAACATTTATCAATTTTCCCAAGGAAGAAATCAATCGACCTGCGATGTCATTTATGTTCTCATCAGTCCTCAAGTTCCTTCAGTAATAGCCATTGTTGGATTCCATTAGGGCTTTTGTTCGTGGTAGATGGGGCTAGGATTCCTAACTTGTGATACTGGTGATTACAAATCCAAAGTCAATTTTTGTCTAATGAGGTTGATTTTATCAAGGCTTTTTCCTGAGAATCCTATGAAGTAGAGGGAGTGTAGTACAAGGTATTTCATTGAAGCCTTGAGTATTCCGATTAGGCTGAGCCAGATGTTGTTCATGTATGGATTGTATTGTCGGGGATTTCGCCGAATTTCTGTCATGAGTCATTCCTTAGAGATATTACGATACCATTAGGGAAGTTTGTACGAAGAGATAATTGTACACGATGCTCAACCTGCATAGATGGTGTTAGAGTATGTGTTGAAATGAACATTACCAGCCAATTGAGTCTTTATGGGTCAGTATGCCATATAAAAAAAGAAGCTTTTATTTAGAATGTAGTGTATGAGACATGACTGGTGTACTGCACGCACTATTTGGTGCAGGGTGACAACCTCATTACATGCAAAAAGAATGGAAGGCTGTAGGGAGAAAAGAAGAAGATTGATGGTGAAAAACATGCCAAAATGAATAAGGAAGGAGAAACAGGTAACTGACCCAGATCCTATTTTGAAAGAGGTGGATGCAATGGGTCAAGTGAAACAAAGGATGTAAATTCTAAGGTGAGTAAATAATTTCTTATTGGGAATGGTTTTGGTAGCGGTTTACATGGAAATAATGCAAGTGTTGCCTCTTATTTTTTAGGAGGAGGTAAAATGCTTAAATGTTTGTAATGTTTGTATTCCTAATTCTGAAGATGTTGTAAAAGCTCTAGTGGATCCTAGTTTGGATGAATCTAATTTACAATTGAATGATGTTGACATGAATGAGAGTATTGAGCAGGGTGGTGGCATGAGGGAGTCTTTGTGTAATGTTGTGGTAAAAATAGGAGTTGGCAATATAGTTAAAGGTTTGGCAACATGGTCTGTTTGTTCGAATGATTGGGTAGATGGAGAAGGTTGTGATGAAGACAAGGTTCAGCAGGATGAAGCTTATGTTATGGAAATTCGATCAGATTCAAGGAAGAAAGAGGAGGGAGTCCAACAATGTAAAGAAGAAGACTATGCTTTGAGTGTTGATGTTGTGAAAGGAAAGAAGAATTGACGCATTTCTACTAGAGGTTCGACTGAGGCAAAAAGTAAGCCCCTATAATGAATTTATGATGTATCCAATAATTTGTTAGATTGAAGAATTATGTAGAAAGCATAAAAACAGTATCTTGGTTCTAGCGTAGTTGTTTCAGTCAAGTAAAAATTTGGAAAAAGGCTTGAAATGATTTTGTGGAGGTATGATGTTGAGGTATCGATAGTAGTAGCGTCGAACCAGTCGCTTATTGTTCTTGTGCACAATAACGATGATCGTATTTGTTATTCGCTTGTGTATACGAAGTGTTCTCAGTATGAGAGAAGGGAGTTTTGGAAAAAATTGTGAAATATAAGTCTAGATGGGGCGCCTGACAATTTTGGCCAAAATACCTCAATTAAGATGTTTCCTTCTCATTAAATAAACAATAGTTCTAGGATTATAAAGGTAAGGTTGAGATTCAATTTAAATCTCCCACAAACTCCTAACTTTATTCTATCTAAACAATTACAATTTAATTCAAATATAAGATAATATTAGACAACAAATTATATTACAAGACTCCTAAAGAAAACCTTAATTTTCCTGTGATACTTCCCTTAAATTGATGTTAATGAGTCGACTAGCAACAACTTGCTCATTAAGTATTGATGCCATTGTAGAATCAAAATTTTGGTAAAAATATCATATACTCGGTGTTTCGTGGGCACATGAGAGAGAATGATAACTTTAAACTCATAGGCATATCGGATATAGTGGCAATCAATCTCAATGTGTTTCGTACGTTTATGAAAAATTGGATTGGCTACAACTTGAATGAAACTTGTATTATCACCAAGAAGATGTATAGGACATGTTTGTGTAAACCCGAGTTTTGAAAGGATACCATGCAACTACATAATTTTTTAACAGAAAATAGAGATTACCTAATAATCAACCCCTGTAAATGACTTAGATACACAATCTTACTTCTTACACTCCTAAGAGATAAGAGAATCTCTAAGAAAGACACACCATCCAATAGTAGAATATCGAGAGTTTGGATAACTAGCTCAATCTGCATCATTATGAGCAATCAAGTGAAGAGAAGAACCCTTAGAAAAAAATAGTCCACGATTAGGAGTCCCAAGTAGATAGTAAATAATCCAATGAGCAGCTACGAAATGGAGATATTAGGGAGAAGCCACGAAATTACTAACAGGGTGGACAACACAGGAAATATCAAGGCGGTGATGGTGATATAAATCAAGCTGCCAACCAACTTACGATATAAGGTAGGATCCAGGAGAAGATCGCCTTCTTCTTTCTCAGAAAATTAGAATTCTTTGAGCACTAAGATCATAACAAAGAAATCATTTTTTAGTAGAACTATATCCAAGAAAAATACACGTAGCAGATTGAGTAATCAATTTATGTCTTTCATATAGTGGAAGATGAACGAAACACACACAACCAAAGATATGCAAATAAGAATAGTTAAGTGTGTGACCAAACAGTATGAAATATGAAGAAATATTATGTAAAAGTGGTGTGGACAATCTATTAATTAAATAGACAACAATAGCTAATTCTTCACACAAAAAAGAGGTGGAACAGATAAATTAATAAGAATAGCTCAATCTATATAAAATAAATGTTGATTCTTATGCTCAACTACCCCATTTTATTGTGGGGTAGATGGACAAAAAAGTTGAGAAAGAATACATTTTTCTCGAAGAAAATTCTAAAAATTTGTAAGACATACATTTACACCTAAAATTAGATCGTAAGACTTTGATAGAGGAAGCAAATTTTGTTTGAATTAGTGCGATAAAGGCCTTGAAAACAGAATAAACTTTACTTTTAGTATGAAGGAAATAGATCCAAGTGAATCTACTATAATCGTCAATAAAGTATCAAAGTACTTATAGTGAGCATATGATATAGAAAGAGATATACCCCAAACATTGATATGAATTATGTCAAACATTCCAAAGGCATGGGAACCATATTGTGAAAATGGTAATACTTTACTTTGACAAGTTTGCAAGAGGTACAATCAAAAGAACTCATTTCTACAGAATCAAAATTTTTATTTTCAATTGCACCAAATTTAAACAAAGTTTGGATTATGTTAGGATTGTGATGACCTAAACAACGATGCCAATCCTTAGTACTTATTTTGATAGTATTACAAGAATGAAAGGATTAGACTCAAGAAAAGCTAAACTAGGATTTAGTGGAAATAGTGGACCCCTAGCGATCATCCTCTTGGACATTTAATCTTGCATGTGACGTCCTCAATCTACACCTGGGGATTTAACGTAAATTAACAAGTCAGAGTAAGTAACATTAGACTACTTACCCCTATATGTATCGAAAGTTTAATGCATGCACTTAAACTTACTATCATATGTAATGTAGTTCGCATCAAATAAAAGTCTAAATTAAAATTTTACAGAGAAATCTAATGATCACATAGTATAAATATAATCTTAATACAACGTACTATTTACATCATAATATTGTCTCATTACTTATCATAACTCAGTTAGTTTTCTCAGTCATAAACATATACATAATTTATCAAAATAACATGTTCAGAGCCACCTAGACTCTTTTTTCACCTCTAGAAATTCTCTCCCGTACTGAAATTTATTCATATTGATATCAAAATTTCACTAGAGGTATTGCCCATACGAGATCTTATAAACTCCGTATAGGGACAATAAGCTATTCCAACCCAACACTAAATAACATGCGACACACTGCCGCTCAACTGATATGGCAGATGTATAATGGATCTAAACCTCCGTCAAGTAATCATATGCGAGAGAGGCAAAATAGTCAAAAAGAGGGTAACTAGTGGGCCCTTTAAAGCTCCACTGATTCCTTTGAGTTACTGGGGTCTTGCCCTTCTCTACCATGTAGTCCTGCAACGAAATTTAAATTTTCTAAAAAGAGATAGAAATATACGAGAGTGAGATTTTCTTAGAAATCCTAGTAAGTACATAGTTAATATAATAAGGCACAAGCAAAATAAGATATTAGCATACAGGACAAATAACAAAAACATATAACTCATGAAATGCTCCATTAGACACATGCATAACTTATGTTTTTTTTTTCTATATAGACTTATACCTTACATGGACCCACCATATTTTCCTTAAAGTTCTTATTTCTTTTGTATTTATTTTTTAATCTTGTGGGTCTTAATTATTTATTAACCTCGATGGTCGTTACATATTGCCGTCCCTATCGGGTTTCTTTAGCATGATGCGTCAGTTTTTTGTCTCACATCAGTCATACGGGCATTATGTATCGTCATCCCCATCATGACGTAAACATCCTTATCTAGTCATGTCAGTTGTCTGGGCATTACGTATCGTCGTCCCCGTTGTGACACAACTCTTAACTTATTAAATCCATTAAGGGCTGGCCGAATACTTTATAGGGTCCAAAAATTCTTTTCTTCTATGTTAATCTTACTAAATTTCTAGTATACATATTACCAAAAATTTCCATAAAATTTCATAATAGGTTCAAACCGAAATATCTAAGTTTTTCTTTAGTTATTTCATAAACAATTTCACATGTGATTGTTAAAGTAATTTTCCAATTAAACTAAAATTTCTAAACTTATTATAATTATCCAAATAACTAAAATCAAAGAGATAGGAAAAACTTACTTCCAAACCTCACTAGGCCAAATCCCTCTAGGGTTAGTTCTCTTATTTTTTTGTCATTCAATGCTTCCTATTTTCACATAAGTTTCTTAATATATCATAATAGAATATATACTTATGTTCTTGTGATTTTCCTTAATATCTTTCCATAACAAAACTAGGTTAAATTTTATTTGATTTTATCCAAGTACTTTGATTAAGTTTATATTTAAAAGAGTAACAAATATAATCTAACATCCAAATCAAGTATTCTATGCCAATTTTAAGTTAAATTGTGTACTTAACAATTTTTTCAAAGGTTAAATTGGTGATTGAACTAAGCCCTTGCAAATTTCTTATTTAATATATCAAAAATGCTTTCTTTTGAGGTTTGGGAGATGATAGGTTTTTGGAAAAGTTTTTGTTCTCTTTCTTTTTTAGTATGGCCATGTATCTCACCAAATGAGGTTATGAGGAATTCCCGCACACACACACACACACACACGCACACACACACATATATAAATAAAAGAGGGGAGACACACTTAGGTATTGGAGGGATGAAAATGGCTTGAATGCAACCGTTTTACCCTTTGCCGTGTGTGTGAGGTGTCCTACCTCTTGTAGCCTCATGATCACTTCTAAATTTTAGACTTAGTTGGTAATATATTCATCCAAGGGTCATATTTGAACCACCTATAAATTTTTCTTGATCAATGACTTAGATAATTTCATCACATGAAATGAAAAATAAAACAAAATCTTAAATTATCTCATATGAGTTGGCTTCGGCTACTTCACCTCTCCAAGGGTCATCCGACACTTCTAGGGGTATCACCCCCTTTTTCCATTTGTCCTACACTTTATTGAAATACTTGGATAGATTAGAAGAATTTTCTAAAGCTTGATTAAGGCAAAAGTTGGTAACTAATTGGCAATTGGTTTACTAACTCTTCATCTCCTTTGGTTCTTTCATGGTTTTTGTGTAATAACCCAAATTTTCACTTGTCCTTTTTTATTTATATGCTTAGTTTGATTATAATATATAATTATTTTGGACAATTTATTATATGAAATATTGATAAGTTAAGTTTAAAATGATAAAATGATGCAAATCGAGAAATTTAGTGTAAACCATGGTAATTAGGAATTGTTTGGTAGATTTGACATCCTCCGATAATTTGGACATAACTCTTTCATTTGATTTCGAATTTAGATAATTCAAGGTGATATGGAAAGCTAAGATGAATATATACAATTTTTATGTTTTGAGTTTGGACTCAATCAAATACGAAATTAGGATTAAAGTTGGTAGAACCAAATTGGACATATAGGCATTGACTTTGAATTGACTGATGAATTTGCTTAACATTAAGTTTTTGGAATATTTTTTCAATTATTATAACATCTTGACAATTGTGTATACATATGAAAAATGAGAATATTTTATCTAGAAAGTTTCGTATGAAACAAGAAAGATTATCTAGCAAACACTTAGTGTGCCTAGATTGGTTGCTCTCAGGCTAATTCGTCGAATTTTAGTGATTTAGGTATAAAGTTTTCATCTGGTATCTAAATAAGGTGATTCGAAGTTTTATAAAACACCAAGATAGATATCTAGATTTTCATATCTTGAGTTTTTGAATATACGGACTGGATCAATGACTTAATTTGATGTGAAATGGATGAATAAGAATAGGAATTAATTAGTAATCAACTTAAGCAAAGTGCACTGACTCTACCATATGATGAAAATCTAATTGGTTTCTCAAGTTTTTAAATCTCTTGACATGTGTAGGGGATATGTGGCAGGTGGATAAGGTTTATCTAGAAGGATGTTTAGCCCAAAACCATGAAGGAACCATAGAAGGTAGGAAATCTGCTAGGAACTAACTAAACCAGCTAGTTTCGGACTTTTACCCCAACCAAGTCCTAAAACTATCTTTTAGATTGATACAAGTGGCTTTCTAGGATGTTAGATAAGTGGCCACGTGGGGGGTAGAAGCCTTATAAAAGTTGGATGACCCTTGTGAGCTTAAGTGGCCGATGCATGCATATAAGGTCTTCCAAGCTGATTTTTCCATGTGCTAGAATTAGGTTGAACCATTGATCTTCTCAAGCTTCTAGATGGCTCAAATATGACTCTTTGATGAAGATTTTATCAACTAAGTCTAATATAGATGTGATGATGAAGGCTAAAAGGAGGAGGGACAAGTGTTCATGACCAAGGAAGGTAATCGGCCACTCCAAGTCCCTTGCACTCCTTTGTGTAGTCTCTTGCACCCCTTTTTGAGTCACCCCTTGTACGTATATACATATGAGTAAGTTTTTTACTTGATTCCCTTGGATAACCCACGACTACACTAAAAGAATATAGAGCAAAAATCCCTTGCAAATCCTTTCACCTTTCAAACTCAAAAAGAGAGTAATTTGGGCTTATTAAAGGAGAAATTGTTAAGGCTTGTTCATTTGCAATACTTAGTTTTGAAAAATTTTTGTAAGTACACTTATAACTTACTCTTACTGTTTATTTGTATATATAGAATTATCATGTTTAAGGATGTCTCAATTAAGTGCTTAATATATATATATATATATATATATATATTCATAAGACATGCTATGTTGTGTTAAGTTGATGGTAATGGGAAGTAGTGAGATAAGTGAAAAAAATGTTATAAGTAGCAAGGATATGTTTTGATAAATTATAGTTTAAAGATTTGGTATGTGTTTCTATAAAGAATATGATGACTAAATTAACTTGGTAAGTATTTGAGAAAGATTTTATGGATTAATTTTCTTGAGGAGTGGTGAAAGGATTAAGATTATTTGATGATGGAAGAATTGAATCTATGTATGTTGTAGTAAGTTGTTCTATGGAAAAGTAAGAAAGTTTGTGGAGGAAATCTTTCAAAAAGCTAGAGTTTATCTTAGTAATTATGAATAGGGGTGTTCATCCGGGTTCCGGATTCTCAACTCTGGAACCCAGATTTAAAATTTTCTTCAATTTTTTTGAAAAAAAAATTAAAATATTAAGAAATAAATAAAAATTTCAAACCGGGCCGGGTACGACCCGGCCCGGATAAACAGGCCTAATTATGAATGAAAATTTAAAGAATTGATATGAGAAGTCTGGCTAACAAAAGAATTAAAATTGAACTTATAAGGTTTTGGCTTTATGCTGTTGAATTAAGTAGAGATAACTTTAGTTTGTATTCAAGTGAAATTATCTATGTTTTAAGAACTATGATCTAAGACAAATATATGGTGAAATATAGTAGGACTTTGATAAAGGACCTCAAGAATTTATAAGTGTATGTTAGTAAGTCACGAAAAAGGATTTGTGTAGAAAGGTGATTTTTTTATATTGAAAAAAATACATAACCCGAGATTTTGCTTAGCTCTCGCTCGACTTATGGCTCGAGCGAGCTACAGGTAAAAACTTCGCTTGATACTCGTTCGATACTTTGCTTGAGCGAGATATTTTGTTAGTTTAATTCCGAAATTTTTCTTTGGTTGAAATGTCTGTGATTCAAGTAAAGAAAATTTTTAATACAAGAATTATATGATGAATACAAGTGCATAATTTATATGTCATGTATCCCATGAAATATGTAGTATATATGAAAAGGGTTTAAGAATACATGCATGTCCTATACGTTACTAGTTTTTATGTTAAAGGGCATAGAAAGTTTTACATTAAAGTGGGTATGACATGCATTTTTAGAAAAATAAGAAAATTCATAAGAATAAAAAAGAAACAACTAAGAATAAGAATATTTAAAAGTCACGTCATAACGGGGAAGACGACACATAACTCCCGTATGACTGACGTGTCGACAGGGACAGCGATAAGTAACGTCTATTGAATGATAAGAAGTTAGGTCAAAGCGGGAATGACGATACGTAACGCCTGTACGATTGACTTGACTAGCGGGGATGACGATACATAACGCTCGCTATAATAAGAATGTTTATGTCATAACAGGGACGACGATACGTAGCATCTGTATGACTGATATTAATATGATAAGGCTTGTCACGATGGGGACGACGATACGTAATGCTAATGCGATTGGTGAGAATATAAATCCGACAGAGATGACGATACTTAACATCCGTCGAGGTTCAGAAATAATGATATGACCCAACCACGAATAATAATAGTAGATATAGCCTAATCGCGGGTAATAATAGTGGATATACTAAGGCCCAACCACGGATAATAATAGTGGATATGGCCCAACCACGAGTAACAATAGTAGATAAGGCCCAACTATAGATAATAATAGTGGATATGATATGGTCCAACCATGAGTAATAATAGTGGATATGGTCAAACCACAAGTAATAATAATCGATATGATAAGACCCAAATACAGGTAATAATAGTAGATATGGCTCAACCACAAGTAACAATAGTAGATATGACTCAACGATGAGTAATAATAGTGGATATGATATGGCCCAACCATGGGTAATAATAGTAGATATGATATGACCCAACCACGAATAATAATAGTGAATATGATATGACCCAACCATAAGTAATAATTGTTGATATGATATGTTGAATCCAATGTTTCAAATTTCGTATCTACGTGTAGATTTTGATAATAACAAATAAATTCAAATCTCAATATCAAATTATTTACGCAGTAGAGCGAAACACATATCAAACATAAAAGAACAAGTTTACATATGAAACTCATAAATTATTTTTGTACATCTCTTGATAAAATTTGAAATTGGATTGAGACTCCAAATTACTCTTTTTTCTTATAAAACATCAAATTACTTTTTTCACATATGCAAGACATTTTTGAATGGTTTAGTTTTGAAAATTATGTTTTTCACATGTGCATAACATAATAAAATAATTTTGAAAATTATATTTTTTTATAAAAAAATTGAATTTATAAGATGATTGATTATCATATTTGACATGTACATATTTTGTTTGAAAGTCTTGAAGGGAGGTGGTGTATTTTTTTAACAAATGCAAAAGGTAGATGATTTTGTTTGAAAATCTTAAAGGGTGGTTGTGTGTTTTTTTGACATATGCAAAAAGAAGATGATTTGGTTTGAAAAATAAATTTTGCTCATTTTGTCATTTATGAAAAGTAAAAGATTAAGTTTGATTTCTTTGAAAAATGAATGGAGTTGTCTTTGACAAATGCAAAAAAGAAATGTTTTTATTTGAATTTTTTGAAAAGTAAATAGTGCTCTTATTTGACATGTGAATCTTTTCAAACTTGAAATTGAAAACTCATTTACTTATAAATAGCTCACTTGAGTTTTGCAAAAATCACAATAAGAGCTTATACATTTATTGTTAAGTTTTGCATCATTCTTTCAAAATTATTATTTTCTCTTTTCTAAAATTTTGAGTCTTAATTCTTATTCTTTTTTAGAGAGATATATGTTGAGTTGTATTGTTTCTATCTCACTCATTAAGGAGTGTATTTTGATAGTCTACCCACTATTAACTCTTATATTTGTAAGAGGGTGTGTATAACTTTTGTGTGTGTAGAAGGTATTCTACACGGGAAATAATTAAATCACCAAGTGTGAGGTGATTGGAAGTGTAGAGGGTATTCTATACGGATTCTTTGGAGCGGTGCTGCTCAAAAGTGTAATAGGTTTTTATCTCCACCTAAAGGAGATTGACTAGTGAATTCGGGATACTCAAGAAGTAGCTTGAAGTGAGGACGTAGGCAGTGGGGCTAAACCTCGTAAAAATACTGAGTTTTTTTTTCTTACCCTACTCTTTACATTTCTTACTGTTTTATATTCTGTTTATATTTTATATTGTATATTTGATTAATAAGTGTTAATTTTTATAATATAACTCAATTCACCCCCCATCTTGTATTAGTCATCTAGGCAACATGATATAATCTAACAACAGATAATAATAGTAGATATGATATACCCCAACTACGGGTAATAATAATGGAGAACCCGACAGGAGATGACGATACGTAACGCCTATCGAGATTCAGAAATATGATATAATTTAAGAAAAAATACGAATAAGATAAAAATTCCGAGAAAAGAATCATTACATGTTACAAAAGGTCGTGTATCCATAATCATATAAGTTTTCATGTAAATGCATGAATTTGTGTAAAAAATGTATCTATGTCATGCATAAGACATGCATAAAGCATTCATGAATCGTGTGTTAAGATAATTCATCATGATATATATTATTTTATATTATTGATATACTCTGATAATGCTATTGTTAAATTATTTGTGTACTTACTGAAATTTCTTGGAAATCTTACTCTTGATTTTATCTATCATTTCTTACGGGATGACGAACATTGTTATAGGAATAGATGATAACCACGAAACTCAGACGTCACGGGAGATTTTGAAGTACTCTGGGGGCCTTACAGAATACTCCTCAATTAATGAAGTGATAAATTGATTGATGACAAGATTATAGAGGAAGCGAAAAAGAATTCCTTAAGGGTAACATGGGATTGTTTGAATATTTGTTTTGAAAATAACGGATATCAGTAAGGAAAATTTTGGTATAGTGTACTTGATGTTTTATAAGAATATGAATTTTTTTGTAGCATACCATGTGATATTTGAAAAGAAGTAGATGTATTTGCTAAAATTATTTGACCTCATTCTGCTGCACTATATTTTACGCACTACTAGTAAGTTAGGTGTATGCACATATTTTTTGACATGAAATAAAAGATTTGTAACTTAAGGTCACAAGTCATAACGCTTTAATTTACGTTAAATTCCAAGCATTAATCGAGGCATTACATTTTGGCTAACCAAATTATAGGTAAACTCTTCCTCACTTGCCGCATGTCCTCTTACACCTGTCATGATGCCAAAATACTTGAGAAAAATCAATCAACTTTCGTCCCATGCTTAAGTCAATGCTAACAGCTTAAGTTGGTTTCCATTTTCGCCCTTTACAATTCTGTTTACTTCTCACCCAGTTATGTCCTTAATCCAGCTTGTATTTTTGAAAACTCAAAACATAAAAGTTATATATATTTATATTAGTGATCTATATAATTTTGAATGATTAAATGAGAAAGTTATGCTTAATTTACCGAAATACATTAAGACTGCCTGAGAATATCCAATCCGAGCTAACCAAGTGTTCTATTATTCCAACTCCAATATTTCTAAATTTTTCTCTTAATCTTCCAAAAATAATATTTCTCTAAATTCAAACTAAAATACTCTAGCTAATACCTTGCTTAAACTATCAAGAATTTGACCACAATTCATCATATTTCATTCAATAGTTTAAGTGTCTCTACTTTGATTTTAAAACTTAGGTACCATATGTTTTTAAAAGGTTTCATAAAATATTAAAATGACCTCAAAAAATAAATATATATCCTAAGAAAGCGTTTTAAAAAGAAGGGTTATTACATTACACAACATAACTAGAAGATGAAAAAGAGGCATTACAATTATTTTCAACAAGTAGTCCAACAGAAAGTAAACTGGAGGAGAGGTGAGGAGAAACTAAAATATTTCTAATGATAGAGGACACATCACCCACTGCAGAAATTGGTAGTGAACTGCTTTTTTCCATGTGTATTTTTAAAGAACCATCATAGGACTAAAAATTGATATGTAATAAAGTGAAATTATTAGTCATATGATTAGAGGTACCATAATTTATTAGCCAAAAATTAAGGGATGACTTTGGTTAACCTGAGATGCCTAAAGTGAAAAATGTAAAAATAATCATTTGTTGTACCATATCAAAAGTAAGAGTAGTAGGACATGAATCGGCAAGCACCGAAGCATGAGTAGCGACAACGGGAGCTGTAGAAGAGGATGCACCCAAGACGTTAATCGAGGTGAAATAGGCATGCTCTTATTTTCGAGAAGGTTGAATTAGGCAATCCTTGATAATATGGCTAGATTTTTTGCAATAGTTGCAAAATTTTTTCGGATAGTGGGTGGCTATGTGATCAAAGTCCTTGCAACTATAGCATTATGTAGTGCTATAGTCTCGACCATTGAATTGTTCTTATGCTGTAAATGCCACCTGAACAGGAGATGGAAGCTGTTGTTCCATTGTATGTCGAGTAAGTAACATTTGCTCCTCCCGAAGCAAATCGTCTAAACAATAATCAAGAGAGGGAGCTGAATCTCTATCCATCAACTAAGAAAGAACAGATTCAAAATCTAGAAGAAATTTTATAAGAAACTGATCCCTCTTATTAGTTTCATGTACACTTTGCACATGAAGGAGACCAGTGGCAGAGACAGAGGAGTACACAATGTCAGTGTATTTAGCCCACATATTTGAAAAACCAGAATAGAATGCCTCCATTGATAAGTCACCTTGAGAAAAATTGGTCATCTCATATTTTAGTTGAAACCCTTGAGTGGAATTATTTTGAGTATAGATTCTCTTCAAATACTCCCACATAGCATTAGAGGTTTTGTAGGGTCATAAATTGATAATGATGTGGGGCTCTATAAAGCCTAGGATCCAACACATGATCTTGGCGTCCTTACTCTCCTACATAGACAGCTCCTTTGCACAATTTGGGGTTGGAATAGCAAGCCAATCTACCACTGAATTTCCTTCCCGATAAACATGATAAAATCTAATATTCATATTAATCATAAGGCTCAAAATTTCCTCCCAATAATCTTCTAAATACTATACATTACAAGTGCCATTTTGCAACTATGAAACAATTAAAGAAGAATCCATTTCAAGAACTATATTCACCATACCCAATTGTTTGCATCGACGCAAACCAATTAATAAACTCATCAATTCCGCCTTATTATTAGAGCCTATTCAAATATATTCAGAGAATGAAAAAATTAATCCCCCCCTTATGATTCCGTAACAAACCTCCAGCCCTAGACTCTCCCGGATTGTTACGACTATAACCATCAATGTTCATCTTTAACCATCCTTCCGAAGGCTTGTCCCAACAAATCACTATAGTTCTTTTATTTTTATCAAGTTGAATTGGCAACTTCAACTCTTTAAGAATGGCTTCATATTGCTTATTTAAATATTAGAGCCTTTTAACCAAAGACCCACCCAACTAATCCAATAACGAACATATTTCCAAAGCACATTAAACCATCCTTTTTTCCCTTCCATGCATGCCGAACATCGCCACTTCCATAAATTTCATGTTAAAATAGTAGAAATCAATCCAATCAAATTGCCTATGGTGGATGCTTTTTTTATTTTGCGAAACCAAGCTTCAATAGTGCCTGTCCACGAGCGTCCAACAACAAACGATACTGCCAGTAAATTTGAACAACTTTTCCAAAGTTTGGTTGCTACTTGACTGTTGTACAACAAATGGTTAAAGTCCTTTATGCAACCTATTTGACAGCACTCACATTTGGAAATAATAGGAATAATAAGACGACAAATCCGAGCATCTACACTCAATGAGTGAGTTAGAGCTTTCCACATGATGACTTAAATTTTTTTCAGCAAAACATTATGCTAACTCCAATTCGACCATTGTCTCTTTGGAGCCAAAACTTGGATGAGATCCCAAGCATTTTTTGTAGAGAACTTTTCCTCTACATTACCCAACCAGATCAATAAGTCTGCACAACTTTTCATGCCCCCGACCTGTAACATAATATTATCAGCTTGATTTGGACCCACTGGCTGTATCAACTTGTCCACATTCCAACTATTCTCAACCATGCATTTCTTAATTTTCAATAAAGGAAAATCAGAGATATGGAATTCATTACAGAGAGGACCAGAGTCCAACCATTTGTCTCACCAAAGGATAAATTTCATTCCTTAACTAGCCATTTAGAGCGACTAATCACAAGAGGAATTGTACATATGATATTTTTCCAAAATCTAGAACCTTTTAGAGGATCAACAAGCGAGATATGCTGCTCCTTTACCTATTTTGCCTTAAAGAAATCCGTCTATAAAGACCTTTCAGTAAGGAACTTCCATGTAAATTTAAAATGCAATGACTTTTGAACATCCAAGATATTCCAAATGCCAACTCATCCTTCATCCACTAGCTTGATCATATAGTCCTAACTTATCCACTTTTTTTTTGGCTTTCCATTAGTAGAACCCCAAAAAAAAGAACTAAAAGCCCTATTAATCTTTAAATAAATCTGCGAAGGAATACTTGTAAACTAGAAAAAACATGTCGAATAAGAATCAACTGAGTGCCATTTGACAGAAAACGCATTTTCCATCCCTCTATCTTTTTTTGGATTTTTATCAACAAGTCTTCGAAATACATAGATTTCATACGATCTGAAGTTATTGGCACCTCGAGATACTTCACTAGAAATTCCCCGGCTGAGAAACCTGTAAGTCCTAATATTTCTCTTCACCTTTAAAGCGAAATCTTTGAAGAAAAGAAAATAGAAGATTTTTGGGCATTAACAATCTGGTTTGACTACATAGCATAATCATCTAAGGTCTTTTTAATCACACTCACAGATTTTTTTCCTCATTTGCAAAATCCTTAATAAAAGGTAGGTACACCTTATAGTCTCTTTAGGATTTTTGGGAGAGATTAGAGGTGGAGCTTGATGGGGTGAATTTTGTAGTACTCAATTAATATCGAGAAGGTAATAATGCGCTGATTTTCTTACTAGAAAAGAGAAATGGAGAAAAATGAGATTTACGAAGGGCATCAACATTTACCATGCCATCTAAAAGGTATTCTTTGTGTTGATAGTTTGGGATTTCTATCTTTTCGCCCGTAGATTGTTTTTGGTTTTATGAGTTCCCTATATAGGCTTGTTTAGAATGGTGTATTTTTTGGTTTTTGTATTGTTATTTTTCGCTGTTATTGGTTGGTATTTAGGTTGATTTTTTGTGATGCAAAGAATTATTTTATTGATTATTATTTGTAAATTCCTTGTTGTTTGGTTATAATCACGATATTTTTTCGCCATAATGAATATTTTTTAATAAATTTGGGACATGGTCATTCTTGGACACGAGCCTATAACCCACAATATGTGGACCGTTGTTTATGTTGAATTTATAACTTTAATAATTCATTATACATAATCATTATCAAAATCATTCAAAAATGTATATTAAATACATATAAAATGGAGCATGTATATATAAAACAGTTCACTTTCTCAACAAATATTTACGGATAATTTATAATATTAAAAATATAATATATATATATATATCCATTACTATATATAAAAGTGGAATTATATGACTTCAATGTGACATTCTATCTATAAAAAAGAGAGATTAATATTGTCTCAACAAACAAATTGGTCAAAAAGTACCTTATCATTGATTTGAGTAGAATTCATTTATAGTCCTTCATAAGTCTATATGTCGCAAAAGTTTCAATCAATCCCACAAAAGAAACCAGTGGAAAGAAGCCTTGCATTCAGAGCAGTGTGTGTAACATAAATAAAAGTCAACCTTTTTACAAAAGTCTAAATATCACTCTACACAAATATCATCCAAAGTTTACAATTTTATCATAACTCTTATTAATCTACTTTTACATAACTTAAAACAAAATATATTTAAATATAAGTCATTCAAATATTCCAATGCTTGGGTTGCCAAGAACACTAAAGAATATATTGACAAAGAAAATGTAGGAAAATAAATCAATAAATATGCTTGGCCAAGTTTCTAGAACTTTCTTAGCAAGTATTTGCCAAACCAAGATAGGCCTACCTAAATCATACAAAACAAATTGCAAGTTGCTTGCCCAAGAGGCCTAGAAGTTTCTTATTACATTTTTCTCTATTTATACCTATAACACTTTAAATTTAGTTTCTTTTTGCGCATCACATGCGTCATGAAATTTTCTCCTATCAACATGTAACCATCTTTTTAGACAACCTTATTCTCAAGAAGAATAACAAAGTATGTGTCTCGGCTCTAGAAAAAACAAAGACTTCATCGCTCTCTTTGTGATCTACCTATCTTGTACTCATGTTTGCAAATACTTCTCAAGTGGGTTATTCTCAAAATTCCTATTTCTTTAGTTTCTTTTTAACCCTTTTTTTTCCAAGTCTACTCTGTTTCATCAACTGGGCATTAGCTTTTATACTGTTTGCTCTTCTTGCTTTCCAACGCTAACCCATTTCTACTATCTTTCTTGGCGAAGACCCCATATTCTCTGGGGCGAATATGGAAGAATTGGTCTTTGCAGAGTCCCCATATTCCCTCATTCGTCCTGCTAAAATGAATCCAATAAAAGGAATTCCGATCTTACGGCTTTATTGTATATAAGCAGGTTTTGAACATGCAAAGAATGTTGTCGATTGTGTGGTCCTTTCTCGACGATGAATGACGCAACGTTGATTATCTTCGTGTCCCTCTCGTACTACATTCTAAAAATTAAAACTTAAAAGAAACTAAGAAAATGGGGTCAGAAAGAAAGGGGTTTACAGATAAATAGAGAGATACCTTTTGGTGATGAACGATGAAATGTTCATATCTTTTCTTCTTCTTCTACTGCTGCTTCTGATCTATTAACGCTTTCTCATGGAACTGAAGTCATACGCTTCTACTATGCTACACCATATTGAATGATGCATTTCATTCTTGATTTGATGTCTAAGTGAAATCAAATTCGTTTAAGTGTAAGCAACGCTTTAAATTATCTAAACTGTTTAGATTTGAGAGCTTACTTTATTGAGAATTTAACGGTTGATGTTAGGAAGTTGCTCCTTTTGGTCTTAGGACTTATAGATTGAACCGCCACTTTGAAATTTCGGTAGCATGTGAAGTGGTGGAGATGTAAAGCGGTTGAGAGTCTGCTTTTAGCACCAACAGATATGGTATAATTGCCAACTTGGATGTCAAGTTTTGACTTTTATATAAGTAAATAGATGTGGCTACTGACTCTTTGCTAAAAAAAAAAATAGCCAACCTCCCCAAAAAGAAGTGGACTTCACTTACAATTTGGCTTAAGGTCTAACCTGGCCTACAGGGCAACTCACCTGCAGAGGAAGCTAGCAATGATAGTTGATAGGATATAAGTGCCTGACACCACCTAATTATAGCATGCCCTTAGCGAGGCGCAAGGTGTCATAGAAAGAAGGAAGGACTGTTAATTTACTAATAAAAAGCATCTACGATTGACCAATAGAGCTAGCAAAGGAAAACAAAATGGGGAAGTCACGCCGCATTAATGGTACATAACAAAATGTTAAAGCCACGCTGCATTATTGACCCATTAGTAATAACGTTATTGCAAAGGCTATTCTGCGTTAAAGGACTTTGAGAAAAGCATAGCAAAAAGCACAAAAGCCCCATAGGGACAGACACTATCTATTTCTTAGACTCCATGTATAAATAATAGAATTTTCTTGTACAAGGAGCCTCCCTACACCTTAATAATATACAAACTTACAAAACATTTACTAACTTAAGTATTGGAAACTCCTTATCCCTCAAGGCTATCTTCTCCCATCTTCATCTCCCAAATTCAAAAGACTCGAATTACTGAAACTTGACACATAAGCGAATGAAACGTGACTTTAACATCATATAAAGTTGTATGGTTATACTACAATACATAACCGTATAAGAAATGTATCTATAAAGATGTCATAACTTTTTAGTTTTTTAGTTTTATTGTTTTCTTAGAAATAGAAACATTCATTAATAAATAAGTCTTGCCAAGAGGGAAAATTATAGATTACAAACAGGTGGATCTTTTCCATTATGAAAAGATAATATATTAATTGTAAAAAATTCACTAGACTTATATTTTATTTTGCGAATTGATATTTTTAATTATTCAATTCATTTAAATATATATATTTATAAGAATACAAATAAAATTTGAATATTAACTCGATTTGATTCAGTTTAACTTGACTCAATCTCGTTAAAAGTGCAAATAAATATTGTTAAAATTATAAACAAATATAGATAAATAACTTTTCTTATAAAACTATCGATAAATAATTCGGCTTGATGTGAACTCGTGTTTAATCCGTTCGAACTAAGGGCCGGTTTATTTTGGAGAATGAAATAAAAAATTTTAAATTTATTTTAAATTTATCATTACACATTTTCAAATTTTTATATAAAATATAATAAAAAATTCAACTTTTCAAATTTTAAAATTATTTTTTTAAAATTTCATACAAAACTAATATTAAAAAAATATATTATTATAATATATTATTATTTTTTTAATTTTTATTTTATCTTATCTTATTTTTAAAAATAAATAAGACTTAAATTGCCGGATAAACTTATTTTCTCAAGTTTAAGCCTAAATTCAAATTATTTGAATCCAACTCAATTGGGCTCATTGCAGCCCTATTTCGCTGCCAAAAAAAAAAAAAAAAAATTACCTGCTCAATGTTGTGGTCCAAAATATAGCCGTTAATCGGTTATCGTCGTTGGAAAGTTCAACTTTGACGACTATATAATCCAAATGGCCAAAAATAATGTTTGTTAGACAATTGGACCAACCAAGCTTTGAGTTCTTCAAGTATTCTGATGGACTGATTCCCACAAGTGGGTAATAAAAGCCACATGGATTGGTCTAATTAATGCATGTGCAGGAAATTTTTTCCTATAAAAAAAGACTTTTAATCCCCTTTTTTAAGCTATTATAGTAAGAAAATGTTTATTTGCTCATTTACTCTGATTATTCATTTTGATAATTTACCCATTTTAATTTTTTAATTTTTAAAGTTATTTTAATATGATAAAAAATATGTATAAAAAAAATAAAAAAATACAAAATTTTAACTAGTGTTACACACTGGATGGACGGTACTATAAACAAATATAGATAAATAACTTTTCTTATAAAACTATCGATAAATAATTCGGCTCGATGTGAACTCGTGTTTAATCCGTTCGAACTAAGGGCCGGTTTATTTTGGAGAATGAAATCAAAAATTTTAAATTTATTTTAAATTTATCATTACACGTTTTCAAATTTTTATATAAAATATAATAAAAAATTCAACTTTTCAAATTTTAAAATTATTTTTTTAAAATTTCATACAAAACTAATATTAAAAAAATATATTATTATAATATATTATTATTTTTTTAATTTTTATTTTATCTTATCTTATTTTTAAAAATAAATAAGGCTTAAATTGCCGGATAAACTTATTTTCTCAAGTTTAAGCCTAAATTCAAATTATTTGAATCCAACTCAATTGGGCTCATTGCAGCCCTATTTCGCCAAAAAAAAAATAAATAAATAAATTACCTGCTCAATGTTGTGGTCCAAATATAGCCGTTAATCGGTTATCGTCGTTGGAAAGTTCAACTTTGACGACTATATAATCCAAGTGGCCAAAAATAATGTTTGTTAGACAATTGGACCAACCAAGCTTTGAGTTCTTCAAGTCTTCTGATGGACTGATTCCCACAAGTGGGTAATAAAAGCCACATGGATTGTTCTAATTAATGCATGTGCAGGAAATTTTTTTCTAGAAAAAAAGACTTTTAATTTACGCATTTTACTCTGATTATTCATTTTGATAATTTACGCATTTTAATTTTTTTAATTTTTAAAGTTATTTTAATATGATAAAAAATATGTATAAAAAAAAAAAAATACAAAAATACAAAATTTTAACTAGTGTTACACACTGGATGAACGGTACTACACAAAATTTTGACACTTCATGCATTATAATATAAGCTCCAATTTGTTAAGACCGTAAAGCCTCATCATCTATTTTTATTAACCTAACTTTAATTTTACATAAAATCCTCCATTTGCAATATAAACTGACGATTATTTTATCAACATTTTGGATCTGCTGTGACATGGGATGTTGGTCGCCATTAGTTTCAGAGCACCAAGCCACGAAATTTCTAAAGAAATTGGGCTCTCCTACAGAGGTATGAATGGGGATGTCGCCTGTCAATAGAGAACGCTTGAATTATTTAGTTATTACTATTATTATTTGTTTACTATTTTTTTACAGAGATAAGTCTGATAGTCTGTCCTAATAAATAAAATTTATGAATTAATACAATTTTATTTGATATATTAAAATAAAATTTACCATTTAACATATCATATTAAATCTTTAATCTATAATTTTTTTTATATTTTATTATAGTTAATACATACATTTTTTTATTTATATTAATTAATAGTAGAAATTAGGAATTCTTTTTCATTTTTTCATGGGCGGTAGTTAGAATTAATATTAAGAAATGAAAATATTAATTAACTTTCTATTTTGTGATCTCATTTTAATCGTTCGTGTGTTTTATTTTTTTTTAATTTTCTTTTAATAGTTAAGAGAAATGATTACTAAAGAATAATAAATGTATTTATTGTTTGAATATTTAAATACCTTTAAAAAAAGGTTTAAAAAAAGTGAGAATACACTAGAGTTTAGGTTCGCACAACGGTAGATCATGTTAGTATTGTTCTTTAAGTAATGAGAAATACTATGATTACTAATGAATAATAAATGTATTTATTGTTTAAATATTTAAATACCTTTAAAAAGGTTTAAAAAATTGAAAATTCACTAGAGTTTAGGTCGGCACAACGGTAGATATGTTAGCATTGTTTTTTGGGCAATGCAACATATAATTCAAAAATTGGATTCTGTAACGTCTAAATAATAAATAAATAGAAAAATTTTATTTTAAAATAAAATTGATTAAAATATATTTATTTACAAATAAAAAAAATTTTAAAATCTAAAAAATTTGTTTCATTTATCTATAAAATAGAAGCATTTTAATAAAAGCTGTAATGTAGTCCATTAAATATAGACTGTAAAAATAATTATTATAAGTAATATTATATACAAATCTTAAATATATAAGTTGTATATAAATTTTTTGTAATAATGTGAGCTCTATAAAAAAAAAAATTATTTTTTTTTCTCTTTTTACTTTTTCATAATAAAGTTTATCTTTTTTATAAAATTATACGAAACTTATGTATTTAGAGAATTGTATTTAGAAGTTGAATATATTGTTTCTCATTATCATATATCGAGCATATCTAATTCTAGCATTGTCCTTGAAACCATACATCCTATGCGTCTATGGCTGATTCTAATCTTGTAGGGGCCAGGCCCATTAAAGAATGAGTGACTTTTCGAATTTGCATATGCCCAGTTCCTAGTAGGCTATCATACTTGCATGGGGTTTGGGCACTTCATACCTAACAAAATTTATTGCTTTAGACATGGTTTCCTTTTACATATAAGATAATATAAGATAAAGAATCAAATAAATGTTAAAAATTAATTAGATGATATTAAAATATTATTTTATTTTAAATTTTAAAAAAATTTGAATTATTTATTATATTTTATATAAGAATTTAAATAAATTATAACAATTAAATAAATTGAAATAAGATGAAATGAAATCATTTAGGCCTGATTTATTTTTTGGGTCATTTCAATTTAACTCATCTCATTCTATTAATCATTAATTTTTTTTAAATCTTTACATAAAATAAAATAAAATAAATAATTTCAACTTTTTCAAATATTAAAATAAAAATAATATTAAAAAAATATATTCTAATAATATTTTATTTAATTTTAAATTTTTTATCTCAACTCAAATAAAAAAAAACAAACCATGCCTTATATAACCAAATAGAACTTATCACTAAAGCTTCATTTCCTAGTTGCTGGCTAATAAACTTTCACTTTGATTTCTTGATCTTATTGCAATTTTCCAAGTTTGCACAGGTTCGTTGTGTTTTTTTTTTTTTTTTTTGAATATTAAATCGCATTAGGGTAGGGCTCCCAGTCGGTCGGGCGGGAATTAAGTTTATACATTTGCCAATCAGGTGCTGCCATATAGACGCCACAACAAAGTGTGTGTTGCACCTGCGTACAAGGTGATGAAAGCAATTTATTTCTCTCCCTCTCCCTCCCTCATATGCATTGAATCGACTACCTTGCACGTCTAAACACACCTAAATCTCACCACTAGAAAAATCGGCCATTTGACCTTATCTTAGGATCTATGGTGTTATGTACAACCATTCGGGGGTCTTGTATGCCTTCCCCCGATACACCTGCTTCATAGGATCGACTCTCACTTTTCTTGAATTGTGGGAGAGTTCAAAAAAAATTTAACGCATTTCACTTGAATGAAAGTGATGAAAATCATGTATGCTGGAAATGAGATCTCATGGATTAGGCAAGGACAACAAGAAGAAATATATAGGATTAAAGAAAAGAAAGGCAAAGGGATTAGCACAAGAAAACTTGCGTCATTTCTTTGATAAATAATGGGATAGTAATAATATCAATAGATCCAATACGTTGAAATTTGGACATACCCCTAACACCCTTCTACCATATATTGAAAACCAGTGGGAAAGGCATGTGATGATTAGCCCAAAGGAAAATAAACCCTACAAAAGTCATGGATTTTAGACCAAATGTAATAGCTCTAAAAATTTTCATTCTAATTTAATTATTTAATTAAATGCTAATATACAAGATTAGTGGTAATTTGTAAAAAAATAAAATAAGCTTTAAAGAGATGGGTTTAGGAATGAGACTTTTGAGGAATGGTTCAAGTGAATGGACCAAGAGAGTAGTGGTGAGCCCAAAAGCCCATAGAATGAGCCCATGGCCCATCAAGCCCATAGTAGAGACACATGTCACTTGGAGAAAAACTCTAAAAAATTATCCAAGGCTTGTAGGAAAATTCTAGTTGGTGGAAGTTGACTAGTAAGTAAACATATGCCATGTAGGATTGAGTGTAGAATCTAATGGAGTGATTTTCCTACCATGGAGGTACAAGACACCATTCCTTGACTTTCTATTAGAGATCATAGTGTGTAGGAAAGTGACAAATAGTATGAAGAGAAGTATGGAAGGAAGGAACAAAGAGGGTTTCGGTGGATGCAACCCGTGGGGTATCTTGGGAGGATTTCATGGGGTATGGCCACCAACAAGTTGATAGGATAAGGGAGGGGTGTGTAAGTGAATAAGGTACAATGTGTAAGAGAGTATGGTGATGTGAAGAGAGGTATAGTGTGGGTGTAGGTGATGGAAATAACAAAAATAAGGAAAATGAACAAAGTGGGTTTCGGTGGAGGCATAGCTTGGCCGGATCATGCTTTGCTCAATTTCCAACAAGCATGACTTTGAGATCACTTGGATGGACACATGAGAGGATGGGGGAAATAATGATTGAGTGAAAAGCAAGAAAATGAGTGCTAAACACTCAAAGAAGCCACCGGCCATAGCAAGTGAGAAGGGAGAAAAGAGAATTCTCCAAGGCATGGCCAAGATTTGATCTTGGAATGGCCTAGAGTTGTCAATCACTCAATCTATCATTGCCCATACCTAAGTATGGTAAAAAAAGTGTACCAAAGACCCTAGGGAAAGGAATTGGCCGTGTGACCCCATATCCATTTCCTTTAGCTCATTTCACTTGGACACATGCAAACACTCTCCTATCTCATTCTCTCTTCACCTCTCGGCCAAAACCACTCAAGCCACCTCTACCTTTGTTTCTTCTTCTTTCACCACATAATTTGAAGAACCCTAAAGTAGTGAAGCCAAAAATCAAGAGTGTTGAGGTGATCAATACATTGGAGAAGGTTAGTGCCTAACTTCATGCAAGTTTAGGAAGAACACACACACACATGTAATACTTTTGTTTTGGTTAGAAGGAAATAAGGTTTCCTTTAAATTTTTGTGTTTATAGCTGGTCTAATAAGAGATTTCATATGTGTATTTTGAGATTTTAATAAAAAATCTAATAGGAATATTGTAAGTATACTTTCACCTTTTCCTTAACAATTCTTGTATATAGTGAGGTGATCATACTTGTTGGATTAATGATTGTATTGCCATATTTGAATTGAATTGATTTTACTTGTTTTTGATATGAATATTCTTGTGTAAATCTCTATGATGAAATAAGCTTAGAATGTGAGTAGAGACGATGGATCAAGTATTAGTTGCAAAAAGAAGTGAAAAGTATGATTATTATATGAAATGATGAAGTTGATGCATGATGGATTTTAGTGTTAAGTATTAACTTTGGTGTTGCTAAGATAACGTTTATTTGAGGAAATTAGTAATAAAATTGATTTATTCAAGGAAAATATTGTCTTGAGGACATGAAAATGGACATGGGAATGAAATACATGATTGATATGAATTGAAATGGTATATACTTGCATATGGAAAGAAGTAACCACTTGTGTATGATGACTAGTAATGTTTAATTGGAATTTTATGATATTTAAGGTTGAGATTAGAAGATTAAATTATATTGCTTTGTGGTGGAATTATTTAGTTGAGTTTATAGAAGAAACTTATAGAAAAGGAAATTTTGAATAGATTAATGAAAGGAATTTCCCAAGTTAGAAAGGTGAAGGAAGGAAATTAGAAATAATTAAGTTTGGAAATGAAAATGCCTACTTGGGAAATACTAAGGTTTCGGTTATCCCTTTCTAAGGATGGTATATATTTTAATTTAACACTTTTAAATTGTTGGAGGATAATTGGAGTCAAGTGATGAAGGAAAGCCCTAGGAATTTCCCTAGGAAGGTTCAGCCATGATGGATTGGAGATGGGCCAAGTACCCCACTTCAATCCTAGGCCCAAATTTTGGATGTGGAGCATGATGACTAAGTAGGAAGTTGTAAAGTTCTCCCAATGAGGAAGAAAAGAGAATGAAATATGAATATACTCGAGCTTGTCTCGGGTTTTGCATGAAAATGAGTAAGCATTGCATGTCCCATGCATAAGTCATGAAAAGTATGTTTTTAAAGTCCAAGATATTTTTAAGAAAAAGAAAAGAAAAGATTGAGTTTTTGAAAGAAAAGAAAATAAGTAAAATTTTATAAGAATCCTAAAGGCTGGGACGGGATAGTGCCCCATTGGAACTCCCTGTCCACTCAGGAGTGTTTAAAGTCGAGTGGAAGCCTTTGGGTCGACGAAAAACAGTTGGCAGACCGTGTATGGCTTCAAAAGGTGTCCGGAGCGCGGTAGCACCTAACGCTGGTGGGTGCTAAGGACGGATAAGGTATAAGGACCTGTCGTTTTATAAGTTATATGACGCACTCACTTTAAGGTTATGTGGTAACCAGCAGGGAACACGCGGTGCTTAGGGGAACCGTGTTGTGTCTCATATATGTTAAGAGATAAGTCATGACAAGATGGGCTTTCGAGCCATAAGAAAAGATCTGTTTAAGATAAGTGGCACCTAAGAAAGAATAAAAGATACGAAATGTTTTAAAGAAATGATTTGAAAAGCAATGACGTGAAAAGAAGTTTGAAAGAAGTAATTCGTATGAAAGCTCTACGAAAAGAAATCTGAAAGAAGCAAGTCTGTTTGAAAGTTTTCATGAGCATGTGCATGAGTCAGTCATTCATTGCATGTGCATTAATTACGAATGTTTTGTTCACTTATCTGTATATTGGAAATGTTTTGGTTTAAGTGCTAGTATACTTGCTGAGATTTCTCCCGAAATCTCACCCCTTTTTTATTATTTCTACTATCACTCCCTTGGGAACGATAGAAGTTATTGCAGAACATGATGGATCCCCGGATTACGACTCTCGAGAAGATGGGTCGGACCCTCATGGGCCCGACTAAGACCGATACTGCTGGGCCAGTGACCCTAGACCTGTTGGGTCAGTGGGCGGCAGAGTCGCTTCCTATGGCGACATTTTTTTGACGACCTTCGCCTTACGGGGTGTTGTTTGGTGCTAGGAGTGGATGGGCTCCTCCACATGGGACGCCTGTTTACGTCATCCTCTGGGATGATGTGTGACGTAGGCCCAGAACTGAGTCTGGACAGTCTTCGTTATGGCCAGGACTTTAAGAAGATAAAAGAAGAACCCGCCTATTAGTATGGTTGGCGGAAGGGGGAGTGGATCGTCATTATCTCTATTTTGTATCGTCGATGTATTTTGAGGAAAAATCTTCCCGTTGTTTTGGGAAGTGCTTTTGTATAAAACTGTTTACATTGGTGACCTTAACTTTGATATATGTATATGATGTTTAAATTGGGTTTTATTTCGTTAACCATGTGATGTGCGACAAGCATAACGTTTTGTCGATTGTTTATGGCTTGACCTTTTTCCGCTGCAAGAAAAAAAAATTTATAACATAAAATAAGGCTCTCACACGTAAAGATGAGGGATGACTTCCTTGTGACGTTCGTCCCCAGCGTCGCAATTTGCGTGCGAACCCAAGTGCAAGCTAGGGCGCCGACACCAAATCTTTATATCGTCATTTATAAAATCAGCTTGATTCCAATTTAAAGTTTTTTTTTTTAACCGAACTTATTTAGATACTACTTTTTATTTTATATAGTATAATTATAGCATGGAATTCTAAACTTATTATTAATTTATGATTACCGTTAGAGGCTTTGGCTTTCTCCTCCTTCCCCTCCTAATCCCCCTCCTTCCTCTCATTCTTCCATCCACTCAATTTGTCTATCAAGATAGTTTTTTTTACTTAGTTTTATTTGGCTTCCTTCAAGATTGAAAAGACAAATCTACATTTTTCCAGTAACTCCCAAGAGACATACACGGCATAAGCAGACTCTTAGGCCGCAAATCGTTCGAAAAAAAGTGAGGGTTTTGCAAAAATACCGCGAGTGGTTTTCACACACCTCCCACATTTGACTATGGTTTTCACATGCCACCCCTTCTAGCAACTCTTCTTGATACTTGTGGTAGATCACAAGACTCATCACCATTAGATTTTCCAAATTTGACTTTTGTAGTTGAAAAGAGATAAACATGTTGCCTTTATACACTATCACAAATTCTGAAGCCTATAGGAGTTGGTCCAAATTATAATTTATTCTATTTTGCATCTATTTTACTATTTTTATTTTTGGTTTCCTTATTGTTGATTTAAATAAAAAAAAGTTCGTCTCTCGAACTTTTATATGTAGAGGGTGAGTCATCTCCTTTTATGAAAGATAATGTTAAATTATTTTTTGAATGTTTGTCTGTAGAGAGTATTAGCAGTAGTGAAGACTAGACCAGTAACAAAAGAAAATATGGTGGAGCTCTAAATTTATTCTTTTCATTTATGATGTCATGTTTAATATGTGAATATTCAAGAATGTATCCGCTTATAGATATAAGTTTCTTGATGAATTAATGATGACGGTTTTCCTTAAAAAATCTTATCCTTATGCACGAATATTAAGATTAGCTGGTTATTAACCTACTATTACTTATGCTTACGTAATAACTTACATATATAATATTGTGTAATATGTGTGCGTAGTAACTTAGTATTACATTGTATTCATCAAGCTTATCACCTGCCAAATAGTTTTTGTACTTGCACATTAAAATACGTAGTTATAACCAGTACATATATATATATATATATTATATAAAAAGTTATTAATTATACGATCCATTCATATAAAATTAGTACATTAATATATACATATTTATATATCTACACAAAAACCTAGCATTGCCGTCGTTCTATGTGTGTTAGCACTTGTCCAAACAAATGTCGCTATTATTTACTTAGCGGTGTATTTTTTTATTTTTTATTTTTTAAATTTCCTAAATAAGCGTCAGCTGATATTAGGGGTCACTATTTTCATATTGCTGGTGTTTGTTCAACCACCGAGACTTAAAAATCTCATTAGCAGCATATGTATAGAATTTAGCGGCATTTCTTGAAATGCCACCACATTATCTAAGTTAAGTGCATTTAGCTAAATCCCGCCCATAATTCGTTACTATCCTATTGCATAAACTACTAGCGTACTTACAATAAATGCCACTTTTAGTACAATGCCCGTGCATTATATAAATTGGTGAAAGTTACAAAAACGCCACCACTAATACATTAGCAATGATACATTTAATAAATTAATGACGTTTCCATAAACACGCCAATGCTTCAAACAACGACATTATCCATGATAACGCCACTGCTAGTACGTTGTTGGCGCATAATATAAATGGTTGGAATTTACATTACAACGATTTCAAAGCTATATATTATTATTGTCGAAAAACACGATTATATTTACAAACGTAAAAATTCTTAATTGTTGGCGTTTGTTTAAACGCCATCAAAGCATATATTATTATCGGCATAACAATATAAAGGCCCAAAAACTGATAATATATCGATGCAAAATTATAAATTTGGTAGCAATTTTTAAAAATTTGTCAAAGTTATATATTATTATTGACATAACAATATAAACGCTGAAAATCTCAATAATTTACCGGCTTAAAAATTAAGCATTATAATTTTTCTAGCGCATGAATAAACACAAGGAATTTTATGTTTTTCTATAGAATACATATGTACCATATATATATATATATATATATATATAAATTATGCATAGCTCAGCTTCCACCACACATATACTCCTAATCAACACATTAATAGCTTAATATATTAGAGAGTGTCGATCTTGACATTAACAAATGAGTAGCGCTATAGAGTATCTACTATTTGAGAGTATCCATTGCATACATGAAGTGATTTAAATAAATTGACCAATTTTTTACTAAGCAAATTGATCTACTTAAGAAGAAATTTGTCAATTTATTTAAGTTACATCATTTGTGCAATGAATGCTTTCAAATAGTAGTTGCTCCCTATATTTTTTCCTTAACATTATTACATGCATATGATGGTAATTAATTAGATTAGGGAATTTAATTTATATAATGTTAAAAAACTGGGAAAAATAATAAAAAATAAAAAGGTTTGTTCTATGTCAAAGCAATCTTTTGAATACCGAACTGGTGAGCGTACCGGTCAAGACACTGGAACAAAATATTTCGATACCAATACCGTTTCGAAATAATCTATACATAAAAAAATTATATATATATATAAATACATATATCAATTATATTTTAAAATAATAGTTAATATATGAATAAATTATGTATATATATATATATGTAAATAATCTAGTCTAAATTAGGATAAAAAAAGAATAAGAAATGAAAAAAAAAGTGAAATCCTAAAATCCGGTACACATGGCCGGTATGACAGAAATTTGGGCCGGTACGAAACAGACCCAATTTCTGTACCGGTCATTGCTTCGGTATGGTATGTATCGGCCATACCGGCTGGTACGGTACGAAATTTAAAACTATGTGTCAGAGAGCTTAAAGGTGAACAAAATTCAAGATAATTGCGTCAGTTGTGAATTGCTGCAATAGTATTTTTTCCAGTGATTTTAGCTTGAAATGTGAGGCTCATTTGCGATGAAATTGCCCCGTATTTGCAGCAAACAAAATCGCTAAAAATGAATCATGATTTGTTGTGATATTTTTTTTCATTTGTTGGTTGAATTTATAAGCAGAGTAATAATAGCACCAAGCATGCAACGCTCCTAAAAGTGTTGAGATTAGGTAATAACGGCGATTTTATGGGATTTTAGCAGCAAATATTGCCGCCAAAAAAAAAAAAAAAAGAGTATCGAGCAAATGTATCAAATGTATCTATTTTTCAGTTTTTTCGTTTGGTTCTCACTACGAGAAAATTTGTAAAATAAGTCCAAAAATTCTCTGAGTAAGAATCGGTGGATCATCACTTATTCAATATATATATATATATATAAAGAATAAAAATACAAAGAACGAGTTGTCCTTTTAATTAAAAAAAAAAAGCAGAAAAAGAATAAAAATATTTCAAAATAAAAAGTGCAATTACATTTATCACTATAATGTGGGGTACCCCTCTCAGTCTCCTGTAACAATTTAATTGTGGAAAAAGGGAGAATGTATGGATGAATACTGAGAAAAATGTATTATTTCATTGATGGCTACACTATCTTCTTAAAGGGAACACTTCCTCCAGGAACTTTCGTTCAAATGGTTCTAGAATGCCCTAACTTCCCGCCTATTCTATTATTTATACTAAGGCCACCGACTTATCTGAAATGCACCTATTAATGAAATGCATGATGAAATGAACAACTAAATGAAATGCACCGAATTATTTAAATTCCCAAATACACGGGCTAAAACACTTCAGCAGATACAAGCCCACTAACATTTTATTAACAAGACACAAGCTCAACTACTTATTACAATTATAAACGCATAAGGCCCTGGCCCATTAAGCCCACTACCGAATTGACCCTACTCTAGGTTACTCTACCCATTCATATCGCAACTATCCTAGCCGACCTCACACTCGTGCCTCAAATGGAACCCTAGGTTCCTCTCACTCCACCACACGGCTGCATATCACAAATTCCCCCCAGTTCAAAACACCTTGTCCACAAGGTGTGGTGATTTAGCACGTAACCTAATGAGGACTTTCGGCATGGCCTCGTCGAACGATGGATAGATCTCACCATCCAAATCCATACCTTCTTCAATCTTCAAGTGAAAATCTTTAAGCTTTTGTGTAAAGATCTCATTTTTAGCATTGGTTGACCTGTTTGTTAGTAGAGATTGAAACTGATATCGTTTCCATTTCAATCGAGGAACGAAAAACAACCCTCGTACCTGAGAAGTTGTTGGCAATGGAAGATGAGAAACCATTTCCAACGCGTTGAAAGAATTTGGGACAGAGCTATAGTTTGAGGTATATCTCCAACCCTAGTTCATTTTGCCCCTTTGTACGCTTAAGTTTGGTATAAGAAATCAGTTGATCTTGACACCAAGTGATGATATGGGTCAGTAAAGTCCATAACTTGCCCCGTTTTTGAAGTTTGATGTTCACCCGTGATCTTTTATTGCCGTAGGCAAAATATGTTTATGAGGTTGAAGCCTACTAACTAAGGTTTGTTTCACGATTGTAGTTGTATGTAATCTCTCAATTGCACAGCTTTCCTTTGGTGAGACAACTGCATTGTTAGCTCTTGGAAATTTCACAAAATAGTTTCTAGGTGTTGTAACCATTGAATCCCCAATACCATATCCCAACCAACTAATTCCAACACAAACAAGTACACAACAAAAATTTCTCCTTGAATGTGGAGTGTAACTCCCAAAAGTTTTCCAGAGGTGTTCACTGTAGCACCATTAACAACCCTAACCCTCACATTGTCGGTTGTAACTACTGGTAACGAGACTCGTTGAAGGATGGAAAAATCCACCAAATTGTTAGTACTTCTCGAGTCAATGGGTATAGTAATCCAATGGTTGTCAATCCTTCCTTTCACCTGCATTGTTTTTGAGTCTAGGAAGTCTGAAATGACATGCAAAGAAATATCTGGATGCTTGCTAGGTCTAGATAAATCCAATAGATTCTCAGTATTTGAAATCAAAGCAAAAACTTGCTCATTAACCTTCTGATCATCCTCCACTTCTTCATTCAGATAAAACTAAAGACTGTGACATTTATGCTCGGGACTCCACTTAGAATCATAGTGATAACACAAACCTTTAGTTCGGTATTCTCTCATTTGACTTTGTGAAATTTTCTGGACAGGGATAATTGCTTTAGATTGGCTGGTATTTGGCAGAAAATGGTAGTTGGTGGAGAATGATGATTCTGTGTAAGATAGAGTATATGGTTTGGTAGGCAAATTCTTATGTAAAACAATATCTTCCTCTTAAATCTTGGCCAAGCCATAAGCTGACAACAATGTATTATGATTAAACATACGTACTGGTAAACGTATATCATTCCTTAGGCCACTCAAAAAATAGCTCAATTTACAAGATTCAGATAAGCCTTTAACACGATTAGACAAAAATTCAAAATGAGCTTTAAACTCCTCCACTATTCTTGATCGTCACAACCTAGTAAGCTGCTCCATAGGATCATCATAGCTACTAGGACCAAACCGAAGTAATAAAGCTTTCAAAAATCCCTCCCAATTAGGTAACACACCTAATTCATGCATATCTTGGAACCAAATCAATGCATTTCCCTCAACATGAAAAGAAACTAGTTTCAAACGCTGCTGAATAGGATTATTATAAAATTTAAAGAACTGATTTGCTTTATAAATCCAACCATGTGGATCTGTGCCATTAAACATAGGAAATTCCACTCGCACAGTGCTAGGGAGAATTTCACCTTATTGATTGTGAATCTGATTTTCCTGAGTGTTTTCTTGATGCTGATTGTTTTCTTGATGCTCCTCATGTGATCTTGAATTATTACCTTGCTGCAGGTTCACGACTAATGAGGCAAACTGCTGCATCAGATACTCTAGCTTATCATTCATACTCTGCATTTGAGCATCTCGATGTTTTGACTGATTCTCATTGTATTTTTTCAGAGAATCCACTTCCTCTTGTAAATCTTTAAAATGAGTGTTAGGCATAAGTACTAGATCTTAGGCTAAACTGATACCACTTGTAACAATTTAATTATGGAAAGAGGGAGAATGTATGGATGAATATTGAGAGAAATGTATTGCTTCACTAATGGCTACACTGTTTTCTTAGAGGGAAGACTTCCTGCAGGAACTTTCGTTCAAATGGTTCTAGAATGCCCTAACTTTCCGTCTATTCTGTTATTTATACTAAGGCCACCGACTTATTTGAAATGCACCTATTAATGAAATGCATGATGAAATAAACAACTAAATGAAATGCACTGACTTATTTATATGCCCAAATATGCAGGCTAAAACACTACAGCATATACGAGCCCACTAACATTTTATTAACAGGACACAAGCTCAGGTACTTATTACAATTATAAACGCGTAAGGCCCTGACCCATTAAGCCCACTACCAAATAACCCTGCTCTAGGTTATTCTATCCCTTCATATGGCAACTATCCTAGCCGACCTCACACTCGTGCCTCAAATGGAACCCTAGGTTCCTCTCACTCCACCACACGGCTGCATATCACATCTCCCTAGCTAGTATTGTTCACAAACTAATTGTTTTGGTTTTGACGATTACTATTTCAATTTTGTTCATCAAAAATCAAATTGAATCGATTCAATTATAAAAGAGTGTTCGGTTGCTATAGTTAGTTAACATACAGTCATCATTATAGATAAATTCTATTTACAATTCTCAAATAGTGATTATATGTGCAGACAGCTTATTGATGTGTTTCATTAAATAAATAAAAAAAAAAAATACTATTTTAAGAGGGATATTATTCTAATTTAAAAAAAAAAAATTTAAAGACAATTATTTAGATAATTTACATGAACAATTTTTCGAATGGAGATTGTACATACTACATAGACTTACTCTTAATAATATCACGCATGCGATCATGATCAGCGGAATCAGAGATCAGAGAGTGGATCGATCTGGCCGAGTACAGGTGGACCTGATGAGCCCCAAGTTGCAAGATCGATTCAGAAATTGCGTTCATGCTTGCAGGCTTTGACTCAGCCTTTGATCTGGTCGTTCAAGACTGCTATATACACGAAACTTAGCGGTCAACTGGTTCATCCTGTACGTGCATCGAGGGTCCCCACAAGCTCCTTTCAAACCTTTCAAGCTTCCAAACTTTTCAAGCTCCTTCACTCTTATAAAAGCCTCGACCGCCCAGACAAAAAGAGACACAGAAAAGTAGCTCGAATCAACATCCGGTCAAGATATATTTCAATGGCCGTGAGAGTGGTGCATATCGATACAAAGTACGTGGAAACGGACCCCTTAAACTTCAAGTCTGTTGTTCAGAGCCTTACCGGTAAGGAATCTTGCGTTGCATGGATAGAGATAGAGAAGAGCTCCTTCGGCGTCGCCAACAAGAGAAAAAGATCCTTCACTGTGAATAATGGTGATGGCAGCTTCGAGATCAGGCCATCAAGCCGCGGCCATGATCATGGTAGTACTGTTGGCAGCGAAAATCGCCATGTTTCGGTGTTATCGAAGGGCATGTCGTTTAAAGACTTAGATGACATGATCTTGGAGGCTCCTCCAATGGAGGAACTAATGCGATGGCTCATATGGACCGAGTAGAATTTTACACATTTTTACTGCAGAATGTTTAGGACTTGATCTTCTTGATCGGTATATTTTGTTTCTAAATGATCAGATCTTCTCATTTCTGAGATTTAAGAATGTTTAGGTTTGGATATATTCTGAGAGAACTCAATTTCGTCGTGCCATATGACAAATATTGTCTATATTGGAACTCTCAAATTCTTGGTTTTTATGGTATTAATTCGTTGCTGGAGCTGTACCTTATTGTACGCGTACGTCGACTATGTGGCTGTCCATGCGCCAACGCATGCATGAGTGTGGACAAATAGCAGTGGCGTTTGAACAAGTACGTCACTCGATTTATTCATTTCAGGAAATAATTTGAGTAGCCATGTGATTTAGTCATGGCGGAGGCAAGCAAAAATAATATAAAATATATAAAATATTTTTTTATTTAATTTTTCTATATTTTTTTAATACAATATAAAATAATCTAATATTAAAATTTATAATAAAAATAAAGTACATTTAATATAACTTATATATTTAAAAAATATATAATATACCAAGAATATATCATCATAATAAAAAAATATTAAAAATGCCTTATAAATCATCTAATTTCTTTTCTATTTTTATTTTTATTTATAATAAAAATATATCATCATGTTATTACATCATTTTATTTTATATAAGATAAATTTTATTTTTAAAATAGATTAAATTTTGTGGAGGCTGAGGTTAAAATAATTTTTTGAGAGAGGATCAACATGAGATAAAATTAATATTATCCTACTAAATTATAAAAAAACTAACTTACATTATTTTTTCTTTAAAAAAACATATATTATTATTTATTTAATTCTCTTTTTTGAAAAGGGGTGGGGCTAGGGGAGAGGGGGGGCCATGGTCTCCTTGCCCCAATGTGGCTCTGTCACTGGGATCATTGGATGTGCAAACTTTGGATATTAATTTTTCTTGACAAATATGAGATTTATTTGATTTTTTTTTAATATTAATTTATTTATTTTTTAAATAAACTATCACGTGGGACTTATTCTCTCTAAAACTGTAGGTAGCATTATTCAATGAACTTTTTTTTCTTTTTCAAACAAGCTTCATTTATAACAAAAAAAATCTCAGCCTATGATCATGGCTGTACAGTTAAATATTGCAGACAATGTGTGGATCTTTACTGCTATTAAAGTTTAACAGCAAAGGAGAAAATGAAATAAGGGATATGCTTTCATAGAGGCTATTAGAAGTTGTCCATTACGCAATAGAATGTACACATTGATTAAGGTCTTGGTGAATTTTCCTGATTTGCCAGCTTTGGAAAGATTGCAATGCATTAGTTCCTGATATCATGGATTCAAGGTTGGATAGTCCAGTCTAGAGTGTTATCCGGTTCATTCATTGCTAGCATTGTTCCCAATTAATCATCTGCAATCATAATCTTCTCGATTTTTTTCCTTAGCTTCCATTATTCTTATGAGTATTGTTGCAGCTTTTCCCTGATTTGGATTCAAATTTTGGATGAATCTAGTGTGGAAAAGTATTGGAGAGCCATCCTCTTATATGCATAGAGCTGTTGCCGTGCTGCCTGAGCTTCTTATCGCCACATCAAATGTTAAAATGTAGTGCTCTCTTGGGGTCGTGCTCCAAGTATAACTTAAATAAATCTGTTTATTGCTCCAAGCATCACAATGTTATTTGTAAATTTTTAGAGTTTTAGAGACCAAACTATCAGGGTTGGGTGTGAAGGCCTCATGAACATTTTTATTTCTAAGGAACCAAAAACTGTCCATAGTAATAATGGAAATTTTTTGAAAGTGATGCCCATCTTAACTTAGAATATTGAGGCTCCTTGAAGGATTGATTATGCATTCCATCCATCAGCTATTAGCAAAGCAAGAGATGTTCAGAGGCCAAGGGAGTGCCTTCATAGAATTCTTGTGAAAGAATAGGTTAGGAAGAAATAAATCTTTTCAAAAGAGTTGTTGTGGGAATGATATTATTGAGGATTTTCCAACAAAGAAATTTTAGTCTATCTTGGATGTTGATTTTCCAGAGTTCTTTTTCCAATTATTAGGCTGATCAGGAGTGTTGTGATTATTATTGATTGAGATGGCAGCATAAGCGATCCACTACAACATTTATTAGTTTTTGCCGCGAGGGGATGTGGTCGGAAAAGCTAGTCCTAGTGGAAAAAAGCTCTTCTCCCACTAAGGGCCGGTTTGTTTTGGGGGATGAAACCAAAAATTTCAAACTCATCTCAAACTTATTATTACACTTTTTTAAATCTCCATACAAAATTAATATTAAAAAAATATATTGCAATAATATTTTATTATTTTTTTAATTTTTATTTCATCTTATCTTTAAAAACAAACAAGGCCTAAATCTATCCGTGAGAGACTAATGGCCTACACTTAGTGACTAAGTGTTTGTCCAAACTAATTCTCGAACTCGTGGAAAATTTTTACCCTTTCTTACCAACTAGCTTGTGGAAAAAGACAATGAATTATGTGGCAAAAGGTTACTCTAATCAGGGTTTTTTTTTTGTTGCACTACTCAAATCAGGTTAGTTGGTGAGAAATGCTACATTTTATTGCAAAATGGGCTCGTGGGTATTAGTATTAGCCACTAGAGAAAAAGCATATTCCGGAAAAATGGTAAAAGAATTCCGAAAAAAAAAAGTTGTAAAAGCAAAAAATAAAAATAAAAAATGATATTGCTTCATACCTACCAATCAGTATTCAAATAAATTAATAATCATCACGAGCAAATGATATTGAGTTTCAAATAATATTTCTTGTCATCATCTTCAAACTGTGTAAAGAATGTAACAAGAAAAATTAATATTTATCACATAAAATTATACAATTGTACAAAAACTAACATTTTTAAGAACAATATAATTATCCACATGAGATTGAGCCATAGATTTTTTACAAGCATAAACTTGTAACCAAGTAAATGTGACAGATGGTCATAATAAAGAAGTATACCACCTTATTAAGAAATAAACTCTACCTAAGAGGAAGACTCAAGAGGAAGCAATTAGTAGCCTACCTAAATGCAAGACTGAAGAGGAAGCAAGTCCGATTTCTGCAAGAGTACAAAAAAAAAAAAAAGAAAAAGCACAAAAATTTGTCCCTATAATACCCATTCAATGCATTTTAACACATATATATGCACATATAAAACAAGTTCTTGAGAGAGGTGTCACCAATAAATAATATTCTGCAAATTTCTATAAAAAAGAATTTGCCTACCTAGCTAATGTTTCTAGAAAGAGCAACCAATGCAAGCAGATCTAGGAATGCAAACAAAACTACCTAGCAAGCCAAACAGATCAATCAATGCAAGCAAATCTAGCAATGCAACAAAACAATGAAAAAAGGATTGTAGCCAGAAAACCTGATGCTTAGCTGAATTCTAGTGCCTACACACAAGTTCACAGCTGCTAATAAATTAATATACAAAAAGGAAATCCCAAAACCTTATGCCTATTCCCCATATTCAATTGTTTTACTAACAAACTACAAAACAAAAAGCTCAGTTTTGATAATAAAAATGAATACCCCAAAATATATCACTTGTTTTGGACGTTCAGTTTGTATATATACATCATTTGCATATGGTGGAGGTTGATTTAAGATGCTTTGCTCACGACTTAAGTTGATTAATTCATAAACTTTTGCCTGGTTTGTTTTCACAAATAATCTCATTTCATTTTATCATTAATATTTTTTCAAATTTTCTTATAACATAAAATAAACAATTCAACTTTTTAAAATCTCAAAACAGCTTTTTCAAATCACAAAACAAAATTAATATTAAAAAAATATATTATAATAATATTTTATTCAATTTTTAACTTTTATCTTATTTTATCTCACCTTATCTATAAAAACAAAAGTCTTAGTGAAAAGTCCTTTTGGATGGAGGCAATTTTTGAAGTGGGTTGGAAAGAATTGGAAGTGGGTATCCAAGAATTGGAAAGAATTTGAAGTAGGTATCCAAGGATCTAACCATACCCTTGTGTGAACCCCATTTTTTATATGATAACTCACACTATTTTGTAGGAACTATTTTTGTTTAAAAGTACCTTTCCATATCCATGAATTAGTGGGCTTTGGGCTGGTTGCGAAGAAGGAGGCGTTTCTCAATTATTTTTGAGTAAGAACTTTTCCCAAGTAATAGTGTTACCATTGATCATCTGCCAACCAATTTTACAAAGTAAAGCTTTGTTGAAATCAATGGTTAATTTTAGGCCAAGGCCACCAACATATTTGGGTTTGCAAATAAATTCCCAAGATTAATGAGTAAATTGTAAGTGTTTTTAGAAGAGAACCCCCAACAAAATACTCAGTGACTTTCTCATTTATTCATCTGAAATGCCCATAACACCCACATAAACACATATATATGTATGTTGGACCTTTCTCTCATAAATAAAAGGGATAAATGTATAAAATACTCTCTCATTACCATCCATTTGCAATTATATAACTTTCTTCTAAGGTTTCTAGCTACACCACATATCATCAACATGGTATAATTTGATTTGGAAAATAGGATTTAAAATTTTGAATATTACAAATCAAATCATGTCATGTAGATGATTTGTACGGTAATTTAAGTCTTAGAATAACATTGCAATTATATATTGCTAAGATATAAGGTTATTCTGTCGGGCAAACTTATATCACACACATTCTGAGTAGAAGAACTCTTTTATGTTTTTCCCTTAAGTAAGTGTGTGCTGTAGAATTGTTGAGTAAAATTTTTTTAAGATGTAACTTACTATAAGAAAAAGGGGTAGAAATAATCAATATGTTGCATCCAAAAGGAATAGAAATAACCAAAATAGTACTTAAATAATAAGATTTACGTGTTTTTATCCGTATAAACTTTTAAATCAAATGGTAATTTAACTTATACTAAAAAATTATTCAATTTTCACAATCACTCCAAAAAATTGCGGTGAACCCCCCACAACAAATATTTTTCACTAAATACCTTTGATAAGAAGAAAAAAAAGACAAAAAAAAATTAAGAAAAAGTAACAAAATAAGAAATAAAAGTTGAAAATTTTAATTTTTTCTAAAAAAATTAGAAAGTCTAAAGAAGAATGATTTAGAAAAAGTTAAGAATTTGAGAAACTTAAAATATGTGAAAATTTATTTAAAATTCTAAAATTAAGTATTTTTATTTCAAAAAATATTTTTTTGGAAAAAATTATTTATCTAGAAATTAATTCTTAAATGTGATTAAATTTCGACCAAAAACCATCCGACATTCGGTCCCCTAAAATAGAGAATAAATTTAAGTTTGTAACACTAAGTTCTTAAATTCACTCCTTCATATAGCTATCCAAACATATTTACATGGGATTTTGTTAACCCTCAACAGAAGCATTTATTAACCCTAAATAAATTTATATGGATACAAGTACTATATGTAATACAATCTATAAGCAATATTGATTTAAGAGCAAATGAGAGGAGAAAGCTGGAGTAACTTAATTACAAGAAAGAGGATGGAGAGAAGGGCGAGGAGGGAAAAGAAAATTGTGAGGACATAGCTTCCTTGAAGGAAGGAACTCCCCACAAGTGAGCATACGCAACTAGGAAGAAGACAGAAGGGCGATACTTAAGCAAGAAGTGAGGAGAGTGCCCCGCAAGCGAATGAGAAACACAAACAAAGCAAGCCACAATATTGGAAGAGCAAAGGCACATGATGAGAATCGCAAGTGAGCAAGTCAAGTGTCACCTTGGCGAGCAATGAATAGGGTGACCAAAGAGATATGCATTCTACATCGGGTTAGTAAGGGATGTACAAGAGATTTATTAGGAGAGCTATGGTTAGACAATGACGTGGGTAAGGAGGAAAAAGAAAAGTGTGAGGACTTTGCTCATTCGAAGGAAGGAACTTCTCGTGACTGGGAGAAATACAGTAGAGCATTAACTAAATGAGAAGCAAACAAATTGCCAAGTAGGTGAACTAGAAATGCGAACCAAGCAAGCCAGAATATTGGACGAGGAAGAATGTCATGATTAGCAAAGGCACAGGATGAGAAGCTAAGTGAGCAAGTCAAGCATCACCTTGGGCTGGTGTGCAATGAACAAGGTGACCAAAGAGATATGCGTAAATAAGGGATGTATAAGCGATTTGTTAGGCGAGCTATGCGTAGAATGCAGGTGAGCAAAGTTTATTCAAAAGAATTCTGGAGTGAGTAACAGACAACATAGCAAGTGAGACTCATCATAAGGGGAAAATGCTTCACAAGTTTTGGGATTTTTCATTTGAAGAAACTTTGATTTTTGTCTGCCTAGAGTAAGCTTATGGCGGCAGCTACAACCCCTCCTTCTAGGGAGGGGCCTATTGGTGGTGATAGAGGGGCTCAATCGTTTGTTCAGATGGTCACGAAGGGTATGCCATCCTCATCGTCTTCCTCGATCAAAGCACATATGTGATATCCCCTTGAAGTGGATGGGGAGCCCGGCTTTGTTTTTACAGATCTGGAGATCACAAAAGATGCAAAAGAATTATGCTTTGCTCTGGTTATGAAATTTATGCACCTTAGATCCACGATTGATGATATAAGCTAGGCTGGCTATTGTTAAATCTTGGGGCCTCCTAGAGATATCGACGGCGAGTGTAATGGATGAATATCATGTACTGATCAAGTTAATTCAATCGGAGAGGGATTTTGTGCATGCATGGACCATAGAGGGAAGACTGGTAGTTGGATCGATTTTTTGCTTATTTTTTATGGACAAAAGAATTTGATGTACGTAAGGAGTCATTACTAGCGCCCCAATGGATTTTCTTACTAGGTTTACCTATGCACATGTACAAAGCATATATGTTGCAAATCTTCGGAACGAGATTTGGCCATTTCCTAGGTGTGGATAATGCAACGTTTCACCGAACTAGGGCTACAGGTGAACGTATATGCATTGAGATAGATTTGACTGATGAACTTGTGCAAGGTTTTCTAATATTGGTCGGCAATAAGTCGAAGTTCTACCAGGAGGCGAGATATGAAAAAAAATGAGTTTTACTGCACCACATGATATCGATAGGGCATTGTTATGTGTACAAAACTATCCAAAATCACACAAGACAATATTTAAGTGGCTTAACAATTTACCTACATCTACTAGTGCCAAAATTCAATATATTTGTATGAGATTACAAAACTATAAAGTTTCTCACGTACACTCCCTATTTTTGTACACACGTATTACACTTCACAATTTCTTCACATATCAGAACTCTCCTTTTATAGGAGAAGCTTTACAAAATATCTACAAAAATTTAACCAGCAATTAAGAGCATTTATAGAGTTGCAACAACTATATAGGACGGTATAGAGATAGAAGGTGTAGAGCAGCCAAGTTTGAAGTTTCTATTTTCACACTTAGGTGTCTTTTGTCAACAATCACTCCCTCCACCCAAGTGTGCCATACTAGGCTGCTTACAAACTGACTCATTCTTCAAATGAATGCACCTCATTTTTTGACATGAGAGACTTCTACTATCAAATGCGCCATAAGGCACCACAGCATCTAAAGGTGCTTAGCAGTGTGCAATATTGATCAAGTCCAAACAATGTTGGAATGATTCCTATGACGACTTTCATCAATATATCTGCTGGATTATCTTCAGTGCTAATATTCTGAAGTATGATGTCCTCTCTTTCTAATATTTTACATACAAAGTGAAATCGGACATCTATGTGTTTTGTTTGAAAGTGATGTACTTGATTCTTGGCTAAATGAATTGCACTTTGACTGTCACAATAAACGGTAACCTCTTGCTACTTAAAGCCCAAATCTGTTACCAGTCCTTGTAACCAAATGGCTTCTTTCACGGCTTCTGTTACAGTCATGTATCATCCTCCGTGGATGATAGTCCAGTTGTAAATTACAAATCTGATCGCCAACTAACTGTTGCTCCTGAAATAGTGAACACATATCTAGTTGTTGATCGGTGTTTGTTAAGATCATCTACATAGTCTAAGTCAACATATCCAGTTACTAGATTATCTTCACTCTTCTTGAATTTCAAACTAAGATCTACGGTTTCTAGAATATACCGTAGAACCCATTTAGCCACATGCCAATGTGTCTTTCTAGGATTATGCATATAATGATTGACTAAACTGACGGCCTGGGATATATCAGGTTGTGTACACACCATAACATACAGTAGGCTTCCAACAATACTTGCATATGGGACATTCTTCATGTAGTCCTGCTATCATCATCTTTAGGAAACTACACTGCATCGAGCTTGAAATATGGGGCCATTGGAGTACTCACCGGCTTTGTCTTTGAGTCTATATTGAAGTGTTGTAATACTCTCTTCAAATACTGCTTTTGAGTAAGGTGAATGTTCATTTCACCCTATCTCTGTTAATTTCCATCTCCAATATTTTTTCGTACTTCTCCTAGATATTTTATTTCAAACTCATGACTCAATTGAGTTTTCAAATGATTATCTTCACCTTGCTTTTACATGCAATCAACATATCATCTACATATAAAATAAAATAAATGAAAAATCCATTTGTATGTTTTCTGAAATACACACAATGATCGTATTGGCAACGAGTGTATTTTAGGTCCATCATAAAATGGTCAAACTAAACCGCTTGTACTATTGCTGAGGTGATTGCTTCAATCCATAAAGAGATTTCTTAAGACTCCAGACCTATTTTTCTTTACCAGTTTCTTTAAAACCTTCTGGTTGAAACTAGTAGATCTCCTCTTTCAGATCACCATGCAAAAAAGCTATCTTCACGTCAAACTGTGCTAACTCAAGATCATTTTGTGCAACCAAAGTTAGCAATATCCGAATGGATGAATACTTCACAATGAGAGAAAATACTTCACTGTAGTTAATTCCCTCTGTTTGAGCGTAGCCCTTGGCTACCAATCTAGCTTTGCATCGTGTTCTATTTTTAGCAACTTGATCATCTTTCTAATTAAAGATCTACTTACAGTCAATTGACTTCTTTTCTTGTAGAAGTGGCACAAATTCTCAAGTCTGGTTCTTATGAAGAGACTACATCTCCTTCTTCATCGCCTTTATCCATTCATATTTTTCATTGGATTGTATATCTTTTCTGTAAGTGGTTGGGGTCTCACCGCCTTCAACTAGTAGTGCATATGTCATAAAGTCTGCGTAACGTGTCGGTACACATTTTTCTCGTCTCGGCCGGTTAGTTGCTATTGGTTCAATTTGACTTGGAGGAACTGTGACTAGACTATCAACCTCCTCTTGTATATGCTCTCTTGAATCATTTAGAGTAGTAAACTCTACCTTCTGCGAATCATCAGATGTTTCGCTATCATGACTGCCTTCATTGGAATCTTTTTACTTATGTGACTTAAGCATCTCAGATTCGTTGAATGTAATATCTCTACTGATGATTACCTTCTTAGACTCTATGCACCAGAGTCTATACCCTTTTAAACCAGTACTAAAGTCTAAGAATTTTGCTTTCTTGACTCTAGGATCAAGCTTACTTTATTTAGTATGATTGTAAGCAGGACATCCAAAAACGTGTAAAGATTTATAATCATTAAAATTTATACATTTTTACATTTCAATGGGTGTCTTCCCGTCATTGGCAGCTGTGGGTAATCTGTTAATGAGGTCGCAGACATATGTCATAGTTTCAACCCAAATTTTTTTATTGAATCCAGTATCCAGTAACATACACCATACTTTCTCTAATAAAGTACGGTTCATCCATTCTGTTACACCATTTTTCTATGGTTTTTCTCATACCGTGAAGTGTCTGAAAATTCTTTTTTTCTAACAAACTTCCATAAAAGAGTCTAGAGTGTACTCCCCTCTATTATCTAATCTAAGCCGCTTGATTTTTCTTCAAACGCTATATCCAACTCTTGTTGAATCAAAATGTCCATCATTTCATATTGTCACAAGCCAAAGTTGCAAGGTCCATCAAACTTATCAACTTCAAAATTGGCATTTGAAATTATGGACCTATGCTCAAAGCTGCTAGCATTTCCAGAGCTATTATCTCTCCCAAAACCTTCCATATGAATTTAGAAAATTTAGAAAACAAAATTCAAAATTCAAACCGTAGGAATGAGTCTGGAATAATCCAAATAGTTGGAAAGCACTATTTGATTGTTGAAATCGGACTCCAAATAGCTTAAATCAAGCCCAAAAATGAATCTAGAATTTGAATGGTCTTGATCGTCTGGTGTGTGTGATACACGCACAATAGGTGTCTGGGGCTCGTGAGACGCATGTGGTACACGTGTAAAGAGTGAGTAGGGCACGTGGGGGCGTGTGGTAGCGTGATTCTCAGTCGTCTTCAACCTCTAGCTGCGTGTGGGGCGCGTGGGATTCATCTTGACGCAGGGAACAATTTGGAGTTGTCAAAAAGTTGATTTCAATCAATTTGATTTCTGGACAATGTGAACCAAAAGCTCTGATACCAATTGTTGAGCGTACAAAACTGTCCAAAATTACACAAGATGATATTCAAGTGGTTTAGTAGTTTGCCTATGTCCACTGGTGCCAAAATTCAATATGTTTGTATGAGATTACAAATACTCAAAAGTTTCTCACATACACTCCTTGTTTTTGCACACGTATTACACCTCATCATTTCTTCACATATCAGAGCTCTCATTTTATAATAGAAACATTACAAAATATCTAAAAATATCTAACTAGCATTTAAGAGCATTTATAGAGCTGCAACAACTATATAGGACGGTGTAGAGATAGAAGGTGTAGAGCAGCCAAGTTTGAAGTTTCTGTTTTCACACTTAGGTGGCTTTGGTCAACAGACAGGGCCATACCTCATCGATGTGCTGGATAGGAAAAAGGCTAGCGTGCAAGAGAAGGGAGGAGTTAAAAGGGAAGTGTGAGGAAAAGATGGTAGGAAATATAGAAACTACAAAATCAGTAGGCCGAAGAAAACGAAAAAATTTAGATGAGGGTGGAAAAGCAGGAAGAGAGGTCTGGTCGATTTGACGAAGGCAGTTGAAGATAAAGGGAAGAATGTGTTGAGTTTTAAAGAGGATGCTGTATAGGATGATAAAGAAGACCCAGTGTGTCCATCGAGAACAATTATGGAGACTGCAATACCTGTTGAAGAGCTTTCTTCAATCCAAGTAGGGGTCCTTAAAAAGCCCCAATGATTTGGAAAATTTGCCGATTGTAGAAGATGTTTCTAAAGGGGATAATTCTGATCATGAGATTATTGTTGCAGACTCGATTCAACCGTCATTTATTGCGGAGAAGAAGAAGATAATCTTATTGGGGTCATAAAACAAAAAAGTTATGAATCGGGCAATTTGCATGTTCCTAAGCTAGGCACCAAAGGTAAAAACAAGGCAGTGAGCCAATCCCAGTGGGTCTCTACCCACAATGCTAAATTGAATTTATGATTGATTCCATCATAGCATGGAATAAGGAGGTTGGGAAGTTCTAGGTAGTGGGTATTGCGAAACCTTATTCAGAAGAACAATAGAATGATTGTTGCGTTGTTTGAACCATTTGCTAAAGAAGACAAGCTACAACAGCTCGTATTAATTAGTGTTTTGGGTTTTGATGGATGTTTTTGTAATGAGGAGAAAGGCAGAAAAATATGGGCGCTATGTCGTGTGCCATATGTGTTAGGGTCCATTAGCTAATGGGTGAGCCTTAGTGCAACTTGTTTTAGTTGCAGATTAATAAAGGTGATACAGGTCCACTTATTAACAGTACTACCCTCTACACCGATTTAGAGATATTTATTAGAACAGGTTATAGAACTAATATCTATAAAGAATGAATTAAAAATTAAACTTTCTTCTCCTTCAATTATCACTCATTTTATGCATGATAACATTACCAGCAATTACAACTTAATTAATTCGATAAAAAATCGTAAAGTACTTATATCCAAATTATGGGTACGTATAGGAAAGTTTCAACTTTTGTAGTTCAATGACTTTAATTGCGAACATGAATGCACACACTAATCACTAGACCTATAAATATTACCCAATATCCAATGCTCAATAAAATATATAGTTTACTCTTCTCTAATTTTGACTCTGTCCCAATAAAGAATAATATATATATATATATTGTGCACAGATCTAGCTGTCTATTTACATTGTTTTCCTTCCTTTCTTTTTCTTTTTTCTTTTCTATCTTTTTTGCTACGTGCTTTATATCTTGCTAGAAGAACATTTGTTCCACAGTTTATGCTTGTGCGTTTGATGTTTAATTAATTGTGTCTGCAGTCAGCTTCAACACCACTGATCATGAATAATATTAGGAGCAATGCATCAATTTACCTTATAAATTAATTGCTAGCTGCATGAGGTTTTCTGTTCATGAATATTGATAATTTTCCAAGCTGCCTCTCACAACATGAGAGACTGTAATCATTGATAGTGTATATATATATTGTATTTATCTCTTTAATTCTCTTAGTTAGAATATATTGTATTTATCTCTTTATTTAGGGTTTGGCCTATTCCACTACATATAGGTATCCTTTGTATAATTTGACACACATAGAAATATACAATCATATAATTCTCCAAAATTCTTTTTATATTTTTACATGGTATCAGAGTCACAACTCTAATCTTCTTGTCCATGCAAGTCATTCCCTTGCTCCAAAATAATCTTAGTTTTCCCTACACTGATAGTGGGATTTTTGTGGTTTTATATTCCCTTTTCACTTTATTTTTTGTCAAGTCTGATCATAAACAAAGTTCTGAGAATTTTATCGGTATTCTTATGTCAAGTGTTTTTTGATTTGCCACCGCACGTACCACCACCATTTTTTGCTCATCTGATCCCGCGCCCCACATCTCCGGTTGCTCTCTAGGCTTGAAGCCCATTCTATGCCCAGCCCAAGTAAGTGCTTTTTTTTTTTTTTTTTTTTTTTTTTTATATCGGGCCCATTTGGTTCAAAATAAACCTAGCCCTCATAAGTCAATTCAAGCCTTCAAACTCACGACCTATTGACCTGTGACTCACAACCCACAACCCACAACCCACTGACTTGAGACTGGTTGACCTAAAATCCGTTGACCGTTGACTATTCATTGACAAAAAAAAAAGACTTCCCAATAGCATGTTTCACTCCTTTCCCAACCTTGACACCACTGTCCATCCTATTAATAATAATTTAGATGGCTATAATTATAATATGTGAGCTCAAAATATAAAAGTATTTCTTAGAGGATGAAAATTATGTCACTATGTTTTTGGTGATATCCCTAAATCCAAGTAAAAGGATGGTGAAAGCCTTGATGTGTTTGCATGTTGACTTGAAGATTGACATTGTATTTATTACAAAATGTTATCTTGATTCATCAATATTTTTGTTCCATCTATCTATATATAGCCTGCTTCCCAAGTTTGGTAATACAAAAACTGCTTGGAATTTTCTTGCTAAACGTTACAACTACTCTCATGATGTTTTATTGTAATTCTAGTTTGAGACTAAACTTTATCAGATGTGTTAAGAATTAGGTTAGTGAATTGCTGATTTTTATCCTTAAGGGAATACTATTTGGGAACAGTTGTCTGCTGCAAATCCTCAACTCGAATGTTCTGAGGACATTGAGTTGTTTGCAACTTATTGTGATTTTTGCAAATTTATGCATTTAATATGGCACTTCATGAGGATTTTGAATTTAATCAACATCTCTCTTGCATTGCACAACTCTTTCTTCTCTCGAGGTTATACTAACTGAACTTGTCTCAGAAGAGAATCGTCGTTGAACTATGAAGATGTAGACTCAACATTTAGTTGCTGCTACCATCCCCAAGACCACTTCTGGATCTTTTACAGCTGCAGGCTGTGCTCCTTCTCAGTCTTCTAAGATTGTCTTCTACAAATACTGCAAATGTCCTGCTCACTTTGTTACAGACTGTCGTAAATTGCAGAACAAAACTCAGTCTCAAAACCTCTTATTGTGAGCTACTACAGTGGCTCTAACTGTTTTTTCTGCTCCTAAGTTTGTTGCTGAGGCTTCTTCAGTGTTCACTTCTTTCACTATTACTGACATTGAGGCATTAATTCATTAGATTTTATTCCGATCTTCTAGTGCTTTTTCTATCACCTTAAGTACATCTTTTTTATTTTTTGATTCTGCATGTTGTAATCACATGATCTTTGATTCTAGTATTTTTTCCCAAAAATAATCATTGTCACCCAATCCTATCATATGTTGATAACACCTATCTTGTTCCCAAGTTGTTCTTAAATCTCATTTCAATAGGTCAATTTTGTGAGTTAGGTCTTAAGTTTACTTTTTCTAATGCTGGTGTTGATGTGTAGGATCTATAGACGAGTCAACTCATTGGACAAAGCCATATGATTGGATGTTTGTTCGAGCTCACATTTTTGCAGCTTCCATCACATATGTCTTACCCTGTTGTTGCTATTGTTGTGGCATTCTCAGTTGGGTCATGCCTCTCTTCTTTGTATTCATATTTTGACCTACCAAGGTTACCTAAGTTCTATAAGATTTGAGAATTTTGATTGTGTCTTCTATCAATTGGAAAAAAAACTTAATTACCTTTTAATATAAGTGAATATTTTTCGATTGCACCTTTTGATTTGATTCACTCTAATATTTGGGGTTCTGCACCCATTCCTACTGGCGAGGGATCTTGTTATTTTGTTATCTTTCTTGATGATTATTCTCATTATACATAGTTATATTTATTACAGCATAGATCTGAGCTTGTTCATGTTTCCCAAAATTTTCACAAAATGATACAAACTCAATTTTCTCATACAATCAAAAATTTTCTTTCAGATAATTCCATGGAATATGTGACAAAACTCTCCTCCTCGAATTCCTACATCAACATGGCACATTGTCACATCGTTATTGTCCTTATACCTCTCAACAAAATAGTTGTGCAGAAAGAAAATATATTCATATCTTAGATACTGTAAAAACTCTTTTACTTTCTGCTTCTTTACCCTACTCTTACCGTTGTGCACACTATCAATCAGGTCCCCTTACCTATACTTTACAACATATCTTTTTATGATATTTTCTATAGCATGGTTCTTAAATATTCCCTACTTCGAGTTTTTAGTTGCACTTGTTTTGTTACTCTTCTTTCTTATGAACGAATTAAATTTGAACCCCATTCTCGGTTATATTGTTCCATTTGCTATGGCTTAACTAAAAAAGGTTATTAGTGTTATAATCCTATATCCAAACGTCTTTGAGTCTCTCTTCATGTGGAGTTTTGAGAATACAAATCATTTACTAGCCTCTCCATGTTCTCTTTTTCTTGCTTTACCCATTCCCTTATATTCATTTATCCCTTTATTATACTATTTTATTATTCTTCTACAGAGATTCTAAGCTCATGATTAGACAATCATTCTACTGCTGCAACCAATCCAATTGATGCGTTTGATGGGCCGCCTACCACACCACCCGCTCCTCAGTCTTCTCAACTCTTTGAACTTCATCGTTCCAGTCGAGTAAGTGTTCCTCTTACTCATTTTCGTGATAATCATTGTCTCTATGTCCTTGTCACCCTCCATGAACCTCACAATTATCACTAGGCTCGTATGACCCTCTTTGATAGTAAGTTATCTTTGGTGAATTAGATACTCTTGTCAAAACACATACTTGGGATTTGGTAGACTTGCCTCTTGGAAATGTTGTAGTGGGATGCAAGTGGATTTATAAAATCAAATCTCGGGGAGATAAATCAATTGAATGCTACAAGGCTTGACTTGTTATGAGGGGATTCACCAGGAGTATGAGATTGATTATGTGGAGACTTTTGCTTCTGTTGTTAGACTTACCACCATCAGATCTTTACTTGCAGTTGTTGCTGTCTGGTGTTGGAAAATTTTCCCAAATTGATGTTAAAAAGGCGTTCCTTAATGGTGATCTTACTATAAAGTTTACATGTAGCCTCTACCTGGCTATAAGCATCCTGCATATAAAGTTTATCATCTTCGCCGTGCACTTTATGGGCTCAAACAAGCCTTGAGCTTGGTTTGAATCTGTCAGTGGTTTCTCAATAAGGATTTCTTTCTAACCTATCTGATTCTGTACTCTTTGTTCACACTACTAGGGTAGATACTGTCATTCTTTTTCTCTTATCGATGATATGATTATTACTAGTGATGATATTGCTGGTATTCAAGATCTTTAGACTTTTCTTAGTCAAAATATTTAGATGAAGGATTTAATGCATCTTGGCTACTTTCTCGGCCTTGAAGTTACTTCAAACCAAGATGATTATTATCTCACTCAAGCCAAATATGCCTCTAATTACTTTTTAAAGCTGGGTTGACAGATAGCAAGATAGCCACTAGTCCACTTAAATATAATACTAAGCTTCCAATCACTGACGGTTCTCCACTTGCAGATGCAGCACTTTATAGATAGTTAGTTGGTAGTGTTATTTATCTTCCTGTCACTAGACCTAACATTTCATATCTTGTCCATCTGTTTAGTTAATTTATGAGTGTGCCTCGATCTACCCATTTTGCTGCAGTTCTTTACATTCGGCACTACATCAAGGGTACTGATGCTGGAAAATCCAAGTTAGATGATACTAAGTTGTCAGACTGCACGTTGATGTCGTTGAGATACTTTAAGTTGGCTGATCAATACAAATATGGCAAGTGATTGTGATTGTGATCTTTTCCTAATTTGGGCAATTTTTGGTGCGTTTTAGTATTTTGACCATAACTTTGATTACGGATATCAGAATCATGTATAAGACTCCAATTTGGAAAGTTCTTTTCAGATCGCACTTCGTGGATACTTAGTTATGCTCGATATGTATTATTTTAAGGTCAAAATCTACTTTTTTCCCTTCTGATTTTCCAATTTTAGTTATTTTTTTTCTTTTGGTAATATTTCGTTTATCGTTCAGAAAGTTATTTTGAACCTGATTTGGACCAAATTTTGACAAATTATTATTTTTTTTTTGTATTTGATTTTCGTGTCATTATTATAATTTTTCTAATTTTTAGTAAAATTTTGATACGATCGATTTTTGGCTATACAGTCCAGCTTATGAACTGATTTTCGACATTGCTTTATTTTTTATTTTTCATTGAACATCAGAGGCATTTTCTCTGTATTTTTGGATGACTCTCTTGTGTTCTTTCTTGTGAATCATCTGTTGAAACTAGCCTGCAGAATAATCACTATTTTATCCAGCATCAGGTACTCTGTTTCATGGATGCACTTCTTATCCCACTTCTCTCTAAACTATAAGCTTGTTCTGATGCATATTAGGCTGGTGATCCTACTAATCGTCGCTCCACCACTGGTTCTTGATTCTTACTTGGTTCTTTTTTGACTTCATGGCATAGTAAGAAATAGTCTATTGTCCCCATTCTAGCACTGAGGATAAGTATCATGCATTTGTTGATACGACATCTGAACTTTTGTGGTTACGTTGGTTTTTGAAAGATATGAGTGTTTCTCAATTTATAAGTTCTCCTCTTCACTATGATAATCATAGTGCCATCTAGATTGCACATAATGATGTATTTCCTAAGCGTACTAAACATATTATAATTGATTGTCATTTCATCCACCACCATCTTTAGTATGGCGTTCTTTAGTTACATCCAGTTTCTTCTCAAGATAATTTTGCTGATATTTTTACGAAATCACATCCACCTGATCGGTTTGGTGGTCTTGTTTTCAAACTCCAGTTGACTTTGCCACCAAGAGTTTGAGGGGGTATATTAGTGTATTTATATATTTATTGTACTTATCTCCTTAATTTTCTAGGTTAGGATATATTGTACTTATCTCTTAATTTAGGGTTTGGCCTATTCCACTATATATAGACATCCTTTGTATAATTTGACACACACAATTATATAACCATATAATTCTCCATTTGTGAATTCAGAAAGAAAAATGAACTTTTTTTTCTCTCATTTCCAATCTCTTCAAAAGTTGTACTTACTATTTTTCATAAAGAGCCAGATAAAGGTAAAAGAAATTTTCTTTTGAACAAAGAACTAAAAGAAATATACATGGTTTATCCTTCTCTTAATTATGTTTTTTCATTTCCGTAGTTCGAAAGCAACAATGTTTTTGCTTTTTAAATTTAATACAATAATATTTGTCTCAGCACATATCTATACTTTTCCAAGAATGGTACATACGGTACCGGAATTGGGGCCGCAAAAAGAACCTATTATTACAGCAACTTAAAAGGAAAATCAAGAAATACTACAAGAAAAAGGCACTTTTGCAGAGAGTGACCTCACCGCAATTCCTTTGGTTTCTCGCAACAACACATTACCAACTGCGAATTTGGCTCATCGCAAATTGGTCGAAAGTAAAATGTCTGATTAGATCAATTTCGATGAACGGTGAAAGGGGGTTGCAGTTGTTGCCTTTTTTTCCTCCGACCTCTCCTCAACAAACATTGATGAATAGCTAGAGTTTGATGGGCAATCATGTAGGGTATTCGTTGGAAAACCACTTCACTTACGGTGATATGTGGGCATCGCGATTGTAGAACTACAAGGAGCTTTGGGTCACTACATTTAATTCTCGATGCCCAATTTCGTTTTGAGAGCCATTACGGGGAATTGTGGAACGCCGCCATAAATTTTCTCCGGTGATATCATAGGGATTGGTTGTGGGGTTCATGAGGGGTGATTCGTGCAGGAAAATCTCAGCGTACTGATAGGGATTGGTTTACATTATTTGGGGGAGTTGGTTGCGGGGAGGTTATGCTTAGGGTTATTCCTTCATAAAAACAGATATAAGGGTTATTTGGGAGCTGAAAATAATACTAGGTAATTCTAATTCTTCAATCTCAACCCATTTGTGCAATTCATAAAATATTGATTTTCAAAATATTATCGAAGTACAGCTTCCAATTAATTAGCCCAATATATATGTGTATCAATTGACAAAAACTTGTAAACAAATTTTAATTATAATGGATGAGTACTCTACTAGCCTGTTTGTAAGGACTTTGCGATCTTCCACATGTTTTAATAGAGCAAATTGACATTCACATATATATAAAAATAAAAGCTTGAATATCAAACCTGAATACATGAATCTTAAACGGATCATACATAAATAAAACACCATACATTTTACTTGCATTTGAATGTACACAAAATATATATCCAGATTGACTTACAAGCTTGAATGAACATCTCATTTACTTCCAAATCATATATCATAGCATGTAGAAAGACATAATGTCATGCAAAATCAAGCTTAACTTCCTAGGTACATATATACTACCACTAAACTCAAAGTACTAGTACTAATCTTTGGAATTGATGTCAACATGGCTATTCATGAGTTTAACCTGGGAGAGAAGTGTACTTTTTTCATTTGCATGTAGGCTCATCGGTGCATCAGAAAAAAACATTTGGCTCATATCAATCTTTGACAGCTTATGTCTACCTGCAAATTAGAAAAATATAGCACAATTACTATCAACACCAATGAAGGGCATCCTACATTACATCTTTCAACAAAAAACAAAACAGAATATTAAATCTCAATTATCACTTGAGATGCATAATTCCAATTTTAATTTGTTCCTAAACTCTATTGTAGAAAAAGTTACCAAAAATTATGCGAATTCAGTATACATTCGTCAAGTTTTAGGTTGTAATATGTTATGTATATGACTATTATGAACTCTCTTTACACTGCTAACAAGAGATGTAGTTGGAAGAGGTCCTTTAGCATTTCTTTTTGTTTTTTCAATACCTTTTACAAAACATTCCACCAAGCATCATGCAAGAAATATACATTATTATTGCCAAATGTCATTCCAGCAAGCAAAGTATTTTCATTTAAACAATTAAAATTGACACCAATGAAGGGTACCCTAAATTACATTTCAAAAAAAAAAAAAATACACAAAACATCTTATTAATTCAGGCTTGTTATCACTTGACAAGCATAATAAAGTCTATTATGTTCCTTGAGTATATTGCAGAAAAATTTAGCAAAAATAACCATACGCCAATATACATCTACTCTAGTTTCAAGTTGTAATATCTACTCAAGTTTGAGGTTGTAATAGCTACAAAATATGATAATCAACTACTCTTTTAACAATTGCTAACAAGACATGTTCCCTGAGTATATTGCAGAAAAATTTAACAAAAATTACCATATGCCAATATACATTTACTCCAGTTTCAAGTTGTAATATCTACTCAAGTTTGAGGTTGTAATAGCTACAAAATATGATAATCTACTACTGTTTTAACAATTGCTAACAAGACATGTAGCTAGAAGGGGTTCTAAAGCATACTCACAATGCCATCCTCATTACCTTTTAATAATTATTCCACCAAGTAACATGCAATAAATTATATAACATATTACTACCAATAGTCATTATAGCAAGTATAATGTAATATAACTCAAACAATTACAATCAACACTAATGAAGGGCACCCTACATACATTACATCTTTCAGGGAAAAAAAAAATAGACTATTGATTCATACTTTTTATTACTTGACATGAATAATCAATTGTTTTCTATTCCTAGACTCATGGCAAAAAAAAGTTACCAAAAATTTCCATATTACAGTATACAAGATCTACCCAAGTTTCAATATGAACTCTCTTAACTATTGCTAAAAAGACATGTAGTTAGGAAGGGTTATAAAGACATGTAGTTGGGAAGGGTTATAAAGTGTACTCACAATGTTTCCTCATTGGCTACCAAATGTCATTCCAGCAAGTATAACCATCTAGCTACAACCTACACCATTTTCTAAGAGTAGATATACTAAACAAAATAGATGTTTGCCACCAAAAGTTGTCAATTTCTTCCCGCAAAAAAAGAAAAAAAAAACAAAAAACAAAATATGTCCCAATTTATAAATCCATCCAGCTACATGCTTCCTTAAGTGTCTATATTAGACACTCTTTCAGCTGGGTTGATGCCATTCATCCTCTAGCCATGAGATTCTTGCCAAGCCAATAATTGGCATACATCCATTTTCAGTTCATCCAACTCAGTCTTGTACATCGTTGCCTCATTTTTGTGTTTCTCATTTTCTTGGGCTAGGTGCTCAAGTTGTACTGACATAACTGATGATCTAGCCTTAGATATAATTGAACCACCAAGTCCTCTTACATAATTAGACCTGTGTCCTAGCACATCTCTAAATATAGCATTTAAAGCCTCATCTGTGTGCTCCTCAGGCGCCTTCTCAGCTAACTTCTGGTTTATTTTATTCTAATTCAAACATGTTTCTTGTATGAGTTATATACTAACATGAAATAACTAGCTTCTTATCTTATATGTGAATGGAATAATATAATATTCACAAGGTGAGCTAGAGAGCATGCACATGGAGTACTTCTGTCATGGGAGTGACAAATTCCCCTTTCTTTTCTAACCATCTAGTTTTTTTTATAGGAGTGAATCAAATTTCCCGAACTTGGACCCTTCAATTATATTCATGGTTATTACTTATAAAAAAAAAATCATATACATGAATATAATGGTCCCTACTTGAGGTTGCACTCTAGCAAAGGGCCAATCAGCTTAGATATTGAAAATTCACAAGAATCTTACCATCTCTTGTCTTAATCTCACAATTGATTTCCTGCCTATTATGTGGTTCACCTTTTGCTTTTTCCTATTGGCCTTATATTGATTGGAGATTTTTTGCAATATTGTACATGATAATATTAGAAACACTTAACACGTATCACTTTCAAATTACCCTCTCATCAAATATAATACTATTGTATATATTCACCCTGCCATTCGATTTTCATTAAGCATAGTGTATTTTTTCAAGCTTCTACTTGTCACTTGTTACCTTGAATTTATCACTCCCCCATCGCTCACATAACTTTTTTCATACGTCTGGTGCGACCAATGACGTTGTCTTCTGTAATGCCTCTTGGTGTGTTGCACAGCCCATGTATATTTTATGAAGTTGGTAGTGGAAGTCATTGAACTTCTTCCTAAGGTTCTTCTCGACCATCTTGCGATGATTTCTTTTGATCCAATCTAGAATAAAATCAACCTGCAATAATACACAAAAATAAGTCAGTTCTATATATAACAGCTTTTGAATTAAACATGAACTGGAACCAAGTTCTTAATTCCCAGATTATCTTGCTAGCAGCCCAATACCCTGACACGATTGATCAGTTCCTTTTTATCTTGTGCATCTACAACATCCCAAGTATTTTGAACCATTGTTGCATGATGCTTGATAATCCAAGTTACTCTTGATGTAAAGAACACCGCATTCTCACATGATGGTGCCTTCTTACCATCATTAATCTTCAAGGGAATTAGACCATGCTTATGAAGTTTCATATACTCAGTGCACGGAGCTGGTCCACGACACCTTCGCATTGGTCAATTCTCTATCACTGACATGTTGACGTAGATTAGTAACAAATAAGAAATCCCTAAACCCACATACAATCAAATAGATAATCAACAAATTCAAATCTGTTTGCAGAAAACAATAAGTAAAGAACAATCAGCTTCATAAAAGACTGATTAGGGTTGTATAAACAAATCTGATTTGTGTAAATAATTTTTGCTTTGTAATTTCCACAATGAAATACAATTGTACTTACCATCATTCTCAGCCCTTGTTTGAGGACCAAAAACCATATCGAGGGGCTCTCTGGAGTCATTGGATGATGCGCCTTGGTCAACCAATTGTGTCCACCTATTAGGTTGCTCCTGAGGAATTGAAATATTGATATTTTCATTAATTTGAGTACCAAAAACCATATTAGAGGGCTATGTGGAGTCACCAGCCAATGCCTTTTGGTCAACCAATCGTGTCCACCTATTAGGCTGCTCCTGAGGAATTGAAGCACTGATATTTTCATTAATTTGAGTACCGAAAACCATATCGGGGGGCTATGTGGAGTCACTAGCTGATGCCCTTTGGTCAACCAATCTTGTTCACCTATTAGGTTGCTTTTGAGGAGTTGGAGCACTCCTTGTGCAGCTATGAATTGGACGAGAGCGAATTTGTGTCAATTGGCCATGTCCACGTAAGGCACCTCTTCTTGTTCTTCTCATTGTAAATGAGACTTATGATTAAACCTGAGATTCAATTCTACATGCAACTAATGAATATGCCAAAACTGTCATGAGAAAATCCTGGATGTTTAGGGTGATCATTATGGTTGTTAATTTGAGAAATTAAGCATACATATCATTGCAATAGTCATTCTTTTCAGCTAACAGGCATGAAGTTGAGCACATAATATTCAAGTTGTAGCTGAATATAGCATAAGAATATTCATGGCCTTTGTATTGTTACTTAGTGACTACCTACATTAAACACACATGCATCAACTAGGTCAAACAAGTCTCAAGTTTACGTATGATACAAATGGATTAGCCATATAAAAGGAAAAGAACAAAAAACACAGTATTTCGATATAATAGCTAAAAGCCATGCAGGTTGACCCAACTGTCTAAACCCTTTACACTTGAGATTATGGATAGTGGTAGATCATTTTTCCATTGTGGTTGCAGACTTAATCTGCATGTTATTGTGTTGTTTGGTTTCTTATAACTCATAGTTTATTTCCTTGTATTTTCCTTAACTAATAAACAATAGCCATCAACTAAACTTGCGCTATCCTCAGTTTAGCTCTATTGCTAGGTTGAGATAAACAAACAAATTGTATAGTAAACTGAGAAAATCAACCATTTCACATATATGTGAAATCAATTATTCTCAGGCTTGCAAGATAAACTTGAAACTCAGACAAACTCCTACCCACAAACTCCCACATATCCTATATGCAAGATGCCTTAATATCAGAGAAACTCCTACCCCACAAATTATAAAGACCACATGGTTTTTATGTTAAGAAAAATTTATCACTAATCTTTGGTCGTTCCCCCATAATATTAGGAAATCAACCTACCATTCGATTTTCATTAAGCATATATTTGTGGCCACCAAATTTATTGTTAAGTACGCTAAAGTACGAAAGATGATACTTACTAGGATCTCTTAGTGCTTAAAGGTGACTAAGTAGGATCAATGTTGACAAATGGCTACGCAGATTTTGAACTTGATGAAGCAACTCTCAACTTTCTGAAAAGGTGCTCTCTGTTTCCACTAAGATAAAATTGGTCTCAAGATGTCTCTGATGTCATCAAATCTACTTTTTAGAATGTAAAAAGTCCCTCCAATTATTTCCGTCCCCTTTTGCCGCTATAATATTTCACATTTCGCATATGTTCGCTATGTAAAACTAAAAAGTCTCAATTTGCCTTTTGGGTGTGGGAGTGGGTCTAGCTTGAAGCTACTTGAATTAATCAATATAAATTGCATTTGGTCAAATGTGTTTACCCACATGCATATATCATTTACATTAAATATCAATATATATCATATTTAAATTGTAACACTAAGCCTCCAATTTATTTTTTGTGGTGTAGCTCGACTTGGTGCAAACATACACGTCAACTGAGACATGTTCTTGGAGTGTACTCATATTTGTTTATTTGTATTATATAAATTTATACAACACATTTGTCTGGACCTATATGCCATTTATAATTTGGATAGTACCCAAGCAAGTACATATTGTTGATATTTCCAGCTTATATAAAGATAACTTTCATTAATAAGTTAGTGAGGACTCATTAATTTGAGAATATAAAATGCAAAATAAGTCATGTGACTCGAATTATAACCAACAATATTAGTTAAAATTAAGTATTGACTTTATCATCAATAATTTACATAGATTAATTTCAAGATTGAGTTTACCAGTATAAAATTTCCATTTGAATGAAATGAATAATTAAAAATAATAAATGAAAAAATAATATATTAAATCTAATGAGTACTATACATAAGTAATTGGGTTACATGCTACATATCTTATTATTAAGATAATAATTATACACATATTATTAAATTTAATATGTATGTGTAGAATCATATCAAGTCGAGCTAACGACTTCGGGTGAACACGTATTGGATTTAGCTGATTGAGTATTGGGCGAGCAAGAACAAGCTATTCCTAACGAGTCTTAACTGAGTCGAGTAAAGTTTAATCAAATATGTGTCGTTTAATAATCGAGTACCAACTTTTTATGACTCGAGCTTGATTCGACTTTAGTCGAACGAGTATCAGGCGAGCAAGAACAATCGAGCTCTAATATCGTTTACTAATCGAGTAGAGTTTTATTAAGTATCATGTGTCATTTACTAATCCAGTTTTTTCTTTTTACGACCCGAGCTTGATTTGAGTTTAGCCGAGTTAATATCGGGCTACCAAGGTCTAATATTAATAATATTACATTACCATTATATTTATGTCCAAGATATCTATGTCCAATATATATCCAATATAAGGTCTAATTTTAATAATATTATTTGACCGTTACATTTTTGAGTACTATTGAATCATGATCCTCTCAAAGTTGATTCAGTATGATGTAATCCCAATATTATATCCAATATAATTGAATTGAACAATATTTTTTCGGTTTTCCAAAATCATGGCACTAAACATAGCACTCTATTTTCCAAGCAAATTGAATTGAATTGGACACTATATATCCTGTTCTTCAAAAACATAGCACAAAACCATTTAAAACTCTATTTTCCAAATGGAATTGATTGAATTGGAAAATATATATCCTGCTTTCCAAACAAAAAACATTTTTTTTCCAAATAGAATAGATTGGAAAAAAGTGAAATAAATCACATTGAACTGGCATACTGTTGAAATAAAATCCCTTCCTAATATAGAATCAAAATCCATTACATCAATTATGTCACACATTTCAGCTAGAGGTAAAAATAATATGATACGTGTTACACAACATAGATGGAATCTAATATACACTCGTACTCTCAAATAATTATTAGGTACTTTACATCTTAAGCCTAAATACAAGTGAAACAAGATGCTACTGATTATCATGCTACAAAGTCTTACTTCAAGGCGAGGATTTTCCCATATGCTTTCAACACATTACTGAATAATCCCCATTACAACCTGCAAAGTGAAAGTTAAGATATAAATTATAATTTTAGTGAAACAAAAAATGGAAGTGACAAGTAAAAGAAGAAATTGTTTTGGAGAAAAAAATTTGATATCAAGTTTGTGACTCACATATAAAGAAGACACATTTTTGCCTAGAAGAATAGCAAGACAATGAGAGTTGGACACTACAAAAAAAGTGAAAGATTTAGTTTAAGAAGTATATAAACATGACTCATAGATTGAACCCATGTAATTAAAATATTTAATTAACAATACCAGTATGCTTCATCGTTTGATAATCCAAGAGATAGATTTTAATTAATTATATTTTCCTTTTAAATTTGTTTTAAGTTTCCCCACTTAATTGAATAGGTAAAGAAAACTACTTTTTGTTCTCTAAATTTCTAAACCAACTTTCTCAAAGTGAAGTAAGGAACATTAATTGAGTAGCAATTACCAACATAATTCAAAATTGAGACGATTATAAGTATTTTAACATAAGCAAGTGCCTATATATACCGTATTAATAGACTAATATTAAAAAGTAATTGTTGAGGGTTAAGGAACAAAAGATGCAGGAGATTCTACATATACATCAAGAGAAATCTGCTAGGAGAAACATAAGCGAGTGTTTATTTATACCCATATATAACTCCTCTATGATTAAACCCTATATTTACCAATATATGTATCTCTATGGTTCTGAATCAGTGAGTTGCAAATAACTAAGAACTTCAGATGTAAGAGATGGTATCAAAATGCTTACTTAGTCATTAGAGTTCAGATTCATGATCACTATCTCCAGTCTCTTTGCTTGATTCTTGTGTGTTGTCACTATTCCAATCACCCTCATCCATAAATGAATCATCACTAAGAAACCCATCCTCCTCAACTCTAGGATCAAGGTGGTCTAATATAATTGTAGCATCAATCAAAATTGGGTCAACATCTGATCGATGCAAAGACATATCTACGCATGTATCATCTTGATGTACGAAATGGGTTGTTGGAGAATATCCTCGTTATCCTCATCATCACTTGTGCTCGGAATGTCATAAATATTCCTAGTGGTTACCTTCTGTACTACTAGCCAATTTCTCCTTAAGCTCATATTTTTCATACAAAAAATTTGTGACACTTGAGATGCAAATACAAGAGGGTCTTCCTTGTAAGATTTTCGGGTTGAGTCGACACTTGTAAAGTGATTACCAACATGAACTCTTCTTCTCAATCACATACATCAAACCAATCACATTTGAACATATATACATAGCGCCATCTTAGGTAGTTCAATTCGATGATATCTATCACAACCCTATAGAAGTCAATAGGCCTACCTTGATGCTCCCCAAGAGCATGCACACCACTGTTTTGTGTAAGATGATGCATTTCATGTTACTTTGTGTGGAACTTGGTTCCATTCATAATGTAGCCAGTATATGATGCAACCCATGGGTCAGGTCCTCATGCTACCATGTACAAATCATCGGATACCTTTTCGAGACTTGAGTTATGCAATATCCTAATCTGTTTAAAATTAAGAAAGTGTTAGACCATTTCACCACACCCAAGTTGTACGTAGACGTAAAAAATACTATCAAATTTTTCCAGAACAAGCACAAGAACTAGACACTGACGTGCTCTTTGAACCATCTTGGAAATTCATTTTCATGAACATCATCAATGTTATTGAGACCTTCGTTTTTCAATTTGTTGTAATGCTCCTTGCATAATAGAAATAAATAATGTCAAACTATTGGCTACAAATAGAAAGTATGCATTGCCTTGCATGGACAAAAAAATATGTCAATAATAGTCGATGCTTACTCTAGGTAGTGGGCAATCTCAAGACAATTGTTGAGAACATACCAACATTGTTTGGAAAATAATTTACTATCCGGTCGAGTTGGACTTGAAGCATCCAATGGTCGCACCTTTTGTGTGAATATTGATAATTCTGATTGCTGATGTCCTTCGCAAACATCTATGTTCTATTTTTCTCTATGAAATCTAGTTTCGACATCATGAAAATATATCGAGCAAAAAGTCCGGCATTCGTTATGAATGTATGCCTCTACAATTGATCCTTCAGCACGGGCCATGTTTCGGACATAACGCTTAAACTTGCCCAAGTACCTTTCAAATAGGTACATCCATCTATATTGTACTGAACCTCCATACAATGCCTCTCGTGATAGATGAATAGCTAGATGAACCATTACATTAAAGAATACAGGAGGGAGTATCATCTCAAATTTGCATAGGATTAGTGAAATATCAATCTCAAGATGCTTCAACACATCTATAGACAATGTGCGTGTGCATAACTATCTGAAGAATGTGCTTAGCTTAGTTAAAGCCAACTGGATGTCAGGTCTCAGGTACCCGGAAATAGCGATAGGAAGCAGTCTTTGTAGGAAAATATGACAGTCATGACTCTCCATTCCTGATATTTTACAACCATTTAACGTAACACATCAAGCAATACTTGCTGCAAATCCATCTAGGTATTTCATAGCTTGTAACCACTCGCAAAAGCTTCTCCTCTCATCTCTTTGTAATGTATAACATACAGGTGGCAAAAAAAGTTTCTGGTCCATGTTCTTGTAAATGTAATTCCTTCTTCAGACCAAGAATTTGTAAGTCCCTATGTGCATTAACTGAATCTTTTGTTTTGCCTGGAATGGTCATCAATGTTCCCAAGATGTTGTCACAAATGTTTTTCTCAATATGCATGACGTCAAGATTATGTCGAAGTTTCAATATTGACCAATAAGGTAATTGGAAAAAAATACTTGTTTTGATCCAATTAAGTTCATCAGGTCGTCGCTTTCTCTTCCTTCCACCTTTTTTGAATAATACATCTCCAACATTATTTAGTTGATTCAGTATATGTTGGCCAGATAATTCACACGGTGGAGGGCGGTGATTAGCCTTCTTTCTACTCCAAGTATGTTCTGGAGATAACCATCGACGATGGCTCATGTAACAATGTTTTCGACTATATTTCAACCACAACAAGTCTGCGTCACCATTATAAGTTGGACATACCAATTTTTCCTTTGTGCTCTAGCTAGAAAGATTTTCATAAGCGGGAAAGTCATTAATAGTCCATAACAGCTGCATGTAATTGAAACATTTGTTTTGTCGCTGCATCATACGTATCAACACCATTTTCTCACAAATCGATCAATTCATCAATAAGCGATTGCAAATATACATCGATCTCATTGCCTGGCACTTTTGGTCCAGGAATTAACAAATACATTATGGAGAAATGATCTTTCATGCATAACCATGATGATAGGTTGTAAGAAACAAGTATTACCGGCCATACATTATAAGGTCTACTCATATTATTGAAAGGATTAAATCCATTATTGGCTAGACCAGGACGCACGTTATGAGCATCTAGAGAAAATGAGATATGCTCTTGATCAAATTCCTTCCACCCAATTGAATCACGTGGATGCCTCATCACATTTGCATCATTCACACAACGTTCTTTGTGCCACCGCATGGCTACAACTATATGTTTCGACATAAACAATTTCTTCAACCTTGGTTTTAACGGAAAATATCGAAGTACCTTGTGAGAGATTCTTTTCTACTTGAAAGTAGGGGTTACCCATCATGACATATGACATTTGGGACACTCATGCTTGTTAACGTTTTCCTTCCAGTATAGTATACAATCATTTGGACACACGTCAATCTTTATATAACCAAAGCCAAGGTCTCGCTCCATTGGTCGTGACTCGCAGTATGAATCAAGTAATAGTGCATCCGGGAATGAAGCTTTTAACAACTTTAGTAGCATGTCAAATGATTTAACACTCCACCACCCCAATCATCCTTATATGCAACAACTTCACAATGAATGATAACTTTGAGAACTTGGCACATCCTGGATAAAGTGGACATTTCGCATATTCTAATAATTGATCAAAAGTTTTCGCTCTAGGGTCCACATAGGTGAGTCCTTCACTAGTATTAGGCTCTACTGGCTCTACATTTGGAAATCTACCAAGCCCAATGTCATCTAACATTTCATCTATGTCATCAATGTACTCGTCATTTTCTAGGTCAGTACCATCATCATCAAAATCATTAGCATTCCACGTCTTTTCCTCACTATGAAAAATCTATATGGTGTAGTTTTCATCAATTCCTATAGTGAATAAGTGTCGTGGCACCAAGTCTATTGGGTGTAAAAAGTTATTACGACAATTATGACAAGGACACCTGATATTGTTTGTTGTTGCATGGCCTTGGGCCATTGTAATGAATTGATGTACCCCTTCCCGATATTGTGTAGACCTAAATTTGTCAACAATACACATCCAACTTTTGTCCATGTTAGCATCACTGTAAGATGAAAATATAGGAGTTGGATAGTTGTCTACTTAAAGTAAAGAAAGAGATGCATGTACCTTTGTTTCTATCTTCTCGAAATCAAACAAACCTATTGTAATATATCGAGATTTCTAAGATGAAATTATATTTAGATTTCTTTAAAGGATTATATTTTGGGTATATTTTCTAGGATAATAAAATTAAATACCTAAATGAGAGTATTAGGTTTATAATAAGTGAAATCATGTATTAGAAAAAAATATTATAGGGAAATCTTTGAGATTTAGAATAAGTTATCAACTAGAGAAATTCATTTTTAAACTTAAAAGGAGTTGAATTTTCAAGAATTATAGTATAAATGCAAGAGGAAGTGGTTGAACCAAAGATCAAACACTTGGTGTATATTCTCAGATTAAACTGTCGAGTTTTAGTGTAATGATCATAAGTTACTCATAGGAGATCCAAATGAGGTGATTTTAATTTGTATAGAATCCTAAGAGATAGATATAAAACTATCATGCTATGAGTTTTTGATGATTTGGACAATATCAATGACTTATTTTGGGAGCAAGTGGACAAATTTGAACTGAACTTAAACCATAACTCGAGTTGGAGGATATGGAAGCAAATAGTATTCTATCCTAACCAAACTAAGAAGTGGCCTTTTAGAACTTGTTAAATAGAGTCTTATGGGACTTAGAAAAATTACTAAAAGTGGTAATAAGGAGGATGGGGGTGTGGCATACCAGAAAGAGGCTGGGAAATGATAGATACATGCATCGGTAGGTGAGATGCCACCTCATCCCTTATCTAATTAGTTTATTCTAAACCCTTGATTAAATGGGCTGCAAAAATATCTCAAACATTGACCATTGGATGATCATTTTAGCTGTAAAACCTAAGATTTTGGAGAGGGCTAAGCTTAATCATGAGATTTGGAGGAATGGACACCTCATTGCTCTCAATTGGGTAGCCGATTGTATCATTTATCCTTTTCCTTTCTTTTTTTTTTCATGTGGTCGACCATCTCACTATAAATAGATACTAGAGAGTCTTCTAACTTCCTTTGGAAGCATACTACAAGTCCCACTTGAAGAAATCTAAAGAAAAATTCTTCTTGAGTTCCTAAACCTCCACATAGACACTAAGTGAGCTTAGTTGGTGTTTTGAGGAGAAAGTTTGCAAAGATTTGTTTTGATCATCTTCAACTAGATTTAGAGAGTGTGTAAGTTCATATTCTAACTTAATTTTAGTACAGAGATGGTTATTTAAGAGGTTGGACTATACATATTAAGTGTTGAACCTTTATATTCTTGTTAAAGAGTTATAATAAATTTAAGTGTTGTTTGAAGTGATTTTGTTAATAAAAATGTGGTAAATGAAGTTAGAAGAACCTAAAAACTATGTTATAATAAGTAAAAATCAAGTTGATGTGAAAAGATTATGAGTTTTGAATTAAAAAGTCCATCCTCTGTAACTTCGCTTGACTCCCGCTGGAGCGAAGGATCGAGCGAATAACAACTGTAAATCCTCGCTTGACTCTCGCTAGAGGTCTGACTCGAGCGAAGTGCAACCCGAGATTTCGCTCGAAACTCGCTCAATGTTTTGCTCGAGCGAGTTCTAACTCAAGAACTCACTTGAATCTCGCTCGATACCTTGCTCGAGCAAGATACCCAGTTTGCCTAATATTCGCTTGATACTTGGCTCGAGCGAGTCCTAACCTGAGACTTCACTCGACTCTCACTTGATATGTTGCTCGAGCGAGATACCCTGTTTTGCTAATTTCATGGCTTTTGTTTGCATAATTGTGGACACTGTAATAAGAAGTAATTATATGTGTTATCTAAGTGTATAGCATGTGTAAAACACTTGGTGGAATTTAAGCTACATACATATGTAAGTATGTGATAGTTTAAGAGTACATGTATGTTCTAATATATGGTCAGATTTAAAAAAGGTAATACATCATGTACTTGAGAAACATTCTTAAGAACAAGAAAGGAATGACTAAGAATAAGAGATATGAATAAGTTAGTCACGTTGTGACAGGAACGATGAGACGTAACGCCAGGATGACTAACGTGCTGATATGGATGGCTAGACGTAACACCTGTTGTATGATAATAGTGATATGTATTATCACGGGGATAGCGAGATGTAACGTCCGTGGAAATGATATGATTAGTGGGAACGGCAAGACGTAACGCCCACTATGCTACGTATGTTTCGTGTCAAGATGAGGATGGCAAGACGTAACGCTCGGAAGATTGACACGAGACTCATCATAACGGGGACGGTGATACGTAACGCCCGGATGATTGATGAATTATATGCAATGGGGATGGCGATGCATAACGCCCATTGGTGATAAGAGATAATTATGCTATTAAAGAGTTATCTGCGATGGGGAAGGCGATACGTAACACACATTGAAAATAATAATTGAATAAGTGTTAAGAATGTGTTAATGGTTAAGAAAAAGGAACATAAGTTTCATAAGAGTGCAAACCTGTGTAAGTTATTGATAAGTTGCATGAAACATGTTTTTAATCACGTTTTGTTAGTTTCTTTTCTAAAAAAATTAATGATGGCTTTATCTATGTTTTATTAAGCTAATTATGTACTTACTGAGATTATTAAGAAAATCTCACTCTTTTGTAGTTTTATGTTTCTTTCTTGTATGTATAAATTATATACAAGATGTGATGGCCAATAGGAGGAAAGCCCTAATGAGGCAGGAGACTTGAAGAGTTCTGAGAGACTTTTTAATTACAGTCCTTATGCAAATTTTACTTTTGCGTCATTGGGACTTTCTATATATGATCAGCCGGTGAAGTTGTGGTATCACAGTACACCTGCTTTTGTTAAGGAAGAGCAGCATATAGGTTGTTGTTTAACTTTAGGATTGGATGGTTCCCTATCTGCATGTGGGGTTTTATCGACACCACAGGAACAGTATCTTCAGCAGGATCGTTGTCTTAGCTTGGACATGTTCGGTTATGGGAGGGAATTTTCCAAAGTTAAGAAGGAACCCAAGTGACCATAGGGATGGTTTTTTTATATGTATTTTTTATTTTGGTTGATACTGATAACTATTTGGGGATGTATATATATCAGTACAATGTTTAATGTATGAAAGGAGAATGTGGAAGTTACAAGTTAAAATTTGCCATATGTGATCTATAACAATTTTAAATTTGACCTTATCCGCTGTGTATAATAAAATTCCTATATTTTATTTATTAAGATCTTGAGAAGTGTGCGGGTGAGTAGTTTAATGTTACTTATCCTGATCTTTTGACTTATATTAAATCCCAGACGTGAGTTGGGGGCGTCACACCTATAACAAAAAAGAGTTTAAAATTATTCATGAAGATATTTCAAACATGGGAAAAGAAAAGAAAAGAAACTTACTAATAAAACAATATGCATGCAGCTCTAACATAGACCTGAGTTTCTGATAAACACTCTCAAGGCAAACAGACTTGCCTACTTATTTGAACAAATCACATTATATTGCTCTATGGGAACGTAAAATTAACCCACATGACAAAACAAACTTGCTAGAGCTAGCCCTTGTTAATTTGTTTTCCTTTTTAATTATCCACAAAAGAAACTAGGAGGAACTAACTTTTGGCAAGCACTAGCAAAAATACTCAGAATATCAGGATTGTTCAAGTTAATTCCAACAAAGACATAGTTCAGCTTCAAGGTTAGCCAAGCCTCCAATCAATGCACAACACTTGCTTGAAGGAGGGGATCCAAGCTCAAGGTTAACCCATCCAAGAAGGTCTATGCAAACTCCAAGCTTCAATGTGCCCTTTGGCCATTTTGCCATGAGAGCAAACAAAAAGGAGTGGGCTTGGGCTGTGATGGCATATACTACATGCAGTACTAGAGAATATGAAATAGAAAAGGAGAGAAATGACTAAACTGCCGGTGAAGAGCTTGCTAGAAACCATGGCTGTCTAGCTAGCTAGGAATTAAGAGTAATACTCTAGCTAGTTCAAGGGCTTTAAGTACACTTTTGGGGATAGGGAAAACAAAATTTCTTTGAGCCTAATTAACATTGAAGGCATCCAACATAATAATCAAAATTCATATTAGGTTGATCAAACCATAACAGTTGAAATCAAATAAAACCCACATACATGAACTCTCAATGTATATCACCTAAAACACCATTCTCGAAACCTCCAAAAACATAAAATTAATTTTCAATCAGCATAAAAAAAAACTGAGTAAAACTAATCCTTCAGCATAAAAAATTCATAATGTAAACAAAGCATTGGAATTAAACCTATCACTTGCATAAATAAACAAAAAGCCTAACTAAATATCAATTATACCCAAAATAAAGAGATAGACACGGATTGAAGGAGAAAATTAGTACCACACAAATTGAAAGGAGAGGAAATAGGTTGTTGAAATAGGGACCATGTGGGGGAGGTGATACGTGATGGTGGGGCACAATGGGGCAATTTCGATCGTGAAAGATGAGAGAGAGACTTATTAGTGGAAGTTATCTAGAGAGAGGGAGAGAGAGCTTCAATATACGGACGGAGAAAGAATATCAGGGAGAGACGGAGAAGACTTACTGGTGAGCTAAGAGACTTACCGGCAGATGAGGAGCCGTGGGAGTAAGAATCGATCAACGGGTCACAGGCAAGACAAAGAACTCATCGCATGCAAGGAAGAACTGCTTACTCTATTGCGGAGAGATGAACAATCCTAAATTTCTAATCCCTCGATTTTAATTGTCTTGGGTTAATACGACAAGTACAATGTCGCTACAACAATATATTTCATAGTTGTTCACCTAATTATCCGTTGGGACGCTCTAATGCTGCGGCAATCAGTATATTTATGTGCAAATTAAAAGCACGCCATGACAGAAATGTGGCTACAGTAAAAATGCCTCAATATCATCCAGAAATCGCCCTCAACTAATTCTTTTAGCAGCAAAAATTGATTTTTCTTGTAGTGAAAAATATTTAACAGGTAGTTATAGCTTGCTAGCATATATAACGACCAAGCAGTTAGTGCAAGTCATGTATTAATTTTTTCCCTAAGCAATAGTTAAAAGATATAAGAGTGATCATTGTTTAAAAGTAAACTATGATGCATCTTTAGATGAAAAACTTTCAATTCTAGGAATAGGTGTTGTGGCCAGAAATAACATAGGGAATGTCTTGTTCTCTTGCTGTGTAAAGGAGGAGTTTGTGGGAGGCATAGATGTAGCGGAAATCTTGGCACTTTGGCAAGCAATGGAGCTAGTTTCGGAGCTGCAAGTGCAACAAGCCATCTTTGAAGGTGACTCACAGGTTGTTATAAATGCTGTTCTGAGTCAAGAAGTGCACCACGGATGGATAGATAAGAGTGCAATGGATATCAAGGTGGTCTTAAAACAAAGACCATTATGGTTTGTTCAACTTACACCAAGGGAGGCTAACCAAGAGGTGCATGAGTTGGCAAAGAAAGCAAGGACATTACATGATGAATGTAGTTAACAAGGAAACATTGGATTATATTATGTAATTCTTGAATTAATGAAATGAAACTTGTGTTGTTTAAAAAAAAAAAGATATAAGAGATAAATAGCACTCAAATCAATTAATATAATACTGAAAAAATATGAAAAATTTGGAGTCAATAACTTGCCCCACCCTATTTCCCCCAAGGGTATTGAACTGATCGGGACGGTTTTGATGTAGCCCAAAATTTTATTTTTTAAATTATTTTATTTGATTTTAAATTTATCATTATATTTTTTAAAATTTTTATATAAAATAAAATAAACGATTCAACTTTTTTAAATTTTAAAATAATTTTTTCAAATTTTAAAATAAAACTAAATTAAAAAATCTATATTACAATAATATTTTATTTTTTTAATTTTTAATTTATTTTATCTATCTCATTTATAAAAATAAAATATGTAATAGATTATTTTGTACTGTATTTTACTAATATGGATTGGCTCAAGTAGACTTACAATTTTTTGTTTTAATGATCTTTGACTAGAAGAAGTAGAGCTGTGCTCCGACTCCGAAATTGTCGGAGTTCGGAGTTTCCGACTCCGACTCCGACAATCATCGGAGTTAAAAACGGACTCCGACTCCGACTCCGAGACACTCTCGGAGGCCGACACCGATCGGAGTTCGGAACTCCGAACCCCGATCGGAGTTCTGATCGGAAGTTCGGAACTCCGAACCCCGATCGGAGTTCCGATCGGAACTCCGAATTTAGTTTCCTTCGACGAGTTCGATATGGGCCAAATTACACTCTTTCCGAAACTAAATTCTTTCAATTGGGCCATACATATACCATATGAACTCATTTGTTCAATTGAGATATAAAGTTTGTGAAGAAATAAGTTAACCGTGCTTAGTAGCTTACTTAACAATTAACATGTATGCTTATACAGCTATACTTTTTCACATCTATTAAAATAATATTATTTTATTCTTTATTTATTATTTTTTGTCTTATTATTTATTAAAATAATATACTTTCCTCACCTCTATTTTCATTCTTAACCACTTAGACTTGTCACTTGGCAACTAGCAAGTAATTAATCCATCAGTCATACAGCTTCTGACGTGCACGATCTATGATAATGGAGCTAAATATTTGAGTTTCCCGCATAATCTCTTTGGGTTTACGGCGCGGCGCGCATGGATAGGATATTAAGAAGTAACTTTTTTTATTTTAACTTGCGTAACTGCATTTAATGGTTGAAGCTGATTTGAGATAGAATAAATTTTTTTTAATGATGAAAAAATAAATTAAGATAATAAAATAAGTTTTATGAGATTTATCTCAAATGAATTTTAATATATTTTAATATTATAATAAATTTAGATATAGTTATAAAATTTTAAAAATTTATGAATTTCGTATATAAAGAAATATTTAATTAAAATCTCATAGTCATATGAATTTACTGATATGCGAATTGAGTATTTACTATTTAGATACTAGATTCAATTGAGTTTCCACAAAGCCCACAACTATTGATCTATTCAAGTTTCAGTTTTCACTACTAAGTACTAATTAGTCTTAAACAATTAAATAAAAAATATAAAGTACTAAGTAGTAATTACAATGCTAATGCCGGCCAATAGCGTTATAGCATAATACAAAAAATAGTAATACAAAAAAAAGTCCAGGACTCTAGACTATTAATACAAAAAATAATACAAAATATAAATTAAATTTTCAGTGATAGTCTGATGACTCTGGTTCAATGGGACGGTTGAGACCCGTATCGATGTTACAAAATAATAATAATAATAATTGCTGCAGCCTTGAACTTTGTTGTTGGAACTTATACAGAATCGTACCTGTCTACCTGAGATTAAGATAAAAATAAAATGTATTATTATATATGAAAAAAATTAAAATTAACCAAACATGAAAAAAGTAATTATAAATTAGAGAAAAAATATACGTAATCGATAGTTGCTCCATCAGTCATCGGCAAGTATGGTAGGCTTGATAACTAAATCTGTAAAATCATAAACAGTATAAATTAAAATTTAAATAGATTTATTAAAATGAAATTATAAAAAAGATTATTGAAATAATTTAATAATTATATAAACTTTTTACTTTAATCATTTAAAAAGAATTATATAAATTAATTTAAGTTTACCTGACTCAAGTCTCTAGCTCACGGCATCAATGCCAATACTCTCTAGTCCAGTAAGTACATCTCTGAGCCAGTTTTGTGTGCAAACGAGGGCCTCCACGGTTGACGGTGACAATGAACTCCGGTAGGCATCCAACACCCGACCTCCAGTGCTAAATGCCGATTCAGATGCAACCGTAGTGATAGGAACAGCTAGTACATCTCGAGCAATGCGAGAGAAAATCGGGTACTTGGGTGAATTAGCTCTCCACCAAATCAAGATCTAAAACTCCTCGCTAGGCTCCTCAACCTCTGCCAGTAAATATCGTTCAACCTCATTTGTACACTGCAATGGATTTCTCGATGATCGTGCATAAAACGACGTCATGACGTTAAAGCCTCGGGATCGACTGGCTACACTGGCCTGACTCGAACGAGCATCTGTGGCTGGTCTTGAGCTCGAACTCGAACGTGAGGTACCCATGGCTCGTGAGGATGAAGCAGGACTACTGGCACTGTAATGGGTGTACAACTCGTTCAAATCTGCCTTGAGTGCTGTAATAAACGACATAGCCTTCACTGACCCGAGAACCTCTGTTGCCCACCATTCTACCACTGCCAACTTCAATCGAGGGTCGAGGATCGACGCTATGAACAATAATCTATTTATCTTCTCAACTTGCCCCTAATATTTATCATATTTGGACTGCATCTGTGATGCCATACCAGATAACAATCCACTCGGGTCAGCACAACATTCTTTCAAGTGGTGGTGTAGCATGGAGATCTCGCTAAACCACATGTTTGCCGTCGCATATGCAGATCCAGAAACCCGCATCGTGATGTCATAAAAGATTTGTAAAAATGTAACAAACTCGGATACATGTTGCCAATCAATGTTGTCTGGCGGACCGAGCCCCCTTCCATCAGGCTCCAGTAAGGCATACATCAAACCTCCATCCTCAATCTCTAGCCGCTCAAATGCCTTCTGGTACTTTAGTGCCACATCCAACATCAGATATGTGGAGTTCCATCGAGTGGGAACATCCAGGCACAACATCTTTGAAGACTCAATCCCAACCTGTTCTGTTATAGCCTTGAACTTTTGTAGCCTTTGGGGAGAAGCCCTCGCGTACCGCACAATGTTGCGGACTCTCTTGATAGAGTCGTCTATATTTTCCAACCCCTTAACTGTTTCATCATTGAAAAATATTTAATTATCATAATAATAAAAAAAAATGGTACTATTTTCAAAGACTTTAATCATAAAAATATTAAAATACAAAATACAAAATTAAAACCAGAAAGACTCACCAACAATAAGGTTGATTATATGAGCAGTGCATCGAATGTGGATATACTGGTGATTTTTAATCACATCTTCTCTCGCCCTCGTATTTCGGATAAACCATTCGATGGCGGTCTCATTTGCACCGGCATTGTCAACTGTAACGCACAATATTTTTTGGATGCCCCAATCAACCAAACAATCATCCATCTCCGCTCCTATCGATGCACCCTTTTGGTCAACTATTTCTTTAAATCCAATAATCATTTTTTTAAGATTCCACTCACTATCAATGTAATGTGTTGTGATACACATGTACGAGGTATTCTGTACCGACGTCCATGTGTCGGTCGTAAATGACACTCTCTGGCCGGTGGTGGAGAACATCTTCTTCATTTCTGCCTTTTCCCTCAGATGCATCTTCATACAATCTCGCATCACTGTATAACGGGATGGGATTGGAAATCTTGGTTCAAGAAGCTTCACAAAATACCGGAACCCATCCTTATCAACCGTGGTAAAGGGCATCTCATTTTTTATAATCATCATCGCAAGCGCCTCACGAAACATCTTCTCACTGTATTGAGGGACAACTAGATTCCTTGTCTGTGTCCCTGTCCCATTAGTGGATGTAGAAGTCTCGTAGCTAAGATTAGTCTGAGACCCACCTGCGTCTGTATTTGATAATTTCTTACCAATATTAGTCTTAAATGAAAATTAAATGGGATTATAATCACAAAACTAATTAGCATATAAAGCAACTAGCAAGACACTAACCTCTTGATGCCATCCCCTTTGCTATTTGGTGGCGCTTGCAACCGTTCAGATGTGCTGAAAGGCAAGAAGTGCCTTGCCTTTTTGAATGACACCCAACTCGAGCGCCACAATGATTGCACTCAGCCCGTGGGTTCTGGGGATCCCCACCCTCAACCTTCTCAAAATGTTCCCATGTCCACGATCTTTTTTTATTTGACCGTGGACGGGGTGGCCTCGCAGCTGTAGGGTGTACTGGTACATCCAGATCCTGAATCGGATCGTCTCCAAGGCCCATCTCCTCCTCCTCTATAAACTGGTCGGGATCTTCCACTTCCAATTCTAGGTCGATTGGAAGTGGAAATCCACTGCTAGCACACGAGGTTTGTGCTCAAGTGGAGGGTAGCCGACTATGACTCGAAGCTGCAGCGTGGAGCGTCGAATGAGTCCCACCATCCGGATTCGGAGCCTCATGTGGAGTCGGAGTCCCACTAGCACTACGTGAGGGATCCATCTGTTTGTAATTGTAGACCTAGAATTCAAGTATAATAATATAAAAAATATTAGTAAATTCCTAAAAATTATAAATTTATAATGTTATTAGTGTAGCAAAATACAATATTAGGAAACTGTTATTAGGTGAAAGTTCATGACTTGTACTGAATAAATATTTAATTTTGTAATATAATAAATATTTAATAAAAAAATTAAATTCATCTCAATCTATTACATACATTCCAACAAATATTTCAACATATTTATATTCAAACAAATGATCTCAATAATAAATATAACCTACAAAGTACAAACATTAGTATTTATCTATAATATATATATTATTTTTTTTAATAAAAATAGTCCAAGTTTGAGTAAGCCTTCTTGCTAAGTTTTACATTTAAATAAAATACACAGTAACACAACAACATTTAATTAGGCCAAATTCGTTTTTTTTTTTCTCAATGGCATTTCATGAACAGTTTACACACACTGTCAAAACATATAATATAAACTTGAAATTATTTTATTTCATTTTATTTAATAAATATTTAATAAAAAAATTAAATTCATCTCAATCTATTACATATATTCCAACAAATATTTCAATATATTTATATTCAAACAAATGATCTCAATAATAAATATAACCTACAAAGTATAAACATTAGTATCTACCTACAATATATATATATTATTTTTTTTAATAAAAATGGTCCAAGTTTAATTAAGTCTTCTTACTAAGTTGTATATTTAAATAGAATACAATACACAATGACATTTAATTAGGCCAATTTCAAATTTTTTTTCTCAATGACATTTCATCAAACAGTTTATACACACTGTCAAAATACACAATATAAAATCAAAATTTTCACAATATAATAACATAGACAACTCACAAACCAACCAACTCAAATAATCACATTAAAATAATACATTTAATTAGTTTTAATTAGTAATTACCGAGAATATTCCGAAATGGGCGATTTGGAATCTTGAAATCTCGGATGGCTGACTCAGCGTGACAGCGAGCGTTGGGCGACACCGTGGAGCTCCGGCGGTGTGCCGTCAAAGACTAGCAGCGGCAACGCAGCACTTGGCCCCTGGGGATGACTGAGCGTTTGGAGTATCAGCGGCGGAAGAAGAAGGAAGAGGCAAGAGCCATGAAGTGCATCTATATATATATATATATGCAATAAAATTATAACACCCTATGACTGCCCAAACAACAACACTCTACTCTTAATGAAATGATAAAAATCCCTACAAGGTGAAAGACAAAATCGAGTAAATGAAAGACTCTAACAAGACTCTCCTCTAAGAAATTAAAATGAACAAACTGTCAAGCAGAGTTTATCTTACAACATATTAAACATTTAAACAAGCTGTCAAGAATAGTTGTAAATATAACAATACAAGGTATATTACAATTTGTAAATACAAGAATCATTGTAATCTGTCCAGCGTAAACACAAATACAACAAATTTACAACAACAAAAATTAAAATGAACAAAAATTAATGAGTAATGACTATGTAAATACCAAATAGTAAATTGCAACAACAACAACAAGTCAACAACAACAACAAATATAGGGTTTACTGAGAAATTGCAAATCATAAATAAATTTACAAATCGTGGCTACTGGCTCATGTGAATCCGATGAGGTAAATAAATGCGAGGGAGAGAGAGGAAAAGAAAATACCTTGGGCAGTGGGTCCGTGAGAAATGCGTGAGAGGGGCTGTGCGTGCAAGGAAAATGGCTCGAGAGGTGAGGCCGTGAGGGGAGGTGCAACGGCGAGAGCAAGGGACCAGTGTTGCTGAAGGGGCGACGGTGAGAGGGAGTGGACTCAGGCTGAGGGGGGACGGCTAGATGTGAGGGTCTGTTTGTGTGCAACGGCGTGAGACGCAGTAAGCAGTGATCAGGGCTGAGGGTGACTCGAGACCGAAGAAGAATTGAAGAAGAAGAAGGAAGAAGAAATAGCTGGGGCAGTGGGGCGTTGCCATTTACATACCCTAGCCTAAACGACGTCGTTTCTATTTAAATGGAACGGCGTCGTTTAGCTAAGTTTAAAAAAAAAAAATTAAGATGCAAAACGACGTCGTTTTGCATCTTTATTTTTATTTTTTTAAACTTCGGAGTTTCGGAGTCGGAGTTCGGTATAAAACCTGACTCCGACTCCGAAATCCGACTCCAAATCCGGAGTCGAAAATTTCCGACTCCGAATTCCGAACTCCGATTTCCGACACCGATCGGAGTCGGAATCGGAGCGGAGTTCGGACGGAATTCGAAATTCGAAAATTTTGCCCACCCCTAAGAAGAAGTGAGAACATAAAAAAATAGCAAGCAATAAATGATTAATGATTATGTAGATACATGTAGGGGGCACGTGGGTCATACGTACAGTTCATTTTAGAACATTTTTATTGTATTGTTTAAAATGATTTTTTAAAAAATATAAATTTATATATTTATAAAAAAAATTGATCATATTTAATTAAAAATAAGAAAAACAAATAAAAATATTTTTATTTTTATTTTTATTTTTTTATCTTTATTTTCTTCCTTTTAATTAAATATGATTAAATTTTTTGATAAATATATAAATTTATATTTAAAAAATAATAATTTTAAATAATCTAATAACAATACTCTTTTTGACTGTCTTCATCTATTAGCCAAAAAATCTATAGTTAGGAACTCTTGTGGTGTAGCGTGAGACAATCGCAGGTGACAAAACAAAAGCAGTAAATTGATCCATCTCCGAATTATAGCTGGAAAACAAGAAATATAATTGAAAGAACTGTGGCAGTTCCAAGAAGGGTCAGTGAAGAGATGGGTGGACTTTTATGTGTTGGCGGAGAAGTTTGAGGCCGGTTTTGATTAAGAGTTGAGTTAAATTTATTTTAATTTATTTTAAATTTATTATTATATTTATTTTAAATTTAGGGGTGTAAAAAGACCGAATCGGACCGGTGGACCGGACCGGACCGGTTGTCCCGGACCGGGACCGGACCGGACCGGTTGTCCCGGACCGGGACCGGACCGGACCGGTTGGAGTTCGGTCCGGTCCGGTCCAAAAAATATATGGACCGGAAAATTCCGGTCCGGTCCCGGTCCATGGAGTTCATCCCCCTGGACCGGACCGGACCGGACCGAATCCCTATTTTTTTTTTTAATTTTTTTTTAAATATATGTATATATAAATAATAATATATAAATTTTAATATTAATATTAATATATATTTTATTAATATATAATATAAACTCTTATAATATTAACATATAAATAATGAGTGTATTATTATTATTTAATATATTATTACTAATTTATTACTATTTACTAACATATAAATATATAATATACTAATGTAAATTGTAATAATGTTATTACTTATTAGTTATAGTTTATTAACATATAATAATGTAATAATATTATTAGACTATTAGATTATTAGTTATAGTTTACTAATATACTTAATATTTAATATTAACTAATATATTAATAGATAATATATACTCTTATATATTAATATATAAATAATAAGTGTATTATTATTATTTAATATATTATTAATAATTTATCACTATTTACTAACATATAAATATATAATATACTAATGTAAATTGTAATAATGTTATTACTTATTAGTTATAGTTTATTAACATATACTAATGTGAAAATGTTATTAGACTATTAGACTATTAGTTATAATTTACTAACATACTTAATATATAATATATACTAACATATTAATATATAATATATACTTTTATAATATTAACATATTATAATTTATAGTAATTAAATTTGGACCAAAAAAATATTTGATTATTGTAAAATTATATATTAAATTTAGCCCATTAAATCATATGGGGCACCCCTGGACCAAACCGGACCGCCCCTGGACCGAATTGGACCGGACCGGTATGGACCGAACTCCTATTCGGTCCGGTCCAGGGTGAGAGAATTCTTGGACCGAATGAAATCGGTCCACAAATTTCCCGGACCGGACCGGACTAGACCAGACCATTTACACCCCTATTTAAATTTTTATATAAAATAAAATATTTTAAATTTTAATATAATATTTTTAAATTTAAAATAATAATAATATTAAAAAAATAATATTTTATTTAACTTTTAAAACTTACTTTAATTTAATATCTCATCTATCTACCAATCCAAACCACTCCTAAGAAAGATTTCGGAAGGAGATCATGGGCGGAACGCAAATCATGTACGGATGCTACCTTTTTATTTCTGAACATTTTACCATTGAATTAAAGGGAAACTATGGGAGGAGGAAGAACAATTCTAATTTCTATGCCGTGATAAATATTGTTTCCGACTGGCTGCACGTCGTTTGTCTTGGTGTATCGTCAGCGCAATTTCCTATAAAATAATAAAAGCAAGGTAGTAATATTATAGAATATTAATTATTAAGTTCCAAAATTGTCCGAAAATTTAGTCCTGCCCGAAAATTGCCAAAACATGTAGTGGAAAGCTGATCTCTTATCATTAGGGTTAAACAATGTTTTTCCTTAAATACCTTAAATTTCGGGATACACTGCTTTGCAAATATAGTACTTGACATCTCCTTGGCCAGGTAATAAACATTTAATTAATTACCAATTAGTGGCATTTCCCTTTGCTTTAGTATGAAGCAAGTGGTCGGAGTATTGGGTTGGAAGATGACAACCCCATATGAAACGAAGACATTTTTTAGGTGAACAAGATTCATGGAAACCTTTTTAAGTCATTTAAACCTCTTAAGAGGTAAGCGCCAAAGCTAGCCAAATTTGACAAGCTAGGCAAGCTGAAGCCTAAAGCCGTACGTTAAAGCCTCCAATCAAAGTGCTTCAAACAAGAAAAGAAAGGAATTCATAGCAGCATATATACCTATCTCTCTAGATCCCCAAGGCTTCTCTTTCTCTGCTCAATATTCTTCGACCTCTCTCTGATCTCTGCACGCTGACATGATGACAGATTTTAGTAGAAGAATGGCCGTCAGCCATTTTTTTATCATATTTTCTCTGATCTACTTCTCAGGTAGTACCATAGATCTTTGCTTTTTTTTTTTTTTGAGATTTTTGATCTGTTTATCGTGTATTTGTTCTCAATGCTTTTGTTTATACAGGCTTTGGATTTGTTCGAGGAATCTCAGCACTTGGAATCAACTATGGTCAAGTGGGAGATAATTTGTTGCCACCCCAGAAAGTCCTCAATCTTTTAAGCTCCCTTAGGCTAACAAAAGCAAGAATCTACGACACAAATCCTCAAATATTGACGGCATTCGCCAACTCCAACATAGAACTCATTGTCACAGTCGAAAACGAAATGCTAGCTCAGTTGATCAACCCACAACAAGCCCTTAACTGGGTAAGCACCCATATCAATCCTTACTTTCCGGCCACAAAAATCACCGGAATAGCAGTCGGAAACGAGATATTCACTGGCGACGACTCAACTCTAATGGCGTATCTCGTTCCAGCCATGTTCAGCATTCATGGTGCTCTAGTTCAATTAGGTCTAGACTCAAACATTCAAGTCTCGACACCCAGTTCTCTTGCTGTTCTTGCCGAGTCATATCCACCGTCGGCCGGAAGTTTCAAAACCGAAGTCTCCGCCACCATGGCTCAAGTACTAAAGTTCTTGGAAAGCACAAAATCACCCTTTTGGATCAATGCTTATCCATATTTTCCATATAAAGATGACCCAGAAAGGATTTCTCTCGACTACGTTCTTTTCAATCCTAATCCAGGAATGGTCGATCCTTATACCAAGCTGCACTATGACAACATGCTCTATGCTCAGGTAGATGCAGTCATTTTTGCTATGGATAAGATGGGCTATGGCGGAATAGAGGTTAGAGTTTCTGAAACTGGTTGGCCGTCGAAAGGGGACCTCAATGAAGTTGGTGCCACGATAGAGAATGCTGCTGTTTACAACAGGAATTTGTTGAGAAGGCAACTGAAGAATGAAGGGACACCTTTGAGGCCAAACAAGAGGGTTGAAGTTTATCTTTTTGCTTTGTTTAATGAGGATTTGAAACCAGGACCAACTTCAGAAAGGAATTATGGTTTGTATCAGCCAGATGGAACCATGTGTTACAATGTAGGACTCTCCACCTTCTCAAGCACTTCCTCAACTTCAACGACTTCCATTTCTCTTACTTCCTCTGCCACAAAGGTAAAGCCATGATGTAATATTTCTTTTCAGTCAAATATATTTAATTTTATTGGCTTAAAGAATATATTATGAGTTTCCCAGAAATTGTGTATATAGAGCAATAGGAAAAGAACTGTATGTCATCAATGTAATGATTTGTATTAATTTATATCGATTAATAGTGATCTAATTATTTTCTCTTTTGATCCCCTCTTTAAATGTAATTTACTGTGAAACAGGCTGCAAAAATGGAAAATCAAAGCTTGGTGTACTCGATGATTGTGTATTTGCTGACCTTCCAAGTTTTGATGAGAAGACAAATTTAAGCAAATGGATTAAGTACTACTTGGCTCAAGATGTAAAAACCCTTTTTTATTTTTTGGCAAGAAAAAATTGGGGCTTTCGCGTAGCTAGGGTCTTTTTGCATTACCTCTCTAGTACTTGCAAAATAGAAACCCTCTAAAGAATCTCAACCATATATGACCTTAATTAAAGACCAGCTTAAGTATCATTCACAATATTAAAGGTGGTAATCAACCTGTTTCGAGCAACTTTCAAAAATTGAAATGCATATCGAAAATAGGTCTCAAATCAATATCTACCTGCAACTTCACAATCCGTTGTCACATCCTTTAGGACTAACCAATAAGTGATCATGATCTTATGTGTGGTGGATATGGGAGTGGGATAACGATAAACCGGCCATCAATCCTATCTTATTTTATTGTCATATATAGTACTGGAATATCGATCATGTATATGATCTAGACTTATTCTTCAACTTTTGTCATTTTATTACGATATTCGTACATGTACAAAGACAATATATAGCAAATTGAGAAAAGTATTTTATCATGTATTTGAACTTCTTTGTCATCATGTCATATCATGTGTGATCATGTTTGAATATTTCACATGTTTTGCTTAATTTTCCGATCTTTTCTCTCTGTTTCGAGAAAATCAAATAGCGTATATAAATGTATGAATGGGAAAGGTGAAGCTTTCTTGGGTTGTTTTTATTATCCGCAAGCGGACAATGCAGCTAGGGGCCGGGGTGGCCGCAGCTTTATTCCCCTGGCCGAAATAACCGTCAGCATTAGTCATTGCCAACCTTTTTGTAAAGAAGCTTTAATTATTAGCTTTTCTTTTTTCTGTATAGTTGACATATGCATGTGTGTGCCTATAAATATATATACATAGATAATATAAAAGATCCGATATTACTGTACGTATGCAGTAAGCTCGGCCTTAGAACTGGACCGATCAAGAGAATTGGTCTACATGTTTGATATCATGCAAAGTGGTGGTGCACATGCCAAGAATTATACGGGACCCCACTCAAGAAATTAATTAATTAAAGAATCGACTTTGAGGGAAATCAGGGTAGAATTATACAACGTATACACGCCAAATGCTTGTGACTAAGCATGAGTACTAGATATAAAATACAGTGAGATTCCCACTTATGAGTTGGGCAACGAAGAGAGACCAGCCTGCATGACTTTTGGTAGCTTCATGAACTTGACACACACACACACACATATATATATAATTTTACTACATACATGAGTTACTTTTATGTACTCTTTATATTTTAATGATATGATTGGCTGCATTATTTGTTTATATTTAAAAATATAATATAGTCAATCACATCACCAAAATACACAAAATAGTTCGCATATACAAAAGTTACTATACATAGAATTTGTATATATATTAGTATATAATATAATATATATATATATATATCATGATATGTCTCTTTGTTTGTGCTAGCTAGAGTAATGAGTTGTAAAGAAGTTATAACACTACAACAAAATTGACATTTTTTCGCAAGTTCTTTTCCTGTGATATGAGCTGATGGAAAATACTTAACCAGGTTTCATTTTGGCTGTAAAGAAGTTTAGTATCAAGGGTTAAGTTAGTCATAATGAATTGGGCACAAGAAAATTACAGACTTTCATATATATACATTGATCTAAATTAACATTGGATGAAGATAATTTTGGCTGTGTTGGAAATCTGTTTCAATATGCTATAACTTTGTGTTTCGTGAAGATTTGATTATTATCACTTACGTTAGGAAAGTTTTTATTATTGTATTATTATAGATTTGTAAATTAAAAAAACCATTGCATTTATATATAATATATATGTTAGGTTTCCAGATGAACTGCACAGATAATGGATCAACTACTACTGCTTGCAATTTTATTTTTTATTTTTATTTTTATTTTTTCCCTTACGAAATGTGTGGTGTATCATGAACCTTACACCACACACCATACATGATTTTGTTATTTTTATTCTTACAAAACTAAAGATCAGATTCTTTTATTCATCATCTATACACTACATATTTGATAAGAAATATAAATAATGTATGGCATGGACTAGATGATGAGAAGGATTTTTCTTATAATTATAACTATTTATACAATTGAATTTCTCCAGTGCTGGATTAATGCTTTCTTTAGCTTGGTTGCCCAAAGGCAATTTTACTTTTGACGAGTTCTTGAAAAGGGTTTCCACCCCGCACCTAATTTCTATGTCTCGAATATTGTTTATTGTTTTTTCATATTAGGTGACTGATTGTGTATTTTTAAAATTTTAATTTGAGTTATTGTATATATATATATATATTACTATACTCTCATCTCATCAACCAGTAATTAATCTACTACTATACTACTGATTGTGTTTATGTGATAGTATCCATCAGCCAGTAAATCTACTTATATATTTTAAAACAAAACAATATTTCAAGGTGGATGATCTACAATATTATCAAATGATCATCACAATGAGATAAGAGTACTGTAGTCCATTTTCCTTAATTTGAAATTGATATTAATTCTATATGATTGATATGAAAAATATAAAAATAAAAATAAAAATTAAACCACTATATATATATGTAGGATTTAACTCGATCGGAGTTGTATATATAATTTAAGTTAATTAGCTTATCATATATAGGGACAAAATCGTTAAGATAATATATATTAGGAAAATTGAAATCTAACAAAAACAGACGTTGCTTTTATTAGAATAAGAGTTGGATCACATTTGAAGCATGATATTGATATAAAAAAGCCACTTTCGAACGTGACAATTACTCTTTATTTGGCGGCTTGCCTTCAAATGATGCTTTGAATGATCACTGACAAGTCTAGGCCGATGGATCAATTAAAAGGGTGCTAGAAATTTTAGAATTTTCTTTAAAAAAAAAAAACTCATGTAAACAGAAATTGAAAGCGGGTCATAATTAATTTTTTTCCATTTTCTTAAAAAATGACTTTATATATTTAAATTTCGTTCATGCATGCTTTGAAGTTTGAAGGACTTGAAAGCTATCAGATTACTATTGCGTAATTCTGCCTGAATTTATAAAGTGGAAAAGATAATAGTACTTTTGCCCTTTGAGATCTAATCATGACATGGATATATATATATATATATATATATACGTCTAATGTCTTATTTTCCTAATTAATTATATAATGATTTCTGTAATAAATCGTTTATATTATAAATACCGAATAATATCGCTGCATACAGGGGCGGACCCATGTATCACCTTGGGGGTACCGCCCCCCAAACTTTTTCAAAACCAATAACTCTAATATATATATATATATATATATATATAATTAAAATTCTCTCTTAATTTTTTTTTAAAAAAAATAAATTACCCCCCTCAAATTTCTACTAAAATTATTTTTCTAAATCTTCATATACATCTATTTATATTTTAATTTATATTTTAATTTAAATCCAAATTTTAACTCATATAATCTTGCAGATATTCTAACAGTCTAACTCTAGCAAAAAAATTGATTATAAATTTATATGATTGTAAAATTAATTGATTATACTCACTTATTTAATTTTACTTTAACTTGTATGATTGTGAGATATAGTTTGTTAAAAATTTAATAGTGTTACATTATTACTTATTAGAAAGTTCTTAAATTTATTCTTGATATATAAATTTTTCTTAAATCATAGAAAAATATGAGCAAGTACTTAAGTACAATTGATTTTTTTTTAAAAGACGTAGACAATTCGAAGACTAATATATGTTTAGAGAGCTCGATAACAACAGAGCATAATACTTCTATCACTGATGACCATCCTTCTAAAATTTACCTGCATCGTACACTTTATCGATCGCCCCCCTAAACATGAAACTCTGGTTCCGCCCCTGGCTGCATGCACCATCGAATTGAAGCCTTGAAAGGAGATCTGCGGGGTGGGGGCTGTTTCAATATATCTTAGTTTGATTCCCTAGCGGAGTATTTAGAGGCAGTATAAATGAATAGAGCTGTTTATAAATAATTTAAATTTAATTCATATAAATTCGATTTGAACTCAGTTCATTTAATAAATGAATTATTCGTAAATACTAATATTTGTTCACATATTAAACGAGTTGAATTCGTATAATCTCGACTCGACTCGATTTAAATTTATGAATAAAATTTGTATAAACTCGATTCGGCTCGTTTTGAGTTTGTAACAATATTTGTAAATAAATAATATATTTTTTTACTTTATGTATAAGTAACATATTTTGTTTTTTTACAATAATAGTGTATTAAGTTCACAAAAGAATTATTGAGTCAAATAATTATAAAGGGTAAGTACCTCGAGTAATTACTCCATTAGTTCGGCTCGATTCGCTCAGATCATTAAAGAGTAAAAACAAAAATTGATAAACAACTTGATTCGACTCGAACTCGTCTTTAATTGGCTTGAACTCAGTTAAACTTGGCAAACTCTCAACTTAACTCAAATTCAAACTAGTTATTTAAGTCTAACTCGATTCGATTCGATTCGATTCGAACTCATCTTTGATTGATTCGTGTGCAACCCTAGAGGCAGGCATGTTAACCAACATCATAAAGTAGTAGTACTTGTGGGTTTATCTGTTGCAGGTTCTCGTCCATTAATTTCTAACTTCATTGTTTTTTTTAAGAAAGGAAATACTTCATTATATTTTATAAAAACGAAATTACAGCTGTGCCTTAATTACAAGAAAAATCCGAATTACACCCAAATTAAATTGCTAATTGGGGCACCTCCATACACAAATAAAATTTATAACAAACATTGTCTTTAACTTTTATACTCTCATGTGATACAACCATAAGGAGATTATCAATCTCAGTTTGTTAGAGAGTAAGGTACTTTGTTAAATAAAGATAACCTAAATTAACCAAACCTCACCCACTTAAGGGAAGTAAGGAGCAACAATCCCATCCTTCAAAAGAGGAAAGTGACCAAAGCCCTACTCCAAATAGAAGAGGGACAACTAAAAAGACTAAACTTCCTTTTTATTTTACCAAACCGCAAGCAAACTTCACCAATAGACCACAATAGAAATTACAACACAATCCGAAACTAAATAGTCCAACAAAAGGGAAAACTAAAACACGAAAAAAATAAACACTGGCTCGGCTGTAGTGGTGCATGTAAGGCGGTCAGAGACACGCGCCACTCAAGGATAGACCAAACCACCATGCTGAAGCCTTCGCCGTTGCTGAGCCCAGAGATGTCTCGTAAGGTGGTTGGAGAGCCCTTTAGGTGGGAGTGTGTGGACACCACGCCAAAACTTTGATTCGTGCGTGTGGGGAATGCTCCACTCCTTTTAGCGAATCCTTTTGACAGGTTGGGAGATCGATAGCTGGGAAACCTCCCCGTGAGGCTCATGGTGGCAGCAGGCTATTGAAAAACCACGAAGACGCTACCACCGAGCTGGACCTGAAAGGAAAAAAATAAAATGAAATAACCCATTGCGCACGGATCCACGGAGGAGGAAAAAGTGGTGGCATGCAAGCCACCCGAAAAAACCCATCCCCTTTGAGATTGAGATGCCAACGGAAGGAAACCGGAAAACAAAAAAAACTAAAACCTAAGAAAAATACAAGTGAGCAAGGAGAAGAGGAGGGAGGGAGAGAGAGGGTGGAGCCGTAGGCTCCCACCCTCCCTAAACGGCGATAAAAGCTAGGATTTTTAGAGATGGAAAAAAGCTTCTCTCTCCAACTTCTCTTCCTAAACGTCATCCTAAATGGTTTGTTTCATCCGATCTAATGTTACATGATTTGTAGATCCTGTCATATGCGAAGGCACTCAACTCAAACCATACACCCAAATATGTGGTCAAGAAGAGAGAAAAGTATAATATAAAAGTTTCTAGGATCTAATTTTTAACGAAAAGAAGAAATTAAAATTTTCTATAGGATTTGTTTCTTTTTTTGGTTGCTGGCTCGATCAATAATTTAACATAATATGAAAATAAATATTAATGAATTAATAGATTCAAAGTGTAGCGAGAAGACTAATAATTTTTATATGAGCCTTATAAGATGTTGACTTTGCAACTAACACCTCATCAAATTAATAAGTTAGAGAAATGATATAATTACTATTTTTTTATAATTTTTTTATAATTTGTTTTTATTTAATTTTATTTAATTTTTAATTTTACTTAATGATTAAGGATATGAATATTAATGAAATTATTATTTTTTTTTTATTTTTTTTAATAATTAAGAAGGTTAAAAAAATGCTTCAAAAACTGATAAAAATAAAACTCTATAACATTAAAAGTTGTAAAAGTATTATAGGGATATCATTGCCTATTAATTTATGAGTCCTTTTAGACTCACACACAGGGATTCCCGTGTGTAAAATTATTTTTATTTTTTTGATTTTTTGTTTTCTTCTATTTTTTAACACTTTTATCATTTTTAAAAAATATTAAAAAATTAAAATGTTATTATAAAATATATATTTAATCATTTTTATAAAAAAAAAATTAAAATTAAAAAAACCTATAAAACCACAGTCGGAATTCCCAGTCGGGGAATCCGGGTCTGTGAATCTAACATTTCTCATAATTTATAGTACCTGCCCTGAAAGCTTGGGAGAAAAAGGGCGCTAATAACGCTCTTACATGATCACTATGTATAATGCGCTTAGATAATACAAATGATTTCCTAGTTGTGCGATTTGACAGAGAGAATATTATGGCACGCTTTTGGGAACATTGCCATCATCCTTGTTGAATTATTATCGGATTAATTGACAGCTTAACATTATTGGAAGTCGGGGGCTGAATTTTTCATGATGACAAGAAGTTCTATTCTTCAAAATGACTTGGATGTATGTATTGTTACGTTTGTATATAGTGTTATGAATTGTAAATGAACGAACGAAATGGCGTCGTCCTTGTCCCACCACTAAATTATGTGAATGACTCCACCACTATTATTTTAAAAACTGTATAGTGACTTGTATAGTAACTTCAACGCCTATAAATATGGTTTTTAATTGTAATGAAATTCATAAGAAAATATAGATAATGAAGAAAGTTTTAGAGAGTTTTTTTTACATTTCTCTTGTAATAGTAGTAGTTTTCTTTTTAGTTTTATAACACGTTATCAGCACGAGGTTCTACCGATACTGAAATTAGTGGTCTTCTACTTCAAGTAAGTTTTTCAATATATTATTTGCAGTCCTTGAGATAAATATTAAAGATAATATTGCTGAATATTACTTGATAAAATTTTATTTTTATTCTCATGATAATGTGAATATATTTATTAAATTCACAGATTTATTTTTGTAATATAATGTTAAATATTGAGATTTATTACTGTTGACATTTCTGAAAAATGTTATTTATCCAGATCCTTGATGAGATCTATTTGGATATGATGATGAACTTGAAAGATACAATCATAGAAGAAAACCATGTGTCCCTGAAGGACCGTGCTGTGTATCTCATGATGAAAAATCATCTTACTGTGTGAAATGAATTAAGAGAGTGATATAAGCACCAGAAGATGTAATCCTCTCAAAAGATCATTATGATTTATTGCACCTGAAGTTGCAAGATTTTAAGAGTGGTATTGAATATTCTGCACTCTTTAAAATCAGCTCAATATTAAAATTATATAGTGAAAATGTCACTGATGATGATATATAAAAGAAAACATTATTTTTCATATCTCGAATGTGCTCCTGCAGTAGCAATATCGAGAGTGAAAGTTCAACAAATATTCTGAACTTTTGTTTTGTCTTCCAGTGATTGAGCTAAATAATGAGTTTTTGTTACACTAGTTACGTCCTATTAATGATATCGAATTTACACAATTCCCAGAAGTGAATGGAAACTAAGGGCGTAGACGTGGTAGAAAAATTATAGAAGTGTTGGTCCTAAAAGCGACAACACTAAAGATGATACAAATATATCGTATTACCAGAAGTGATCAAACTCAGAGAAGGGTAAAAGCCCTCAGAATAATTCTTCATAAAAAGATGAAGATGTTTGTCATAGATGTAATATGACTAAACAGTAGTCACGTACCTATTGTATGGCCAAGCACTTGATTTATTTATACTAAGTTTTTATATATAAGCTTATTAATATTTCATCATGTTTTGAAATAATGAAATATCGGTGCCTGAAGCACGACAAGAAATTACTTAGGATAATAAAATCCTGTTTAAATTTGATCCTCTTAAAAATAAATGTGAACCAAAAGTTCAGAGGATTATTTTTATCTGCAAAGTGTTGCAAATCAATTACATGATGTATTTACTGACACTAAAAGTGTTGTAAAATCATATATTACTGCTGTTAATGCTTAAGCAAGAATTGAAGTCCCTGAAGGACGAGTTGTTAAAACAGTAATAAATGAGTCTAAGATACACCTGAAGCGTTGAAGACCTATTGGTGCACAAGAAAAATAAAAATCGTTACTCATGAAGAGACTGTATTTTCTGTATAAAATATAATCCTCCTGAAGAGGAAACCTCTTGAAAAGGTAACTCCTGAAGAGTGTAACTCCTGAAGAGAAAACTCCTGATGAGTATAACTCCTGAAGAGAAAACTCCTGAAGAGTATAAACCTCCTGAAGATGAACCTCCTGTAGAGGTGTTTCATGAAATGTTTTCCCCTAGAGAGGAACAATGAGATCTCAATACATTTCATGAGTACTGGAAAATTTATGGATAGAAATAAAACTGTTGTCGACAACATATATGATAACACTTGATATTACCAGAAGTAATGAAAAAGGTGAGTCAAAAATCGTCGAAGAATGTCGACGTAGAAATGATTGGCCAAAATGGAAAGCAGTTATTAAAACTGAATTAAACTCGCTAGTAAAGCGAGATGCATTTGGACCTGTTGTCCAAACACTAAAGGGTGTAATATTTGTCAGATATAAGTGAGTATTTATACGAAAGCGTAATGCGAAATGAAATTATGCGGTATAATTTGTCGCACAAGGTTTCCTGTAGAAACCCGAGCAATTATGAGGAAACATATTTCCTTAGTATGAATGCAATCACATTCATATTTTTAATTGATTTGGTTATTACAAAAGGATTAGATATGCAATGTGGTCACTGCATATTTATAAGCATCATTAGATTATTACGATACTTGAAGCATCTAATCCAAGTACATTTAGGAGTATGTACTTTATAAAGCTTCAAAGATCTTTATATGGGTTAAAGCAATCCGGACACATGTTGTATAATTGAATCAACAAGTATCTATTGAAAGAAGGATTTAAGAATAATCCTATATGTTCATGTGTTTTATTAGAATCCGGATTCGTTATTATTGCAGTTTACGTTGATGATTTATCTTGTTAGAACTCTTGAAAAGATTACAAGGGTTGCTATAAATTCAAGGAATGCATTTGAAAAGGAAAGATCTTATTATTCAATTCATAGATGAGTTACAAGAATTTGAGACTTCTAGCCTCATCTCTCAAATGCATTTGCTCTTCATAAAGCAACATACCATCCTTATCTAAAGGATTAGGCAGTCGAAATGAAGAGGCAAGTAAGCATTTTAAATCCTTATTCTCCTGCTTTAAGTCTGCAATTTTTTTATCAGACTCTTGAACGAGTCGTTGAAGTACAGAAACCTTCTCGTTAAACTCCTCAATCTCACGATTTTTGGATTGTAATCGGTTGGAAAATCCAACAATAGAGGAGGAGTATCGGGTGCCGAGAGTCACCAGCTCATAAACAGCTTCACGATCTGACTTATTAGCCAGATCATTTGCTTGCTGCAACATGGCACCTGCGGAAGATACAGGAACAACTTGTAATTGAGGTAAAGGATACCTCATATATTGATCGTGAGAAATAGTAAAAGGAAATTGATGAGCCATTGAAAATTTATAGAATAAGAATACAAATACAGATGAATTATAGATATGAGAAGAAGATTTGATGCGTACTAAATGAAACTAAAGACGGTTCTTATAGAAATGGAAATAAAAACAAGACAAATCATCATCTCTTCAAATCTCACTTTACAAGATATGCTGGATGCATAATTTCAAAAGCCAGCGAGATTAATTACAGCTATCCCTATTTTTTTGTAAATACTGAACCTCTGCCGTTAGCTGCTGTTGTTGACTTTGTATCTGAGCTCTCTCTCGTTCCAACTCTTCTACTCGTGTTTTCAGGTCATGAGAATACCAGTCTACAAGTTTCTTCAGCTCCTTGTTATCTTGTTTTAAATCTTTATTTTTTCTATCTTTAGTTGCAAGCGTTTGATGCAACTCAGATATTTGATTTTTAAGATGATCAACCTCACTCGTTCTCGCCAATAGCCTCTGAGACATAGTTGTAAGAGAAGCAGCATATTGAGCACTGAGAGTTATTGATGCTGCAACAATTTCAGGATCAGATTTACTAGATAGATATATCTCTGCTCCTATCATGGTGTTTACAGCCTCAGGAGAAAATATAAGTGGTTGAGGTATAAAATGTTCGTGGTTTAAATCTGGGACATTAGAATTTCTATCAGACATAATATCGTTCTGGATGAACAACAACTGAATCTATGAGGAATGTGAAATCTTTTTGCTGGAGTAAACCAATGGTAAAATTGGTTATATTTAAACAACCCGAATCCTTCAAATCTCTTCAAGATCTCGTTTGTCCACAATGTCAAGCGAATTTGATTTTCCGCCGAACCGATAATATTAAATCTCAAAGCTTTTACAGCTTTTATCATACATAGATGGTTTCCAATGTTATTTCCGCCGTATATAAACAAGTTCTTCCTAATAACGCCGAATGAGGGGGAGAAAATTTTAGATGAAAATATTATCATACTCTCTCTAATGCATTATTTAGTTGGAGATCGTGTTTGAATTCTTATCTTGTTATATATACTGAAATCATATTTGCTTATTACTTAAAACACTAACACATATTATCAGGGGGAATTTAAGTATTACTGCAAGTATCAGATTTCTATTAAGTTTGTCAACCAGATATTATTTTTCATCTTCAAATCACTCAGAAATTATTGCAATTCATGAAACAAGTCGAGAGTATATTTGGCTGAGATCAATGACTCAACAATTTTATACGAAGATAATGCTACTTGTATCACTCAAATCAAAGTAGGATATATCAAATATACGATCAAGTGATAACCTGGCAGATTTATTCACGAAGACATCACCAACTGCAACATTCAAGAAAATTGTGCAGAATATTAAAATGTGAAAACTCAAAAACTATTGTCATGCACTTTCCAGGGGGAGTAAAAGTCCTGAAAACTTGTGCTGATTGTACTCTTTTTCCTTCGCTAAGGTTTTATCCCATTGGGTTTTCCTTTACAAGGTTTTAATGAGGCAATCTTAAAACACTTGTGGATACATAAAGAGACTGTACTCTTTTTCCTTCGCCATTGGTTTTTCTTCCCACTGGGTTTTTCCTTGGCAAGGTTTTAACGAGGTAGATTTTTTATGGGTGGTCATTCAAGGGGGAGTGTTATGAATTGTAAATGAACGAACGAAACGGCACCGCCCCCTATCCCACCACTAAATTATGTGAATGACCCCACCACTATTATTTTAAAAACTGCATAGTGACTTGCATAGTGACTTGCATAGTAACTTGCATAGTAATTTCAACGCCTATAAATATGGGCTTCAGTTGTAATGAAATTCATAAGAAAATATAGAGAATGAAGAAAGTTTCAGAGAGTTTTTTTTACATTTCTCTTGTAATAGTAGTAGTTTTCTTTTTAGTTTTATAACATATAGCATATTTTCCTTTAACCAAAGCAATATGAGAGGGTGCTTTTTCTATATAACTAATCTATCATCCGTCCCACTTTCATCCTTTCATATATATATATATATATATCACTTTTAAATGATCTCTTGATTCTTTTAAACAATAATTCAAACATTAAAATGAGCAATGCTACCCTATTGTTGACTTATACTCATTAAAAACATTCTTTCTTCTCTATTATACCATCTCTTAAAATGGAAGTTGTGAGGTTCCACCACGGGGTCAGTTTAAGTTAAATTATGATGCAATTTTGGATAAGGTTCATTGTAAGGTGGAAATAGGTACTGTCATTATTGACTTGGAGGATACTATCATGGAAATAATGAGAATGAAAAAGGATTTATTCCTTGAACCTTTATTGACACAAGTTTTAACAGTACTCCTCATAAATGTCAAATTTGTTATTGGCTAGGATTAGTTAACTAGGATTTAATTTCAAACAATTAGATGAATTTAATTTAATTATGATTCTAGGATTTATCCGAATATATAGGATGGATGTAATTCGGAATGTGTTTTTATCTTTATTATTATCATGAACTTTCAAATTCAAGATAGGTGATAAGTGATTCAAAGAGTCCAAGATGAAGAATGAAGTTTCAAAACCAATTGAAAATATCAAATAATTAGATTAGAAGACTTAATTGAAGATATCGAAGCAAACTTGAATTCGAAATAACAAAGAGTCATTCATTCCGTTGGAGTGTTTTTGCCCAAAACGTTTGTAGTCTCTAAATTATTGAATGGAGCCATTAGCAGAATCATGATACAATTAAATCACTGTATTGTCTATTTACATAATGATTCGACCGAATGTTTATTTTAATATTTTGATCAGCATTATTGAGAGTTTCAAGATTTAAGAGAACTTCAAGTATCCATTTGAGAGAAAATTTGTGAGGAGAATTTTCGTAGTACTCATTCCATCGGGTTTGAGTGTGAACATACTTTAAAGGGGAGTTCAAATGTTTATGTTTAGCCACTAGAGGCTCTAGGAGGAAAGCCAATAAACTTAACATCGTCAAAAATTCTGCCAGCTACTGCGGTAGAAGGTAAGCGGGTCGTTTGGTTTGTCAAGTAAGAGTGTTTAGTTGAAAAAGTTTAATAATCTAAGAACTTTATTTATAATTATCTTGATCTAATAAAATTAATTTTTTTGGATTTGGTTATCCCGTAGGGTTTTACCATTAAAGAGTTCTTCGTTAGGTTTTTCTTCATAATAATTATTGTATTTATTTTGATTAATATTTCATGCATGTTATTGTTGGTTACTAATCAATTTTAAGTATTCTTGTGAACCATAACATTGATGTTCAGGAAGAAATTTGGAACCACTAGAGAGTGTTTTTATGTCAGTGGCAATCTAGTAGCATGGATGAGTATGAAACAAAACTTTATTTCCATGTCCACCATTGAAGCTGAAGATATAGCGGCTGACAATTGTTGCACACAATTTCTTTGGATGACAAAGATGCTTAAGGACTACGGTTTTTCTCTAGATATTATGACCATCTATTGTGATAACTCTAATGCGATTAGTATCTAAAAAAATCCTATGCAACACTCAAGAACCAGACATATAGATATTGGGTATTATTTTATAAGAGACTTGGTTGAGTCAATGATAGTGTTATTGGAACATGTTGATACTGAACATCAATTAAATGATTTACTCACAAAACCTTTAGATGAACATAGATTTGAATTTTTAAGGAAAGTCATTGGTGCATGTGATATGCCTTAGTTTTTTTTTTCAATAAAAAAAAAAGAAAGGATGGATTAATCTTAACTATTTTGCTTGTTTCCTCATAGATTTAATGTTGCTAACAAAGGTATGTCGAATCTTTGAACATTGTGACATCGCTAAATTCATTTTGATGAGATTGAGAAAGAGCTTGTCTCATAAACATTTCACTTTTGTAGCACTAACCTTATGACCTTATGGAAGACCAAACAAAGGTTCTACTAGGGGTGTAAGTTTAAACCGAGAAACAAAAAAAGGGGCCCGAACCGAGATGAACTGGACTGGAATTTCTAGTTTTGCACGTGTCCGGTTTGGTGCCAGTTTCAAAAAATAAAGAACCGGCTAGAACTGGTCATGTTTCGGTTCTGTTAATTTTAGTATCGGACCGGTTATATTTACCTTTTTTTAAATATAATTTTTATTATATATAAAAATGTAAGTTGTAATTAGATATAAAATAATGTTGTAATAATTTATAAAATAAAAATATAATCTTAATTGAAATTGATAAATCACACCAATATTTTTTTTATTATTTCAAATTGAAAAAATAATCCTAAATAATAAATATCAATAGATTTGAATTTATATTCTAAAGTTATATATAAGACCACTAAAATATTATTCACCAAAGAAGAAAATAACTCAAATATTATTATAATATTTTTATGAACAAAATTGTAATTTCTCAATATATTCTTTATACTTATATTAATAGTCTAATATTAATACTATTATATAGTCTAATATAGACTATAGTTATACTTATACTAATATAATTATACGTACACTAATATAGTTATACAATTATACTAATAGTTTAATATTAATATTATTATATAGTCTAAATATAGACTATATATATAGTTACTACTATAATTACTAATAGTTTAATACTAATACTATTTCTAATAATAGTATTAGATTTTCTAAATATAACTATCTAATATAGATATAGACTATATTTATACTAATATAGATATTAGATACTTATACTATTAACAATAGTATTAGATAGTTATATGGTCTAATATAGTTATAGTATAATAGTATTGATAATAGTCTATTAATTAGTTATACAAATAGAATTATACCAATATTCTAATACTACTATTATATAGTCGAATATAGACTATATTTCTTGTCTAAAAAAAATGTAGACTATAGTTATTACTTATACTAATAGTATAATACTAATACTTTATGCAGTCTAAATATAGACTATAATTCTTGTCTAAAAAAGATATAGACTATAGTTATAATTTCTACTAATACTAATAGTTTAATACTCATTCTATTATGTAGTCTAAATATAGACTATAGTTATACTAATATAGATACTAGTTTAATACTAGTACTATTAATAATAGTATTAGATAGTTATATGGTCTAAAAAAAGTTATAGTCTATTATATAGTCTAATATAGACTATATTTATTTATATTTTTAAAATTAAATATGATCAATCTTATACTAATAGCCTAATAGTCTAAATCACTATAAGTCTATACAAATATATAGTTAGTATCAATATATTATTATATTCTTTAATGTATAACTATAAATACAATATATAGTACTAATATATATATATATTAACATATTATAAAAGTTATAGTATATGTATATATATTTGTATACCCTATATGTCTTTGGTGTATATATATTATATTATACTATATGTACATTAGTATATATATATATATATATATATTAATATACCCCTGTATTACATAAATATTAAAAAAAATGGCATTGACTTAAGTCCTTAGAATTTTCACAGCCGCCCTTTAGAATTTTCACTTTTCATTTTTTAACTTTTGGTTTCAAATATCTCTAGAGTTATTGACTTAAGTCCTTAGGTTTTTTATTTTTCACTGTTTCTTTTCCTGGTCTCGGACGAATGTAAGCACTAAGCCACCACACTATCTCATGCCTTTATGCCCTCACGCCGCCCCTCACGCTGTCACGCAACCCCTCATGTCGACATGATAACTTTTTTCCATTGTTTGATTTCATTTTACTTATTTAAGTTATTAGGAATGCCTTGAATCGTATGGAAACTGTAATGCCCTTTTCATGCGCACGACCACTAGGTTAAAAACTTAAATTGATTTTACACAACTTTGAAGACGACGAACTGAGGAAGTCGGCAAATTGAAGTTTGAAATGGAAGGAATAGAAGTTTGCAAATGAATGAGGCATAGAGCTTGAGACGGCAAAGTTTTTGACCTAAAAAAAATAAAAAATGTAGTGGTTTTGAAGGAGAGACCGAAGGGGATTTAGGGTTTCTCATGGAGACGAAATTCTCCTCTTCAAACTTGATGTCATTTGAAATCCGAAAGAAACCTCTGTTCAAACTCATGAATCAAAACAATAACTCTAAATTATATGAATTTTCCATTTCACACTGCACTAGGAAAATTATAAAGGATTATTACTCAGCCTCATTGATCTTGGAAGTTGGAACTTGTAGAAAGTTCAAGAATTAGAAACATTGCACCAAAGGGTGGGTTTCTCATGAGCCATGCGCAATGGGCTTTGCAAACTAAAGGGTGGGTTGTTGTGTTAATAAATTAAGTATGTTAGTGCCTAGTGGGTTAAATAGCGGGCCGAATCATAGATTCATAACACATTGTTTGATTTTAGTTAATTTGTATTTACTAGCATTTTGTTTTCTTAAGCACTACTTTGTTTTCTTTACCTAAATCTTTGATTATTATTTTTAACTGTCATTATTATTAGTATTATTATTGTGGTAAGCTGTTATTAACTGATTTAATTTATAGTTGAATTTGATTATTAATTTTTATTATTATTGTTTTTTGTGGTAAGCTGTTATTAATTGATTTAATTTATAGTTGAATTTTTTTTTTTGGATCCTTTAAATGAAATAGAAGCACCCGATGAGGTTCAACCTTCAACAAAAAAGACCATAGAATCAACAGCAACTAATGATCCGAAACCTCCTAAATCTAATGTAATTAAGCCACATACTGATTCTGGAAATAGTAGGAAAAGATCTGTAATTGGGGAATATTTTACAACCTAGGGTTGCATGTAATCTTTGTGGGACGACTTTTGCTTGTGATCCTAATATAAACGGCACAAGATCAATGTTACAACATTTAGAAAAAAACATGTAAGAAGTCTCCACTTAGGAAAGTGGATAGAAACCAATTTGTCTTAGCTTTTAAGTCTAGAGAAAATAGTGGGGGACTTATATGAGTTTCTTTTAGTGTTGAGGCTTGTAGAGAAGCCTTAGAAGAAATGTTGGTTATTGATGAGCTTCCTTTTAGATTGTGGAAAGGGATGACTTTAGGAAATTTATGCTTATTGTGCAACCTAGATGGGATGAGATTCCATCACGCATAACAATTGCAAAAGATATCTATAAGCTTTATTTGAGAGAGAAAGACAAGTTGAGAAGTGTTCTTAAGAGACAACGCATTTTTCTAGTCACGGATATATGGACATCCGTGCAAGATTTCAATTACATGTGTCTCAGTGCGCATTTTATTGATGAAGATTAGAAGATCCACAAAAGAATTATCAATTTTTGTAAAGTGGAAAACCATAAGGGTGTGACCTTAGGTAAAAAAATTGAAATATGTTTGCTTGAATGGGGAGACCCAAAATATTTACAATTGCACTCGATAATGCAAGTTCAAATAATGAGGCTGTTTTTTATATCAAAGGAAAGACAAAGAATCGAAAGGATACAATTTTGGAATATAAGTTCTTGCCTATGAGATATTGTGCTCATATCATGAAGTTTATTGTTCGAGATGAGTTGTAAGATCATGATCAATCAATTGCACGAATTAGGGGGACTGTGAAGTATGTGAAATCTTTTCCATAAAGGTGGAATACATTCAAACAATGTTGTGATAGTGAAGATATTACTATTAAAAGTAGTATATGCTTAGATGTAGCAACTCGTTAGAACTCCACTTATATGATGTTGGATAGGTTTGAAAAGCTTCAAAAAATATTTCAATGACTAGAGGATGAATAAGGGATATGTTAAGAGCGTTGGGGAAGATGATAGTGAGGATGATGATGGTGTTAGTGAGTTGGGTAAAGGTGAGTCATCCAAGTTAGGGCCTCCAACCAAGAATGATTGGGATAAAAGTAGGTTGTTTATAAAAATTTTAAAACTTTTTTATGATGCAACCTTACGTTTCTCAGGGGCCAACCATGTCACTTGTAATTCTTTTACATTTGAACTAGCGACAATTAAAGATGCAATTAAGCTGGAGTGTAAAGAAGGGCCTCATAATTTGAGGACAATGGTATCTAGTATGAAATCTAAATGTAAGAAGTATTGGAAAAATTTTAAAAAATAAATCTTTTGTTGTATGTTGGGTTGGTTTTTGATCCATGATTTAAATTGCATTGTCTAGCATTTGTTTTGAAGCATTATATGATGATGATAGTGAAAAAGTTCTTATGTTAGGGAATCGGGTTAAAGATGCATTGACTCTTTTATACAATAATCATTGTAAAAATGACGGAAGTGATGTTGGGGCACACAAAGTCAAACTACGAGCCAATCAAGTGAGGTAGGGGCTAATACTACAAGTTCAATTACTTCTCTATGTCAAGGTAATGTTAGTTTATTTAAAATGAATTTTGAGAAGCGTTTGGAGTCGGAGAACTCTTTGGAGTCGGAGAACTCTTTGGAGAGTAAATTTGAGGTGGTGAGCATTTTTTTTCTTTCTTTTTTTAAAAAAAAAAACTAGATTCTTATTGCAGTTTATTTTTATAGAACAAATTTTATTTAATATCAGTTTTTTTAATACAGATTTTTTTACTAAAATAGATTTTTGTAATAGATTACAATTTTTTTACTAAAACAGATTTTTAAATAGTTTTTCTTTTTTAAAAACGGATTTAGTTTTTATAAAATTACATTTTATTAAAATGAAAAAACCGAACTGAAACCAATAAAATCGATACTACTGGTTTAGGGGTATACACAGAGCGTAATCGATTTTAAGAATTGCAAAACCAGTGGTACTGGTTCCGTTATTAATTTTTTCAAAAAGAGGATTGGTTACACCCTTAGGTTCTACCCTCCACACTGAGAGAAATCTAATCTTACATCTTAACAGTTTGATTAAATTGTTAGTATAATAAAAAATGAATGCTCATAGAAAGAGGAAGTTTATGTCTTGAATTGAGTAAAATTAGTTGAACCTAGTACTAAAAAGAAAATGATCTCCTCTTGCCATGCATTAAGGTCGGTCCTTATATAAAAGTCAAGTGATCAATTCATTGCAAAAAAGACGAACACTTATGCATGGGTTTATACTCTCAAAGTCCTTATAGAAAAAAAAATTATTACTCCAATCTTGCGGAAAAAGACAAGCAATCAAAAAATGGATGTAAAGAGTGAATAAAACCTTGTGTTTGGAGAGGTATTTTTTCAAGCATTTAGGACTTAGTATAAAGTTTTATTTTTGGATAATAACAAAAAATAAAAATGTTAGTTATCCCGTCCCAAACTGTCCCGATCCCATCCCACTTTCCTTTTTTCTTTTTTTCTTTTTTAGTTTTTTATATGATTTTTAAATAAGTGTTTTTATAATGTTGTGATTTTTTTAAAAAAATATTTTAAAATGTTAAAAAATCATGTAAAATAATTGTACATGAATAAAAAAATCATGTAAAATAATACAATTTTTTTTTATTCACGTACAATTATTTTAAATGATTTTTTAGCAGTTTAAAATATTTTTAAAAAATATAAACAAATCACAACATTATTTAAAAATACTTACTTAAAAATTATAAAAAAAACACTGAAAAAATAAAATGAAAAAATGAAAACGGGATGGCCATCGGGTCATTCCCCAATGGGGTATGTAGCATTCCCCGACAAAAAGTTATAAAAGGAATGGGAAGAAATAAATCGATATGAAAAAAGTTAAAATTAAAAGAATATATTTTTGAAAAGATTTTTATTCCTCACTCATACACACATAACTCCCTTGGTTGGTCAACTAATAAGATATAAGTGCTCCTTTACAAAAACTTTCCAATAAGATGTGCATCTCTTGAATAAGTGAAAAAATGTCAATGACAAAGCTTTTGGACGAGAGATTACACAAAAAGGCCAAGCATTGCTTGTGTGGTAAATTCTTTATGGGAAAAACAAGTTAAATATTTTTAACTCATTTTATTAAATTTTTGTTCTGAAGTTTTTCAGTTTATTGTACATAATTATAATAATGATAAAAAGGATTGGAATTGGTCAATCACATCCCAAACATGTGTAAGTTATGGGGGCACTCGTTCAATGCACGCCCCAGCCTGGGTGGTTTAAGCGAGAAATTGATAAAGGAAAAGGCTGGCATATTTATCATGATAATAACTCCCTCTCTCATCACACTAATCACACTATCCATATCTCTCATTTTCAAAATTCTTAATCTCTCTCAATCTCAATTTTGATGAACTCAAGTGATAGAGAACAACAAGGAAGCTTTTGAAATTTGAAAAATCTTTTCAACAACCATAAAGTAAGTGTTCTAAACTATCTTTTTAAGTTCGTGTTTGGCTAGAACTTGAACTAGAGATTTTTTACTAGGACTCTATAAAGAAATTAGGAGTCTGTGTTTTGGTTAAAGAGTAAGATTGTGTTGTGAAAATCGCTCTGAATGGTTGAAATGGTGCATGCAAAGGATTTGTTTTGCTATTCGGAGTTGATAGTTTTTACTTCAGAGATGAGTTTTTGGCTAGATCTATGAAAACGACTAAGAATATGCTTCCTTCATCTCGTCAGCCTAAGTTATTGCCATCATATTTCATTCCTCAGCTAGTAATATTCTTGATTACATGCATGTGCATATTGAGTTATTTGTGTGATTAAAGCATGTGTTTGGCTCAAAAGTGAATTTTACAATGTCTGTTTGAAAACAGTGTGCAAGACGTTGTTTTGTGATTTGTTCAGTATTGATATTGAAAGGAAATCAAAGGCATCTTATTCAAAAATAATTTTAAAATACTCACAATGGCTTGATGTGTTAAGGAATACTATTAACAAGTGTTGTTAGCAATATTAGGAGTCTTTCTTGCTGACATAAAGGTATCTACGTGATATGCTAAATATAAGATCTATTTGCAAAAGAAGTATAAAGCAAAAGCAAAGAGGAAGAAACTTGAGGAGTTTTCTCCTCACACAGTTCCTCCTGCGAGGAAGAGGCTGAGCCAAAATCTCCTAGATAAACTCTTAAAAAGTCTCCCAAACCTACAAAGATTGCTAAAAAGATTCACGAGCCCACAAAGACTCATGGAAGCACTTCCAAAGTAGTAGTTAAGTTTAGAAAATATACTAGATTTGTGTCTTCCAAGACAACATATACTTATAGGGACATCTTCTTAAAGAAGAATGTCATTGAAGAGAGAGGTAATATTGAGTGACTTCATTGATCCAACTTTTGAAATTATTGGTCACATTTTCTCTGAAAAAAATTGGGAGAAACTCACAAAAGAGACACATACTTCCTATGTAGAAAGGGTAAAAGAGTTTTATGTAAACTCTATTTCTTTTAATGTTGATGACCACTCCATTTCCTCTACTATGAGAGGAACTAAAATATAGATTTCTCCAGCTATAATTAGAGATATCTATGAACTACCTAAAGTATAAAACCTCTTCTAAGTCAGCCATGAAAATTTTGTTTGTTAAAGTGGTCACCTAAGGTTTATAGGCTACCCATGAATGCCATGCTCCCTCTTTACCGACTTCCAATTAAACTTTTCCTGACTAATCTACAACTAATTAGGAGGCACACCGAGCTTACTTTGGAAAGATCTCAATTTATGTACACTATAGCTATAGTTGGCTCTTGATGTGCAGCAATTACACAACTATGTGGCAGATTTGGATGAGGAGTAGAGCCTATTGGTAACTGCTGACAAACCAAGAGGGAGAGGTAACTTTTGAGGGAGAGTAAGCTATCAACAAGCTGAAACAGGATGAATGATGAAGGTCGTCAGGATGTCAGGATGCTATGCTACAAAGAAAAGCATGAATTTTATTTTTTGAAATATTTACTTTAATTTTTTTTAATCAGTTGGATCTATACCTAAAACAATTTTTGGCTTTTTATGTTGTATAAGACTGATTTGCATGTTGATACCTTTTTTTTTTTTTTTTTTTTTTTTTTTTTTTTTTATCTTTTGCTTGCATGTGAATGCGACTATGAACACTAATGTGATATAGAAGTTTAATTTTTCTGCATGAGATCTTTTGCCTCTGGTTTGTTTGTTTTACAGGTATTTTTCATATTCATCCAAAGTATGTTTTGTTTCCAATTCGATAAAAGGGGAGATTGTAAATATAAAATTTGTTATTGGCTAGGATTAGTTGACTAGGATTTAATTTTGAATAATTGAATAAATGTAGTTTAATTAGGGTTCTAAGATTTATTCGAATACATAGGATGGATGTAATCTGGAATGTATTCCTATCCTTATCATTATCATGAATTATCAAATTCAGGATAAGTGATAAGTGATTCAAAGAGTTCAAGATGAAGAATGAAGTTTCAAAATTAACTGAAGATATCAATTGACCAAATTAGAAGACTTAATTAAAGATATCGAAGCAGACTTGGTTTGAAATAACAAATAGTCATTTAGTTGAAGTGTTTCAATCTGAAACGTTCATAATCTGTTAACAGTGTAACAGACTAAATAACTGAATATGACTGTTAGTAGAATTCTGATATAATTAAATCATTGAATCATCTATTTAAAGAAAGATTTGACTGAAAGTTTATTTCAACATTTTGATCAGTATTGTTGAGAGCTTGAAGATTCAAGAGAATGTCAAGTATCCATATGAGAAAATATGTGAGAAGAATTTTTGTAGTACTCATTCCATCGGGTTTGAGTGTGTATTTACTCCAAGGAGGAATTCAAGTGTGTGTATTCAGGCATTGGGAGTTTCAGGAGAAAAGATAATAAATTGAAAATTGTCAGAGGTTCTGACTGTTATTGCAGTAGAAGGTAAGCAGATCGTTTGTTTTGTTAAGTAAGAATATTTAGTTGCAAAGGTTTCGTAATCTGATAACTTTACTTGTAATTAGCTCAATCTAATAAATTGACTTTTTTGAATTTAGTTGTCTTATAAGATTTTACTATCAGAGTTTTTTATTAGGATTTTATAGGATTTTTTACTTGATTATTATTTCATACATGTTATTATTGGTTACTAATCAATTTTACATATTTTTGTGGAGCATAACACTGATATTCATGAGTAAGTTGGGAATTTCACTCCTTCAAGCCACTATTTTTAGCAAAAGTCTGGGATACAAAAATATAATTTTAGAAGGTGATGCTTCGCAAGTAATCGAAGGCCTCAATAGTTTTGTAGAGATTGACTCTTATCCAGGAATGCTTATCTCATATGCAACATCGACATTGGCATTTTTTGACTCATGATCTGCTAAACATACAGCAAGGAATACCAATAACACAACGGCCTATATCTTACGTAAAAATACCTTCAAAATCAGGGACACTATTATTGTATTGGAGGAAATCCTTTCATGCATTCAATCTCTTTTATAGAGCATTATGAATAAATTAAGTACGCCTTTTATAAAAAAATAAAATAAAATAAGTGTGGACACAAAACGGAAAGGGGAAAAAAGTTCAAAGGAATAACAAGATGTCAAAGGTTGCGTCAAAAGTATAGGATGGGATACACTTGAATACCCCTTTCACCTATTAAATGTAAATTGGTGATGATAACCAAATGGCTTTTCTTCATGTTATAGAGCTAGAATACAATTATTTGGTTTGTAAATGTAAAGGCATGCATGTGGACGTAACAATTTCTTGAGAACTGTGATTTTAATACCAGGTTATGATGATGGGCTGATTAGCTTCCCACTATATGAAGGTAGGAATTATGAATAATTTCTTGAGAACTGTTATTTTCATATCAGGGTATGATGATGGGCTGATTAGCTTCCCACTATATCAAGGTAAGGAATCATGATGACTGGGTTTTGTTTCTAAAGGTTATCTTTGGTTAGCATAATTTGAGGAAGATGCTTCTCTCTCTCTCTCTCTCTCTCTCTCTAAAGTGATAAAAGGAAAATTTTATTATCTAATTTTTTATATAAGTTTTAAGACCTTTTTTTTTAAAGCAAGTTTTTAAGATCTGGACCTATGGCATTCATTGCCTTTTATATACCCATATGAATATAGAAAAACTATTAAACTATACATCCTGAAGTATTTTGGGAATTATTAAGTTATGGGATATATTTTTTCTTTTCCTATATATATATATATATATATATTAGATAAAAGTACCGTGTAAAGCACGTTTATCTAGTTTAATTTCTAATAAAAATTAAAAGATTATTCATAACTAAATGGATAATAAATAATTACACATTTTCATATATTATAAAAAAAATATTAATAAAAATAATAAGATAGTCTCATAAATAAATATAACCTATAGTTTTATCAAATTTTTTTGAGATAATTTTGATTGAAACTTTAATAAAAAATTCGTTCAAAATGTTATATTTTATAATTTTAAGATGATGATCTAATATTTGCGTCATTTTATACAACCTAAAAAAAGAAGACATTAAAATACCTATGTTTTTAGTTTTTGAGTTTTTCTAGATCTACATAAATTTGAATCATCCAAAGTTTTTTTAGTTATGTGATTATTTTTAAGAAATAATATAATTTAAAAAAAAAATTATGTAGTTTATAAATTTATATAAAAGAATATTATATTATAATTTATAACATGAAATTTTAATCTTAAATATGTAAATTTATTAGATCATACATATTTCAATTAAATAGCAAACATATATAATATGTTAATTATATTTATTGTCTATTATTACCAATTTAATATAATTATAGTTAATTGTATATACCGTATATTTATCATCTCAAAAGATAAATAAATAATACATTCATTTTAAAATTATAAAATAATTTTTAAAGAATGAAATTATTAATCATATAATAGGAATAAATTTTCATGAATAAAATTAAACTCTCTAACGTATAAATTAACATCTCTAAGTGATGATTGTATTGTTATATTGTTATGAATAGTTTATTTATATATATTGTTATATATTCTATACTATTATTATGTCATTCTATACTATTATTATTATTTTATATTTATTTTACATAAAAAAAAAAATTTAAATGAAAAGTTTATCGTTATAGAAAATTGAAGTGGTGTAATTAAATTTAATGTCAAGAATATTATTTTGGTGATTAATGGAACTAATATATTGTATTTAAAAGATAGTCTCATAAATAACTATAACTATAATTTTATCAAATTTATTTGAGATAATTTTGATTGAAACTTTAACAAAAGATTCGTTTAAAATATTATATTTTTATAATTCTAAGACGATGATTTAATATTTACATCATTTTGCATAGTCTCAAAAGAGAGGACATTAAAATACCTATGTTTTTAGTCTTTGAGTTTTTCTAAATCTACATAAATTTGAATCATCCAAAATTTTTTTAGTTATGTGATTATTTTTTAAAAATAATATAATTTTTAAAAAAATAAATTATGTAGTTTATAATTTATATAAAAGAATGTTATATTATAATTTATAACATGAAATTTTAATATTAAATATATAAATTTATTAGATCATATATATTTTAATTAAATATCAAACATATATAATATATTAATTATATTTATTGTATATTATTACCAATTTAATATAATAATAGTTAATTGTACATACCGTATATTTATCATCTCAAAAAATAAATAAATAATACATTCATTTTAAAACTATAAAATAATTTTTAAAGAATGAAATTATTAATATATAATAGGAATAAATTTTCATGAATAAAATTAAATTCTCTAACGTATAAATTAACATCTCTAAGTAAGAATTGTATTGTTATATTATTATGAATGATTTATTTATATATATTATTATATATTCTATACTATTATTATGTCATTCTATACTATTATTATTATTATTCTATATTTATTTTACATAAAAAAAAATTTAAATGAAAAGTTTATCGTTATAGAAAATTGAATTGGTGTAATTAAATTTAATGTCAAGAACATTATTTCAAAGATTAATGGAATTAATGGATTGTATTTAAAATAATATTTCTCATTAAATGCAATATTTATTTTAACAAAAATAGATGAAAAGTGTTAACTTTAACAGAAAAATAAAAAATTTCGTTAAAATAAGATTTTTCGTTTAAATAATCACTTTAGATATATAATGATAAATATTATATATATATATATATACACATACTAGTGATGCTAGCTAGTAGTCCTTTGTATATATGTGGGTGTAGAGTAATGGATGAAAAATATTACACCCAACTACTGGTATTTTTACAACTCTTTTTATAATTATTTTTATAATTTTATTTCAAATAGAGGGGCGGATATATAAAACTTATAGTGTTCATATAAAAACTTGAGTATATTCTAAGAATTGACACTATCAAATTATTTAGTTATAAAATGATGTAATTAAGTTATATGAATATTAGTATTATTTTAATAATATTTTGAGTCGAGCCAACATCAAATCATTCAGTTAATAAGTAAGGTTAAAACGTTTATTAGAATTTATATATATATATATATATATATATATATATATATATATATATATGACTAGCTCTTTTCTTAAGCGGAGAAGATTCATGGTTGTATTGAGTTAATTTGCTTTTATGAAAATATAGTGGACGAAAAGTACTTGGTGAATAGAATCACACATTATCTAGGAGTAAGAACTTCTTGAAGTTTATATATAATTTCGAAGGCCTATAGTTGTGTAATTTGTATTTTCGGAGTATCTACCCAAATATGACTAATGCTTTCAATAAAAATGGTTACAACTTTAGATCTAACATCCAAGCCTTAGCTCTTCACTAGAAATTCTTGAAATTTATAAGTTCCAAGTAGCTATATAATTGTGTAATTTGTACTAAGAGTATCAACCCAAATATGGCTAATGCTTTCCATAAAATTGCTACAATTTTAGATCTAAAACCCACTTTTTTGGCTAGTCCCTAACAACAATCTCTTAGATCCTTTGAAAAGCTCTTATGTTAAGTCAAACTACTCATCTCCATTAATATAAGCTATGTCACCACGAAATATGAATAAAAGGCTTTTGTTGTCTCAATAAGCGTCTATATATATATATATGAACATTAAAAATGATAAGTGCAATATTACAGTGTCACTGCCATGTCAATGTTTGCAGTTTGTTTGTGCACAAAAAATTTGTAGGAGTCCCCAAAGTTCCAAACCTCTGATTGCCTACATCTAATTGCTAAAAAATATAGCTATATTTAGTGCATAGTGGCTCTTATATATATGCCACATATAGGAGATCCCGACTGGGATTTCGTTAGTGCAATTTTTATTTATTTATTTATTTTTATGTATCTTCCAAAACTTTTAAATATTTAAAAATAATTAAAAATAAAATGACAACATCCCAGTCCCGTTTGTTGGTTTAGCATTTCTCAACTAGTGAAAGTTATTATTTCTCTGAATTCTATATATGACAACCAATAGTCATTGTCCACGTTATTGAGCTTACACTATACTTGAGTCTACCGTACTTTCGGTTTTGGGTTCGTAGTATTTATATCCAAAATTTCAAATTCTTCTCTCAGCCTTTCATAGCATCTCGCACGGCAATGGCGCTTTCCTCTGCATTCCGCGAACGGCTTGAGCACATGGAACACAGCAGAAACCAACGTATCTCTCTGCTTCAGGTCTCCAATGCAAACTCTCATCTTTCTCTCCTCTGTTTCGGTTCCTAGAATCGCGGGAAACAAAATAAATTTAACGACGTTGTAGAATCTCGCCATCTTTCTTTCATGTTCCTTCAATTTCCTATATATTCCCAGAAACCTAGAACAGAGAGCAAAGCCTCGATATGTCTCTCTAGAAATCCCTAATTCTGGAAATTGCTTTTTACTGTGATGAAAATGCTTGCAGGCCGAGAAAGAATGGCAAGCGAACAAGTCTCAGGTCTTGGAGTGGAAGCACGCAAACATCAGGGCCATGGAACAAAGGTGCTTGGTGTTAGACCAAAAGATAGCAGCAGATAACTTAAAGATCTCGGCACTCAAGTCCGAGATCGAGAGTCTCGATGCCAAATACTGTACCGACTCGCAACAATTGAGGTAAAAAAATTCGCTAACGTCTTCGCGTGGCCTAGATCTTTGTCAACTGAATGTAATATTTTTCAAGATATATTGCTGGATTGTTTAGGATTTTGAGGAGGGAGGTACAGGAGCTTGGGGAATTGGAGAGGGAGAGGGATAAGTTTTACGAATTGAAGATGTGTGAGATCAAGGAATTCAGTGAAAGTGTGAAGAAGTTCGTCGTAGAATGTCGAATGCGTATTGAGGAATTGAGGAATTGCATAAAAGAGGTAATAATTAGTGCAGCTCTGTCTGATCGTCTTAAATATTCCTCCCTGAACGAATTGTGGAATACAGCCATTGTGAATTCATTCGAGTATAAATACAATTAATCAAGGGAAGAAAGTGTCAGTATCGAACAAGTGGCTTTCTCAGCTTTGTTCCACCAACTATATTGCCTATAAATAGTTATATGGTCTCTCCCTTTGTGTATCATGCATGCTTCCATAACCAAAGACTTTCACGTGCTTCAATCTTTTCTATACATTTATTTTTCAAAGAAAAAAACATGGATTTCATGTATTGGCTGGATCTCGATGATTTCACTGATCTAGGCACCATAAGAAGTGATGATGTCGAACCGAACCCCCATCATGTCCATGGAGTTTTCAGATAGTCCTGAAGAGTCAGTACTGGCACAATAGTGAAGGTCTTGAATAAACCTATCTTAACATGAGTCTTACCATGACAATATTAAGAGAGAGCTCTATTGTACATGCAAGTTATAATTAATGGAATATTTGAGGAAACTAAAACCACACCTTGCAGCAGCAGTCAACTATCACCAATCTCCAAGGAAACAATAAATACTTTAGCAATTCAGAGATAGCTGCAGCTGAAATGAGGAAGACTCAGCTCATGGCTGTGAAAGAGAGTCTGGATAAAAGCATGGCTTCTAGTTACCGATTGAGAGCACAGTTGCAAAAGCAGCTCCAGAATATAGAGTTGTCCTAACTGCACCAAATCATGAGACAAGGAAAGCGTCTCAATTGTACGGAACAATGGAGTCAAATAGCTAGTTTTCTCCTCCGAAATGCTCCGGGAGTATCAGTCAGAATTAAACTACCTTTCTTTCAATTTCTCCTTTGGTATGTGCAGTCTTCCCATCTCGCTTATACTGAACAACTATTAGGTTACCCTGGATCAAAGGGGGTCCCCCATAGGGGGATTAGCCTTGAAACATCTGAATTGGACATTTGTTGCTATCATTGATGGTGTCTTGATTTTCAATGCCCTCAGGCGGAAATCTGCCCTGTTCTGAGAACTTACTATTGACTTTGCAAGTCCAAAAAATTGACAATGCCCATTAGTTTAGCACTAGTTTGAATAGTGAGATGAGATAATTTTAAATGAAAGTTAAAAGTTAAATAAAATATTATTATAATATTATTTTTTAATATTATTATTTTGAGATTTAAAAAAGTTGAATTATTTGTTATATTTTGTATAAAAATTTTCAAAAATTGTAATAATATGATATGATGAATTGACATAATTTTAGATAAAATTACAAGAGCTGAACAGTTACATTGGTAGATAACCATTTAGATTTATTCATATATTAATAGATAGAATTTATAAATTCATCAATATATCCCACCCCATTTATGATCATATTTATAAAATATTGAAATTGAGTTACTTTTATATACTGAATTTTTAAAATTTCTTTACTACCTTTTCTTTTTGTGTCACTATAAATCAATGAGTAAGAAAAAATTTATTTTCATTTTGACATATTATTCATATTTTTTAATTTTTTTTCTTATCAATTGTGTGGAATATAAATAACGAAAAGAAGAATTCAATTAGTTTAAGAAGAATAAAATTAAAAATTAAAATTATAAAATAATATATAATATACGAAAATAATCAATAGTAAATATTAAATAATAAATGATAAAATATAATTTATACGTATATAGAATATTCAACTTCCGTTTGATATTTTTGTTTAAATATTAGGAACTGTTATTATTAATTTACTATCATTGTTTGTTAACGAAGGGCAGGCCCAAGGGACTGTCCTTTCACTAACCCAACCCAACCCATCCCAGAGAGGTTTAACGTAAAGTTGCCACGCTCGCAATAAAAATGTATTGCGAAACCCTCCAGCGCCTCCACTAGTCCAGAACCTTCTCCGTTTCGAAAGGCCCTACAAAAAGGAGGGATTCCACGCAGAGCAGCAGAAGTGAACTTTGAAAAGATCGAAGTTTTGCAAGTGTCATCTTTAAGAAATGGCGGACGAATTGGCACTAGACTTGGAAGAGCTTCATCACCTTCAAAGCATCGCCAAGGGGCCTCGCATCGTCTCTTTCATCTCCTCCGAGATCCGCAACCTCCAGAAGGTCCTCCTCCTTTCTTTTTTCTTATTGAACCTAGTGTTTCTGCCATTTTGATGATATTCTTGTTCAGGAATGCCCCGATTTGTGTTTCCTTTTCGAGAGTGTTTTGGAATTTAAATGATTCGATTTGCTTTTCCTGAAAGTAGTGAATTACTTGTTTCTACTGCAACTATGCGACCTTATTATATATATGCACATATTTATTTGATTGAGAGAGAACTATTGTTTATGGTTTCCAGTACGCTTTCTTGATTTTTACTTTTGTCAGTGAAAGTGGTAAAGATTAGGTTCTAAGGAAGTGATTTCTTTTTTCGAATTTCCTGAACATGAAGGCAATCAGTGAGCGTCACTGATGCGCTTTGATCAGATAGATAACGTATTCAGCCCTCTTCGTTGTTATATTCGAGCAGCCTATGCTTGCACATGCCTTTTTCATATACTTCCCTGCGGCTTTTGCATTCAGATGCTAGTACATTATCACTTAAATAGATGTTATTCGGGTCAAATCCATATTAGGAAAAATAAAAACAACGAAACTTTAGCAATTACCATTTTGAAATTGAAAAGCACCAAATGGGATCGACGAGGTATCCTAAGAAAATGAGATCATATATCCCTGGGTAGATATTTATTTTTTTCGTGAAAGCTGACCTGCTCTTGATTCTCCCATTGCAGTTATCAAAAGAGGCTGTCTCTGCGCCTCCCTTGCAAGTTCCAACTCCTGTTTCAACTGCATCTAAGGTGTCCTTGGACCCGGCTTTGAAATATGTTACACTCGGATCATTCAGCTGGGATCAGGACAATGACAAAGTCAAGGTAACAACTGATTTTTATTTCTGAAAAGAGGTTTTTTCAATAAAGCTACTAAATACATCAATAAAGGTATAACATATAAATTTATTTGTGAGTTTTCGTATTCAATTTCTCGGTTTAAAGGATATTGGTTGCTCTGATGTTGATTCTGCCGCCCTGCAGATATATGTATCACTTGAGGGAGCTGAGCATGAAAAAATTGAAACTGAGTTTAAGCCAACGTCCATTGATGTCAAATTTCATGATATCCAAGGGAAGAACTACAGATGTGCCATAGCTAAATTGAACAAGGAGATTATTCCGGATAAGTGTAAGGTGGTAGTTAAGCCTACAAGGGTGATTATCACATTGTTCAAAGCATCGAAAGGGAGCTGGTTAGATTTACAGTTTAAAGAGGACAAGGTAAATTGTTTGTTGTGAGAGGTACTTCAGCTGGATTATATACTTTGCCTCTGGAACATAGTCAACTAATTCCACATTTATCTAACAGTTGAAACCAAATCTGGATAAAGGTCGGGATCCCATGGCTGGAATCATGGATTTAATGAAAGTGAGTTTCTCTTTGCTTTGTTCATAGCAACGGTTGTGCATGATCACCCCACCCACTTCATCTTCTTAAAATGCATAAGATTAGCCATTCCAAAATGTCTAGTTATATCCCCCAAATGTTTCTGTTGTAGAGTTCTTAAATTCTTTTCTTGTACCTTGATTGGAAAATTGCAGAATATGTATGAGGAAGGGGACGATGAAATGAAAAGAACAATTGCAAAAGCATGGACTGATGCGAGGTCTGGCAAAACAGCGGACCCTTTAAAGGGATATCCTTGAGAGTAGACTATGGAGTATGGACCATGGAGGGAAGTTTTGATAGTTGAGTGGATGGTTTGAGTGAAAAAGTGGATGTTGGCATGTACATGGTTTTGCAATGGTTTGGTGGTCTACTTATGATGATTATATCTAGGGTTATAACCTCGTATTCAATGTGTAGTGACATCATGTTTTGGACGGTTTTCTTTCTTTGTTACGAAGTTCTATTGCATCATCTTTTGCTTTCTTTGATTTTGTTTGTACGGCTTTCTTATCTTTCTTCTCACGTAAGTTTGTTCCTTTTAACCGGGTTGGCTCAATCTAGTGGGGTAGTATACTCTCATCAATCTTTTCTTAATGCAAACCATTTTTAAGGGCCATCTAATATAATGACTTTCTTCTTGGACACATGATGTCAATAACAATACTTAAAAATGAAAATAAAAACAGTTCGTTCCTTTTTACATCATCTTTACCTCTTCATATGGAATGGGCCTTGGTTCTAATGATTAGGAACAAATTTTTAAATGACAGAAGCCTTTTTCAAAACATTTATCAGACAAATCAATCTTTTTTATTTTAATTTTATCTTTACAAAAAGATTTTATACAGAAAATAAATTTATATAGGTAAATGTAATAAGTTAAATCTCTTCTTTGTAAAAGAAAACATTGTATAATCTGATGCAATTTGTAAAGTTCACCTTTGTATTGCGAAAAATGAATAGGAGGAAAATCCCACAAGGTCACATAGTCGAGGTCACTTCCCACCATCTACGTAATACGTGAACGTTTAAGAAATAATCCATACCATCTCCTACTATTCACATAAGCTACACACCATATTTTTTTTTATTAAATATTTTATATATAAATAATGAATTAAAAAATTAAATTATCTTAAAAAAACAATTTTAAAATAAAAATTTTAAAAAAGATTAAGAAATAAATAGTATGTGGAGATTGAGAGGTTGTATAGAACTTCCCGAACGTTTAAAACAAATATTGAGTAAAACTATTTTATTTTGGATAATAATCTTAGCAACAGTAATAAAGAACCCTACGTGGTAAAAATAAAGTTTTGAATATCGTACCGGTAAACATACCATTTAAGGTATTGAAATGAAATATTTCGATGGCAGTACCGTATCGTATACCTTTTCGGGATAGTCTACATAAAAAAAATTATATATATAAATACATATATAAATTGTATTTCAAAATAAACGTCTATATATGAATAATTATATATATAAATATATATATATATATATATATGTAATTAGTTTAGTATTAATTGAAGTAAAAAATAGTAAAAAAATAAAAAATAAAATAAAATTGAATGACCGAAATTGAAAATCCGATACAGTCAGTATTGGCCCAAATATTGACCGGTACAAGGCTGGTATAGGCTGGTGCTGCCGATATTTTGACCGAAATAGTATACTTCTAAAATATATACCGGAGAATCAGTCGGTATAGCATGTTTCGGTCGTAATGATCAGTACGGTACGAAATTAAAAACGTTCGGTGAAAAAGTTTTCAATTCTTATTATTTTCTTTATTATTTCATGATATGGTATTAAAAGATAGAAGATTATTTATATGTAATACCACATCATGAAATAATGATAAATGATAAAGAAAGTAGATAATCAATATATTTTTTCACTCTTCAATTACACTCAAATATATTTATTCATCTTTTAGTCAAACGTGTTCACAACTATGAAATATACGTATGGTATAAGGGAATGCAAAGAATTGAGGTATGTGCATATTAAATGTGCTTGAAACGGCTTAATTCTACTCTGGCAAACCATAAACAATACACTGCTTGAAAATTGAGGTTGTTAATGAAATGATAACCATCTAACAAAAGAAATAAACTTGGACGTACACATTTCATGGTTGAAGGAGCAAGGTTATGGGGCCTTCATTGGAGAATTTGACTACCATAATCGGCATTAAACTTGTCGTAACGATGAGCATGCAGATGAGCAGATGGTCTGGTGTTCCTTAAGGCTGTTTCTATGTCTTCATGTCTGATTGGTCCCACTGTAGGCAACTCTGCAAGTCATAAAATTGATCTTTCAGTCCCAAACATTTTTATAGAATATGTAAAAGATCCAGATGTTCAAGAAAATAGAATTAAACAACAAATGAAATAAAACGTCTTGCGTGTAGATGTGATGGCTTATGAATAGGGCATCTTAAAACCTCAGATGTAATGGCTTTGAACTTCTAAATATGTGTCCAAGAACTTAAAAGAATAATACCCATTCCAGTAAAAAGAAAAATAATTGTGCAAGACAACATTGATTGTACATGAACTTGGATATCTAACTTTCTTTGCCTACAAGGTAATTAATAATGAACAATATTTCATAAGCTTATCCTTTGCTGTATAGGTTGCTCTCTCGGAAGTGTCAAACAGTTCAATAACATTGGGTTCACATCTTTCAAGACTCCCAAAAATGTAGAAAGGATTTTGAAGCAATCCCTTTATTTTGTTGCCTTCAGCTCATGGATAACCAGAAGCCTAACATCAGTTTGGGTAAAATAAGATCAAACAAGCTAGGATTCCCTAGAATCTTATTGATCTCGTATGAACAGCACATTGTCAGGTGCAAGCACCATCGCACATCTAGGCATTTAAATTCCCGAACATCAAATTCCAGGAATCAGTATGTTGCGTAAGAATTATCTCCCAAATCAAATGTCACATGAAAAATGTTTGGATGTTTCGACACAATCTACCCTAGTTTCTGAAGTTTGGAAACCCAAAAGATAAGCCTAGAAAGCTATTGATTGCACTTGAAAACTTCTATTGATGCACAAGCGGGAGGTCCGCTCCCACCCAAATCTGCCACCAGAAAAGCTCAATAAACAAGAATGAAAGAAAATAAAAGACGTTCATGGAGTTAGATTTTGTTGAACACAAGTATCAGCTAGTAAGAGATGCTCTCATTCTGCTAGGTTAAATTTGATGGCATACTCTCACTCTGGTTTGGTCCCGCATAAAATTTAAAGATTCAAGTTATCACTCAGCATTCCAGTTATGTCGGACTCTGGGAGAGGTGTAGATCAGATATTGGTTCGATCCTTCAAAATTTTTGCATGAATTAGTGACTCCAACCACGAACCTGTGGATTTTAAGCCTGACAGCCCAAGACTTATAGTATTACATATATAATGATCCCTTATCAAAGATTAAGAGCATCAGGGAACAAAAGCAACTCAGACATAAGATTCAGAAGGAAAGATTAAAAATAAAGCACATGGGAAAATATTATCTGGCAGGAGAAGATGTCTAACTATTAGCATGTGGAAGTGGACTTTTAGCCACAGTAATATGCTCTCTTTATTATCATTATTATTATTTTGATTAGTAAAATAAACAAAGTAATATGTTTCTTGAGTGTAGGAAATCATCAATGAGGTGATAAAACAGAAAGCATTCCTCAGCCAGTTTATTCTAGAATGCACCAGAAGAGTAGTATAATGTATAATGTGCCCACGCGATGCTCTACACATTCTTTTGCAAGTTTACAAACAAAACCATAAGAAATTTATGTACTCATCTTGTGTCCCTTGCATCAGACATTTTTAGAACTGTAAAAAGTGCAAAAAGTTTGGAAGTCACATACCATCCTCAGGCACCAATTCCTGTCTCTCTTCAAGGAATGCCATTAAACGTCTAAGGGGCTGCATTGCGGCCTCTTTGCACAGTAACCGAATATCTGAACCTGAATAACCTTCTGTCCTTTCAACCAACAAATCATAAGGAAGCTTCTCCTCATCAGGCTGTGATGGCAGCAGTTCGTCAAACATGGCTCTTCTTGCTTCTGGCTCTGGAAGAGGCACTAGGATCTTATATATCATGGTCAAAGGATAACCACTTAACTAATAACAAAGAAACCTGAACTTTAGTTGCTAGATCTAGTTATTTTTCATCTAAGGTAGAACAATCATGACATCATATTTAACCTCTTTTTATGTGGAAGAAGGTGGCCATTGATCCAAGTACCATTGCCAAACACAGAGAATAGGAGTCAAGAGGAGAGAGATGATGTAGAACAACCTCTTAAAACGTATTTCCTTAATTATTATAAAAAATCATAAGTGAAGCATAATTATAACCACTGCCAAAAGCAGAATGACTGAAATATCTTGGTTTTTCAATGTCAAATTGTATAGATTTTTCTTTTCTGCTTGATGGTAAGACGACCTTCAACTGACCAGCAGTCAACTAGCTCTCACTTCAAATTTAAACCAATAACCAGATTTTGTTACATATAGAATAGGTTATGCAGTAATCGCCACATAAATTTAGGAGCTCCAAGAGTACAATATTATGGCAACAATTAAGACTTGCATAATAAATATAGTTCACCATTATAGCCAAAATTACACGAATAGCCACTAGAATGACATAACAACTTAACCTATTCGTTTTCTGATTTTCAAAAGGATACTCGCTTCTCAAGACGACGAAGCATCGCTGCATCTAGTTCCCAGGGAAGATTTGTTGCCGCCAAAACAAAAACAAGTTCATCTGTCTGGGTTAAACCATCCATCTGCAATCTAATCCGGGTTATCAGTTTTTGAGAAAGCAGAAAAAGATGAAACATTATATTCCACAAGCAGATAAGTTGAATAAAGTTTGTGAATAGAGTAGTAAAACGGTTTGGCTAGATATTTATGGACTTTTGGGAAAGGTTAGAGACAAAGTTGAATAAAAATATTATAAAATAAAAATTTTGTTAGAATAAAAAATTTTTTATAATATTTTTGTTTTGGCATTTGAAAAAGATGATTTTTTTTTGTATTTTATTTGAAAGTTTGGAAAAGTTGTGAAGATTAAGTAATGATTTGATGAAAAAGTTTGGAAAAGTATTTGTGTTTGAGTGATGTTTGGATGTTGAGATGAGATGAGAGTCATTTGAGGTACTGAGTTATCACAAACTGGAGCCAAAAATCAAAATTATGAATGGAGATTGACAAATGGACACACGTGCCAATTCAGGATGCGACAACCTCAAAATAAAAGGAAGAAAGTTGAGTTGCTGCTGCTTGGATCTGCCATGCATGTTAGTAATTTGACAAAATAATAAACTGTCCTTGTTACGTATTGTTCAACAGCTAGAGTTTTTTGATAAGTAATTGTTCAACAGCTATAATTGTAATTACTTGGACAAAGATGGCTGTTAACTAAAACTTTCATCCTAAAATAATGCTCAATAGATATGCATCAAACAAATTAAGAGGGTGCTGTTAGCAACAAGCTGAAGATTCAAAGTCCAACATCCTTTTGAAAGATCTAGAAATTCTTTTATGTTTATGAGCCACAGATTTTTGCATCTAAACATCCAGTGAGACATAAAGCTGATCATTTTAAAACATCACCTGTATGAGCAGTTCAGTCTTCAAACGCCTACTTGCCTCATGCTCACTACGTCCTTCACCACGATGACTAACAATGGCATCTATTTCATCAAGAAATATGGTTGATGGCGCATGGTGCCTCGCAAGATCAAATAACACCTTAACTAACTTCTCTGAGTCACCTGTAATGTCATACAATCATTTTGTAATTCATTTGCTGAATCACGCTGATAAAAAGAAAAAATGTACATAAGCAAATTAGTGGATTGCTAAAATAATAAAAACATCAGCAGTGATATGAATACACAATGCAAAGGGCCCCACATCTTAATGATGAAGTTCGACCACTTTCTCATGAAATATAGTGGCCAAATATAGAACCACCCACGTTTTGAACTAAGAAAACCTTACGTAAAATTTGATATGGGAGAGGTGCCCTGCCACATGGTGAGCCACAAGAGGGGGGATATCTCCCCATCCTTGGCATGCAACACAATGTTGTGAGCCGCAGGGGGGAGATATCCCATCATAGGATGCCATGTCAATTAAAATTAATGCTTATATAAGCAATTTTAATTACATGACGTACAATGATAGGATGGAATTACCACCACATCCGTGTTCCCGGAGTACCTTTGGCTGCATCTAGAGAGGGAGATCTCCCCCGACAGCCGTGTTGCCATGATGGAGAGGTAGATCACCCCCCCCAAACTGCCCACAGGTGGTGGAGATCCTCAACCCTCTAAAAAACTCTACTTTTCAAAAGCCCCACCTAAAAATAACTTAAAATAAAAATGAAATAACTCCCAAACAAATCACCGCAAAACATGTTTCACAGTGCCAAAGTACCAAAAAACCAAAATTTTCCTTCAAAATGCTTACAAATGGACCCATATGTTCCCATTATTGTTTCACATTCTTTAGTTGAAACTAACTAGCTTAAGCATTTTATGACTGACTTTAATCTTATCATTGCTAAACATAGTTTGCTGCTCCTTTCTCTAAGTCACATATTTTTTGGAATACTTTGGCCAAAGTATGATAATCTTGTTTGTACGTTTTCAGAAACAATGGACTGAAAGAAACAAGGAATTAACCACAGAAAAAACCAAAAAAAAAAGTGCTAGAGACTGGCATACCACGCCATTTGCTGACAACAGAAGATGCTGAAATATTGAAAAAAGTGGTGTTGCACTCTGTTGCGACGGCCTTTGCAAGCATTGTCTGCGTCAACAAAATATGGTGACTTATTAAAGTTCCAGAATAGTAATCATTAAAATGGTGAGACCAAAGATGTCATAGTTGCCTATTTGGAAAACTGTTCCAAGTAAAAAAAAAAAAAAAGCAAAAATATCACCCCTAAATTCCAAGGATGTTGATATTGGCAAGCCGACTTACAGATCATTTCACTTGATTTAATTAACTTGATATCTCACAAGAAATTATAACAAGGACGTAGAATATTTGATTCAACTTTTGGACAGGGTTTTCTGCAATGTGACTTAGTATTTACAATTTTTTTTTTTTAATTTTTAATAAAGAGTTCATTTTTTGCTGTAGAGTACCTTCTCTGCTGAGTAATGATTTATATGGAAGCAAGAAAGTTCTAAGGGAACCACGAGGAAGAGAAGGGGGAAGCAAGGGGTGGGGGAAAAATGAAAGCCAGACTCTACCAAAGAATTGAAGGGAAAAAGGAGAGGACCCCCCCCCCCCCCCCCAAAAAAAAAACACCCCTCTTCCAAGACAGAAGGAAAAAAGGCTGAGAAGGTGAGAAGTACCACCTCAGTGAAACATCAGTATGAAGCCAAGTACAAAAGAAGTCCAAATAACATCATTCTCTAGGGTAAGGGAATAAAAAAATAAAAACAGCACACTTAATTAAATAAAATTTCAAATAAAATAAAGTAAATAAAAGAAAATTTACAAACCTTTCCTGTCCCTGAAGGGCCAAAAAGGAGAATACCTTTCCATGGTGATAGAAGACCAATAAAGTACCTCAAAAATTGGAAAGCTCGTTTTAACTTGGGGAACATAATTGACTTCTTATGATATTATGATCTACAAGATGATCACAAGCAAGACATACTTGGGATATTTTATTGGCATAACAACTGCCTCCTTAAGTAAACGTTTTGCATTCTCCAACCCCTTGATGCTTTCCCAGCTAACATCTGGACTCCCACGGATGATATCTCTGCACAAGAAGTAATAGAGATAGTATGTGTGATTTAAAATTCCACCATCTAACTTAAAGAGAAAAACATCTTTGGCCAGCCAGATGGTGTGTGGATGGAATAATGGTAACAGGTATTGCCTTGTAATTTTCTGTTTGCAATTACCTACTTAAACTTTCTGCCAGGGTACGCATTTCTGCAGACTCAAATGGAGGGAGAAGAGACTTCTGCCTGAAAATATGGAAGTAAAATGTTATGATATATAAGAATTGAAAAAATAATTATTCCATCAGATTCAATTTTCAGATTCAGAAAATCCCGTGTTAACTGAATACATATCAAAAGAGTATGTTTTTACAAAGTAATGCTCCAATAACCCTAGGCTATAATCTGGCCTCACTTGGATGTTGAGATGAGATAAGATGAAAAAATTGTGAATAGTAGTGAAATGTTTGTGAATAGTAGTAAAATATATTGATTTAAGATATTTTATGGAGTTTTGGGAAGGAGAGAGAAAAAATTAAATAAAAATATTATAAAGATAATATTATTAGTATATATTTCTTAATATTCTTTTTTGTTTTGAGATTTGAAAAAATTGAATTGCTTTTTGTGTTTAATTTGGAAGTTTGGGAAAGTTGTAATAATTAGATAATGATTAGATGAAAAGATTGAAGATTTGAAATTGAAAAGTGATTGTATTTGAATGATGTTTGAATGTCAACATCCAAACAGGGCCTAAGATCATCTACAGGCTATTTGTAAAGGATTTATTTCCTTTGTTTAGTACCATCAAGAGAATAAATTGTTAATATCATCAAGAAAATTAAGAATGAATCAAATTGATAATTTAGCACCATCAAACTACTTTTGACCGACTTGCAGTGTTTTAGTCAATGCCAATCAATGTATTACTCACAAAACAGAAATATGTGATACCTGGGTGATATAAATACAGTAGGAAAGGAAGGGCTCACAAGTTTTTCAAGTTCTTATAGAGTAAGATCCCAAATGAAATCCAAGGAACTCCCCTCCCCTGGCTGCCAGGTGGAAAAAAGGGGGAAAACTTCATAATATTTAGTGGTTTTCATAGCCAGTTATTAATGAAGTTATTTGAAGTTAAATTGTACACACGTGCGTAGATCATAGGTGCTCAATACTGACAGAAGCACACAATGTCACAAATGCTGACAAGATCACTTATGCCAATGAAGAGACGCTCAAGAAGAAAAACTCCTGAGATAGGGAAGGTTGACTCAACATTGTTGATAACTGCCTTTAGCACACTCTTATAGCAAACCAATGGAACCGTTAAACCAAAAAACAAAACTACGAGAAATAAAGAAGCAAGGAATCATACGGTCTCTCATCAGTTTGATTAGACAAAATCCCATTTGTATGTGTCGAGCTCAGCGCCTGAAACAAATAACTGAGTTAATTAAGTCCTGAAAAAAGACATACTATTATAAATTCCCCAAAGGATGTATCAAATGCACCACCTGGTCCCGGAACTGCTCAAATATGGCCCTGTCAGATGTGCTATTCACATGAGCGTTTCCATTTGACGTCACAGCTGAAGAATTCACAATACTGGAAGGCTTAACCGCTGTTGGGCCATTCGTTGACTCTGGCAACCTCTTTCTACCGAACTTCGCATCATAAAACTTTTTAAAATCCTATAGACACACATAATACATAGGTCTGATAAATGCACAATGCACAGGTCTCAGTAAAATTCTATCCCTTAAATTTTTTTTGTCATAATTCGCTAGATTAATCTGCAATTATAAAACAGTGATGAGCGTAATCCAAATATACCTACTCAAACATTTCTAAAACTGATAGGAAATATACTATAAATTCTGAATTTGATCAATTCTGATAAAAAAGCAAGATAGATTGATTTTACTTTTGGATGCTGAGAGATTTTGCGGAAAAAGAAGGAAACAAATTTTCTCCAAAAACTAACTGCTCCTTTCGGTTATTTTGATTCTTTTAAAATAAAATGAAAAGGAAGTGAAAGAGTGAGACACAAATCAGCCGAGAGTTGTGCTAAGCAGGTGAAGTTCCAACTCCGTGAAGTAGCGAAGAATATCAAATCCGAGATTCAGAATTAACAATTTTGTTTTCGGTTTTTCCGTAGTTATCTCCGCAAGCTGAGAGAGAGAGAGAGAGAGAGAGAAAGTACCGCAAATGACCATCGAGTGAGTAAAGGTTCGTCGGCCATGGGGTTAGAGTTGAATCTACGAGAGAACAAAACAGAAAGCTTCTGAAATTCTCTCTGCTCTGTTTGTGGCGTGTAACTAGACCAGCGTATAAACAAGTAAAAATGAGAGGAAGAAAGAAACAGGAGGGCGTGCCTTGCACGTGATAGAAAAAGGAATAACATTGAGGAAAAAAAAAATAAAGCAACAAAAAGAAGAAAAATGCGGTCAAGAACTCAAGGTGACTTGGAAATTAGAACGCTGTGACCTGAGGAGTGAGGAGTGAGGAGTGAGGAGTGAGGACGTGGAACAAACCAGGTCGGACTAAGGACCTGTCGTTACAATTTTATATGGATTTTTTTCCAGAGCAATGATGTTTGTAATTTAGAACTGCGAATGTGTACATTTTTTTTTAAAATGTCAATCAATATAGAATTTATATGAAAAAAAATATTTTAATATTAATAAATCTCACTTTTTTTCAAAATAAACAGGCGCTTGCACTATTTATAATTATACCTAACATGTTTATTATTTTATTTTTTAAGTCTCTCCTTCTATTTTTTGGTTTTTTTTCCTCATTATCTTTTCTTCTAATCCAAAATATCAGATTTGCAATATTACATTATCTTTAAAGTAATACTATGCAGTCCTACAATATGCAAATTTGGGGTACTATCTTTGAAAAAATAGAGTCTATTATTAAAAATATATCTTTTATTTGAATCTTATATTTCAAATTTACATACTTTAATACTAAAAATATTATTTCTCTTATATTTGTACTTGCAAAAATGATGAAGGCAAATTAATTTTATAATGTCTTTACCATTCTATTTTATAGAAACACATTCATATATGTATATCTATAGATACTCTTATATGTATAGACCATAAAAGGCTTTAATTAATGTCGACTATCACAATAAATTTACATCTAGGAGAAATTATGAATGTCTACAACACATTAGTTTGATTTAAAAAAAAAAAAAAAATTGATCTTTATCATAACCTTGGGGACGACAAGGTCATTCACTTAATTGATGGAGATAGATTCATGATTTAGGCATATGGAGTGATGAGAGTTCTTTAAAATCGTATTTAGATTCTGTAGAGTTCAGTTATAAATTGTAAAGTTTAGAATATAAAAAACACGTGTCTTATAATATTACTCGAGGTTTAGTAGCCATATCCTGACAAGTCTTATGGGCCTATGGCAACTTGACTTCGAAATTATTCTTGCGAAGCCCGAGCTAAAAGCCTTAAATCTAGGCCCAAATAAATCTAGAAAGCCCAGCACTATCTTTTTTTTTTTTTATCTTATATATATAAATATATATATATATATATTATTCAAAAAAGGGGCATTTTTCTAGGAGCATTTGCATGATATAAAATTTCTGTGTAGTCAAAATTTGTTTAAAACGGATCAAAATCAGTTGAGTAGCCATACTATTTGATTTTTTTTAGCTTTCAAAAATAGTGACTAAACAAATTTGTAGTGATACAGTGTTTACGCATTCCATTGCTGTTTCTAATATTACGCAGAATTGGACAAATGGACAAAGTAATGTAATGTGTGATTAACTTTTAACGGGAATAGATAAAAGGCAAAAAGTAATATATTATGTAAAATTTGTCCTACAGTATGAATAATCTAATGTTAATGCTCTTACTAGCATAAGTTTCTCTATATGTATTTTTAAATTATATTTTTTTGAAATTTGATTTTATATATCAAGAAAAATACTCTCACATTAGATTATGCATCTTTGGACCAAATAATAAAAATATATTTTTATTTTTTATTTTTTTATTTTTTTTATTTTTTTCTAAAATTATTATTATTATTATTATTATAATTAGCATTCACTTTGTATCATTAACTTAATATAACTTTCATATATCAAAATCAACTTAATACAAATTTTGCAGAATTGATTTAAATGAATATGTGAGAGAGAAAATAATAAAATAATATTTAGAAAATGAATAGTATTTCTTTCATATTTGAAAAAACGCTATTCATATCTCTACAAAAGTTTGAAGGATATATAAATTCAATATAGATCAACTTAAAGAGATATTTTATAAATATGAAGATAAGCATCACCATTGCCAATTCTTATAATTTTTCTTGAGATTCACCGACTCATTGAGCTGTCCTACAACAAGCTATATGTACTAGACTTATTATCGTTTCATTATATTTGAACGTGCCATTACATGATTATTTATTATCTTTTGAATAATGATAGTCTTACACCTATGTTACTATTCTTCTATCATCTTTTTTTTTTTTTTTAATAATTAAAGAAGTGACTATTAATAAAATTATATATTTTTAATTTTTTTTTAATGATTAAAGATGTTAAAAAAACACTTAAACATAAAAAATATATATATAGATGATAAAGTGATGGTAAAATGATGGTAAACCTATCATTACTCTTATCTTTTATATATCTACTAATAATTTAATACCGCTTTAAGAAACGATGAAAGGATGTTTGTAAAAAGAAATATCATAAAAACCAATATTTAAAAATTTTTTTTGTCCTCTTCTTTTCGACCACGCAGTAACAAATAACATATATAGAAAAATAACCAAGTCAATCAGAAATTGTGAAAACATTGCACATTATTTTAAAAAAGAGTGCAACTATAAAATATGTGATGTTTGCATACTTTATAATTATAAATTTGAATCATTATATATATATATATATATATATTTTACATGATCAAGTTATATCAAACCCTGCATAAAAAAAATTAAAAAAATAATAAAGAAAAAAGCCATATCAAACACAGCTGGTCCTCCCCCTCCCCCACCCCTAAAAAAAACACTTTTGACAGTGGTTAGGGCCTAACCACGTTGAGGCTAGAGGTGGCAAGTTAAAAAAAAACATCATTATCATTCAAATTCAAATAGAATTTGATAAAAAGTAACATTGATGGTCTCAAAATTTTAAAAATCTCTTAAAATACCTTTAAAATGTGTAAATTTTCTTCTAAACCAATCTCTCTTTTTTTTATTTTTAACAACAGGACATTCATTCATATAACATAATAATACTACAAGAAAAAGGACTATTAGTGACCTAACATTAACGACGAAAAGGACTATTAATGATTAAAATATACTATTAACGATTAAAATGAATTATTTGCGATTAATAAAAATGCAGTAAATAAACAGTTTTTTTGTAGTAAGTAACTCAAAGTACAATTGAGGATTATCTAGCCAAACAATTGAGCAATAAAATCAGAGACCGTATGCAACCACATTGCCACATCTTGAACTTCCCAAACATGTCTTGCTAAGTAGTGGGCCACTTGATTTCCTAGTGCATGGAACAAATTGAATACAATGCTCATAAAACCTCTTAAGCAACTCATTATTTCTACTATAAGATTACCTAGTATAGATTGAGATTCCTCAACTGATTGTAGCGTCTCCATTAGGATTAAACTATCACTTTCTAACCTATGATGTTAGAAAACCCAAGTTGAGAGGCAAACAGCAAACCTCGAAACTGCCATGAGCTCCACTTATTCAAATTCCATCAACTATTCCTCTTGCTTACCGATTGCCATAATAACTAGACCCACGTCATCCCTCACAACAATGCCTATACCAGCTTTATTACAATAAAAAAAATAATGCCCCATCTACATTCAACTTAAAGAAACCAGTATGAGAGCACTCTAGCTTGTTGAAAGGTAAGAACTTGCTGGTTTAATAGCAAGAATCATTGAGTTATGAAAACTCCTTGCATGTTTAATTACATATTCAGTGGATAGCTTAATCTGTTCATTTATCAACTTGTTTCTTTTATACCTGAAGGCCCATGTTATGAGGAAAAATCTCTCAAGTTGTGTTAAGTCTCCTCTTCGAGAATTTTTCCTGCCACCTCTATAAGAGACAACAATCTAGTCATTGTCTCCATAATAGGCATAACAATTAACCAATCTTCCTTAATATCAAGGCAATTGATAAGTGCATGAGTGAGATCTTTAGACTGATGACCACAGAAATCACAGAAATCATATTGAGCATCTAGAACAATTCTTTTTTTATACAGGTTCTGTTTTGAAGGTAAACCATTCTTGCACACCCTCAATGCGAAGATCTTAATTTTTTGAGGGATATGCATTTTCCACAATGATTTTCATATCTTCTTGTCTGCCCCAGCTAATGAGTTTATGCTAGTTCCTCTAAAATCTTAGTTCTCAGCAATTTATATGTAATATTTACACTATACCTTCCATTTTTTTTATGTTGTCATATCCAAATATCCTCATGTCTACCAGAAGAGGGCTTGAATTTGTATTGAAGATGGCTCGAACTTTTGCAACATCCCACCACTTTGATTAAGCATTAATTAAACTTGCCACCTTTAGAGACAAATCAGTTTTAACATTCTGTTGCCCAGATGACTAACACAAGAGGGGGGGTGAATTGAGTTGTATTTAAAAAAATAACAATTATAAATCAAATATATAATATAAAATATAAACAAAATATAAAACAACAATAAATATAAAGAGTAAGAGTAAGAGAGAATCAAACTCAGTATGTTAACGAGGTTCGGCCCCACTGCCTACGTCCTCGCCTCAAGCTACCCCTTGAGGATCCCCGAATTCACTATTCAATCTCCTTCAGGTAGAGATAGAAACCTATTACACTTTTGAGCAGCACCGCTCCAAAGAATCCGTGTAGAATACCCTCTACACTTCTAATCACCTCACACTTGGTGATTTAACTATTTCCCGTGTAGAACACCTTCTACACACACAAGGGTTATACACACCCTTTTACTGATACAAGAATTGATAGTGGGTAGGTTATCAGAAAACACTCATCAATGAGTGAAATAAAAACAATACAGCGCAAACTATATCTCTCAAAATGAATAAGGGTTAAGGCTCAATGCTTAGAGAAAAGAGAATGAAAACTTTGAATGAATGTTGTATGCTCTTGGTGTTGTAAATGTGAAACTCTCAAATGATCTATTTATAGGCATATGAGATTTCATATTCAAATTTAAAAAGATTCACATGTCAAAGACATCATCATTCATTTTTCAAAAATTTCAAATCTAATTTTTTTACTTTTTGCATGTGACAAAAGGAGCACACTTTACTTTTCAAAAATTTCAAACCTAATATTTTACTTTTTGCATATGACAAAAGGAGCACACTTTACTTTTCAAAATTTTCAAATAAAGACATCTATCTTTTGCATAAGTCAAGAAAATCATCCACCACTTTTGAAAATATTCAAATAAAACATACACATGTAAAAGATGACAATCAATCATCTTAATATTTTCAAAGTTCAAACATTTAATCATGTCATGCACATGTGAAATATGACAATCAATCATCTTAATATTTTCAAAGTTCAAATATTTAATCATGCCATGCACATGTGAAAGATGACAATCAATCATCTTAATATTTTCAAAGTTCAAACCTTTAATCATGTCATGCACATGTAAAAGATGACAATCAATCATCTTAATATTTTCAAAGTTCAAACCTTTAATCATGTCATGCACATGTGAAAGATGACAATCAATCATCTTTCAAAATTTTCAAATTTAATTTTCAAAATATTCATGCATATGTGGAAAATGTATTTTAATGCTTTATGATAAAATATTAATTTTGAGCCTTAATCCTAATTTCGAATTTTTAAGAGATTTACAACATTACTCTATGATTTTAATGTGAACTTGTTCCCTTCTTGCTCATGCTTGCTTCCTTGATGTGCTTGATTCTATTATGTGGACAACTTGAGATTGAGAATCCTTTATTCTTTAAATTCATTTGTTATCATCAAAATTCATGTGTAGATTTACACGAAATTTGAAACCTTGAGTTCAACAATCTCCCCCTTTTTGATGATGACAAATGCTTGATAGAACTTGAAGCCTGTATTAATACTTAAGCTCCCCCTAAGAATGTGCATTAGTTTTTCAAGTAAAAATATAAATATAATTCCAAGCATATATAACAAGTTTAGCAATTTAAATAGTGTTAATGTTCTAGTCTAAAACTTCTCCCCCTTTTGGCATCATTAAAAAGGAATCATAATTAGCTTAATAAGATATATTCCTATAATAACCAATAGACAAATAAAACGCTGCGTTAGTAGAGACTGTAGAGAATTCGGTTCGTAGCCACACGTGTTCGACAAAACCTGCAAAGGCTGGAGGTCTAGTTCTGGTAATTCGGTGCGGAAGGAGATTTTGTAAAGAGCTGAATAATTGAAACCACCCGTGCCCGACAAAACCTGCAAAGGCTAGCTCTGGAAATTCGGTGCAGAGATTTGATCTACTTGATGTTGCTGAAAAATGAGATATTATCAAGATTTGTAAGCTTGTCTTGTTCTTATTTCTGTTTCTATAAGAGCAATCCTTAGTTTTATTTATTTCGCATCAAGCTTTCTTCTCATCTTTACAATTTGCTTGCATTTTCATTCTACAAATTTTCAATGGCTCGTAGATTTCCCTTCAGTGATTCTCTTGATCAAGATTTGAGGTATCCTTCACCTCAGTCTCAATCTATTTCTGCATCTGTCGTGGGTGCCATGAAGCAACAAGAGACTGATTTAGCTAATAAATCAGATCATGACGCCATTTATGAGCTTGTGGGTCTCGGAACTCGATACTCATCATCTATCGTCGCGTTTTCTGCTTGGTTGCAGTCCAAAACTCGCGAAATTGAGAAGGTTAGCGAGACTGTTTGTGTACTTCAACGACTTGTTTATGAGTCAAACAAAAAAATAGTAGAGTTAAAGCAACAGAATAAGGATTTGAAATCCTTGCTTGCCTCTTCATTTCGATTGCCTAATCCTTTAGACAAGGATGGCATGATGATTTATGAGGAGCAAATGCATTTGAATGATGAGGCTAAACGTCTCAAGTTTATGTAGGTCATTTAAGATAATGAAATAAAAGTATCTAGCAGATATTCATGGCATGTATCATTCCTATTTCTTTTCTAATCATGCATAGTCTATCTTTTGGTAGGGGTTTTGTGAAAATGTCTGCCAATTGATCATGTGTACTAGTGAATTCTAATACAATATCGTCTTTCTGCACATGATCTCTAAGAAAATGATATCTAATTTCAATATGTTTGGTCCGAGAATGTTGTATTGGATTCTTTGAAAGATTTATAGCACTTGTATTATCACATTTGATTGGAATGTGATTGTACATAAGTTTAAAATCCTCAAGTTGTTACTTCATGTAAAGAACTTGAGCACAACAACTACCCGCAACAACATATTCTGCCTCAGTAGTAGATAGTGCAACAGAATTTTATTTTTTACTAAACCAGGAAACTAGTGCATGACCTAAGAAGTGACATGCTCCACTAGTGCTTTTTCGATCTATTTTACAGCTAGAATAATCTGCATCTGTATAGCTAATTAGATCGAAAGATGTGTGCTTAGGGTACCATAACCCTAAGTTAATTGTACCACTAAGATATCTAAGAATGCGCTTAACTGCAATTAAATGTGATTCTTTTGGAAATGATTGAAAGCGTGCACATAAGCACACACTAAACATAATATCTGGTCTACTAGCTGTCAAATATAATAAGCTACCAATCATACCTCGATATACCTTCGAGTCAATTGGTTTACCGGATTCATCTTTATCAAGTTTAGTGGATGGGCTCATTGGTGTTCCAGTTTCCTTAGCACCTTCCATCTCAAACTTTTTCAGCAATTCCTTAATATATTTCAATTGATTGATGAATGTCCCACTTTTTACTTGCTTAATTTGCAATCCGAGAAAGAATGTAAGCTCTCCCATCATGCTCATTTCAAATTCTTCCTGCATAGTCTTAACAAAAACTTGGCACATATTTTTATTAGTAGCACCGAATATTATATCATCAACATAAATCTGAATCAAAAGAATATCATCATTTTCGTATTTAATAAAAAGAGTTGTATCAATTTTTCCTCTTGAAAAGCCTTTTTCAATCAAGAAACCACTGAGTCTCTCGTACCACGCTCTAAGAACTTGTTTGAGTCCATATAGTGCTTTTGTGAGTTTGAAAGCATCATTTGGAGAGATATAATTTTCAAAACCTGGAGGTTGCTCAACATATACCTCTTCATTTATAAAACCGTTTAATAAAGCACTTTTAACATCTATTTGAAAAAGTTTGAAATCTTTATAACAAGCATATGCAAGTAGCATTCGAATAGTTTCTAATCTTGCGACTGGTGCATATGTCTCATCATAATCGATTCATTCTTCTTGATTGAAACCTTGGGCTACAAGTCGAGCCTTATTTCTAGTAATGACTCCGGACTCATCTTTCTTGTTTCTAAAAACCCATTTTGTTCCAATAATAGTATGATTTTTGGGTCTAGGAACAAGTGTCCAAACATCATTTCTTTCAAATTGATTAAGCTCTTCTTGCATAGCTAGAATCCAAAATTCATCAAGAAGTGCTTCATCAATATTTTTAGATTCAATCTGAGATAGAAAAGCAGTATGATTGCAAATATTTCTAAGAGATGATCGAGTGCTTACACCTCGTGAAGGTTCTCCCAGAATTTGTTCTACTGGATGATCTTTCACAAATTTCCACTGTTTGGTTGCATCTTGTATTAAATTTTGATGATCTTTCCTGATGTCTCCATGTTGGACTTCCTCTATTGTGTTTTCTTTGTTGAGATTGAGACTTTCCGTATTATTTATACCTCTTGTTTCTTCATCAATGGATTTCTTGGAGAGTAGAGAATTAGATTCATCAAATACTACATGCATAGATTCTTGTACAGTCAAAATCTTTTTATTGAATACTCTATAAGCTTTACTATTAGTAGAATATCCGAGAAAGATACCTTCATCAGATTTTGCATCAAACTTGTCTAAATTATCCCTGTCATTTAAAATAAAACATTTGCATCCAAATACATGAAAGTAACCAATGTTGGGCTTTTTCTCATTCCAAAACTCATAGGGGGTTTTATCTAATTTGGACCTTAGCATAACTCTATTTATAACATAACATGCAGTACTTACCGCTTCAGCTCAAAAATAACTAGGCAAGTTGTTCTCATTGAGCATTGTTCTTGCCATCTCTTGAAGAGATCTATTTTTCCTCTCTACTACCCCATTTTGTTGAGGAGTTCGAGGAGTAGAAAAATTATGCATAAAACCATTTTCATCACAAAATGTTTCAATATTTTTATTAACAAATTCTTTTCCCCTATCACTTCGGATACTTGAAATAGTATAACCATTTTCATTTGGAATTCTCTTGCATAACTTGGTAAAGGCATTATGTGCCTCATCTTTATGAGTAAGAAAGATGACCCAAGTATATCTAGAGAAATCATCAATAATAACAAATGCATAATATTTTCCTCCTAAACTTGCAACTCTATTTGGTCCAAAAAGATCCATGTATATCAATTGTAGTGGTCTAGTAGTGGAAATATGTTTCTTGGTTTTAAAAGAAGTTTTTGCTTGTTTACCAAATTGGCATGCATCACAAATTTTGTCTTTAAGAAAATTTGCCTTTGATAAACCTCTCACAAGATCATTTTTTGAAAGTTTGGAAATAAGTTCCATGTTGGCATGACCTAGTCTTCTATGCCATAACCAATTAGTTTCATTTTGAGTTAAAAAACAAATAGCATTTTGTGAGATAATTTCTTCAAAATCGATTGTATAAACATTGTTGCTTCTAAAAGCAATAAAACAAATATTACAATCATGATCATTCAAAATAATGCACTTATCCATTTTGAAAGTAACTGTAAATCCTTTATCACATAATTGACTTATGCTCAAAAGATTATGTTTTAGACCTTCAAGAAGTAGAACATCTTCAATTATGAGAGAAGACTCATTACCAATTTTACCTATTCCCACGATCTTTCCTTTTGAGTTGTCTCCAAATGTCACGTGTCCTTCTTCTTTAGATCTAAGATCAAAGAATTTAGTCTTGTCTTCCGTCATGTGTCTTGAACATCCACTATCTAAAAACTATTTATTTTTGTTTGTGGAGGACTTCATGCACACCTATAAAAACAATTAAAATGATTTTTCTTGGTACCCAAGTTCTTTAGGTCCTTTATTTATTAGTATTAGAAGAAATAAGATTTTTAGGTACCCATATGGCCCTAATAGTCATTGTATGTTTTCTTCTAATAGGACAAGCAAGATAATTATGACCATTTCTATTACAAAAATTGCAAATAGCATGTGACATATATGAAGAACTTGAGTGATTATAATAGTATCATTTTTTAACAAAATTATTTTTATGAAAAGAATTTTGAATATTAGATTTTGATGTAGAAGGATTATCAAAAAAGTTTTAATAAGATTTGTATTTTTGTTTTGGCATATATCCCAAGCCTGCCTTGTCAAAAACACATCTTTGACTACCAAGAAGTTTTTCAAAATTTTTTTTTCCATTTGTAAAGTTTTCAATAATATTTTCTAAATCAGTTTTCTTTTTCTTCAACTCAAGATTTTCATCTTTCAAAACAATACTTTCTTTTCTTAAAATATCAATTTCGTTTGTTAAAAAAGAATTTTTCTTTTTCAAAGCAGTATACTTGATACCCAATTTTTCAAATTACTCATATACCTCTTCTAAAACATTTTGCAATTCTTCATATGAAGGATCTTCAATATTATCAAGATTTGTTACCTCAATGTCATCTTTAGCCATAAGACAAAGATCTGTTGATTCTCCATTGCTTGCTTCACTATCTGAACTACTTGAATCATCATCCCATGTAGCTTTCATTGCTTTTTTGCCTTTGTTTCGATCTTTCTTTAGCAGGGGACAATCTGCCTTGATATGTCCTGGCTTTTTACATTTATAACAAATTAATGAATCATTTTTACCTGTATCTTTGTTGGAAGATTTTTTGAAAGGTTTCATTGGATGAGCTTTATTTTTCAAGAATCTCTTAAATCTTCTTGTGATCATTGCAATCTCTTCGTAATCGTTTTCTTCATCTTCTTCGCTTTCACTTTCATGAGGAACGGCTTTAAGTGCCAAGCTCTTCTTTGACTTTCCTTCTTCTTCTCCTCTTTTCAATGTGTACTCATGGGTGATAAGTGACCCGATGAGTTCATTCACTTCGAGCTTCTTGAGGTCTCTAGCTTCAAGAATCGCTGTCATTTTTTATTCCCAACGTTTTGGTAGAGAGTTGAGAATTTTTCTTACTATCTCCACTTTGGAATAAATTTTGCCAAGAGCTGTCAAGCTGTTTATGATGTTAGTAAAACGAGTGTGCATACTAGAAATAGATTCATCATCATTCATCTTAAACATTTCATATTCATGAGTAAGAATATAAGTTTTTGATTTCTTGACTTGAGAAGTTCCTTCATAAGTAACTTCCAAGTTATCCCAAATTTCCTTTGCTGTAGCGCAAGTCATTACTCTATTAAACTCATTACCATTGAGAGTATTATATAATAAATTCATAGCAGTTAAATTCAAAGTATAAAGTCTATCGTCTTCACGATCAAACTCTTCTTCTTCCTTTTTGACCTTTACTCCATCAATCACTTTTGTTGGAATATAAGGTCCATTTACAATGCATTTCCAGATTTCTCGACTTTGAGTCTGAAGGAATATTCTCATTCTAACTTTCCAGAATGAGTAATTGTCTCCACAAAAGAGTGGAGGCCGACTGCTGGATTAACCTTCATCAAATGAAGCTGCAATGTTAGCCATAAGATCTTAACTCAAAAGATAGTTAATCTTATAATAGAGCTCTAGCTCTGATACTAATTGTTGCCCAGATGACTAACACAAGAGGGTGGGTGAATTGAATTGTATTTAAAAAAATAACAATTATAAATCAAATATATAATATAAAATATAAACAAAATATAAAACAACAATAAATATAAAGAGTAAGGGTAAGAGAGAAACAAACTCAGTATGTTAACGAGGTTCGGCCCCACTGCCTATGTCTTCGCCTCAAGCTACCCCTTGAGGATCCCCGAATTCACTATTCAATCTCCTTCAGGTGGAGATAGAAACCTATTACACTTTTGAGCAGCACCGCTCCAAAGAATCCGTGTAGAACACCCTCTACACTTATAATCACCTCACACTTGGTGATTTAACTATTTCTCGTGTAGAACACCTTCTACACACACAAGGGTTATACACACCCTTTTACTGATACAAGAATTGATAGTGGGTAGGCTATCAGAAAACACTCCTCAATGAGTGAAATAAAAACAATACAGCGCAAACTATATCTCTCAAAATGAACAAGGGTTAAGGCTCAATGCTTAGAGAAAAGAGAATGAAAGCTTTGAATGAATGTTGTATGCTCTTGGTGTTGTAAATGTGAAGCTCTCAAATGATCTATTTATAGGCATATGAGACTTCATATTCAAATTTAAAAAGATTCACATGTCAAAGACATCATCATTCATTTTTTAAAAATTTCAAATCTAATCTTTTTACTTTTTGCATGTGACAAAAAGAGCACACTTTACTTTTCAAAAATTTCAAACCTAATATTTTACTTTTTGCATATGACAAAAGGAGCACACTTTACTTTTCAAAATTTTCAAATAAATACATCTATCTTTTGCATAAGTCAAGAAAAGCATCCACCACTTTTGAAAATATTCAAATAAAACATACACATGTGAAAGATGACAATCAATCATCTTAATATTTTCAAAATTCAAACATTTAATCATGTCATGCACATGTGAAAGATGACAATCAATCATCTTAATATTTTCAAAGTTCAAACCTTTAATCATGTCATGCACATGTGAAAGATGACAATCAATCATCTTTCAAAATTTTCAAATTTAATTTTCAAAATATTCATGCATATGTGGAAAATGTATTTTAATGCTTTATGATAAAATATTAATTTTGAGCCTTAATCCTAATTTCGAATTTTTAAGAGATTTACAACATTACTCTATGATTTTAATGTGAACTTGTTCCCTTTTTGTTCATACTTGCTTCCTTGATGTGCTTGATTCTATTATGTGGACAACTTGAGATTGAGACTCCTTTATTCTTTGAATTAATTTGTTATCATCAAAATTCATGTGTAGATTTACACGAAACTTGAAACCTCGAGTTCAACACATTCAAATTCATATATGATTTTAAAGGCTTGTGTCTTGGTAATCATTTATCTTCCCACACCCTAGTAGTTGTCCCATCCCCCACTCCTCTTAGACATCCACTTTGCAAAACCTTACTAGATTCCCAAATTCCTTCCTATGCATAAGATGATTTGTTGCCCAATTTTGACTCTATAAAATTACAATGAGGGAAGTACATTGCTTTATAACTCTTGTGGAGAAGGGAATTCTCATTTTTTAATATCCTCCAAGCTTGTTTTGCTAGTAGGGTAGAGTTAAACAATTTCAAGTATCAGAACCCCATCCCTCCTCTGAATTTTGACTCACAAAACTGCTCACATTTGTACAATGAACTTTTCTCCTCTTTCTTTTGGCCCTACCAAAATTGAGCCATCATTCTTTCCAATTCTTTACATAAGCTTGTAGGCAACTAAAAGCAACCCATTGCATATGAGGGTATTGAGAGGGCCAGTGCTTTATTAAGAATCTCCTTTCCACCAATGGATAAAAACTTCTCCTTCCACCCTTGCAATCTCTTCCATACCTTCCCTTAAATTTCAGCAAAGGCCACTGACTTTGATTTACCCACAATAGGAGGCAAACCTAAGTATTTTTCACATTGTTGAGTTGAAATTCCACCCCACATTGACATTATTACTCTGTTCTCAGTCTTTAAAATATTTTTACCAAAATAATATGGAAGTTTTTTCTCTATTGATTTTCTTACTAGTAGCCCTTTCATATCTCTATAATAGCTAGTGAATATTTGATCATGTTAGCACATTAGCGTTGCAAAAAATTATTGAATCATCTGCAAACAGCATATGCTTTATTCGAGGTGTTGTCCTACATAGCTTGATCCCTTGTACAGTCTTCATCTCCTCAGATTCCTTAACAAGTTAATTAATTCTTTTGTACATAGCAAAAACAGATAAAGAGATAGAGGATTTTCTTGCCTAAGCCCTCTAGATGGAACCATAGGATTTGCAGGTCTCCCATTTTATCATTACTAAGAAAGATATTGAATTTAAACATTGCATGACTAACCTCACCAAACTATTTGTGAATTTTAGCTTGAACATTATATTTTTCAAGAAATCTCACTCTACTTGATCATACACTTTGGACGTATCTAACTTCAACGACATAAAGCCTTTTTTCCTTTTCTTTTCTATTTTAGAAAGTGTTCAAGTTCATATGTAACAAGGACATTGTCGATTATTAATCTTCCTAGAACAAAAGCTGACTGTGTGGCTGAGATAATTGATGGAAGAACACTTTTTAGGCGATTTGTAATAACTTTAGAACCTAGTTTGTACACAACATTGCAAAAACTAATTTATCTAAAGTCAGAAATATGAGTAGAATTCTTATTTTTAGGAATTAATACTAATAGCGTATAGTTTATCCCCTTGGTAAAGACTTTAGTATTTAATACATTAAGAACAATAGTAACTACATTACCTTTAACTAAGTGCCAATACTTCTGGACATGGGCAGAATTAGGTGAAGGCTTGGGGGGCTACCTCTCCCCCAAATTAATATATATATATATATATATATATAATTAAGCCTCCAAAACTTTTATAAAATTTTCTTCACAAATTCCAATACTCACTTAGTCTAATTTTAACTTGCTAGTTTATATTGAGAAAGAAATTGTCAAGAGTTTCACTTTAGAAATATTAAATAAATTCGAGCTTAATTTGAAGAAAAAAGTAAAAAGTCCTAAATTGATATATTTTTTTAATGGGTTTTTTTTTTCTCAAATTACGAAAATCCTAAAAAAATTTATCTTATAAGATTATTTATAGACATGTATTTTTTGTATACAATTTTATGACGTATGATTATTTTTTATATAGTCATGTGCAAAAAAACACATTATATATACTCACACATATTACACATTTTGTCAATCGCTCCTCCCTCCCCCTTCTTCTCCCCCCCCCCCCCTCCCCCCCCTCCCCCTAAAATACCAAATCCTAATTCCACCTCTGCTTCTGGATGAAAAGAGCAGACATGCCATATGGTCTAGGGAATTTGTTTGGGTGCATTTGGTTCAATGCAAAAGTCACCTATGTAGTTATGAAATCCTTCTCTAGCTCTGTAATAGCCCTAAAAATCTTCATCTTAATTTAATTAGTTAATTAAAGGTTAATACACAAGATTAGTGGTAATTGGTGGAAGAACAAAATAGGCTTTGAAGAAATGGGCTTAGGAATGAGACATTTGGGGAATGGATCAAGTGAATGGGCCAAGAGAGCAATGGTGAATCCAAAAGCCCATGGAATGAGCCCATGGCCCATCAAGCCCATAGTGGAGACACTTGTCAATTGAAGAAAAATCCTAGAAAATTATCCAAACACTTATAGGAAAATCCAAGTTGGTGGAGGTTGACTAGTAGTTGGATACATGCCATGTAGGATTGAGTGTAGGATCTAATGGAATGATTTTCCTACCATGGTATCTTGGAGGTACAAGACACCATCCCTTGACTTGCCAAGTGAGATCATGGTGTGTAGGGAAGTGACAAATGGCATGAGGAGAAGCATGGATGAAAGGAACTAGGAGGTTTCGGTGAAAAGCAATCCGTGGGGTTCATTGGAGAATCTCATGGGGTATGGCCACCAACAAGTGATAGGACAAAGGGGAAGAGTGTGTAAGTGGATAAAGTACATGTGTAAGAGAGTATGGTGATGTGAAGAGAGGTAGGGTGTGGGTGTAGGTGATTGAAATGACAAAAATTAGGAAGAAGAACAAAGATGATTTTCGGTGGAGCTTAGCTTGGCCGGTCATGCCTTGCTCAAATTCCAAAAAGCATGGCTTTGGAATCCCTTGGATGGACACATGAGAGGATAGGGGAATGATGATTGAGTGAAAAGTAAGAAAATGGATGCTAGAAGCACCAAGAAGCCGCCGGCCATAGGAAGGAAAAGGAGAAAGGGAGATCACCAAGGTATGGCCAAGATTTGATCTTGGAGTGGCCTAGAGTTGTCAATCACTCCATCTATCATTAGCCATACCTAAATATGATGAGAAGTGTACCAAAGACCCTAGGGAAGAGAGCTGGCCGTGTGACCCCTTAGGCAAATCCCTTAAGCTCATTTCACTTGGACACATGCAAACACTCTCATTTCCTCTCCACCTCTCGGCCAAACTCACTCTAGTCACTCCTACTTTTGCTTCTTCTCTTTTCACCACATAATTTGAAGAACCCTATAGTAGTGAAGCCAAAAAGCAAGAGTGTGGAGGTGATCAATTCATTGGAAAAGGTTAGTGACTAAATCCATACAAGTTTAGGAAGAACACACACACCCATGTGATACTTTGTTTTGGTTAGAAGGAAATAGGGTTTCCTTTGAGTTTTATGTTCATGGCTAGCCTAATGGGAGATTTTATATGTGTAATTTTAGATTTAAGCTAAAGTCTAATAGGAGTGTGGTAAGTATACTCCCACTTTTTCCTTAACAATTCTTATATATAGTGAAGTGATCATGCTTGTTGGATTAATGGTTGCCATTGCCATGTTTGGATTGGATTGATTTTACTTGTTTGTGATATGAATATTTTGGTGTAAATTTAGAGGATGAAATAAGCTTAGAATGTGAGTAGAGATGATGGATCAAGTGTTAGTTGCAAAAAGAAAGGAAAAGCATGATTATTTTGTGAAATGATGAAAATGATGCATGAAGGATTTTAGTGTTAAATGTTAAACTTTGGTGTTGCTAAGGTAAAGTTTATTTGAGGAAACTAGTGATGAAATTGAATTATTCAAAGAGCATATTGTGTTGAGAAAATGAAAATGGACATGAGAATAAACTATATGATTGATATGAATGGAAATGGTATACACTTGCATATGGAAGAAATGATCACTTGTGTATGATGTATAGAAATGCTTATTTGGAATTTTATGATATTTAAGGTTGAGATTTAGAAGATTAAAATTATATTGCCTTGTGGTGATTTTGTTTAGTTGAGCTCATAGAAGGGACTATTAGAAAGGGAAGTTGAATAGACTAAGGGGAGGAGTTCCCTAAGTTAGAAAGGTGAATGGAGGAAATAGAAACAATTGAGTTTGGAGGTGAAAATAGTTACTTGGAGAAACACTAAAGTTTCGGTTACCCCTTGCTAAGGAAGGTACATGATTTAAATTGACACTTTAAAATTGATTGGAGGAAATTTGGAGTCAAATGATGAAGGAAAGCCCTAGAAACTCTCTAGGAGAATTCGGCCATGATGGGTTGGAGATGGGCCCAATACCCCACTTCAATCCTAGGCCCATTTTGGGTATAGAACATGATGACTAAGTAGGAAATTTATGAAGTTGTTCCCAAAAGAGGGAGAAAAGAAAATGAAATGTGAACGCACTCGAGCTTGTCTCGGGTTTTGCATGAAATCAAGTACGCATTGCATGTCCCATGCATAAGTCATGAAAAGAAGGTTTTAAAGTCAAGCATGTTTTTAAGAAAAAGGGAAAGAAAAAGAAAAGATTGATTTTTTTTTAAAGAAAAGAAAAGAAGTAAAGTTTTATAAGAACCCCAAAGGCTGGGACGGAGAAGTGCCCCAGTGGAACTCCCTGTCCACTCAGGAGTGATTAAAGTCGAGTGGAAACCCCTGGGTCGACGAAGAACAGTCGGCAGACCGTGTATGGCACTAAAAGGTGTCCGGAGCGCGGTAGCACCTAACGCTGGTGGGTGCCCAATGACGGATATGGTGTAAGGACCTGCCGTTATAAGACGCACTCACAATAAGGTGATGCGGTAACCAGCAGGGAGCACGCGGTGCGAGGGGAGCCGTGTTGTGTCCCATACATGTTAAGTGAAAAGTCATGACAAGAAGGGCTTTCGAGCCATAAGAAAGATCTGTTTAAGATAAGTGGCGCCTAAGTAAGAATGAAAGATACGAAATGTTTTAAAGAAATGTTTTGAAAAGTAATGATGATATGAAAAGAAGTTTGAAAGAAGAAATCTGCATGAAAGTTTTATGAAAAGAAGTCTGAAAGAAACATGTCTATTTAAAAGTTTTCATGAGCATGTGCATGAGTCAGTCATTCATCGCATGTGCATTAGTTAAGAATGTTTTGTTTACTTATCTGTATATTTGAAATGTTCTGGTTTAAGTGCTAGTGTACTTGCTGAGATTTCTCCCGAAATCTCACCCCCTTTTTATTATCTCTACTATCGCTCCCTTGGGAACGATAGAAGTCATTGCAGGACATGATGGATCCCTGGATTACGACTCTCGAGAAGATGGGTCGGACCCTCATGGGCCCGACTAAGGCTGAGACTGCCGGGCCAGTGACCCTAGACCTGTTGGGTCAGTGGGCGGCAGAGTCGCTTCCTATGGCGACTTATTTTTTTGATGACTTACGCCCTACGGGGTGCTATTTGGTGCTAGGAGTTGACGGGCTCCTCCACATGGGACGCCTGTTTACGTCATCCTCTGGGATGATGTGCGACGTAGGTCCAGGACTGAGTCTGGACAGCCTTCGTTATGGCCCGGACTTTAAGAAGATAAAAGAAGAACCCGCCTATTAGTATGGTTGGCGGAGGGAGGAGTGGATCAGCAGCACCTTTATTTTGTATTCACTGATGTATTTTGTGGAAAAATCTTCCCGCTGTTTTGGGAAGTACTTTTGTATAAAACTGTTTACATTGGTGACTCTAACTTTGATATATGTATATGAATGTGATGTTTAATTTGGGTTTATTTCGTTAACCATGTGATGTGCGACAAGCGTAACGTTTTGTCGTTTAATTATGGCTTGACCTTTTTCCGCTACGATACAAAATAATAATACCTGTGTATGTAATAAAATAAAGCTCTCACACGTAAAGAGTAGGGATGACTTCCTTGTGACGTTCGTCCCCGGCATCGCAATTTGCGTACGAACCCAAGCGCAAGCTGGGGCGCCGACAAGCTCCATATTCATTTCTGGTGTTGTTGGAGCTTCAAATCCTTCAAGAATCTCCATGTCACCACGAACTGTTGAGAAGGAAAAAACCATCTAAAAATCTTGAGTCTTCTTATAAGAATGAAAAAAATAGTTTCTATATTTGCTCAAAGTTCATAATTCTTGATCAATAAATAAGATTTTATTGATCAAAAGAATAAATTTTGCATCCAAAATATAAAATAAAAAAATGAGTACACATAGATAAAAAATACAAAAAATATACCACCTAAAATTTAAAAACTTGAAAATTTGAGTTAAAAAATATACAATCCAAAAAGTGTATACTATATGTAGACACATGGGCATACATGCAAGTATCATCTTCATTGCATAGATCAATATCCCCTAATGTAGAACTTTTAATTCCTCACATTTGCCCTTGTGCAATTATGCTATACAATTTTTTTTTTTAAACATCATCATTTGATTTCATTTCCTTAAACAATATATGAGTATAGCTCAGTACATGATATTTTCGCATCTACCATAAGACTTTAACTCATAAGGGATCTTTCCCTTCCAATACAACTTTCCATCTCTCTGCATATAGCTCTTTGCCAACCTATGAGCTATATTGTTACCTTCTCTGAAGATGGACTTGACATACGAACTAGGCCTATATGACAGTACTTCTTTGATATCCATAAGTACTAGTTGATTTATCCACCCACTATAGTCTTCTTTACTCATCACTACTTTATTTACATTTCATGCATCTCTTTCAAAAGTAACATCTTGCATAGTCAACTTAGCAGCCATTTTCACTGCCTTTTTTCATAGAGGTTGTGTTTCAACAACTTCAATTTCCCCACAAATCTTTTTGCTATATAGTAGGAGAATGTAATTTCCCTTCACAGTTCCTTGAAACCACCCTAATTCCCATCTTCTCAGCTTCTTTGTCCACTAATGTATCATAATTAATTTTTATGTAAGGTGCATTGGGTGGCAACCACTTTGTAAGCATCCTACTAGTTTTTGTACCTCTTCTTTGTGCACATTGCTTGGCTGCTGCTTCATTGACCACTTCTATCATCTGTTTTGCTTGCTTAATTACCATATTTGGACTATCAAACGCATCATAAAAAATAAATATGTTTCTTCTAAATCATATGCCTACAAATATAATAGCTACCTTTTCCAGCTTTTCTTGATCCAAATAATCATTAACTTTTGCCATAATTGAACAAATTCTACCTCTTCATAGCATCATTTATGCAAGCCACAGGACCTTTTAGCCTATACATCTCTAGCAGCTGGATAGGTCCACAGAATATGCTTTACTGATTCCTCCCTTTTTTCGCATACAGGACATGTTGCTTCTGCCATACTTTCCTTTCAAAAAGGTTTACTTTTCTTGGCAAATCCAATTTAAAGCTTTCCATAAAAATTGTGTTACCTCTCATGGCACCTTCAGTTTTCACACTTGCTTCCATATTTGTTTTGTCACCTAGTAGTTTAAGCATTCCCCTTCAGCTACATCTATTTTGTTTTTCTCTAAATAATATGCACTTCTTACTGTAAACCTTCCATCTTTTGTATACCCCAACCAGCTTTATCTTCCTATCCTCTTATACTTAATGGAATACTATAGATTTGTATGGCTTCTTCTGTATAAAAAAATTCTTCTACTAAGCTTTCTTTCAAACTATGACTGTCCTCATTGATTAATGCTTCGACCTTTTCCTTTTCTGCCAACTGTTTTACAAGTGATCTGATTCTATATGTTGCAAACTGAGGTAATCACTTATCTTTCCAAATGGCCACCTATTTCCCATTCCCAATCCTCCATGGCAGTCCCTCTTTCACTATATAATATGCTGCCATTAAACTCCTCCACATGTATGATGTTTTGCATCCAATTTTTGTTTCTATGAACTTAGTACTTCTAAAATATTTCTCTTTAAACACCTTTGCAACCAATGACTCTTGATTCATCTATAGTTTCCACCCTTGCTTGGCTAACAAAGCTTTATTGAACACCTCATTATCTCTAAATCTCATTCACTCATTCACTTTATTATTACCCATCTTGGACCTCCTTCTCCAATAAATAGCCTTCCCCTCATAACTGTTTTTCTACTAGAACCTCAAGATCATGGCATTAATCTCAGTACACATCCTCTTAGGTAACAAAAATACATTCATTGTGTAAGTTGGTATTGGTTGTAGTACTGCTTTTTATCATGATTTCTCTCCCACTATAGACAACAATAAATTCTTCCAACTATGAACTTTCTTCCATGTCATTTATTTTATTACTCTAACAGTATTAAATTTTGAGCTGCCTATCATTGTTTGGATCAACATACTTCAAACACTCATTCAAATACTCCTTACTTGGGTTGGATGATGCATACACACTTTGAAGATGGTTCTTAAAAGTTCATGTTATTTCCTCTTCCTTTCCCATTATCATTACATTAGCATCATGTGCTTTCTTAATAATGTTTTGCTTCTTTCGTTGAGTAACACATATATGAAAATACCTTGAATTTTTATCTCCATACTGATACTAGTGTACCTTTGCCCTTTGTCTCTGCATCTTACTCTCATATTCCATTAATTCACCCACCTCATTCTGCACGATTTTAACTTCATTCACATTATGTTGTCCCCCATCATTTTGTAATTCTTTTAGTATTACAGTCTTCTCTCTAATCTTCTTTTCAACTTCTGAGACTTTAAATTTGCACCACAGTGAGAGCAGTTTCTGACTTCTTTGTAAGCAGCTTTGTACCTCCCCTAAATTATTGCACCGCCTCTTATCTTTGCCCCATTCATTTTGAAATTTGTACTTACACTCTTTCTCACTCCCCAAAGTCGTTCCTTATTTGAATACACTGGATCTCAAATTGCTACTTCTATTATTTTCCTGCAAAAATTAATTAATAAAGTCCTATGATTAGAAGTTCTTGCTGCCATCACCTCTACTTTAGCATTTTTATATATGTTGATCCGTTCACTATTTGCTACCCTCTATCTAACCTTTTCTTAGTGAAAGTTACATCTCCATGTCTATTACTCCATGTGAACCCCACCCTTCCCATCCCATATTATATAAACCACAACTCTCACTAAAATCTCCACACACAACCCAAGGTTTTTGATCCCTAGGTTTCAGTGAGATCAAAGCATCCCAGGATTCTTGTCTTCTGTGAACTTCAAGCTGGCCATAGTAGCCAGTAAACATACACTCATCTTCTCCCCTATCACTTTCCACCTTAGCATGACTAATATGATTTCTGGAGTAGGAGCCAATACTCACTCCTAAATTGAACTTCCACAATAGTGTTAATTCCCCACTTTTTTCCACTGAGTTCACCACTAAACATGCTTGGAAATTCAGCTTTCTTTGTAGCCATTCCCACTTCCTTGTTATTAATTTAGTTTCCATAAGGAAAATTAAATCGATTCTCTTTTCCTCCACTGACATGTAGAGGTTTTGAACTGTTTGGGGGTTCCCAATTCAACATTATTGTCAAGGTATGCCTCCACTGACCCTTTCTTTAACTAACCTCTTTCCAAGTTCCTTTCTTACATCTCCACTACTCTCATCCTCAAAACCCTTCTTCTTATATTGTGTTATTTCTCTAGAATCTACCATCCCCCCATGCTCCCTAGTCTTTTTATTCCAATTTCCTTTTCTTTTCTCATTGTTACATTTTCCTTGTTCAATACTTATTTGACAAATAGTATCCATCCTTATCATCTCTTGCATCTGACTTGAAGGGTTTCCTATCACTTTTTATTCAATTTATTCAACTGCCTTCTTTTTCTTTTCTCTAATTTCTTTAATACTCCCTTCCTTAGATTTCTCATTGTGTTCTTCAGAATTCTCAACTACCTTTTCACTTTTATCATTTGTTTTTGATTGACTGATGCTACGAAATTCAAAATTTGAAGAGACCTCTATCCTTGAGCTTTCTCTATCCTTCTTATCAACATTCATCCACCCCTCCCCATAACCAGCACTCCCTAACTTACATCTCCCTCCTCCACCTTCACCCCTCCTCCAAATTTCAAAATTGGAACCTTGATTAGGTTTTGGAACTTGTTCATATTTCCACTGTCCTTTCCTCCCATAATTTGGCTTAGCTCTCAACCACGAGCTATATTGCTATTCTTTATCAAAGGATCTTCCTAAAATGAGTTCCTTTATCTGGCATCCATCATCTTTGTGAATTATGGTATCACATCCAAAACATAGTTTTGATAATCTTTTGTACTTAAAGGGAATCCATACTTTTTCTCCTTTTACCTTTGTTGTTCTATTCTTCACCGCAACTTTCATTAAAAACAACTATATTTTAACTCTAAGAAACTATCCCCCACCCTAAATCATTCTGATCCATATCCACCCCACCTCCATAACTTTTCCCACCGAGTCTCCTATCCTCTCCCCATAATATTTATTCATAATTGCTAGTGGTAAAGTGTAAAACTACACCCAAAACTCTTCTTTGTCAAACAACATGTTAATTGGTTGTGTAAACGTCCTATCAAACTCTTTTAGTACAAATAGAGAATTCTCAAATAACCATGGCCATCCTGCCATAATTCTCATCTTGTCGGCATAATTTGCAAAGGTAATCGTGTACAAATTATAACCACAGTCTTCAAAAATTGCAGGCTTACTAATCCTCCATACTTTTGACATAGTTGCTGCTATCACTTCTTTGCTAGTTCCCTGTGTCATCCACAGTTTTCGTATTAGACTTCTATAACCAATCTCACTTACACCACACTTCCTCTCCTTCCAACTCCAACACCTTAGACTCATCCTCATTAAGTCTTATCGCTTTCCATTTATCTGACAATTCTTTCATCTCAATCCCACTAGATCTTTTACACTTACAGTATTAATTCACAAAGTTTTCACTTACCAACTCTACCTCACTACAAGAATATATGGTTTTTATAGCACTTAGAATATGCCGCAAAAAGTAGCTCAAAACGGCGCAATTGAGAAAAGGCGGCATTTTTAGCTTTGTCGCACAGTGGACGCCAAAGAAATGTGGCTCCTACGATAAAGCCTCGTTTTCCAGGGAGTGCTGTAGTAAATCATTCATTTGCAACGCCAAGACAACGCTACAAATAATCAGGTTCAGTGCCGCAGATTATCACCAAACCTGGGTCTGGTGCCATGAAAGAGTATTTGCGGGGAATGTAGTTCGTAGCTAAAGCCCATTTACTTGCCGCAAATATACAAATTTTATTAGCGGCACGTATCAATATTGCCGGTTCTTTTTATTATTAGCGACATTTAAAATGCCGCATTTGCTCGTTTTGATGTCACTGAAGGTTATCAGCGGCTTACTTAGATTAGTCGCTGTTATAAACTGAAGAAGCGATGCGATAGAGTTTAGCCTGCCTCATTTTTTCACGTTTTCATCAATTTTTCATCCGCATTATTATTTTTTCCTGGAATTATTATTATTATTTTTCTTTCCATATGTACGTGTACAATAAATTAAGAATACGGAAACCAACACATAGCCCGTGCCCTTATCTCAAATATAATTATTATAAAACTCTTTGCAAACTAATTATTCAACATACTAGTCAATTAATTCCAATTACCGATTTTAATACAAATGACCTATTAAAACTATGTTAGAATTCTTCTAATAACAATTTAGTACTTTTAATGCATTAATAAACAAGGGGTTGGCTCAAGTGGTAAGGGCCTTGGTCTTAAAGTTCACTTCAAGATCCAAGGTTCAATACCTCATGGGTGCGAACAATCTTTTAGTGCCACACCCCCTAGTGAAAAGCTAGCGAATTAACCAGTTCCGTGTAGGGAAACTTCCGAGGGTGCGGTGCACGGGACCGGAATTTACTCTATAGGGGTAGGTTCGAAGGGCCCTGCCTTGGAGAGGTTCCCCGACATTAAAAAAAAAAAAAACATGAGGATCATAATCAGGCAGTACATCTTGGTTTTAAAAGCACACATTAATCTAGAAAGTTCATGCCATATGCAGGCTAGAACAAACTAATTTTTCTAATTGTCTGAGACTGGAATAAGTATGTAGACATATATCTGATTAAGTACAACTCCATCATCACATTCATATATAAGTGCAACTTCAGATTAACACTTATATCTGACTAGATAGAAATCATCACATTCTTTCTATATACTTTACATGATTTAAATCTAGACAAACTGCTTTTGTAAACATGAGCACCTGAATTCACTAGTCCTGAAAATTTAGTCCAAAGTGTAAAGGAAAAATGTACTAATGAGCCTTAATGTTAGAAACCAATTATAACAACAACCATTCCAATTCATGGACAGCCAACTAGTGCATCGCATAATTTAAGGTCAATAATCTCAAAATAAACACATCATGTACTAATGGGTAGCAACTACCACCTAATTTCATTGAGACATCGCTTTGGATTAGACAAAAATGGTTCTGGACCACATGAACCAATAAATCAGAGTGTAGCTATGATTCATACATTGTGGTGCATTCATCCATGCGCTAGTCAATACACCAACATTCTATCAAGATGTATGCTAATTAATAACTAGAAAGTCTCACTTGCCCAGATGATTTAGTCACCATCTTGTGTATGAAAACTACAACTTTGACTCTAGTTTAGACTCCTTAAACTTTTTTGATTGATGGTGTTGAGAGTGAGCTGGGAGTTCCCTCAATGCAAATTGGACAGCTCAACCCGCCCAGGCTGATTTTCCAACCAACTATAAATAGCATTAAAATGAGAATTCTAACTGCCACATATGGAAAAAACACATCGATTGCTACATAGTTTCCATTAATCCCATTGGTGTGCCATCTTATCTATTAGCTTGTCCTTAAGCCTCCTAAATGTAGAAACATTTTAATATCACTAGCTTCTAATTAATTGCACACGTAGTATATAATTAGGAAATGAAATTAAATTGGACTATATATTACAGGGGACAACTAGCACTAAATGCTGATGGGTAACATTATATAGATATTCATATGGTCTTTAGAAGAATCTAATAGCATTTCAAAGAATTGAAGGTCTGAAAAGTAACACATTTGTTATGAAAGTATTGTACCCCAGCTAATTAAAATTTTGGAAAGGACCATAATTAGTGGACAATCAACTAAAACAGAGATTGCAATCTAATGCATCCTCCCATCATGTAGTGGTAACTTGGCTGCTCAGTTTTTCCAAATGCGTTGACCACAACTCCCATCTGGCATATGAATACATGCATGTATCAACTAAAACAGAGATCGCAATCTAAGGCAACCTCCCATCATGTAGTGGTAACTCAGCTGGTCAGTTTTTCTCGTTGTCCACAACTCCCATCTGGCATATGAATATATGCATGCATGTATCAGCTGAATCATGTTACATTCCCCATATTTTAGCTTTCCACAATAAGAACATTCATTAGAGAAAGGAGATTTACTAGCAACTCCACTAATATTACATCAACAAATAATGGCATTTCTAATCCAAAATGTGCCCACAATCATCCAACATATCCCAAGGTGTAAGGAGTTAATGCTCATTACCTACTCGGTCCAATATAAGCCTAATTGGCTTTAGAAATCCTTAAACATTTTGCAGCAGCCATGTGAATTGTTTTGCCAACCACGTCCTGATTTGTTGATCAGTGTGTGGATAGCTCCTCACCCACCAGCTCCTGTCATTGCTTGTACCTGTGATTACACATTGACAGCTAGTTAACATGCATAGCAAATAACTACATATTCAATTAAAAGTTCTATAAACAACTTACCTTTAGGAATATCAATATGAACACCACCATTGAGTTATACCTTCCTTGCCTAAATTGTTGCTGTGTAATACATATGTAATAACATGGGTGACCTTTACATAATCTATTTGGCATACAAAATTTACCCATAGGACAACCAAAATCGCCTCAAAAGCCTACACTGGTCCCCCCTCCTCCTTTGACAGTTAGTTAGCTCCCAAAAAATTTATATTAAGTGCAATAACTCCCACACCATTCTAGCAAAAAATCAAAAAAACCCTACCACCTTACTACCAAAATTTTCCAAAAAGGGACATCCGCAAGCTGCACTCCGCTCACGGAGTCGACCACGGAGTTGATGAAAAAGAATTGCAGGAGGCCGGCTCACGGAGTCAACCATGAAGACACTTCAGATTTTTATGGTATTCAATGCTATATCTCACATATATATTTTTGGAACGGTGACAAGGAATAATATTACTATGAACACACCTAGAGCAAGTCCAATGAAAAAGAAAATAATCATAACCAAAGATTGACTGAAATTTGAAAATATACTATAATTAAACCCCTAATATTTTTACCAATCACCAAAACCATGCATATTGGCATCAAATGAAGATCTTGAATTTCAATTACCTATATTATCTTGCTCAAGCAAATGAAGCAAAATTTCTGAATCTGATGGTGAAAAGGGGAAACCAGGATAATTTCCCAAGGCTCCTAAATCTGCAAAGGAAGTGTGAAAGCAATGTATTCGCATAAGCGTGAACACAACTGGTAGTATTTTAAAAGGAATTCAACTAGTGGGTTAGACATTTAAGTTCATAATATATATTTTTTTTTATAAGAACAACTCATAATATATATTTATAAAAATTGAGTATAAATATATAATATACCAGGAACAGTATGCCTAGACCAAGACCAAGAAGATCAGCTGCTACCTCCCAAACTTCTTCCTAATTAATTGATCAATCAAGAGAAAAACGTTCTCTTTTCAGTAAGAGCTTATATATTTATAGAAAGCTGGAAATTTATTGTTATATTCCAACCCAAATGGATATTATTTTCCTGTGTGCGCACTGCTCTAGTTTTGGACAAAAAAAGCTACATGCCTTAAATCTTCATTTAGCTTAATCATAAATTGCTATGGATTCTTTTTAGAAATTTTCACAGCTCTCATGATAACCTATCTAGCTAGCTCTCAAATCAAATGAGTAACTGGAAACTCAAGCACCATACATTACTTGTGTCCTTTTAGCACAATTGCTTGGTCCTTTGCAACAAAGAAAGAATCCTCCAATAGCCCAATATCAAGTCTGTTCACAAAACTTGTAATTATTAATGCATTTCTTATTAAATTATTAACACAAATATATAGAATCAACCTTAAAAAAGGCCAAACAAGAGCTCAAAAATATAGGTTGCGAAAAGCACATTGCAAATTGTACATAAATATAATTCATTCATGATAACATTAAAGAAAGAAGAAATGTCCAAGTAAATAATGATAGGCACTGTGAGCATTAGTTTGTTTTCATAACTTCAATTGGAAAAAAATTCTAAAAGAAGGCAACAAAGATAACTTTTCGTGGGTGGAAAAATGGCCACAAAGAAGATTACAATAAACACGTAACCTAGAAATAGACTAGAATTGTTTGTTCTGCAGTTTGGAGTGCAGAATGTAAAAGACCAAATATCACCTAAGGGAATATTATACTTTACACACTAAACAAACATTTATTTTGCAATATGGCCATAATCTATCAAATTGTCACATCACCCACAAAACACCACTTCTTTTGCAATTAATTATATATTACCGATCATATAGAAGATCAACAAAAATCAAATAGTTGTTCACAAAAGAGAGCCAAAAAAATAATTGACAAAGTAGATATCACATCAACATCCATATGAAAATACATAGAATGAGAAATGAATTAGTAAAAATATAAATGATAACAACGAACCTCTCACATAATCAGGTTTCAATAGACAACTAATCCCTCATTCTTTTTCTTAGATGGCAGAAATTGAATATTTTTATTCAAATAAGAACTGTTTGGATTTTGTTCGAGATCATCTGCAAGATATCGAAGTTGAATCTTCATTAGAATACACAACGAAATAACCATTAGCATTAACTGTTCAAAGGAAACAACCGTAAGCTAACTAGTAATGATTAGGAGAATCGCAACAGCAGCAGGACGATACTAAACTGAAATTTTAAGAACCAAATCCTTGTAGACCACTATTAGAACCGAAGATTTTATCACACAAGCACACCATTAGCCCAAATGTAAATCTATTTCCAACATACCGATAAATTTGTTAAGCCCGTTTATCTGTGGATTAGTAGTGAGATTTGCTATTCAGCACGTATGAGCATATAATTGTAAGGAGCCAATCGATGTCTACGAGCACCCTCAACAATGGTGGAATCATTCGAGATTAATATGCCTTGAATTGGAACATTAATCTGATAGAAACAACGAAGAAGGGAGTAATTAAAAGAATCACAAGCAAATCTCCATACAAAGTTCTTAACCCTAACCGAAATCAAGGAAAACAAGTTCACCTTACTATGGAAGTTTAGCTCGGAAGAGGAAAATTAGCTTGTGCGAAATAGATCGAGATTTTGGGGGAAGCGCCATGAAATCGGCATCGGCTAGTGTTTGGGGGGATAGAAAATCTTTGGGAAAATGGGACATCAAGAGCTTAGGTGGGAAGCAACTCATGCCACAATGCATAAGATCGAGACAAGGGGAAAGGGCAAAATATAAAGGCTATTACGGCGGAAATGCCCATAACGCCATAATAAGATGGCTTTAGCGAAGTTAGTCCTGATGCCGAATACGAATCCACCAATGCGGCATAGTAATCGCCGTATAACACTTTAATACCGCTGCAAGAAATCTAGTACTGTTCACTTAAACTAAAAGAATCAAAATGCGCACTTTCGGCTTGCTTGAATTTAGAGATGAGATGAGATAAAATATGAATAGTAATAAAATAAGTAGTTGAGATGAATTAAAATTTAAAATGAGTGCTTGAGATTAGTTGAAAGTACGAAATGAATTGTAAATAATTACACGCAGTTTGTTACAAACTAACCGGGTCTTAATGCCAGCGTTGACAGGACATGTGATGCAATGACTTCACGTTACCCTTTTGTAGCCACATATATGTATATATATATATATATATATATATATACTAGATGAAAGTAACGTGCAAAGCACGTTTACTTAGTTGGATAAACTTGACAAATGAGGATTTCTATACATGTACACAAACAAATATGCAATTTAGGATTGCACAATTTGAAACCATAAAAGCCCCGTTTGGATTCGAGCTGCTTAACTCATTTTAAATTTATTATTATATTTTTTTAAATTTTCATATAAAATACAAATCTCAATACAACATTTTTAAATCTCATTTCAATTTTTTTAAATCTCAAAATAATAATAATAATAATAATATTTATTCAACTTTCAAAATCCATCTCAACTCCAAATCCAAATGGAGAGTGCTAGATGCATGCATCAGTTTTGCCTTAAGGTAAGATATGGTATTCGTTTTTATTTTTTTGGATTGGCATTAGCCAGGACTCCCCGTTTGGATTCGAGCTGCTTAACTCATTTCAAATTTATTATTATATTTTTTAAAATTTTCATACAAAATACAAATCCTAATACAACATTTTCAAATCTCATTTCAATTTTTTTAAATCTCAAAATAATGATAATAATATTTATTCAACTTTCAAAATCCATCTCAACTCCAAATCCAAATAGAGAGTGCTGGATGTACGCATCAGTTTTGCCTTAAGGTAAGACATGGTATTCGTTTTTATTTTTTTGGATTGGCATTAGTCAGGACTTTTTGGGACACCTGTTGCCATTAAAAAAAATTACATGAATATCATCACACCATGAATTACAATACAGAATATTTACAATACATATTGCTCCAATTAACCTTGTGTGTGTATATAGAAGGAATTGCAGTAGATGAGGACGCGTCTCTTTTACTGATTTTATATACACACACCATGATTCTACAGGAAAATATACTACATTTACTTCAAACTATAAATAAAATACAACATACAAGTTTAATCAAAAGAAAGAAATCAGAAAATCATTTAGAAGAGGAACAATTGTGAACATGTTGAAGATATTATCGCATACAAGCAAAATAAATTAGTTTCGCTGAAACAATTGTAGACAACTCACTTTTGCTGTTACATTCGGACTTCTATCTCCATCAACAAATAGCTAAAGAGTTGGATCCAAAGTCGGTGACGCCCCCACGCATTCTTGCTCCTCGTCTTCCGCTTCCCACATGAAGTGGGCATGCGACCCCAACACTGTGCTGCATCAAATATTTATCTACCTATTTATTATACAATAGGATAAAAAAACATTATATTTATAATTTGTTTATTTATTTTCTCAAACTATCCAAAGAAGAAAAATACCAGTTATCAGGGGAGGCATGAACGCCCTGATCGAATAAGGACTTGGCTCTATCTCTGTCTCTCTGTGTATCCCATATCAAGTTCCCATACAGCGACAATAATTCTCCGTCATTGGGACTCGCTAATTTTTCTCTCCCATAGTACTCATCTGCTCTCATCGTATCCTTCTCCACCTTTTCAGTTCCATCGATCAAAGTCCAAAAAACCACGAATTTTCAGATTCTGATTTCATTTTTTGTTAAATAGTAAGTCTAGAATATAAGTTGTTTCAAGTACCATAAAGATTTTCCGTAGTTTCTAAGCAAGAATGAATATCCTGGGTTAGACTTTAGCATTTCCAAGTAGTAGGCTCCGATCCTTGCCATTTCTATTTCCATTTCCGATTCTGATTTGGAGAAATTGGGTTCCTCAACCGGAATCTCGATTTCCGACCATATCCCGTCGATGGCTGACAATGATCCGATTTTATCATCATCGCTTTCTGAGAGAAACTCCTCCTCGAGTATCCTCACCGTAAAGGATTGAGATCATCTGAGACCTAGGTGGATACCAAGAGGCGCTTATAAATATTATAAGCGAAAAGAAAGAACATGTGAATACGAAGAGACGCTTAGTGCTGGAAGCGTTATTTTCCTTACTCATAAATATTCTTTCCCAGCAACCATGAGACAAGTTTGATGGCCGAGACAAATTTAACGGAAAGTTAACGGAAAATTATTAAAATTATTGTAATTCCGTTAAAACAAGAATTTCCGTTATATAGGCTCTTTATATATATAGAAGATATATAAAAAGCTGAGCTAGAGAAGAGAGTACTCTCCGGCCTCCAGCCGACTTAACACCGACAAGTCGTGGAGACTTCTTCAATATTTATGCTATAAACTAACGTACGTGTCCCTTTAGCCCAAGAAATGCGCTCCGCTTCACAAAAATGTAAAGGTCAATGGCTATATACGTACGTGGTTCCGGATAATAAATCGGATAGTGATCGATATTGCACTTACTTTTACAAAAGATTTTCCCAGTTTTCAAACTTTCTTTTATTATTAAGATACACAAGGCCAGAAATGTGGCTCGAAATATAAGTGCGACGGGATGCTATATGTGAATATATTCTACAATGGAGTTATTGTATGTATTGCTTTCTGAGTAATTATATTGCTATGCCTATAATATTCTTCAATGGACTTATGTCATCTGCGGCTTTTTTTGCCACGACTTTACGCTGTCACAATATGATGACATTGTGGCTGTCAAAACTGAAATCCACTCATGTTCTTGCTGCGTGATTAAGATAGAATTGTGGCTAGCGCCTGCTAAATCACCAGTTCTTCTTTGTTTGTTTTCGCCCGCGGCAAAAGAAATGCAGGCTGCAGCACTAGTACTACTCTTTTTCTAAAATGATGATGAAACATGCGTCAGAAAATTGGGGGGAATCGAGTTTGGTTTGAAACTTATAAAGAAAGAGAATTGCTTGACACACAAAAAGGTTTTATAAAAATAAATCTATAAATTAAAGTAGCTCTTAATTATATGGTATATAATGTTACGTATATTATATATATAATAATTATTTAACTTATATAATAAAATAAATGAAATATATATTATATTAAATCATGCCAATTTGTAAGATATTTATCTGAGTAGTATTGAATAATAATACTTTTCAAGAGAGTCATGGCCGATTTGATATTAATTATATTTACAGTGTTCAAATATACAGTAGTAGATGAGAGTGATTGCGCTCTATCCCTATCATCAGAATCTTCTCTTTGCAATCTGCACCCGTTCATTTTTGGGGGGAAGTGGGGACTGATCCAAAGAGCGACGAGCTCCAAATTAAATATTTGGTGTATCTACTCAAATCCTTTTGGAACTCAGTCAAGAAAAAATAGAAAACAAAAGGAAAGCTTGATGGTGTTTAGAAGCAAAACTTTTTTTTTTTTTTTTCGGTGTGGTGATCTTTATCACGTTCACACTCCTGAAAACGATGGTTCTGGAGATTACTCCCCTCCCAAACAATCTGATATATTACGAGTCCAATCTCGTAAATCATGTGGGGCCGTAAGAACAGGATAAAACCCTTTGATCCTCCTTTTTGGCATTATCTGACAATAAAGTTACGGGCTGCAGAAATATTTATTCTCAGACGCACATGTGTGTATATAATGTGCCTAATTAAACGTCTTTGCAATTATACATCAGAATTCTATTTTTAGGAGAAGCGATACTGTGATTGCCATCCCATAAGATATGGATAGGTGGTATATATAAAGAATCTCACATTGAGAAATTTTTGTTTTTTGTAATACTCTAATATTGGGATTGACCTAATTATATCATTGTGTAGTTATTTTTGAGTATAAGTTAAATGGTTTGGATATTTTATTGAGACGTTACAAATAGTATCAGAACCTATCTCAATTAAAAATGTAGAATTGGAGTTATACCACTTACGATAGACTAACCTGACGAGATTGTAATATATATCTTATATAATGAGGATAAGAGTATGTGATGTACGATATCTTATATAGGTTGGGAATGAGAATTATTTTAGGTATATGAGATCCCATATTGGTTAAGAATTAGAATTTTTTACTCTTTATATATAAAGTTTCAAACTTTCAATAGAGTTCTAATTGCATTATTAACTAGTTTTTCTAGAGTATTATAAGTTAGTGATTTCAACGTTCTATTGGATCATTATATATATACAAACACAAACAATTATAAAAATAAATATACAAATTGAAATGCCTTTATGTTATGTATTAAATTTATTTTATTTTTAAATGTAATTTTATAATTTGATGTATTATAAAAACTATACAAATTTGTGGGTTTATTTTTTTGAGGTCTGTATCAAAACTCTAGTAGTCCTTCCCTTTTGTATGTTCTTAATTTTGAATGTACTATAGCTAGTGTAAATTATGAAAAATAAAGAAGAAATATATTCATTATCGTCATTTTTATCATTCTATCACATTTGATAATATAGCATTAGATAATAAGTTCATAATTGAAGAATAATAAATAATTTTTAATTATTTAATATCACATTATAAAATAATAAAATAATAAAATAATAATAATAAATGGGATATATATATTGCAGACTCGATGTATATATATATTTAATTTTTTTTATGTCCACTCGATGATGGATTTCATGAAAGGAAACTTATGGTCGTTGTGATCGGTTGCTGACATATAAAAGCCACACAGACTTCGTAGTAACTGCTGAAGTAATTTCCCGGCTCCTGCTCGTATGGATAAGGATAAAACCACGACTAGTGTTGATTAATAAATATCAACCGCTTGAGGTCTGTCCTTTAGATGATCAGTTCAATTCCACATTATTTTTGCAGTGTTAAGATATGACGAGAATGACGACGAAGACGCACTAAAAAAAATTACTTATTTGTTATCATTTATTAATTGTAAATAGTTTATTTTAATTATTAATAGTCTATTTTAATCGTTAATAATTTTTTTTATCGTAAATATTTGATTGCTATTACCTATTTTTTTTTTGTAATGACAATGATAATCTAGCATTAATGATAGAAGCTGGCGAAGGTTTAGAAGTAAATTTTATTATATTCCGGCCCTTTAATTGTTCGATCGAATTAGATAATTTGATTTTATAGAGACAGATAGAATAAGTTAATCAATCTTATAACATTTAATTGTATAAAATGATGGTTTAATTCGATCAATTAAATAGAGTGAAGAACTAGACGAATTCATAGTGAAGATACTGAAGAAAAAATTAACATTAAAAGAACATTTGTATTCGTTTACCATCTTTGGCAAGTTGAATAACTTTTCAAGCCTATTTTTAGCTTTTTGAAGGAGAAAAAACACGATCTTATGCATAAACGAGGGAAATGGACCACATCATTGGCTGACAGATTTCTCAAAGAGACCTAGTCTATAATCACCCAACCTCGACTTATAGGCAGATCTTTTGTATTCGCACCATGAGAACTCTTTGTACAAGCTTTCCTCACCTTCTGCCATGAGTGAGGCTAAAGGTGCTATCTTTTCATTCAAAGGTGGCCCTCCAAAGAAGATTATTGAAAGCCTTGATTTTGTGCGGTGAGCCAAAACCCTATGCTTCACACTCTTGAACCTCCCATTAGTCATTACCTGCATCAATCCCATATCCAAATTAGTATTGGTCAAATGATTATTTTTGGTTGAAATAAGTTTGTTTTGGTCATAAATAATTCATCACAAACCTTCATTGTCTGATCTGGTAGTGTATGTTTCTAAAAAAAGAAAAAGGAAAAAGTTGAAGAAACCCATAGAGAATATCAACATTTTCGTTGATGAGAGACAGAGAGTACACAGACAGACAGGTTTGATGAAACCCAGGAAAAAAAAAAAAAAATCCAGAATGATGGCATAAGAAGTCACTTGATTCTATGTTGTAATTTGCACATTTAAGAAAAAGCAAGAAAATTTGGTTAAATAGTCACCTGAAAGCAATCGCCAACATTGATGAAGAAGGAGGTCTGATCAGTTGGGACTGAAACCCAAGTTCCATCTCCCAGACAGATTTGCAGGCCTGAGGTGTTGTTTGACCGTAGGACAGAAATGATCTGAGGGTCTGTGTGCTCTCCAAACCCAATCAAGTTTCTTCCACTGAATGTTTGAAGGTCTAGGCATGGCGGATAGTGGTTTAGCCTTAAACAAGAGTCACTTTTCCCATCCCTCAAAAGCCTGCTCAACATATTCCTAGGCTCAATCTCCAGCCCATCAGCAATCAATTCCAACACTTCACAAGCCATCTTCTTTACTGCTGAAACATAATGATCCACAGCAGACCTACATCAGGAAAAAGGAAAACAAACTGTCAAATATTATTCTAAGAAAGAGAGTAGTACCAGAGGGAGAAACAGAGGTGCTCTCTGTTTGGATAGTTTTACCGGAAAATATCTGGGTTTTCCGTGAACAGTGATGATTTCTGGGAGATGGCATCGAGATTATTGGTGTGGAAGAGAATATATTCAATCCAACCCACGTCACCGTTTGGGCCAATTCTCTTGTTGCCATAGCCAAATGGCTCGGGAGGGCCAGACCTATCCTTCTCACACTGAGGCAAGTTGAAGAACCGAAGTGCTTCAGCTTCCAACTTGGTTATAAACTCCATTGGAACTCCATGATTGACCACCTTGAAGACCCCAAATTCACAGGCCTTCACTACGAGTGTCTTGGCCTCAGGGTCGGAGAGATCCACCACCGGAATTTCGGTGAACAAGCCGCCGGCGGGCTTGCATGTTTTAATAAGAGAGAAGTCCTCTAATGCTGCCTGAGAAAGAGCCACCATGGTTGTCTCTGTCACCGAGCCTGTATTTTAGAGAGAGAAAGAAGGAGAGAGAAATATTGTTAGTGCATGATCAGAGGAAAGCTGGGAGTGCAGAGGCGTTACTAACTATAGAGAGGAGCCATCTGATAATTATGTGCGCCTGCTCGGGACTTTATATGCAATCGAGGGTCAAATTTGCTTTCAGTTGTTTCTTCCCTTTTCTACAAACAGAAAACTAACACAAAAGTTTGTGCAATCATAAAAATACTTTTATAAAAAATAAAAAAATTTAGAAAGATATCGTACTTCCACCTCAGCTACGTCAAGCATTATTAGAAGTTGTACTTCCACCTTTTTTTTAAGACAGAAGCTGGGGGGCAGACGGTCTGCCCCCCTTCTTAAAAGCAGCCCCGCCGCCCCCGGTGGCGGTGGGCGACACCGCCCCCACCATCGGGACCGGCGGACTCAGACGAGGTACGGGTCCGAAACGGGTTGAAGGCTGCCGGGGGCACACCGGAGCTCGCCGGAGCTCGCCGTCGAAGGGGTGAGCTCGTCTGAGTCCGCCGGTCCCGATGGCGTGGGCGGTGTCGCCCACCGCCACCGGCGGCGGCGTGGCTGCTTTATGGCCGAATTCTCTATTAAATTCATCTTCATTTTATTTTTTTATTGTGTTTTTTATTATGTTTTTTATTATGTTTTGTTCATTTTATTTTTTTAATATATTTTTAATCTTCATTTTTTTATTTAATTATATTTTTTTATTTTATTTTGATGTGTTTTTCATCATCAAGCAGCCCAACTAGTGTTGGGCTGCTTTGGACGCTGGGGACAGCCGGACCGGTCCCCAGCGTCACCCTTTTTTTAATCTCATAATTTAATTTTTCATTAATCTTGCACTCTTACTTAGCGTAGTAATTTAAATTTTAAAAAGAAATTCAACATGCTCCACAATTATCTTACAATGATAAAATGTCATTATTTGTTTTTATACATTTTTTTTATATAAAAATATAATAAAAGACGATAGAAAGTATCGATCGGATTTATAAAATAAGATGATAGTAAGAAAATGATAATAGAATATAGCATTACTCTTCTATGAACCATATTCTTAAAACATATAGTTGCTAAAATTATAGAATTAATCCTTGTCAGGCTCAAGCATCTTATCATCTTGTTAAGAAATTTAGATGTATAGATGAACATGATCATTTAGAATTGTTGGTCTATTTAAGGACAAGTTTCTAAAATTCTAGTTAAAGATCAAAAAGATTACACAAAGTTATAAACTCATAAATGGATGTATTTTTATGAGATCAGTTAGATTTAGTACTTTACAATTACATCAGAATTATGAGTTTACTTTTATGTAATTTATTTGTGTCTAAAGTATTTTCCTTAAATAAATAATCATTCTATTCGTCATTACATATATTACACCACACATCACACTGAATTTTATTTTTATTTTTATTTTTATTTTCTGGCCTTGTCAATGGCGTCGCTCCACTATTCTGATCCTCTCAACATACATTGATTTCTATTATGGTGGAAATCAAGATTGATTTATTTGACTATAATTAATCTCCTCCTAGCTATAAGCTGGTGACCTTTTGGTTGTGGTGTACACTGTACATCGTTCAAGAAATCGAAGCACAAGCAAATAAAGGATATCATATTTCGTCTGAGAATCCACTCCCTCTTGAAGATGGTATCAAATTGACAAGTGAATAAAATAAACTGTTGAATTAGCGCGCGAAGACTTCAATGACCTTAGCCTAGAAAAGTGAGATACCAATTAACACGTCCATTTGTTCGACCCATGCTCTACCCCACTCGATCCAATGTAATAATTAAGGGAGGTGGCCGTTATCTTCAAGCAAACATTTATAGTTGAAATCCTTGGAAGTCTAACAATTCCTTAGAAAAAGGGTCTTGATCAATTGCTTATATATATATATATATGTTTTGTCGTAATGTTTGAGTGTTGGCTAATTATATTATGAGATCAATGATGAAATCCATGCATTTTCAAGACAAGTTTAGCAACTCACCACACGACTTGATGATCATCAGCTTCAAGAAGCTTGGATGGAGTGAAATTCAAGGCGTGTAATGCAAAATATATGTAGTTAGACTTTCATGTCAATGAAATCATGTTTTTTGCCTATTTGAATCTTGTTAAGTAGGACATGCATTATCATTTGACCAATTCTATGCATTATCCTCCACACCATACACCTCACATTTTTTTTTTAATTTTTAATTTTTTGAGTTTATTCTTCTTAAACTATCTTCTATATTTCCTTATTCATATACCAAACATTTAGTAAAAAATAAATAAGGTGTGGTGGGTGATGTACGGGAGGATGATGCATATAATTTTTCTTCTCATTATTGTGAAATTTGAAGAATATATATGATTTTATGGTGCCACTCCTACAAGAAAACATGTAATGGATCCAACTTCTTCGAAAATAATAAGATCCTTAGCAAAAGAAGAATAGGTCCGGTAGAACCGTTTCATTTTAACTTGGTTATGATTTCTCTAATTTTTTTATTTTCTTTTATCAATGTCGAATTGGGTTCTTCTCCTACTTTATCAAATGAAACATGATGAACCAAATCTTCTTTATATAAATATCTACCTACTTCATTAATTTAGGTCGAACAAATTATCATTTTGTCTAATGAAACCATGTGCTTATAGTATTACTTGAATATGCCATCAATCCTACTTCTTTTACAACTTATAATCAGACTTCGTTCTTTTAACCCTATTAGAGATACAAAAATGATGAAAATAATTGGCTGATTCAACACTATAACATTTATCACTTTTTGCCATGAGTTCATTTCCCACGATATGAGTTCATGAAGAATATTTCTTATTGTGATAAATTTCATCCGTGGAAAAATATATTTAATTTTTCCACGGCTTCACATCCCACGATGTCAAAATCGTGGCTAAAACAACTATTTGTGGCAACTTGAAGTCGTGGCAAATACAATTAACCTTTTTCCACGCTCACTTGAATTACTCTCACTTTATTATTTGTTAAACTTACATTTTGCAGCAACGTCTTCTCGCAACGAATAATATATTATGCATTACTACTCATTTTATTATAATTTTTAAAAATAATATAATTATAAAACATTATTTTAATGTTAGCACTTATTTAATAAAAAGATTACTATTTTTATAAATTAAAGTTAATTTTTTATGGTATGATATTTGTATTTTAAATTATTTATTTTAGTTAGTTTAATTTAATATTTAATCTTTACCAATGGATTATATTTAATTTCTACCGTTGATTTGCAAACTCTAAACCCCCCCTCCCCCCCCGGGCGCCCCCTTCTCTCTCTCGACCACATGAAATTACTCAGCTTTTCCTCTCTCCTCGATCTCATTTCTCCTTCTACCTCTTCGCTTTTGTCTCCTTCTCCATCTTCTCAGCGCTCTCTCTCGCTTTCATTCTCAGCTTTCCTTCTCCCTCTTCTCAACCCTCAGCTCTCCTTCTCCTTCTCCTTCTCCAAAAACAAAACGTCGCTTCCGTCAGAGAGATTCTCGTCAGCGCCGAATGTGTCACCAACTTCACCAAGTAACAATCGGTGAGAGTTTTTTTTCTCTCTCTCTTGAAGCTTTTCGCTTTTGTCCCTGTTTGGTTGCTCAAAAAATGCATTAAGACACAGAAGAAAATTTTAGGGTTTTTGAATAATGCATACTGGACTTCACATTGTTTGCGCAGCTAAAGTATTATTTTATTCCCGCTTTTGGCGCCCGTTTGGTTTCTCTTGAAGATTTGAGTTTTAATTCTTTTTTCTCAAGTGGGTTAGTTCTTGTAGGTTGCTTGGATTGGGTTTCGTCCTTGTCCATTATAATTAGTTGAGGTTATTTTTCCAATTTGTATTATTAATTGTTTTTGGAATTTAGAGGTTATTTTCTAACCCCCCCCTTCATTAGTTCTCCTTCTCCCTCTTCTCAACCCTTAGCTCTCCTTCTCTTTCTCCTTCTTTAGAAACAAAACGCCGCTTCCGTCATAAAGATCCTCGTCAGCGCCGAATGTGTCACCGACTTCACCTTGTAACAATCGGTGAGAGTTTTTTTTCTCTCTCTCTCTTGAAGCTTTTCGCTTTCGTCCCTGTTTGGTTGCTCGAAAAATGCATTAAGACATAGAAGAAAATTTTAGGGTTTTTGAATAATGCATACTGGACTTCACATTGTTTGCGCAGATAAAGTATTATTTTTTTTCCCGCTTTTGGCGCCCGTTTGGTTCCTCTTGAAGATTTGAGTTTTAATTCTTTTTTCTCAGGTGGGTTAGTTCTTGTAGGTTGCTTGGATTGGGTTTCGTCCCTGTCCATTATAATTAACTGAGGTTATTTTTCCAATTTGTATTATTAATTGCTTTTGGAATTTAGAGATAATTTTCTGACCCCCCCTCCCCTCCCCTCCCCTCCCCTCCCCTCTCTGATCTCACCCTTCCTGTTCTGGTTTACACTTGGCACAAACATCTCATATATATCATAGGGTTTGTATGCCAAACATTTTCATTGTTTGATAGGAGTATTAAAGTCCATGTTGAGGGTTTCCCTATGAATGTATGTTATTTGTCCTAGATATGTTGCAAGTGTTTTTTTCATGTAGAAGCCAGTGAGTGTTGGGACTTGACGTTTTATGGTGTCCATGTGTATTTATGGATCGTTGATAATAGCCTCAGCCCATTCTTTCCAACATTTGTAGTGGTGACAATGCAGTTTAACTAAAAGAGAAGTTTCAATCCTGTGGACATACATGAAATGAAGAGGAAGATCAGTTATAGCTCTCATTCCAAGGCCCATGATCATTTCCAACAAGCAGCCTTCTTGCTCCTAGAGGTTTCAAAACATGGCTGGATGCACCATTTAGACCCACAGTTCAGTTTTATATAGACAGCTGCCCCTTTTAGCATTCTAGGACAATGTCATATTCTATGTTAAATGGAACATGTCCATGTACAGTTTATATAACTGGATGTACGTATGATTAGCTACTTGCATAAATATATGTTGGTTTGGCAATGCTTTTTGGCAACAATTTTTGCTCTTGGCCAATGTGCATTTGATGCGGCTTGGATCTGTGGTAAATAACCAATTATTACTGACGGCGCCTTTGTGATTTTAGGGATGAACATTTTCATTTGTAAAAAGTGTTGCACAGGGTTGGCAGTCATGGTAAAAAATTTGTTGCTGCGACCGTTTATTAGTTATTTGGTTATAAATAATGATTCTCTACTAATCAATCATGTGGACAAAAGTTATTAGCCACAGATTGGTTTCTTCCCCAATAGGTATTTCTCACTACTAATATGGCTTTTAACCATGGACATGTTAGTGACAATAAGTTACTATTTGTGTTGAAAATATCAACTCGTGGTAAATAGTAGTATTTGCCGCGGAGTATATATCACGAGCATCCCAGAGTTAGAATTGGTGGGAAAAAATCTATACTTACGAAAGACATGCTTTTTGTCACAAAAACCGTTTTTAGCAAATTGCCATTGATCTTGTAGTGCAATTGTCAACCGACAAGCTCATCATGATGAGAGATTGTTGTTAAAATTGATTTACCAAAATCTCATTATATTAGTGTCCAATCGGAAGAATTTCTTTAATGGCTCGGTTAGATCTATTTGAGAAATTATTTGAGTACGTACGAAGATAAGCCATAAACCAACTGGTGAAGTTGGTTATCCCTCCAAGATTGTGTGGATATGCTCCTACGAAGGCCGTACCAAATGATGAGAAGACCATATAATAATAATATCAAGCAGTACTCAGAACTAGGAACTAGAGTACAATAATTATTGTCGACTGAGGCATATCTGAAGAGACCTAACACATTAAGATTATAAATATCAAGACTAGTGCTACATCCACTGAGGATATAGCAAGATCAGTTGATCATATTAAAAAAAACGAAATTTTTTATTTTTTTATTTTCTTCATTTAATTTTTTCATATGTTTAAATATTTAAAAACAATTACAACATTATTAAAAAATAAATGCTTAATCACTAAGTAAAAAAAATTAAAAATTTTTGTATCGGGACCCACTCTTGAGATAAATGCTTGGGAGATCTAGCATTTATGTGGAAATATATATTGAAGAACTAGTATATGATGAACTTTACCTTTGGTTAATATCTACAGATATATATAGGTAAATTACCTAATGACAACTTTCTTTAAATCCTTATATACATATGAATATATGATCATGTTTAGCCCGGGAAGGAACATTTTGTGGAGGAAAGTTCCATGCCATATGATCAGGGAAACTAATAAGAAATCATGATGTAATCTAAGATTCTCGACAACATCGTCGATTGGAACACTCAAGAATTTATTGTTCACATAAATAGTAAAAAAATTCCGGCCTCGATAAGTTTTCTTTAGTTATTTTGCCTATGAACCAATCATTGTTTCCATGTTCAAATTCCTATATTTGTTGAAAATCAAGGATAAATTCAAGAAAAAGGTTGTAGTTTACAAGACTAGTAGTTGTAAATTTGTAATGGTACTTCTGATAATTCTAATGACAATTAGTGGGTCATGAGTCGTTATTTCTGACCTAGGGGTTATATATATATATATATATATATATATATATGGGTTACAATAGATAAGGGTACGCAGTGAGGTGAGATTCTATATGATCAGTCATTATCGGAATTAATAAGGGCTAATTAAGCAAAACTTGCTTTTATCTATCTCCTAATCTCTTGTATATAATACTTTCAATCTTTTAAATCTATCCCTTTCTCATTCTTTTCTCCTGCATTATTGTCCTCCGATCCCTACTACCTATTGACCAGAATGGCAATTCAAACAGGTCTGAATTAGGCAACTTCATCGCATTATTTTTCCTGCATAAATTTGTAGTAGTTAAAATTGAATTACTACTGCATGGTATAATTGTAACATCTAGAAAATATGAAAAGTACTACTGATCATACTGTGAAACGGTTTTCCACAGAAACTCTTCTACAAAATATGGCATCATATTAATTAGTCTATATTTTGCTTTAGAGAAATGGTTTAGCTACAAGGAATCCAATAACAATAATTTTACAAGCTAATGTTGTTTGATATGATAAGTTAGTTTTAATCTTTTATTATAAAATAAATCTAATATATCATATGAAATCATATCATTTCGTAGATTTAATTTTTTAAAATCTTTTTGTAAATATAGTAATTCCATACCAAGAATATTACTGTACGTACGTCTTGTTTAAAGTATTCACTTCACTTGCTATATATAGGTATTATATATGTATGTTGATGATAAATTAATGGGACATCAAGATTTATATTTACCTTAAAATTGTTCATTAATCTTCAAATAAGATTAAAAAAAAAAAAAAACTGCTCCTATAAAGTGGGAGTACATGTATGATCTGGGCTGGCTAGCTAGCTTCCTGCAGAAATGAAACATGGAAATGATGTGTAACTAAATAAAGTAGGGAAAGTGATTAAATAAAGTAGGGAAAGTGATCAGACTGCAGTGAAGCCGTAGTACTGCATGGTGATCGAGCGGTGCACATAAACCCTGTGTAAGATTGAGTACTGTCTCTGAAATAATAGAGATATCTTTGATTCCCCCAAAGTACTTTGGGGGATGGGAAGTAGAGCTGTCCGTGGACCATGTCTCTTGAAGATCATCATTCCAATGTCTGCTGTTTTTCTATGATAACTAAGGAAAGACATGTTTGAACTTGCTTGGGTGTCATGAAATGCCTCGTGTCCATTTAGGCTTGTTTTTTTTTTCCCCGCCTGAATGCATGATTTTAGTCTTATTTAGTTTAATTACAAGCCTGTATTTTTGGTACGGAAGTTTGAAAATCTACAAAGATTGAGACAATTAGTAACATGACCGAGCATATGTTATTTTATTAAAAAAAAGATTTACAAAAAGTAAAGTTCAGCAAGTACCTAATGTGACTAGATATAGAAATGATATATTAGATTTATTTTATAGTATAAATTAAAGTGCATTGCAATTAATTATTGATATATTGCAACGAATTTATATACACTACAATAAAAATAAATATTTATGACGAATTATTTGTAATGGAAATGATTATTTACGATCAAAACAGATTTATTTTAACAAGAAATAGTCATTTTTATAGGAAATAGCTAACTACAGATAAATAATTTTCTTGTAGTATTATTTTGGTATGGAATTTCAAAGATCTACAAAGATAGAACTAAGTAGTAATCATTAATATGGAGCATATGTGATTTTACTAAAAAAGAAGTTTTAGGAAAGATTTTGAAAAAGTAAAGTTTACACATTGATGTGAATAGATATAATATATAATGTGTTGAATCTATTTTACAGTAAAAATAATTTTACAATTTTAATAAAAAAAGATAACAAAGTGCACCAACTTATGAATTACTTTAGTAAGATTTGATCTTTATTAAAGAACATTTCCCTGTTTCATCCATGCATGTTATTATTCTCTAGGAAAAAGTTTGGAATAAGATAGTGTGAAAGTGGGTTTTATACTTGCCAATAGTAGCACTCTACGTAGGTATTTCATGACAAAATGAACTGAGCGTGAGTGTTCTGAATCGATTCTTAGACTCTCTTTCTTCTCTCTCCCTTTCTTTTTAGTTCTCTCGCATCCTACCTTCCAAAAACCCTAGCAGTGATAGTAGACCTCACCTAGCTCAACGCAACCCAAGCCAATGACTCCATCAATACTGACGCCGACGTCCATTGGCGCAATCCAACTAGCGACGGACCCTAGCCCACTCCACTCCATCCTACGCGACACAACCCGCTCCACTTTGAATTGATTTTTTTTTGGGTATTCTCTTGAATTATTATCTTCTTTTGCCAATTACATGTTGATTTGTGTATTATGAAGCATTTTTATTTATGGATTATTATCAAAATATGTTATGGTTCCTTGGGTTTTGTATGTAATTTTTGGGTAATGGTTGATTTGGTGATGGTTGTTTGTTTGGAAATTGAAGTATGCAGTATGAGTCAAAAAAATCTAGAAGGTAGGACGCGAGAAAAGAGTGAGGAAGAGAGAGCGCGAGAGAAGAGAGAGAGAACGTAAGAGAAGAGAGGTTAGGGATCGATTCGGTACACTTATGTTTAGTTCATTTCTTCAGGAAATATTTACTGGGTGCGTTGCTATCGACAAGTATAAAACCTATTTTCACACCTATCTTGTTCCAAACACCATTCCTCTCTCTTTCTCTAACAAATGATTTAACTTCCAGCACCGACTACCAACTTCCCATATTGATAATTAATGTAGTAACTTGCTTTGGTGGTTTTCAAAGTTTTAGCAGTTGCCATGTTCTGCCGCTTGCATGTTTAATATTATTATGTGCACTAAATAAAAAATAGGTATTTGTGTTATTTTAATTCTATCTAAAAGGATTATTTGCGATGAAAATTGATTATTTTCGTCATAAATAATATTTTTAATTACAATTAAAATGTCATAAATATTCTTTTTTTTTTATAATGATGAGTGTATAAGCACAAAAATGTGTAAAACATATAAGAAGTTTGAGTAATATGATACATCACACTCATTCTATTTTCATCACACTAGATAAAATATGTCACCTTCATTACTATTAAATATTAAATAGTAAAGAAGTATATATAAATAAGATTAAGCACTTTGCAACAACTCACTATTTTTGTAAAATATATAAGAAATTTGAGTAATACTATATATTACACTATCATCTTATTTTTATATAATTAATTAATAATAATTATAAATATCTTACATTTTATTTAATAAAATAAAAGTAAAATAGTTATATAATGTATAGAATTTTCGCGATGGACACGAAAGTCAAGGCAACGACACGTAGCCTGATATCATCCATATAAAAGAATTTCTTCCATAACTTCTATCAATTATGTGTAATGTTATATATACAATGTGTTTTATAATATTTTTATAATTTATAATATTAATGAATTTTTTATTTTTTCTTATTTTTTAAAGTATTTTTTAGTTTTCTTAATCATTAAAAAAATTAAAAAAATATTTAATTTTATTAATATTTATATTCTTAATTATTAAATAAAATTAAAAATTAAAAAATAAATAAATATAAAAAAAGTTGTAAAATAATTATGAAGTAATAATATATAAGTATCATTTCTGATAATTTATATCTGAAACCGAGGAAGACATGACAAGCCTGTCTCAAATTAATAATGCCCGCCTGCCTGCCACAAAGGTACTTGTCCCTCTTTCCTGGTGGGAGCACTCAAAGTCCCACTTTAGTTGCAAGGTACGCACACGTGCTACAATTTCATGCCATGTTCCCGGATCCATCAATTGCGGTGCTGATGACACGTGGACAGACAGGGTGTATCATGGCCACCCTGACATCATGACATGGCCATTCTTCATTGTTTCTTCTTTCTTAAGAACAATTTTCAGACAGTGTTAGGTTGAGTACGTACAGTACTATTGGCCAGTTCATGCATGGGTTTCCAGATTGCTGAGAATTGAGAAGGGTATCTCCGTGCTATTATGCCGCCCATAATTGACCGTTGGAGTTTATTGTTTAATTTTTTTAAAAAATATTATTTTTATTATTTTAAAATATTTTAAAAAAAACATAAAAAATATTAATATAATAATAATCATTTTCTTAATTATTAAATAAAAAAAAATAAAATAAAAATAAGTGTCAAATTAAATAAACATAAAAATAATAGACTTTATTCGTTTATGAAATATCTATCATGGGGCTTTTTGTTGATAATGAACGTTGATGATAAAGATCATGCGTGTGGTCCTACTGCTGATCTCGTAGCTGTGAACATTAATATTGGACTCATAAAAAAATAATTAATTAAAATTTGATAAAAAATACAAACACTAATAATCACTTTCAAAATTTGACGACAGATTCCTAGCCCACTCTACTAATAATCACTTTTAAAAATAGATGTCAAATAGTAACCTATCAAATTCCTTCAAATTACTAGTAAAAAATCAAATTAAAATTACTTTTATTTTATTCTTTTCACTTTTTTCTCAATTTTGATCAAATATAAAGAAAATATTTTTAATGAGTTTAATGTAGGATTATTTTGATAGTGGCTTTCCATCAAACTTATACTTTTTATCAAATTTTAATGATTTCTTTAATCAGTTGAATGATAGTGCTTTTATATGCTTTGCAATAGTGCTACTTTAGCATTCGAGAAAGAAACAAGAAATTAAAGATATTTGTATGATTTTTTTTCGACTATTAAGTACTACTATCCTATTCTCTCTTACGTTCATAAACATTTATTTGGTGCAAGATACTCATAATTTTGCTTTGAAACTTAGGTGCCAAATGTCTGCTCACTAGCTAGTACAAAGAAAGATGAATATATATATATATATATATAAAGAGTTATTTACGATAAAAATAATTATTGGTAGACAATAATTATTTTTGTAAGAAACAACTAGCAGCAAGTAAGAAGTTTTCTTGTCGTGGTTCCATCAAACTATAATTGAGTCATACATGATGTACAATTTTGTGTGATGAAAGAACTAAATGATTAGTTACAATGAGTGAAAAATTAAAATAATTTAAAATCTTCAGGGAATTAAATACATATATAAAATGACAACAATTTTATAAGAAATTCTATTTTCTCATTATGGGTCAAGAAAACATTGATACAAGAAGCATCACACTACAAGAAAAATGATATTTTGTAGCCAGTTAATTTCGACCAAATGACTATTTACAGTTAAAATTATTCGTAAATAGCATTTTATTCTCTATTCACTGGTCACAAAAGTTCATATTTCTTGTAATTTTAATCTTTACTTTTGTTTATCCAGTCAAGTTAGGGAATGTTATTTACAAAATGTTAGGATAGGATTGAAAAATGATCGTCAACGTAGATATATAAAATCATTCATTTTATATATGGTTAATGCTATTAATCATCTCAATTCTCATCTTTTATAATGAATGATTGAAAATTATTTATTATTTATATTGAATCTATTATTTAATGCTACATCATAAAATAATGAGAGATGATAAAAAATGAATCATGAATAAAATTTTCTTTTATATATATATATATATATATCTGTAATGTTTATTTAAGATTGACTAAGTATATTTGCCCTCGATTGAAATCCTTAAGTTTATTCGATGATACTCACGTAAGACCATGACTTTGAAGAATCACGTGCATGGAGGCATTATTGAGCAAAGACTAACAGCAAATGGTCTATTCTTTGTTTCATTGTTATATATACACAGTAGTCGGTCGAGAGGTGCGTCCACCGGCAGAGCGTGACGGAAGTGGGACATATTACTTATTAATGCTAAAATGAAGTTATTTATACGGGCAATTAAGATTGTGTTTAGATGTCAATAAGTGTTGAAAAATATGAGAATAATTGTGAATAATTTGAGTAGAGATTAGAATAAATTTGTGGGTCCTATTGAAAATAGTTTGAGTTGTTTGGATATATAAAATATGTTAAGTATTGACCTTTTAAATTAAAACATAAAAAATATGTGGATCCCATTAATAAATAATATATAGATGGTGAAAGGTAAAGTAATAGTGAAATAATTATTTTATTTATATGTTTTAGTGATAAATAGAATTATTATAATAAACAATAATTTTCAACATTTTAAAAAAATTATTTTGCACAACAGATTTTATTTATAAAAATAATATCTCTATCAAAATTGTTAAAAATCAATTTTTACAATATATTGTTTTTGTAAACTCACAAAAATATTCCTTTTTTTTTTTCGACCGTACGTGTCTTGCATGATTCTACAAATGAACGTGGGAAATAAAATGCATCACTTGGAAAAAAAAAAAAAGAAGAAGATGGAACCATGTGAAAAACTCTTCTTTTTTGTGAGTTTCAAGGTTAATTAATTTGTTTTAAAATTCTGCATGAAATTTATATTTGAAGTCCAACATTATTGTTTTTTATTTCTCTCTCATTTACTATATTCTTTCCTCTTATTTTAAGCACTTGTTGTAATATATTTATATAAATATATATATATATATATAAGCAGTAGTTGTAATAATTATATAAGCAATGATAGACTTATTATTATTTTATAATTTTTCTTATATTTAATTTTTTTAATTTTTAATTTTATTTATTGATTAAGAATGTAAATATTAATAAAATTATTATTATTTTTTTATTTTTATTAATGATTAAAAAAATTAAAAAAATACTTACAAAATGATAAAAAAAATGTAAATACACTATAAGTGTAAAAATATTGTAAAATCTATCATTTGGATATCATTACTCTAATTATATATAGCACATGAAATAATTATGTGGCCGTGTCCTTTCACCGTACAGTATACGTATGTGAAGAGAGAGTTTTTCAAACAATTTCAAATTGTGTTTGGACGGGAAGAACATCCAGCCGTACCAGAACTGTTAAAGAATATTTGAGGGTGTTTTTACATCCAAACCTAGCATAAATAAAGGGCAGCATACATGAGAATATGAGATGCAGATGAAGACGATGTAAGTAGGAAGGGTACATGAGATGAGACAGGATAAGATACCTAGATAATAACCCATCCCATCCAGCAGGTCAGATCTCGTCAATATGACAACATAAACAATAATAATAAAATAAAATAAAATAAACAAAATATCTTATGCCATGCCAACGTTGTCGGACCAAATTTCATGGTCTATTCGGTAGTTCCCATCTCAGTTAAAAAGCTGTGGCTACACTGTGTTTCGTACGTGTCAGTATGGTCTATGGATTAGGTGGGTAGCTAGCTAGCTAGGCATCGAATTGTGTTTTCAAGTACTTCTGCGTACATTGATTAAAATAAAAAAACTTCTGCGTACATTATAATTATTAATTTTTTGGATGATGTTTTTGCGAAGAAAAATTCTTGTTATTATTATTTTAAAACTTGTCTCATAGAAATATCTTCATATGTACTAGAGTTTGTATATGGTCGTATCATAGTTATTTTTCTTCATTTTTAACCAATATCTCTTAGAGTACGAGCAATAAATTCATCATTTTTTTTAAATATAAGTTTACATATATCAAAAAAATTTCGTCATATTTAATTAAAATGTGAAAAAAAATTTGATGATAAGAGAATAAAAGTACTTTTTATTTAGTTTTTGAATAATAATCTATCAAAATTGTATTGATGGATCACTATTTAAAAGCTAAACAAAAAATATTTTTATTTTTTTTTATCCACATTATTTTCCTCACATTTGATTAAATATACAATTTTTTTTATATGTATACAAATTTGTATTTTTTAAATAAAAATTTTGATAGATCTATTATTAGTGCTCTTAGAGCGTTAGTAATCGCTGCAGTTATTGATATTGATAGTGAATTTGTTTCCACCGTAGAAATAAGTGACGAGGGTCCCAATTTTTTCAGCGCATGAAATTCGCTGCAAAATTACTTGTAGCGATTGACATTCGCGGCAATAACGTATTTTCTTCGAGTATTGATTGTTTTGCGGTAACTTCAAGTCACTGCAAATAGTTTCTACAAAATTTTTTTAAAAAAAAATTGCTTGTGGAACATATGCCTTTCATAGCACTATGAAAGCCATACAGTTATATCAGTTATATCAATATTTATTTAAAAATAAAAATAAAAATAAAAATAAAAAATAAAAAATAAAAAAAGTTGTATGATTACTGACCAAATTTTCTTTAGAAAAATATAGATATTTCTGGCCACACCGTTAATTCTGGTAAAATATTCTAGTTATAAAATAATTTTATAAATTAATATAATTGAATTCTAGTTATCCAAGACGTCCCCTTGTCATGTTTTGGACATGTCCAACGGTGGTTAGTATAACATAATAAAATCTATCTAAAGTTAAATATTTAGAATAAATAATAATTTTTTACAGTATTAAAGTAGAAATGTTGAATTTAAATTATATATGATTTTATACTCTATTTTATTTAATTAAATATTTTATTTATTAAATTTATTAATTAAGAAAAAATTTGACGAAAAAAAATATTAAAATATAAAATTATAAAATTTACTTTTTAATAAATTTAAAATTTTTAAATAAATAATAATTATATAGCTAGAGGGCGTGAGGGGCTGAAGCATATGGTTCGAGGTTGAAGTTGGTTTTAAAGAAGAATAATATCTTATTATTTAAAAATCAGATCTTTTTATAATTGAGACAAAGGATATGGTAAAGCTTAATTTAAAAATAAAAATAAAAATAAAAATAAAAAATAAAAAAAGTTGTATGATTACTGACCAAATTTTCTTTAGAAAAATATAGATATTTCTGGCCACACCGTTAATTCTGGTAAAATATTCTAGTTATAAAATAATTTTATAAATTAATATAATTGATATGATTTATTAAATTATAAAATTATTTATATTATAAAATAAATCTAATAAATTATATAAAATTAAATAAAATTATAACTTCTCCGTTATTTATGACCCTTTCTTTGTAGATATCAGTTATATCAAGGCACACTTCATCCAAACTAGTAGCTATGAAGTTGGGATCATACTTATGGAAGACTAACAAGAAGAAAACTAATTATCAAGAATTACCCAATAAGCTGCATCAAAAAGTCTTTATTGAAAGTAGCAGAACATCTTACATTTTCTAGTTAAATCGTTGAAATAAGTATACTTCTTAAAATCTGTGGGAACAAAAATTGGACATAATTTACGTGCAATGAGACCTGGCATTGCTGCACAAACCCCAAATCTACATGAAATTTGTCACAATACATTATAAATACACTTGATAGAAAATCTTAAAAATATGATCTTCTCAATATTAAAAAGAGTAGAAATAAATATCAATATCCAATAAACCTACATTTATTTTTATTGTCTATTCACAAATTGAGACTAAAGCTATGTAGCTAGCTGCCTTCCCTAATATGTCAAACAAACCATTGTGTATTCCCTCAATCTTGAGCTGGTTTCCCTAGGATTTTATTTCCCTTTTTTAAAGGAGAGGCTATTGGAGCCACTCATTGAGCTGCCACTTGTCAAGAAGGGAACTTCGAATTCGGTTTTTTTTTCTTCATAGGTTCTCTCAAAAATCCTCTACTCAATCTTCAAGTCTCAGCATTTTTCTTCAACTTTTTTTAATTCTTTACTTATCAAAAACAAAAAAAGTCTCAGCATTTTTTGTGTCTCCAGCCTTGTTCCCAGACCAAAAGAATAAAATACCAAGTCATATCCAAACTTATGAAGTTTGAAGTCTTCTACCTAGTTAAAGTGTACAAAGTCATGGTATCTAACCAATTTATTGCCTACCATATTTCAATCATTTATGCAAATGTACAATCCCAATGTCTATTTGCTTGCACATCCTAGTATCAAACTTTTTTGCAACCTAGGTGAGAACTACAAAATATAGTAGTTCTCGTTATATGGCAGTTAAAGTGTTGAATACCTCCAAGACCTTGAAAGATCTAAAAGGAAAATTAAAAAAACTACTATGATTAAGATAATAAAGGTTTGCAGTTAAAGTGTTGAACATCTGATCAAGTCTGACCAACATAGGCTAACCTGAAAATCATTAAAAGAATAAATAGAAAATATTCATTCTCTACATTGTTTTCTATTTGAGCCAGCCATCTTTGCTCAATAAGAGTTTTGGAAGCACACAAACAACATATACTAAGAAGTTTTCATATTTTATTCTTAGAAATGATACAAGTAGGAAATTACTTACATCATTACCTTTACTTTAAAATGTATGTTGTGTAAATTATTGGGAGAGTTAATGTGGAATAAACACAACCGGTCACTTATATTTGGTGCAATTTTGCTATCTTTATAGCTATAGTGAAGGAACCTACAAGTAAATAAAATCTACCGAATTATGAAGTTGATAAATAATCCATAGTGAAGGAACATGCAAGTAAATCAAATGTGATGGAAACTTTTGAAAGACAGAAATATAGTTCCACTATTCCAGAAATTTCATCTTGACTTTTCTTGGTAAATACAGAATGCTCCAAGAGGCAGCACTAGGAAATTCTGTTGGGGGGACAACCTACGACTGTACATAAGAAGATAGATACTTATAGTCTCTCTATATGGGTACATGCTTATGCCAAAAACTAAGACCAACCAAGACTTAAATGCAAAAGTCACATATTTTTATATCAATAATAAGAAAGAAAGAAACAATAAGAAATGATTAACATGCTTTTATTTTTATTTTTTATATATCTCTTATTTTGAAGTATAATTTAAATTATTTAAATTATTATGGATTATTAGATCTAGATTTTCAAATAATTAATACTTTAACATGGTATAAAGTAAAGAGTGATATAAAGCCTCAAGAGCTAGAGAGAGCTTGCTTGCTTGCTTTCTTTCTTTCTTTCTCATGTGTTTAGAAAGGGTAGTGTTATTATAAAGGCACTCAGATATTAATTTTAGGATCTCGTAGCTAATTGAAAATATCTCTTATAAGAGGCTAACTTTTACATACAAAGTTAGCTTTGGAAAAAAAAATTAAAGTTTAGCTGTAATATCGTACATGGCAGATTGCAACGCATCATGCAAGCATGGACATTTACATACAACACATCCATGAGTCTCAATCATCTATAGAAACTAAAATATTGGTTACAACATGGCATAATTTTTTTTTAACCAGATTACACCCAGAGGAAAGCACCTATGTTTCGTGCTTTAGAGCTCTGTTTACGCTCTACATTCTTTCAAATTGAAAATGTTAAACATCCAAGGTCTCAGCTAATTCTTGACCTAAACCATTTTAAGAAATTGGGTGTAAACATAGGTTCTTACCATGGATGGGAGTCACACTAGAAATAGCCACGTGAAAAACCCTTTTGCCACTAGATAAATGGGTCGCACTAAGAGATTTCGAATAGGATTAAACCAAATGCTAAAAGATTTCAATATTTGTGGAATAAATCGTAGAAACAAATGGAGGAAAATACATAAACAGAGACTTTATCGGGCAATTTCGGGCCCTCACAAAAATGACGGCAATTTCTTGTGGGTGGGAATCGGCAACGAAATTGGTGTAACACAATCGGTGGAGGAACAACGCCGTCAACAAGAGGGGTGGATGGAAAGCTTGGGGAGTTCTTGGGTGGCTGTGAAATGAGAAAATGTGAAGGAAATGGTAATCGAAGGAAATAGGTTGAGTGAAATGCGAAGGGAGAAAAGGAGAAGTCTGGAAGGAAAAGAAGGGGGGGGAGGGGGACGGGGAAATCGAACAAGTGAGAGGAGGAAAATATCTTTAGTGTTTGCCGCATTCATTAAAGATTAGTTGCAATGATTATTTTAATACTAAAGTCATATAATTTTAATAAAAATGCCATATGCAGAAAAGCCCCTCATTAATGACTTTATTATGACGAACAAACTTGCTGCAATAAAGTATTGGATCACTGCAATAAATCTCGTGATTAAGAAAACTCAATTGTAACAAGTGTACCAAACATTTATGTCAAATTTATTCGTGGCAATTAATCATGCCCAAAAATTTAAGTGAAAACTCAAGTGGCAAAAACAAAATCACTGGAAATATTCTCGTGGCAATTTTATTTTTGGCAAACACAGAATCACCAAAAAAATTCCTTTTTCTTGTAACGTATAGCCCATTGCAAATCTAAAATAAAGCAAGATAAAAAAAGGTGGATCACATTGGTCTAGATATAGCCCAAAGTGGGCCACATGCAAGTCTTAAAACTTGAGCTACATTAACTTGAAACCTCTCACCAACTTTGGCATGGTACTATTCAACCTTCAAGTCTATTATTTCTGAGTAAAATACAAAAGCCACGTGAAAAAAACTGATTTCCCTTGACAATATCGCGTTTCTACCCTAGTCTTCAACCCATTCTCCTTCAACCCGCAAGCTTCCTCACCACATCTCCTTCTCTCCGTCATCATCTCTTCGCCATCGTCCCTAGGCCAAATGTAAGTCTCTCTTCCACACTCTTCCACACTCTTCTCTCCCTCTTTAATTGTTTTTCGTTGCTGCTCTTCTCTCCCTTTTCTTTCTGTATTTTCTCTAACCTTTGACCTATATCTTCTTTATTTTCTCTTCACGGAGTGATTCAAACATTTGCAGAGTGCGTTGCAAGGACCATTATTGCAAATCAGCTTGAGGGAAACTCTATACGGTAGCACTCTCTCGTAGGGGGAAATTTGGTCCCGTTCGATCGGTCCTAGGAGAGTTTTATGGACCAGATCGGACCTATTCGGTCTAAGATTTCTCTAGCCTGGACTGGATCAAGTACTCCATAGGACTGGATTAAATCGATTGCTTTCAATCCGGTTGGTCCACTCGATCTTTATATTATAACTTTTATAATATGTTAATATATTAATCTTATATTATTATTTAGATTTTAAAATAACTAGACTAATGTGGACTATTTAGCTAAACAATGTAGACTATAGTTAAAAGGATAAATTTTAACTTAAATTTTGACTTGGCAATGACCTAACTATTGCTAGTGCTCTTAGTAGGCCCATAGGTATGTAGTTTTCTTTAAGAGAAATTCTACAGGCAACCGCCTATGGGGGACCATTGCGAAATCCGCTATAATATATTAAAAAAAACTTTTTGGAGATGGGAAATGCTCTATCACAAAAAATTGCGAGAAACACGCTAATGGCTCTCAAGTTTCAACTTCACCAACACTTCCACAAGTCCGTCTCAAGATCTAGAGGCAAAGACTACAGGAGGAAAAAATGAAGAGTAGAAAACTACTGAATTCTTACATAAGTAGCATCCACTCAAGATTTTAATTGGGAGATCTTTTTGTATGCATCTACCATTTGGTGAGGAAGATTTTTTGAGGTATGCTATGAAGAAGTCTGGACATCTTGCAAACCAAAAACAATTAGGTATAAAATAAAATAGGATAAAAAGATAAAATTATATTTTTAAATGAGTGTGAATGTGTCGGCTTCTTTTTAAAAATTTTAAAATTGAAATTAATAAATATCAAAGAAGCTTTCAGGTCAAAATCAACTTGGTTTGTAAAAATATTTTTTTTAACACAGGGAGATGGAGCGAAACAACAAAGTTACCTCCCCTTTGATCAATTGGATTTGAGTGCAAATTTTGCTTCTTTAGGCTAAACTAGCCATCTATGACCCATATGAGACTGTCCCTTACCTTTTTGTGAATGCTTCTCTTTTGTTGGCATACTTGGCTTTCGTGTGAAAAAAAAAGCATCTGAGAGTGTTGTCGTTATGGGTTGAAGCCCATTTCACCTGAGATTTTGTGCTCTTACAAATATTTCTGGGGTTGCCGTGGGTTGCATTTGTGCTTGTTGCCGTGTGTTGATTTATTTGCCATGGGTTGATTTATTTTCCTAGATATTTCGGGGGTCTTGGAATATACCAATTTAATGGAGGAATTAATTCTTGTTAGGAGCTTGAGGAAGAAGATGCAAAGAAGAAGATAGAAGAAGAACCTGCAAATGAGGAAGCTGCAACCACGTCTTCATCTGTTTGGGAGGAAACCTTCGTGTTCTTCTATAGGAAGATGAAAGAAGCAATTCTTCAAGGAGGGCAGAAATGATGGAACGTTGTCGTTTAGTATATAAAATTATCCCAATATCTCTATCCCAAAAGGTTTTTTGAGATAAAAATTTGAATTTGGTCTTAAAAAATCATTTTTATGACGAAACCATTGATGGCATTCGAACATAAAGATTATTTTGGATAATTGAAATTCATCCTAGATGGACACTCGAACGGTTAGTTCCATTATGTTCGATCGTAATTTTTTGTCTGGATGCAATACGTTTAGCTGCGGATCAAATTCGAATATGTTCAAACGTATTCTTACTAACAAACGTTCGACCGTTAAATTTAGTTTTTGACCCAACAACCATGGTCGAAAGCATTGCGTCGATTGGTTGATTGAATGGTAAGAATATGAGTATTGATCTTATCAAAATAAATCATCAAAATTTGATGAAAAATACAAATTTGATTAGAAGCGAACATAAAAAATAATCCCATATTGAATTCATAAAAAATATTTTCGTTATATTTGATCAAAAATGAAGAAAAAAAAGTAGGGAGAATGAAATTAAAGTACTTATGGTTTGGTTTTTGAATAGTAAATAATCAAGTTGATGATTTACTATTCAAAAACCAAACCAGAAGTACTTTTATTTTATTCTCCCTACTTTTTTTTTCTTCACTTTTGATCAAATATGATGAAAGCATTTTTTATGAGTTTAATGTGAGATTATTTTGGTGTTGGTTTCTCATCAAACATATATTTTTTTAATCAAATTTTGATAATCTATTTAGATGAAATTAATGTTAATGCTCTAATATATTCAAACGTATTTTTAGGCAAAAATGTTTGAATGTTAAAATAGTCTTTGAATGTTGATGTAATGTTTGATATCCTAATAAATGATTCAAATACTTATTACATGTAAGGGGGAAATGAAAAGTCAACAACCCAAGCTAAACATTTATTGCATCTAAGGACAAAAGCAGACAAGATTTGATTAAGGATGATGGAAGCTGTCATAGAAATAAAGGAATAGTATAAAAGACAAGTCATGTGAAAACGAAAAAGCTGGGAAGTAAAGGAAAGAAGGCGTTCCGAATGGGAAAGAACCCTGACACACGCAAAATAATTAAAAATCACATCACAAACAAAGTAAAGAGCTTATAAAAGGACCTTAGAACGGATGACTAGGGGGACGGGATCTACTTCAACTTCTTCTTCAACAGACTCCGATTCGCCAGCGAGTATATTTCACCGAACAGATTTTCTCCATAGTCATCTATGCACTTTTCTTACATAGTGAGATGCGAGAGACTGCAAAATATTTATTATAGTAGATTCTCATCCCCAAATGTTCGTAGACGTAGGCATTTGCCGATGAGTATATTTCCATTTATTCCATATGTTATTCACATAAGCGCTAGTCACATTGGAATCTCGCTAGGGACCTTAAACAACACCAAACGAAACTGCACCAGTTGGTTATGAATGATTATTTCTCTCGCCCCAGCTTGTTGATCACTTTTTATAGCATCAACAATGATGCCGTCTATGGGATCTGAACACTTTCTAAAGCTGGAGGTGAGAGAAAGATGATTTTTCGGTATACTGAATAAATGACTAGACGAGTTGATGGCACCACCCGGATTAGTACGCGAGCACGGAGCACCCAGATAAGAATTCTAAATTCTTGTTGATTTTGACAATTGTAGAAACGGGCAAAGGCGAAAGGGGATCTCGCCCAGGGGAGAGTCTTGCCAAATTCCTCGGCCCCTGCGCGTAGGTCGCCCAATCGCTTAGAAAGAGAAAATGTATGCCATTTATTAGGGGTGATCCCCGCCCAAGCGGGGGGCGGAGTATTCCTAAAACACCATCAAACTTGATTTAAACACATAATTATATATATTAAAAAATATTCGATATTCCATTATTAAAGTCTAAAATCACTTAAAAAAATCACTAAAATAGTAAAACTTGAAATAAAGATTAAGTTATTACAAATTTACAATAATCCTACAAAAGAATAAATTGTGTTATTAACTATTAACATTACAATTTACAAATACTATTTCTAATTTCTAACTTTCTAAGAATCTAAATTCTAAACTAACAAAATCATTTTACATAACATTGATGATTTATTAATATATATATATACATATATATATAATAAGGAAAGGCAGGGGCGGCATAAAAGTGGGGCGGAGGAAACCCTATATCGCCCCAGCACACATAACTATATCGCCTTACTGTCGGACGGGTGCGGGTACCCGTTGCCCACCCCTACCATTATTCTTCTCGAACCGAATATGTGCATTGGCAGATGATTATTGAGTCACTCATTAATCTTCCCGAACTGAATGCATCTTTGGAGTTTTGGACTTACACCATAGGCAAATACTGTACACTCTAAGAGCTCGGACATAGTAAGCTAAAGGCACTATGCACTTAAAAGCCATGCACTTATCACGTCTATTGTGCATGGCACACACAATGCCATGCACAATACGAGGGTGCCTAGCTTGGGAGTGCGCCCATGCAGCATGAGGCTTACATGGCCCCGTATACTCGTAGGGCCCCTTGATCAATCATGTGCCATGCATGGCACTTCATCATCGCATCCCGTAACCAGCACTTGACTACACAGCGGTGAGGAATGCTTGCTGGAGGTCACCGATCAGATTCCCGGTAGTTTCTGTCTTCAGTGGAGTAGGCGCCGACCATCAAATCAGCTAAGGGTAGCTCCACCACGTTCAAGCCTCTAACTCGAGATAGCACAAGCCCAAGGTCATCGTAGCGCGGTTAGGCATCCAGCGACCACCAGGAGGGTCGTCGGCATTTTCTGTCACCGATGGGCACACTCTCGATTGATGGCATCGCCATGAACACCTCTGCCACCTTGCATAACGCTGGATAATTGATGCATGCTTGGCCCAGTTGGTTCGTGGCTCGGGGAGATGCCGACGACCACCATTTGGCCCGTCGGTAGGTTCTGTCCTCCCCAGGCTGGTCACCTCACGGGAGCCATCACCACTAGGGTGGGTGACCATTCCTCCCCCTAGTTGTTCTTTTATAGGAGCCGAACCACCCAGACAAATGATTTGCCATTTGGGAATGTTGCTGGGGATTCATTCTAAACCCAGGGTCACACTTGGGTCCCTCAACCGCATTTGCATTCGAGTGGTTTGGCATGCATGGACCCCAGCTCAGGACAACCATGCTTCGGAGTGGCACCCACTCAGGCTCAAGAACTCGACTCGGGATTGCATGGCGACTTCGAAAAGCATGGTCCCAGGACTCGCCCTTTCATGCTCCCAGCTCGGGAACACATCTGCATGGGCTTGAGTACCACATAGTCGCCAGGAAACCGCTTATGGGACCTCCACCCCCGGGAACCTCCCGAGCCCAGGGCACCGCTCACAAGACCTTATGGGTTAGGACCACTCAACTCATGGGGTACTACTCGCACCTCGAGCTTGCAACTCCATTCGAGCTTGGAACACACTTCATCGAGCTCAGACTTTCCTTTATGGGCTCGAGAAGCACATACATAGGAGTCTCTCCCAATCACTCACCTCACTCACAAAACACACACCAGCTTGTCACCCTAACCTTGACCATCTATTGGGATCCCTCACAATAGATGTTCAAGGTAAACTTCTTTAGTTGCCCGAATTTCAAACAAAAGTACTTCCCATATTGCAACATTCTTGAAGCTAAAGAGGGTTTTTGTCCCTCACAAATTTGAAGAAGTATGTGTTCTCTAAAGAACCTAATAAAAGAGGGATGTGTATGGTGAGTGGGGAATGGAAGAAGCATTTGAATTTGGTAGGACCCTTTACCAATAACATTTTAGATACAATCCCCTGTGACTATTTTGCACGAAAATGAAACTATTGATGAGCTCATTAATGAGGATACTAGAACCTGCAAAACTGACTTGGTTAATGTAATCTTTAGAAGAAGGGGGGCTGATTGCATATGCAACCTTCCCTTTAGTTTGAGGGGAGCTGAAGACAAAGTAGTATGGGGTCTATCAACTAAAGTAATCTTCTCAATAAAGTCAGCATATTTCACCAATTTCGCCCAATTTGGCTAGGATGTATTGAGCAAATGGGGAGCCTTCTGAAGTGCCAATTGAGAAGAAGAAATGGAGGAAAGTTTGGCAGCTGAACTATCCTAGTAAGGTCAAACAATTAATATAGAAAGCTCTTAATGGTATATTACCAACTAAGTAAAAGTTGTATACCCAAAAGCTTGTTGAAAATCCTGCCAGTCCAATATGTTTTTTTGAAGTTGAATGCGTACTGCATGTTCTTTGGTAATGTCCAGCAACCATGGATGTTTGGGGGGAGTCAAGCAGCCCTTTGAGAAAAAGGCATCTTAATTATCCAGAGTTTCCATCTTTGTGGGTTGATTTAGCTCAAAGATTGGATGAAGACCAACTGAACTCAATAGCACTTGTTTTCCATAGCATTTGGAAGAAGAGGAACGACTTTATGTTTCAAAATCAGTTTAGGAACCCGACATTATTGCTCAAGCTTGCCTTACAGGATAAAAAAAACCATGTATTCCTCGAATCAGATAGCAAATACTCAAGCCTTAGATTGCTCTACTACAACTACAAAAAGACATGGCTAGATACCTCCACAAGAGGGCACTTTTAAGGTTAATGTGGATGCATCTTTTGTTAAAGAGAAAGCTATGATGGCCATTGGTATTGGGATAAGGGATTGGCAAGGAGAAATACATGTTCTCTCTGCCCCAAGATTATCCATTAACTCAGTTTTGGAAACTGAAAGGTAGGCTTTTCTTAGGGCTATTATACTCTGCTTTGAGTTGGATTTAAGGAAAGTGGATCTGGAAGGAGATGCAAAGTTAGTTATGGATGCTGTCAACAACAATTTGGCTTATTGCTCGTGGAATGGATAGGTTACAGAGAACATAAAGGCTTATCTTTAAATCCAGAATGGCTGGAAACTAAAGCATGTGGGAAGAGAATGCAAAGAGCAGCGGCCACTGCTACAAAGTTGGGACTGTCTTTAAATACATAGTTTGTTTGGTCAGTGGAGGCACCCTATGAGGTTCACTCTATTGTTATGTCTGAAAAACCATGTAATGGATGAAGTTATGAATGCAAGTTTCCTTGAAAAAAAAAATCATGGGCTACAGCCCAATATCTTAGCAAACTATTACAAGAAAACACTAAACTAAACTGAAATAATATAGGCACTACAAAAATTAAGGATGACGAGCCCATGAGCCCACATCCCACGTTAAGTCAATAGAAGACTTCTGACCCTTGTACTTCACTTTAGATCTTGAACACAAGTCACCACTTCTCTCAATTCTTCCTCCTTGATCTCTGCCCTATCCCTTTAGTATCGACGTGTAACATCAAAGCATTTACAGCCAGAAGTAAGGGCTTCACAAGACAAAAGGAAAAACTCAAGATATATGGATAAAGAGGTATACGAGAGAAAAGGGCCGAGTTCACTCAAGACATGTCCACTCGCGCAATCTGAGTACTTAGGAAAAGTACTCAGATTCAAGTTTTACTTAGGAAAAGTAAAAGGTCATAAAGTTGTTACGTGCTAGAGTTTGTGACCTCGTAGTGGGTTTGTGAATGGGTAGAGAACAAGGATCGTCCTTGCGTGCTCTATCTATGATGGTAATTTTGTAGGATACTTTGAGGGATCCTAGGTCTCCTTAGTTGGTTTAATTCGAGAAAAACCACAATTTCAAATCAACACAAAGTTAAAATAATTCTGATGAGATGATTTTCATTCTTGGCCTCAAGCTATTAAATAGTCGAACAACTAAATAGTCGTACATCTTTCAATTAAGGGAAGCAACATTTTAAAGAAATCAGTGTAACTAATTTATTGGAAAAAGAAAGACAACAATTTAGCATAAATCAAATAAAGCAGCTGGCCAAAATCTCGAAATCTTTCTTCCACATGTGCCACCATTTATTGAGTCCCTAACACTATATATAACTGAATTCCAGTGAAATATGGCATGTTGCGAAGGGTTTAAAGAAAGGGAGTTTGAGGACGTCGATTGAATTTCGGAGCACACAATATTAGTAATTTGCTTGAAGTATAGTCCCCCATTTTTTAGGTAAAAAGCTAATTTTCCTCTCAGTTAAGGCCTAAGGGTGGGCCAAGCCTATGGGCATTCCCAAGATCATCATGGTCGTAGCCTCTCGGGCCAGTCCTTCCTACACCAGCATCTTTAAAGATGTGCTACCGTACTGGATGCTACCGTAACGTCAAGCCTACGCAAAATGCTGTGCCGACCTATATGTATTATGTACAACTGCTACTGTTATACATATCTAATATACTATATACATAAAATACCTACATATACATGTAATATATTTTTCTTAATACATATGTGTATTACAATACAAACTAGAAAGCTTACAAGTCGATACTATTGAATTGAATTTCATACAATTATATCGTTTAAGAATTGATCATAATTTCATATTCACAAATCAGCTGATCTAATAATCAATCAGTATGAGTTTAACAAGGTCAAATTCAATTATTCAAACTATCTATGGAATAGGTTGTTTAGATTTCACTCCTATGTGCATCCCCTTCTTCTTGAAAAGGAAAATAATAAATTTACAGCTCGTTTCTAATTAATTGAATTTTTTAATGAAAGAAACATAATCATTTAAAGAAATATTTTAATCATAAATAAATTCTATAAAAACACATTATAAATTAATATGATTTGATGTATATTAAATTATAAAATTACTTGTATAAGTATTATGAAATATATCTCGTTAGTTTTATGGTTGTTGTGACCATGGGCATTACGTGTATGTAAGTTGTGACTTGGTAGCAATATGTGGTAATTAACTTGGTTTGCCTGCCAAAAAAGTCCACAAACAGGGACCCCAAAAACAAAAAAAAATGGGGGACTTATTATTATAGGTTTGTTGCCTAGATGGAAGAAGTTGAGGAAGCGATTGTAGGGGTTTAGAGGATAATACGCACTTGGTTGGGTACTGTTATTAATGAGGTTGACTTGAGCTCCCTGGACCCTATTGATAAAGCTATTCTTTGCAATATGGATATTTGGATTAACAAGAGGCCGGCACCAACGTTAAAACTAGTTGCTTGATCAAAACCACCTGTAGGTTGGTGGAAGATAAACCTTGATGGTAGCTGTCGGGGAAACCCAGATAATTGTGTGGTGGTGGCCTTGTGAGGGATAATAAAGGCACGTTTATTGGTGCATTTTCTAACCAATATGGCATGGGATCAAATACTGAGGTTGAATTGTGAGCTTTAACTAAGAGTGTGAAACTTTGCAAGCGGTTGGGTGGTTGGAAAATAATTTTGGAATGTGACTCTAAGATGGTTGTTGACTGGTTATTTGAGTAGCGTTGAAATTTGTGGTATTTGTGAAATCTTTGGGAGGAGTTACTCAAAGAGCTTGAGGGTCTTTTTCACAAAGTTGTCCATAAATTTTGGGAAGGAAATCAAGCTACGGATTATCTTGTGCAACAACATGAGGTGGGCTACATTTGCTCCTACAATATAGAGGACAGATTGCCGAGCTTATTGAAAGGCATTATTAGATTGGATAAGTTGGGATTCCCTCCATTTGAGTCAAGTAGTTATTTATTTACTTAAGTTTGTTTTTAGTTTGTCTTGGTTTGCTTAGGCATGTTTAAAGTTTCTCTTTGTTGTTGTGTGTGCTTGTTTATTTGTTTTGCTGGAATGGTTTCTTATTCTTATTTGTAAATCGCAGTTGGTTCATTGTTATCACGATATTTTTTTACTATAAGTGGTGATTTTTAATAAATTTGGGGAGGGGTCACTTATGGATATGTGGACTTAACTCTTCCTAAAAAAAATATTATAAAATATATCTAATATGGCACACTTCTCTTATATTAAATGTTTGTGAAATAATTTTAAATGAAAACTAAAAATTAAATAAATATTATCAATAATACTTTATTCATCTGACTTTCGAGACTAAATATAAAGTTTAGAAGTCAAAGTGCAATTGTTTGGGTAGTAGGGTATTCTCAGGTATGTATTTTTAGAATATTTCACTATTATTCATTATTTTATTATTATTATTTTTGATCTATTTTTAATTATTATTCATTACTTATTACTACTATTTAATATTCTATTATTACATTTTCACTATTATTTGCAGAGTACAACCGCCAACGTTTATGGCACATGAAATTCTGAATAATACATTTCCTAGTCTTTCATGTTTTGGATGTGTAATCTTTATGATCATTATTTGGTTCGTGCAAATTACAATCTTTTGGCATAACTCATCCTTCATAAAAGGTAAAATTATCCCATCCTACTCTTCTTCTTGCCAAAGTTTCTAATTTGGGCTGGATTTTTTCCCCATAAAACTCAAACTCATGATTTTAAGGTCTAGTTTGTTTTCACAATTTATCTCAATTTATTTCATTTAATATTATCTAATAATTACAAATTTTTCAAATTTTCAAACAAAATAATATAAAAAATTATACTTTGTCAAATTCCAAAACAGAAATAATATTTAAAAAATATATTCTAATAATATTTTATTTAACTTTTAATCTTAACTTATCACATCTCATCTTTAAAAATAAATAAGGGCTATGAGTCTACTTTCATCCAATTTTGATAAAAGAAATTTTCATTCTACCCACCAAACTATTACCCCTTCTTTTAAATTACACCATGAAGTTACGAGGTTTGTTACTAATCGTCTCCATATACCACACACTACAATTTTTTTTTTGTTCTTTTTAAAAACACTAAATTCCTCTATTTATCATTTATATATTGCACATTTGATAAGAGAAAAAAAAAGTATAGTGTACTGTGTGGTGTACGTGTAAGAATGAATAATAGAAGTTTTCTTTATTTATATATCAACCTAGTAATTTGCATCTTATAAAAGGTTTTTATTGAAAGAAAAAGTTACACAAACTCAAGAAACAAATTTAGTATATGAGATGGTTTTAGATAAAAAAATAAAAATTGAATAAAATATTTTTATAATATTATTTTTTAATATTATTATTATTTTGATATTTTAAAAAGTTCAATTGACATTTGAAAAGGTTAAATTATTTATTATATTTTGCATTGAAATTTGATAAAGTTGTAATGATGAGATGAAATGAGATAAGGTAAGATGATTCTTAAATCCAAACCAGGACTGAATACTGAAAGCACATAAAAATATTTGCGTAAAATCTAGAGATTTTTTACTATTTAGTTAGTAAACAAAATACTGGGTCTCTAGGGTTGAATTGTTTTTGTCTCGATGGAGCAGCACAATGAGTTTTAATTGAATAAAATATTGTTAGAATATTATTTTTTAATATTATTATTATTTTGAGATTTGAAAAAGTTGAATGATTTATTATATTTTGCATTAAAATTTAATAAAGTTGTAATGATGAGATGAGATGAGATAAGGTAAGATAATTCTTGAATCCAAATCAGGACTGAATACTGAAAGCACATAAAAATAAATGCGTAAAATCTAGAGATTTTTTAGTATTTAATTAATAAAAAAATACTAGGTCTCTGGGCTTGAATTGTTTTTGTCTCGATGGAGCAGCATATTGAGTTTTAAAATATTTTATTCAACTTTTAACTTTATTCTTCTTAAATTTATTAAATTTCTCTACTTATCATCCATATATTGCACATTTGATAAGAGGAAAAAAAAGAGTATAGTACTATACTGTGGTCATGTACGTGTAAGAATGCATAATAGAATTTTTCTTAAGCTATATATCAACCTAACAATTTGCATCTTATAAAGGGTTTGTAATGAAAGAAAAAGTTGCACAAACTCAAGAAACAAGTTGATAAGAGCACTCACATCCATTCTCTCATAATTTTTCCCAAATTTTAACCAAAAACCCAACTCTCAATAAATTTTTCCTGAATTTTAACCATCTTAAAAAACGTCCCACATCCCATCTCCTATTCTTTCTCTCATATATTAAAATAATACTCTTCTATTATTTCTTTATTAATTTTTCCTCTTACCTCCATTTCCATACTTAACAATTTACTCTTTTGTCTTATTATCATCTTCTCAAATATCACATTCTATAATATTTGTAAAAAACTTATATAATATTATTTTTTTCCAATATTATTTTTTACCAAGAAATTTTTATTAAAAAATATATAATTTTTTTGTTCTTGAATTTAGCAATCGAATTTTGAACTGGCCTCTAACGATAACATTTTTTAATATTATTGCAATTGATACATTTTTTGTATTGTCTCAAACGAAACCATTTTTGTCCTTTCTCCGATGGATACTTTTTATTTGTCCTCTCTCTAACGAACACTTTTTCTTTGTCCTCTCTCTAATGAACACCATTTTTCCCAATCTCCAATGGGCACATTAATGTAACTTTTTGGAGGTTATAAATTGAAAGGTTCTTGTCCAGTCTTTTTGGCGTGCTATCGCAAGCACCCAAATTTAAAATCCTATACTCAAAAAAATATATGTAGTAGTGTGAGTAAGGGTAGATTTCACAGAAAGTGATTAGCTTATTTTTATGCTATTAAGCAAGGAAGATTGGGTTTTTGATTGTAATGAGAATATCTTCAAAGGAAATAAAAACAACTAAATATCAATTTAATTTCAAAATATTAATCAAAGGAAGAAGCATTAGTTGAAGTCAAAGTCCACATCGGAATTTTATAATTGATCATTGATATAATATAAATCAATTAATATTTTGAATATTCACTGTTATAATCATTTTTTTATATCTCCTTAATTTTAATTAATTAGAAAACAAGCGATCTAATTAATCATAACTACTAAACAACTTAAGACAAACGTTAAGGATTTAATCTAGTAGCAGTTTTAAGAATTAGAAAGATCGATGAAACTAAACTATACAAACACAAGCGGTTGCATTTAATTTAATCAAGTGTTCTTCTTAAGTTCTAATAATTTCTGATGTAGCAAATCATCAAAACTTAATTGCTTCATAGATTAGAGAGATCAAACAATTACGGATTTGATATCTAATCTAGCAATAGATTATAATGAATAATAAACTAGTAGGCCTTCTAGTAATTAAATGAAATAACTATGAAAATAAGCACAGAAGAACATTTGATACTCAAAACATAAATTGAATGATAAGAACAACTTAGATCTCACAGGTATATAAATTCTGAGACTTTCGTTTCTTTTGACCAATTACAAAAGTTTAGCCACTCAAAATCATAACAAAAATATCAATCAAAAGAAAAGGAAGAGAAATGAGGTATTTGGTTTTTCTTTCAAGATTACATAATAACTCAACTATACATCAAAAGCATAGTTTTAAAACACACATCCCCCTCCATTCTATTTATAAGCATCCTTCATGCAAGTTGTCATGACAAAATTATCACAATTTCAAGTTGCTTTACCATGTGTCATTTTTGAATCTAAGTGATTTGTAAGTTCTATTTGATAATTTGTTTTTCCACTATCCTTAGTTGAAAGTTGCTTGTAGTTTGAGTGTTTAATTTTGTTTATTCTTCATTAGTTTCCTTGTATGACTTTGTATCTTGTGTTCAAACAATTTGTCTTCAAGAAACTTGAGTACACATAATCTTGCATCTAAGTTGATCATTAAATTTGCAAGTTGGTGCAGGAGTGCTTGCTGGAAAATGTTGTCATAACATGTGGATTTGATGCAATTGATTGGAATTGTGGCTGAAGAATATTCAGAAACGTCAAGTGCAAATTCGTCCACTTCATGGCCGATTTTGTCTTGGATTGAGCCATATCTCTGAAAACATAAAACATAAAACATAAAAATTATAGATATTTCTCTTGGAATTCTGTATCATCTTGAATCAGCTCAATCGAAGATTGGATGAGAGAGTTATGCCCATATTATGAAGAGACGTCAAAACTATCTAAAATTCCGCAATTATCTTCATCTGCTCCTAATACCTCTATTTGTATCCTAAATCAAAATATAAGAATAATGAGTATATGTAGGCATCAAATAAGAATAAAATATTAAACATTAAGAGGGAAAAATATGACATTCTATATTCTCATCAAATTCTCCCACACTTAACTTTTGCTTGTCCTTGGGCAAAACTCTAATCTAATTTTCTAAAAAATGCCAAGGTTGCAATGCTATTGATAAAAGTCAATTAAATTTTTTCAGAACTCATAATATATCATGAACAAACAAGTTTAGTCAGCATTTTCACTGGAAGATAAAGTAAACAAAAAATGCAGACCTTCACGAAATTTAACGCTCAATTCTCATGTGTTTGAAATATATGTGTTTTGCTTAAATTCATTTCAATGAAAATGATCTACCATAAGTTTGCATATATTCTCATTCTCCACCACTGGGATTACATGCATAACACTAATCATAAGAACTTTCCAAGGGATGTAATGGGGCTAGAGTTAAGGTAGGAAATATTTGGGAGTGTAACTCAAAAGTCATAGAAGCTAGTGGAGAAAAAATTAATCAACTCAAGTTTGAGTATATAAGACATGTAAAACCAATCTCCTCATTCATTTAAACCAAATAAAACACTTGTGTTGAAAAATAGATCGTTCAAAATGAACATTTTTTTATTTGTAGCATAGAACGATCATTTGCAACAACTTTCACCTTGCATATAACATAAGTAAACAGAAACCTTTTTTGAATTTTTTTAAAGATAGAATTCACCATTCATAGTCATATCACAAATCCAGACACCCCCACACTTATTTCTTGCACATCCATGAACAATTTTTTACTAGCTCTATAGCTTGGGTAAAGATATTGTATTTCAGGTTTAAAACTTGTAATGTGGGTTTACAACAAATGAAAATGATTAATAAGGCTCAAAGGGGTTTTAATAAGGAAGAATTAATTATCAGGTAGGCTATTTGGCTTATGTAGCTTATAACAAAGAGGACCTTAATCATGTTCATGCATGCATGTATCAATGTGATTTCAAAGAGAATCAAGGCAAGTTTTAGAGAAATAAATCCATGAAAGAATATCTCACATGAAAGAAAATGGCGAGATTGATATGGATATGTTAGTCTACAGGCTCAAAATCTCACTGGCTTTTGTCTACCAAATTTAGTCACTATCATTTTTCAAGGAAAATAACTATATTAATTAATTAGGAAGATTACGTATCAATCATGTTATGAATGTTTTTTTTTATAACAAAAATATATTTAAAACATAACCTAAATTCCCTTTCCCACACTTAAAACTTCATTGTCCTCAATATAAAATTAAATGCAAATAAAAGACATATATATATATATATATATGCGAGAATAAAGAACAAACTCCCTTTGGGTTGCCTCCCAAACAACACCTTTGTTTATTATCGTTGGCTCGACTTAAGGTTTTTCTTCTTTAATCAGAATAAATTGGATCCTCAAGATCCAATTTTGCCACATTCTCTACTTGGAATCCTTCTTGGAAAGTCTTAAGTCTATGGCCATTTACCTTAAACATTTTGGAAGTTTCTAAACTTTGAAATTTAACTGCACCATGAGAAAAAACATTAGTAACGACAAAAAGTCCAATCCAACGAGAACGCAACTTACACGGAAACAAATGTAACCGCGAATGGTATATAAGGACTTTTTGACCAACTTTAAATTCCTTACTAAAGATCATCTTGTCTTGAAAAGCCTTCGTCTTTTCCTTGTAAATCCTTGGATTCTCACAGGCATCATTACGAATTTCCTCTAACTCTTATAATTGCAACTTCCTGTGTTCTCCTCATCCATTTTCATGTTGAAACTCTTGATAGCCCAATAAACCTTATGTTCTAACTCAACTGGAAGGTGGCACAGTTTTTCAAAAACCAATCGATAAGGTGACATACCAATGGGTGTCTTATACGCAGTTCTATATGTCCACAAGGCATCATCCAAACGCAAACTCTAATCTTTTCTACTTTGATTGACTGTCTTTTCAAGGATGAACTTGATTTCTCAAATTGACACTTCTGCTTGTCCACTAGTTTGCAGATGATAGATAGTTGACACCTTGTGGGTTACATGGTACTTTTTCATCAAAATCTCCACAGTTCGATTGCAAAACTGAATACCTCGATCACTTATAAAGCTCCTGGAATTCCAAACCAGGAGAATATGTTAAATTTGATAAAATCTGTAACAATTTTAGAATCATCAATCCTTGCGGCATTAGCTTCCACCCATTTCGAAACATCAAAAATTTCACAAAATAGTATGGGGGTTTGTGGCATCTCATTCCTTTGGTATATATTACCTGTCTTTTGACAATGATCGCATGACTTACAAAAAGAATATGAGTTTCAGAATAAAGATGGCCAAAAGAAACCACTTTCTATTACTTTTCTTGCCATTCTCTTAACTCCAAAATGACATCCACAAGCATAAGAATGACAAAATGTGAGGATGAAAAAAATTTCATTTTCAGGAACGCATCTTCTTATCACTTGATTAGCACAATGCTTCCATAAGTATGGATCATCCCACACATAGTATTTGACATCACTTTTGATCTTGTCTTTTAAAGTCTTAGACAAACCAGGAGGTAAAATGCTAGTAACCAAATAATTCCCAATATTCGCATACCAAGGTAATGTCACACTCGCGAAGAACAATTTTTCGTTGGGAAACGTTTCCTTCAGAAAAAGTTCATTTTCTATATGAACTAAACGACTCAAATGATCTGCGACAAGATTATCTATCCGTCTTTTGTCTTTGATTTCCAAATCAAATTCACTCAAGAGAAGTATCCATTTTATTAATCTTGGTTTTGCTTCTTTTTTCGTCATAAAATAATGAAGAGCTGCATGATCAGAATAAACAATGACTTTAGTACCAAGCAAATAAGATCTAAACTTTTCTAAAGCAAACATAACAGCTAAAAGTTCTTTTTCTGTAGTAGAATAATTTCTTTGGGCATCATTCAAAGCTCTTGAAGCATAATAAATGGCATGAGATGCTTTTCCAATTCTTTGTCCCAAAACAACGCCAACTGTATAATCACTTGCATCGCACATTATTTCGAAAGGAACATTCCAGTCAGGGGGTTGGATAACTGGGGTAGAATTCAATAGTTCTTTCAACTTATCAAACGTCTTTTTACATGTCTCATCAAGCTCAAAAACTACATCTTTTTGTAGCAACTTGTAAAGGGGTAATGCTATTTTGGAAAAGTCCTTGATGAATCTGCGGTAAAAACCTGCATGTCCAAGAAAAGAACGAATTTTTCATACACTAGTGGGATAAGGTAAAGATTGAATAATATCAACTTTGGCTATATCTACCTCAATTCCCTTAGATGAAACAACATGTCCCAAAACTAAACCTTGTTCAACCATAAAATGACATTTTTCAGAATTTAATACAAGGTTAGTGTCTATGCATCTTTGAAGAATAAGTGTAAGGTTATGCAAACAATTATCAAACGAGTCTTCATAAACTGTGTCCATAAAGAATTCGATGATATGCTCAATATAATATGAAAATATGCTAACCATACACATTTGAAAAGTTGTTGGGGCGTTGCAAAGGCCCAAGGGCATGCGACGATATGCAAAAGTCCCGAATGGGCATGTAAAAGTCTTTTTTTCTTGATCTTCTGGAGCAATTGCAATCTGAAAATAACCTGAATAACCATCAAGAAAACAATAGTAAAAATGACCTGCTAATCTTTCAAGCATTTGATCAATAAAAGGTAAAGAAAAATGGTCCTTGCGGGTTACAACATTTAATTTTCTATAATCTATACAAACCCGCCACCCATTCTGAACACGGGTGGGTACCAACTCATTATTCTGATTTTTCACAACAGTTATTCCAGTCTTTTTTGGAACCACTTGAATCGGACTAACCCAATTGCTATCCGAAAAAGGATAAATCACTCCAACTTCAAGAAGTTTGAGGATCTCATTTTTTACTACATCCATCATGGGTGGGTTCAATCTTCTTTGTGGTTGCCAAGAATGTTTTGCTCTCTCTTCAAGTAAGATACGATGCATACATGTAGATGGGCTAATTCCTTTAATATCCGCAATCGTCCAATCAATAGCCGTCTTATGCTTCTTAAGGACCTGCATAAGTTTTTCTTCTTACAGTGCACTAATTTTATTGGAGATAATCAATGGTAATGTTCCTTATTTTCCAAGAAACATGTACTTGAAGTAATTGGGGAGAGGCTTCAAATTTGGAATAAAGGTCTGCAAAACAGAGACTAAAGGCCTTTTGTCAAAAACATGCAAGGTAATATAAGGAAAGTTACCTAATTGTTGTAACTTTGGAGAATCATTCAATGCTACAACAGTTTCCTGCAATTCAGTACTAAATGTTAACTCTTCATTCTCTTTCTCAAGATGTTTACTAATGGCAACTTCTAAACCATCTTTTCCATTAAGTTCAAAAACATCTTGTATTAAAGAATCAATCACATCAATAGAATAAACATGATTATCATCATCGGAATATTTTATGGCATCATAAATATTAAACTTAACAATTTCACCATCAAATTTCATGATAAGTGTGCCACTATGAACATCTATCATAATTTTGGATGTCTTTAAGAAGGGTCTTCCTAACAATATAGGAGCATTTTGATCACTATTTTCCATATCAAGCACAATGAAATCAGTAGGAAAAAATAAGCTATTAACTTGTACAATTACATCCTCAACTACACCCTTAGTATATGCATTAGATCTATCTGTTAATTGAATTAAACACCAGTTTTATTCAAAGGTCTAACTTTCAAAGAAACATATATAGAATATGGCATGACATTGATAGAAGTTTCTAAATCTAGCATGGTCTTTTCAAATTTAGTATTATCTACCGTACAAGGGATAGTAAACATACCTGAATCTTTGCATTTTGTAGGCAGTTTTCTTTGAATAACTGCAGAAACATTTTCCCCTACTGTCACCTTCTCACATCCTTTAAATTTCTATTTTCTCTTAGTTGTACACAATTCTTTCAAAAATTTAGCATAACGAGGTACTTGTTTAATAGCATCAAATAGTGAAATATTTACCTCGCATCTTCAAAAATTTTCATATAAATCTTTATTTTGCTAATCTTTTCTAGATTCAGCTAAAGTCTGGGAAAAATGGGGCATTGGTTTATATTCAGATAGAGGTAAAAACTTACGTTTAGGTCCGTCATCTTCATTGAGAATGTTCTTGTTTGCGACGACGTTTTTCTCTTTTTTTTTGTTCGGATGATATAGGAGTTGCTTTTACTAGAATTTCAACTTCTTTACAATTTCTCAAGATGATTGCACTTGCATTCTCTCTTGGATTTACTATCGTTTAAGAGCATAATTTTCCTGAACTCTACACCTCTAGCTGACTAATTGCAGTTGCCATCTGACCCATCTGATTGTCTAAATTTTGAATACTGGCTCTCGCCTTTTGTTGAAATTGTTTTGCCTCCTGTTGAACTTGCAAAGTGTTAGTGCCAAGAGACTTAACAATATCTTCTAAAGTCATACTAGAATTAAAAGTTTTGTCCTGTTGTTGTCTAGGGGGATATGACCACTATATTGTTGAAGATTTAAGTGGTTTTGAGTAACAGGTTGATTTATTTGTTGATTCCCATAGCTAAGATTGGGGTGATCCCTCCATCTTGGGTTATATGTGCTCGAGTAGGGATCATACTTCCTTTACGGTTGTCCTGGAAAACCACCTGCGGTATTCACTTGCTCAATGGATTCCTTTTGAAGAGTTGGGCACATATCGGTTGGATGTCCTGTTACTGAACAAATCCCACAAACTTTTGCAGTTTGCATATTACCTACATCCATTTGACGAACAAAAGAAGTTAAACTCGCAATTTGTTTTTCAATGGAGGAAACATTTACCTCATTAACTTGCTTAGATGGAAAGTCAAGTCTAGTGCCAAACTGTTGAGAATTGCCTGCCATATTTGCAATCAAGTTTCTTGCGGTCTCAAGAGTTTTATCTACTAGAGCTCCTCCACTAGCAACATCAATCATACCTCTATTAATGGGTAGAAGAACCTCATAGAGATATTGGATTAGTAGTTAATCACTAATTTGATAATGGGGACAGCTTGCACATAATTGTTTAAAACATTCCCAGTATTCATGTAGGGACTCTCCGTTGTGCTGCCTTACACCACAAATTTCTTTTCTAATGTTGGCTGCCTTAAAGCTAGGAAGTATTTTTCCAAAATAACCTTTTTATCTCATTCCATGTGGTAATACTCCCAGAGGGTAAATAATAGAGCCAATCCTTAGCCGAATCTTTCAAAAAAAAAAAAAATAGAAAAACTCTTAATTTAATTTGATCTTCAGTCACCCCTATGGGTTTCATACTTGTGTATACCACATGAAGTTTCTTTAAATGCTTGTGAGGATCTTCACCTATAAGGCCATGAAAAGTGGGCAAAAGGTGTATTAGTCCAGATTTTAATTCAAAAGTAGTAGTAGTATCTAAAGTAGGAAACATTATGCATAAAAGTTGTTGGTTCAAATCAGGAGTGGCAAGCTTTTTCAAAGTCCGATTTTCAGCCATGACTTCTTCTAAATCAGAATTTCTAGCAAACAGGGAGTCAGAAGACAGGTTGTCCTCTTCAGAATTTCTTCGATTTTCCCTCCTTAATTTATGCAAAGTCCTTTCTATTTCTTGATTATATGTCAAATCGATTAGAAGATCGAGTTGCAGTCATAAACAATTAAGGAAACTCTAATAAACCATAAAAAAAATAAAAACTACCAAATACTATTTTTTTTAACAAAATAAAAATCACAATAAGCACAAAAATTAACTTCAACCAGTCCCCGACAACGGCGCCAAAATTTGGCGTGTTGTCATAAGCACCCAAATTAAAATCCTGTACTCAAAAAAATATATGTAGTAGTGTGAGTAAGGGTCGATCACATAAAGAGTGATTAGCTTATTTTTATGTTATTAAGCAAGGAAGAGAGGGTTTTTGATTGTAATGAAAATATCTTCAAAGGAAATAAAAACAACTAAATAGCAATTTATTTCAAAATATTAATCAAAGGAAAAGTCATTGGTCAAAGTCAACGTCCACAATCAGAATTTTATAACTGATCATTGATACAATATAAATCAATTAATACTTTCAATATTCACCGTTAGAATCATTTTCTTATCTCTCCTTAATTTTAATTAATTAGAAAAAAAAGCGATCTAATTAATCCTAACTACTAAATAATCCAAGATAAGCGTTAAGAATTTAATCTAATAGTAGTTTTAAGAATTAGAGAGATCGATGAAACTAAACAATACAAACACAAGCGGTTGCATTTAATTTAATTGAGTGTTTTTCTTAAGTTCTAATAATTTCTGACGTAGCAAATCATTAAAACTTAATTACTTCACAGATTAGAAAGATCAAACAATTATAGATTTGATATCTAAACTAGTAATAGATTATAACAAATAATAAACTAGCAGACCTTCTAGTAATTAAACGAAATAACCATGAAATAAATATAAATTGAATGATAAGAACAACTGCAATCTCACAACTATATAAATTATGAGGCTTGCGTTTCCTTTGACCGATTACAAAAGTTTAGTCACTCAAAATCATAACAAAAATATCAATTAAAAGAAAATGAAGAGAAATGAGGTATATGATTTTTCTTTCAAGATAACACAATAACTCAACTAAACATCAAAAGCATAATCTTAGAATACCTCATTTTTGCAAGTTATCATGACAAAATCATCACAATTTCAAGTTGTTTTGTCATGTATCATTTTTGAATCCAAGTGGTTTGTAAGTTGGCATTTGATAATTTGTTTTTCCACTATCCTTAGCTGAAAGTTGCTTGTAGCTTGCATGTTCAATTTTGTTTCTTCTTCATTAGTTGCCTTATATGACTTTGTATCTTGTGTTCAAACAATTTGTCTTCATGAAACTTGAGTACATCTAATCTTGCATGTAAGTTGATTATTGAATCTGCAAGTTGGTGCATGAGAGGTTGCTGGAAAATGTTGTCATAACATGTGGATTTGATGCAATTGGTTAGAATCGTGGCTGAAGAATAATCAGGAATGTCAAGTGCAGGTGCTTCCACTTCATCATCGATTTTGTCTTGGATTGAGCCATATCTCTCAAAACATAAAACATAAAATTTATAGATATTTCTCTTGGAGTTCTATATCATATTGAATCAGCTCAATCGGAGATTGAATGAGAGTTATGCCCATATTATAAAGAGACGTCAAAACTGTTTAAAATTCTGTAATTATCTTCATTTGCTCTTAATGCCTCTATTTGTATCTTAAATCAAAATATAAGAATAATGAGTATATTTAGGCATCAAATAAGAATAAAATATTAAACATTAAAAGAAAAAAAATATGACATTTTATATTCTCATCACTTTCACAAACCCTTTCACTTACTCTTGCCTCTCCTCTAAGTCTTTGGGTTTATCACTACTCACAAGGCTCTTTCTTCACCCAATGGCTCATTCTTTCTTTCGAAGGATGCTAAAATACTTTTTGTCCTCTTACGATGAGTATCATCCGATGCATAACTCTAAGTGTAATGAATGGTCATCAAAATGTCATTCAAGTGGGAAAAAATGTAAGTACATTCGACAAGATTATCTGCAAGGGCAGGAGTGCCTTTTTTATGATTACTTTACAGAAAATCTGACATATCCGACTTACTCTTTTACAAGAGATTTAGGATGCGCCGTCTTCTATTTCTTTGTATCTTAAATGAGGTGGAAGCTAACAAGCCGTACTTTGTGCAAAGATAGAATAATGCCGGGAGACTCAGATTAAACCCATTGCAAAAGGTAATTGCAACCGTTCGAATGTTGGCATATGGGGTCACTACAGATTTCATGGATGAATATTTGTATCGGTGAATCCACCAATATGGAGAGCTTGAAGAGATTCTGTGAAACAATTGTTCGAGTCTATTTTGCTGAGTATTTGTGCCCACTGACTACTGCAGATATTGCTTGATTGCTTGCAGTTGGAGAACAACATGGCTTTCCTAGCATGCTCGGTAGCATCGATTGCATGCACTGGTGGTGGAAGAACTATTCGGCCGCATGGAAAGGTGTGCACTCTGGCCATATTAGTGAACCAACTATTATTTTAGAAGCAGTTGCTTCGTACGCCCTTTGGATATGGCACGCTTTCTTAGTTTGTTAGGTTCACACAACGAAATGATCCGAATATGGACTATGAACAAATGATACATCAATGCCAGAAATGACCCTACAACTAATTGATGAATATTTAAATTTCATTCAGTCCCATAATAAATTCTATGACGCTACGACATATCATCAGCTACAAGCAAATTTGATTGAACATCAGTGGCAGCTATATGGTTAACAATAGAGGCGACCACCAAATGTTCCAGTTTCTTGCTCTAATTTTTTGTTTTTCTCCTTTTTTGTTTTATTTATCTGGAATTTAATTCAGTATTGTTAGCATCAGTACTCGCTTTAACGTTATTTGGCATGTATTATCCTAATTCAATGTACTAACTTCACTTATTTTCTGAATCAAGGTCACGAACAACATGTTCAACATTACTTCTATCTTTATATTGATCTTCACGTAAAACATTTTGCACACCATGCAAGACAATCAAAAAAATATTACATTGCAAATCCCAACAAATATTACCCATATCAGATTTCCTCTGAAATGCTTGTCCAAAAAATAAATTACTCAAACACTAAATTTACTATCTATAATGCACCAAAAAACAAATTTATAGGTGCAAAAGAAAAAAAATATATACTACTAAGAATAAAGAATACATCAACAATCAACTTGACTGGCCCCTCCGCCTGGTCATAATCTCCTGTTGGAGCCCATGAAAATATAGTTGCTAGGTCTCGGGCAATGAGCTTAGATCCATCAGCATAACCTGCTCCTCTTGTTCCTTGTTCACGGCTACAACCTGAATAGCCTACAATTCAAGCCTCTTCTCCTCCAGCTCTAACTCCTGCTCCTTGTTTTTGTCCTCTCTGTCTAACTTTTTCTCCTCTCTATTAGCTATAATCTTCTCGGCCTTTAGTCGGAGAAGCTCTTTCTGTTGCGCTTTGCCTTTTCTGCCTTTCGAGCCATTGACCTCTCTAAATCCACCACATCATTCTCATGAACATCCTCCGTCTCAACTTCCATCTCACCAGACAAACCAACCAGTATAGCTAAAGTGCTCGACAACTCCGAGGACATAGGAGACAAACTCAACTTTCACCTACTCCCATGGGCGTCTTTCATTTTTTACTGCCTCCACTTTGGCTGGTCCTTCAATAGATCCCAGGTGTGCTTGAAATGAAATGGTGTCTTCTCAATCTGGAGCTACATGGTCTTAGCTTTGTCGATCTAGCAATGGAAAACAAAACCATTAGAATATTAGACAAAAGAAAAAAAAAATTGATAGCAATCAAACAATATATTTAATTTAATAAGGCAACTAAGGTGCATACCTTATCTTGCTCAATCATCCTGCTCGAGTGTAACTATTCAACATTTGAGAGGTGTGCATAGAATTTGTTCGTTGCCTTTTGAATGGAAACCCAACAATGATTTAAAGAACTACCCGTACGTTTGAGTGTATTCCCTTTATACTCATTGAAGTATGCTAGAATTTTCTCCCAAAGCTGAGCATGCTTTTGGTCCATACCCAAGACTGCATTGGTCAAGCAATTTAGTCATGCGGACACTAGTAACTTGTCTTCTTCAGGGTTGGATTTTGCATTCCTGATAGCCCTTCTCACTTCGGGAGCGGCCACCTCGATATTAGTGGAGAATCGTTGAATGGGATAGGTGACTATGCACTTGGACCAAGGTCTAAATGGTCAAGGTTGGTCTCCTGAGTTAGGAGGCTGGGGAAATTGTACAAATCGTGGGGGTCTTGTGAATCTATAACTAAAAAGAAGATTAGCATAAATAGGAAAAAGACAATATGTGCCATTGAGGTTACATGCGTATCGACCAATTTATTTTGTATTTACCACAAGATTAGTTATCGTCATAGCCCAAAAATAAATAAGAGCACCTACATTCGGCCCCTCATATTATGTATGTAGACAATAGGCTCAAAAAATTGAATATGCAATCTTCATCGCCATTAGAGAACAAATAAAATATTCAACAAAAAAGTACCCAAAGGAATAACATAAAGAGTTGTATCAAGAGTTTTTTCTTTTGGATGAACGTAAGGAAAAGTACAATAAGGATGAATATGCAATCGTCATGCAGCAAGGTTAGAGATATCTAACAACAATTTCTTGAAAGGCATTTAATTTTCTTCAATAAGTATCATAGGTTTTCTATTTTTGCTTTTGGGTTTCATCTCTTATCATTATTGAACCATGGGGGTTTTCTTTACAAGCTTTCTCTATTGTATGACCTATATTTTGTATTTTTCATAAATGGCTTTATTATGATTTTCTTCACGGAGTGTCTTCTCCATATATGCCTCTAATTAACTAATTTGACCAAACGATTATAATGTAAAATGCCAACCTTTATATGAAGAAATAAATAAACAAATTAAAGTAAATGAAACTAAAAACTTTTTTTTTGCATGAGAACAACAGACATCTTAATAGCTACCTCCCAGCACCATTTTTTTGCACCAACAATCACAACCCATAAACACAATATGTAAAAAACAATCAAAATTCACCCACCATTTGAGACAAGTGTGGTAAATACTTCCACAACAATTCGCATTAAGCAATAGGATGACAACAATTCACAACAATTCACAACAATCAGCATAGGGGCAACAATAGGATGACAATCGACATTAAGACACAAACCACAACAATCAGCATAGGGGCAAGAGTCTACAAGAATCCTATACCATCCACACCAAGAAAAAAATTAAGCAACAACCCACAACAATAACCAATAGGATGGCAACCGGCATTAAGCAACAAACCACAACAATTAGCACAAAGGCAACAATCCATGATCATCCTATAACATCCACACCAAGGAAAAATTAAACAACAACCAAATTGATATCAACACAAGCCAAAACCCCTAGTTTCGGGAATGCAAACAAATATACTAATTAAATAAACTAACGGATGCAAAAAAAAATCTTAGTTTCAAGGTCGAGCATCAACCTAATCGACATCAAAGACTCATGAAATCCACAATAATATAAGCCAAAATTCACAACAATATCAATCCAATCTGCAAGGAAAAAAACCAAAATCAAAGACTCACAAAATCCCATGAAAGCAATCCGCTTAGTAACCCCAAAATATCCCAATCGACAAAAATATAATCCCAATCATCAGATCAAGCGATTGCATGGATGGAATTGCAGCTGTGGATGCCTTGTGTTGCAATTGCAAGAAGATTCGTCATTCATGAGGAGAGAGATATTGTTAAAGCATAAATGTTATATAAAATCATGGATTGTGTAAATATTAAGTATTTTTTTAAATAGAATATTAAAATCTATTATTAAAATATTAGTTTTCTTACGTTAATATTATATTTGTTTTTTAAATAATAGGCAACCCTTAAATACTCACGATTACAAATTTTATTTCTCAGATAAAATTACCATAAAATGTAATTCGAGGTCTGAGCATATTTTAAAAGACAATTGATTTCACAACCAATTCAAGTTATTCAACCATTTCAGGCTAGCCTATACTATAGTAGAAATATGGACGTTAAACATTTAATTTTGGGTTCTCATCAAAATTAATTAGCCTCAAAGCTAGGCCGGTACTACTAATTAATCCAGTGGTCCTACAACGAATTCCCATCGCTTTGCCACTAGATTCCTTTCCTAAATAAGAGCTGCGGCTACGAGGGGATGTAGATTGAATTTGTATTGAATGAAGGATTTTTTTAAAATTATTTTTTTTGGATTTTTTAAAATATTTTTTTGTAGTTTTAAATTATTATTAAAAAAAAAAAGAATTGACATCATTATTAAAAAATTCTTTTTTAATCATCAAGTAAAAAGATTAAAAAAAAAATGATATTGTGCCGCACTCACGACAATCGACATCTTTCAATTCCTGAAAACTTAGTTCTCTGCTTCCAATCTCGGCATCGTGTGGTATGATTTCTTCTTGATCTTGTTCTTCTGAGTTAAATATTTGGACTGTTTATTAGTAATTTCTTTACATGCAGTACTTATATGTAGAAAAAATTATAGTCATACGAATATTTGAAAACAACTGCAAAGCCAAACAAGACCAAAGCCAAAAACAGAAACATTTGAAATTATAAAAAATAATAAAGCAGACCCAATAGCTACATCTAAAACATAATTAGATAAATTCATAATAGAATAGACATATGCATGGCCAAAAAGGTAGAAGTTACGGGTAGAAAAAAATAAAGAAAGTAAAATTACATACAATCGTAGAGTCCGATAATATCACTTTAAAAAAGAATGTGATATACTATTAAAAAGTTATACAATTCACAATTGTAAATATTTTCTTTTTTTAATTTATGCCTAAACAATGTCATCAAAGAACCTCCTTTATAAAAAAACAAAAAACAAAAAACAAAAAACAGAACCTCCAATCTGGACATCTTCAAATCCAATATTTACATATAAAAGATAAAAAGCAATGTTAGGGATCCTACTTTGTTCCCCATTTTTTTTTTGTTTTTTGTTTTTGGTTTTTTATATGATTTTTATTTTATTTACATATTTTTTTAACATCTTAATTTTTTTTAAAATATAAAAAAATTATAACATTACTTAAAAATACTTATATAAAAATTATATTAAAAAAATCAAAAAAATAAAAATAAAGTAGGGATTCCTAATAGTTTTTAAAAGATAAATACATAACTTTATAATAGAAACGCTTTCAAAGACTCCAGAAATGGGAACAAAATGAAAAATAAAAAATAAAAAACCCGCACATCTAAAGAGGTTGATTTGTAAGATTTCAAAATGTCTGCAAAATTACTAAAACAACATATTTACATTCACGAAGTTAAACCAAATAAAAAAAAAAAAAAATTAAAGCAGTGTTTTAAATACCGTATCGTATAGGTCGGTCGGCTGGTACAAAAAATATCATTTTTCATTTCAACCGTACCGAAATCGGCCGAATAATGTTCGGTATGGCCGGTACCGGATTTCGGCTTTCACAATTTTTTTTTTAATTTTTTACTATGTTTTAACCTCAATTTAGACTAAATTAATTACATATATATTTATCTATATAATTTATTTATATATTAACTATTATTTTGAAATATAATTTATAATTGTATTTATATATATAATTTATTTATGTATAAATTATTTCGAAATGGTACACGAAACGGTACTGGTATCGAAATATTTCGTTTCAGTGACTTGACCGGTACGAGTACCAGTACGATATTCAAAACATTGAGTTAAAGATGGAAATCTAAAGAAGGAATTTAGGAAAAAAAAGAAATCCAAATTTTCCGCGAGGCACAATAGCATTCTTAACGGCTAAAACCAAGAACAATTTCTATAGAATGAATATTTAATTTTTTTATTTATTTTAGTTTTAACTTACCTCACCTCAATCTCATTTTTACAAATAAATCAAGCTAATAAATAGATAAATAAAAAACAACCGATCAAACAGTAGCTACACGATTGACGACTACTTTTCGATTTTAGTCCATGGCAATGCTACAGACAGTTCATAAAATTAGACTTTTTTAAAAATAAAACTAGAAAATCTAGTTTAGAAGGATTAATTTAAAAAATATTAGAGAGACAAATATTAATTTTTTATATAATTTATTTCATAAAAATATATTTCAAAGTTTTATTTTTATCAAGTTTTAAAAATTTGAAGGGGATTAAAGCTCCCAAATTAAAAGGTAATTCTGTCCCTGAGTCTAAATAATAAATAAATAGAGAAATTCATATTTTAAAATAAAATTAATTAAAATAATGTTATTTATAAATAAAAAAACTTTAAAATTTGAAAAATTTATTTTATTTTATTATAAAATTCAAACATTTTTATATAAACTATAATAAAATTCATATTTAATGAACTGTAAAAAAAAAAATTATTCTCAATCCAGATTCGCCACTTTTCATGTCACAGCTCGCCTGTGCTGTAAGTAATGAAATTGCTCAGAAGTAGCAGTAATGAACTGTACTAGAGCTGCGCCTAGCTAATTAAGCAGTACTCTTCCTAACCAATAAAGCTGGTCCACCTTGGACGTTATATTTTATACAGATTTGAAAAAAAATATATGATAAATATATATTATATTACATATTATTTTACACAATACAAATAATAATGTGAGAATATTTTTATAAAATAATATTAGTTTTATAAAATAATTTATAGAAATATTCTCACTTTATCACTTGTGTTATATAAAATATTGTATAAAATAATGTGTGTATATCATTCCTAAACAAAGAAAATGAAATGATATCATGAGTTGATCAAATAAATTTTATGTGAGTTTTATTCTCTGATAATCGTTCATTTTTTATTTTTTGAGAATTTTTCTCATAATTTTCTGTTTACAAATAACATATTTAATAATAGAATCGAGCTTATTCTAAAACCCGGCCGCTGGCCTTTTGACTAGTCTTGTTTATTTGTAGGAAAAATATACGGCTGTAGCGGTACACTGAAAAACAAAAAAACAATTCATGCGGTGTGCCGGTGTGCAGGCTGTAGCCAAGCACGACCGTCCTCTTTTGTAAGCCAATAAATGCTTGATCAACATAGAGACGTCCAAAACAGGACTCATAAATGCACATCAGATTATATTCCTCCGCCCCAAAAAGTTCTATAAAAGTAGATTAATTAAGATTTATACATTATGTCATATTGTAAAGTAATTTTTATAATAAATAAATTTAATGTATTATACAAAATTATGTTAATTTATAAATTTATTTATATAAAATCTTTTAATTATGATTATAGTACATCTCTTCTAAGATAGATATATATATATATAATTTATATCTAGCTGCAACACTCTTTTCTAAAATATATCTAATAATGTTTCGTATCAAAGCAGATGAATTTTAAGTTGAATATTTTAGAACATTAGCATTAGTTTCATCAGTTTTTTTTTAATTTAAAGAAAAATATAAATTTGATAAAAAGTGAACACTTAAAATAATTTTATATTAGACTCATAAAAAAAATTTATTCATATTTGATGAAAAAGAAGAGGAAAAAAAAAAGTAAAAAGAATAAAATAAAATAATTAATTAATTTGGCTTAAGAATAATAATTTTTCAAATATGAAAAATGATGATAAAAATATTGTAACTCAAAATTTAAATTTTTAACTTTTGATACAATCAATGTCAATGCTCTTATTAATGCACATATTTTTTTGGTTAGTTTTTTATTAAATTTTGAATTGAGATGAAATGATTTTAGGTAAAATTTAAAAATATTAAATTGAAATTTGAAAAAGTTGATTATTTATTATATTTTATATATAAATTTATAAAAGTTATAATAAAGAGATAAGGAGAACGACTAATAGTCAATCCTAACAACTAATATAAATGCCCACAACCACCTACTACATGCACGCATGTATATAAAGCTAATCGATTCCTTTTAGCATACGTATATTAGCAGTCTCACTAGAGAACTCCAAGCCATGGCAAGTCAAGTAACGGAGTCTCAAGGGATTCAGTCTTACAGAGAGAAGGCAGAGATATACCATGGCGCAGCTCTCTGCAAGCAGAAAGCTCATGAACTGTTAGAGGGGATCTCTCTCCCTAAAGGCCTCGTTCCTGTGGCCGACATCGAAGAGATGGGGCATGACCCTTCATCTGGGTTTGTTTGGATGAAGCAGAAGAGCAAGAAAGAGCATAAGTTCAAGCGAATCAACAAGGTCGTCTCTTATGATCCAGAGGTCACCTTTATTGCAGAGAAAGGCAGGCTGAGTAAACTTACTGGTGTGAAGAGCAAGGAGATTCTGATTTGGGTTGCACTTTCGGACATCTATCTTGAAAATCCTTCTTCAGACAAGCTTGTGTTTGGGGTCCCCAGTGGGCTGACTCGGACTTATCCGGCTTCAGCTTTTGAGCTTGAAGAAGACATGGCTAATGGTCAGAAGAGCAAGAACTGAAGTCTTTGCCATTCTGGGTTTTTATTCTAGTCATGATATAAAGATAAAACAGCCATATCCAGAAAAAAATACATCTAAAATAAGGTCTCATGTGAATGAGGTGTGAGTTTATGTTGGAAGAAGTTTGAATTTTACTCATTTTAGAGATTCTTGTACTCTTTATTTGAGACTTTCCTATGCATCCATTTGATACTATGAACTCCTTGTAAAAAAACATTGAATTCTCTCACTAATAAAGATTGGGCTTGTAATGGGTATGGTGCAAAGTTTTCTATCCAGTTTATTTTCTTTTGGATTCTTGCCTCGTTTGTTTTTGCAAAAAAGATGAGATGAATTGAAATATTAGAAGTTTGAAAAGTTAAATAAAATATTGATAAAATATAGTTTTGAATATATATTATATTTTCTTTTAAAATTTGAAAAAGTTAAATCGTTTATATTATTTTATCTGAAAATTTGGAAAAGTTGTAATGATTAAATGGTTGAACTGTTTAATATATATCAGCTGAGATGAGATAAGTTGATAAGTTTTCTAAAAACAAATAAGGCCTTAGTGACCAAATGAACGACAAGGAAAGCTAAAGCTTATGGTTCTTGCTTGGTTTGTTCATTGCACCTTTATTGGCATATGCAGGAATATTCAAGGTGGTAAAAAGAACTTCTATTAATAAGAGGGTTATGGATTACACAAAAGTAGTCAAGATATTACAAATCATTACTTTTATTGTTGTTATGGAAGCTTCATTCTATGTTAACTTCATGTTCTATGCTATGATTTGGGGCTTCACACGAATAGAAAACCAAAAGTAACGATGGGATTTTAGTGAAACTTGAGAAACATCAGTGGGATCAAAATACTAGTTTAGCATTGAATATGAGTCTCCAAGTGCCTAGAGCTACGTGTTCACAAATGTAATGATAATCAAGCTTAATATATTTTTTTCCGAGCATGAAGAACAGGATTAATCGTCATATAGAGAGAAATCATGTTGTCACAATGGAGTACAAGAGCACGATGCAAGGGGATGTTAAGGTCACGTAAAATAAAATATACGCAGGTGAGCTCAACGATAATGGTAGTCATCAATCTATACTTTGTTTTTGCACTAAAGCGGGCCACGGTTGCTTGTTTCTTGGCAATCCATGAGAAGAGGTTACTTCCAAAGAATGTAAAAAAAAAAAAAACTAGAGTTACCTTTGTGTGGCTGGACATTCGACCCAATCAGCATCTGAGAAACCATATAGATCAAGAGTACTATTACTAAGGATGTGCAGACCAAGCTTTGTTGTGCCTTGTACATATTGCAAAATTCTTTTAACAAGCTAGAAGTGTGAAACAATTGGAGTTTTCATGAACTGAATGACATAGTTAACAGAATAAGCTATGTTTGACTGTGTAAAGGTAAAGTATTGTAAGGTCCCTGCAATGCTTCAATACTTTGTAGGCTCAAGAAATAGATCATTTAATACAAGAACAACTCATCTTTTTGACAGCATTGATGTAGAGATAGTCTTGCATGCATCTCAAACCGAGCCAGAAGATCAAGAGCATATTGATGTCAAGATAAGAACAAGTCTTGGCCGATGTTGTGGACTTCTATTCTAAGAAAATGATGCAAAAAACCAAGATCTTTAAGAGAAAACCACTTGCCAAGCAGTGAGATAAGCCAACTGATATGATCATGATTATTTCCAATGACTATCATGTCATCAACATAAATCAAGAGCACAATGATTCCATGTGAAGAGTTGCAAATGAAAAGTTTAGGATCGGTGTTGGTACAAAAAACCATGTTGAAGCAGAAAGTCACTTGGCGATCAAACCAAGCGCGAGCACATTGTCATAAAGAGCTCAACTGAGTTGACAAACATGATTGGAATGAATCATATCCCCATACACAGTTGGTCCATGTACACAAGATACTTAGGAAGTCATGCAAGAAAGCATCTTTTATATCCAACTGTCTGAGCTCCCAGTGTTGAACAGTGGTAATGGATAAAATAACTTGGTTGCATATCAAATAAAAGGTCGAATGTCTCCGTGAAGTCTCCTCTATCTACTAATTAAACCCTTTAGCTGTGATTCTTTCCTTAAAATGCTCAAGGGAGCCATTAGGTTATTGCTTTGCTTTGTAAACACATTAACAGCCATTATACGATATTTGTTGCTTCTTTTTCTCTAGTGACGTGGTAGGTGAATTGGTGTCTTTGGATTTCATACTTCTATGGCTGCCAAGGGGGTAACAGTGACTCCAAGCCGATGGTCAACCATCGTACGTTCACAGATCTTTTCTCAGTGGTCCCTCAGCCTATCTAGATGTCCATATTCCTGCTAGGTCTCCAAAGGCCATGGATGGTGAGGTTTGTGTTCTTTTCTCCAAAAAAGAAATTCAAAAATTGGCAAAACCCTTTAGGTTTTCGATAGTGTTGAAGTTTTTAAGGCAAAGGCCTTCTCTTGATGTGATCATAATTTTCATAAAAAATTGATGGAGATTGGTTAGAGTTGCAATATTTTTCGCTATTAGATCAGAGGAATGTATTTGCTTGGCTTACGTTCGAGGATGACTTTAACAAAACTTTCTCAAGGGAAGTTTGTGATATTAATGGGGTGAATTACAGGTCATTTAATTGATTTTTTGATTTTACAGAGGAAGAAGAGCTGTCAATTGTTTCTATTTGAGTCTTTCTTCCACGTTTGCCTCCGAAGTTTTATAGCCCTTCTATGTTGGCTTCTATTACGGCTCCTATTGGTACCTTTATCCATAGTGACAATGCCACTAGATGTGCCACTAGATCTAGTAGGGCGAGAAATTGTGTGGAATTAGATGCTGCAAAACCACTGCTAAGTTCTTTATGGATTGGGGCGCCTTTTGCTTCAGGTAGGCTGCAAAATGTAATTTATGAGACATCACCTATGTTCAATATAAGATGTAGGGCCACAATCTTAAGACTTGTAAGAAAGGGTAAGTGAATAAAGGTGAAGAAAAGAAAGCTGATAGATTGGAATACCCTGAAGTGAAGAAGCAAGGTCCAATGGCTAAACTTTTGGAATTGATTACTTTTCCTGCTTTGGAAAGGGGGAGGTAAGTCATGACAAGGATGCTATGCTGCATGTTGAGTAGGGTGACATTGAAGTTGAGGAGGTTGTTGTTCCTCCAGTGGTTGTTTCTTAGATTTTGAAGTTGAGTAATGCTGAAGTAGAGGCTCCTCAATTGGTTACTTCATTGGAGGTTGTGAAATTTAGGGAGGAAGAAAAGATGAACTCTATTTCAATTTGTCAGGAAGTTGAAGATGGACAAATTGGGACTACTTTGATTCCTTCTTGTGTGATTAAGGATGCAATTATTTGTATAGTCACTTTGAGGAGCTTTAGGATGGTGTTGAAGTGGGGGTGGTTTTCGAGGATGATGTGGTTGGTTGGGATTTCGGATGATGATCTTAAATTTATGGCTATGCAGGGGAGTCTCTTGGATCCTGAATATATAGTTGTTGATGATAATCTAGAGAAGGAGCTTGTCTTAGATTTTGAAGTGCAAGATTGAAAAAAAAAAGGTAAAGAAGTGGTTATGTAGGTTTGCAGAAACAAGTGGGTTATTACTCGTTCCTCCAAGTAACATTTATGATTATTCCAATTTTAAATTGGAATGTGAGGGGCGTAAGATCCTTGAGAAGTAGATTGAAGAAACTGATGTCTTTGTATAAGCCTAAAATTATGGTGATTGTTGAACCTTTTTTAGGTGAGGAACAGATGGATGTTTTTAGAAAATTTCTTGGCTTTGATTATGCTTTGTTAAATGAGAATTGTGATTGTAAAATATGGTGTTTTTGGCTGAATGAGGTTGCTATGACTAAGATGAGTTTTGGAAATCAACCCATTACTACTTTGATATCTGATAGTAAGATATCTTGTAAGGTGTCTTTTGTTTATACAAAATGTCAATATGCTCAAAGAAGGAGTTTATGGGCAAATTTGGAAAACAAAAATCATTCAGGTATTATGTGGCTCCTTACAGGGGATTTAAATATAATATCCTTTGATTTTGATCGTAGAGGTGGTAGGCCTCGCCCTATCGTGGCAGTGGATTAGTTTAATTATTGGACTCATTTATGTGGTTTATTGGATCTAAAATTTTTGAAAAAGGGTTTCTCTTGGTGTAATATATAGTCTGAAAGAGCTCAGAATTGGGCTAGGTTGGATTGCAATTTAGTGGATTAGAGCTTTCTACTTGATTTTCTTGAGTCAGATATGAGATATTTACCCCATACATCTTCAGACCATGCTTCGATGGTTATTTCTCTTCATGCATGTCTTCTTCTACCCATTTTGGTTCAATCTGAGAAATGTATGTTGAGTGAGCCAATTGATTTATAACTTTCCTTCTCAATTTTGTTCCTTCATTTAAATCACCGATGATTTTATCTTGTGGAAGATTTAACTTGATCCTCGAGGAGGGATCTTTCACTTTCTAGATTCATCATCTACTACCACATTTATGGATTTTTGGCACAACAATTTCTAGAGTAACCAAGAAAAACTCCCTTATCACACATTTGGTCGAACTTAGCCAAGTTTTTCCTATCTTTCAATATTTAACATCTAATCTTAAAGAATCTGAAATGCCTAGCCTCAAGTAGGCTCTATTCACTATGTGACATGCAATGTGTACAACTTCTCTCCAAAAGTGAGTAGGTAGGTTATCATTGTGAATCATAACCCTAGCAATTTCTTGATGACTCTATTTTGTTGAGGAGTGATAGGTGCAGAAAATGCTTGGTGATTGCCCTCTTCATCACAAAACCTCTCAAAGTTAGGATTTTGAAACTCCCTACCATGGTTAATTCTAATCTTGGGTATTAGATTTCCTTGTTCAAATTGACGTCTCTTACATAGGGCTTTAACTATCAAAAGGTTTACTATGCTCTCTTTCATGACTAATATGTATTTCGTTCCTTCTAAACTCTCAGTTCTATATGTTCCCATAAGGTCAAGGTGTAACAACTCCATTGGCCTTGAAGTCGAGATGAACTTTGTTTCTTATGAGCTACTCTAACTTGTTTCCCAAATTGACATGGCCCTCAACTTGAAGATTCAACTTTACCTAGCGCAAAATATCCCACTGAAAAATTTTTCTCGAAAATCTTAGATAAGTCTCAATGATTTATATGTCAAAGTCTTTGATTCCGAAGGTACTTGGAACTCTTGCAAGTATAATGTAGTTAGGAACAATACCATTATAATTATAAGAAATCCTGACTCATTTCATCATGCAGCTACTATGAATATTAAAAACATAACATATTTGTTTGTGACTTTCTCTAATGTTTTTTTCTTCTTTTCTTGGTTCTTACCTTTTCTAGATCTGAGCAATTTTCTGAATTTCTTTGCATAAATGTTTATTTTCTCATTACTTACTGTAAACCAGTAAGATGATTCATCATACTTTTCTTTAACTAGTTTGATAGCAATAGACTTTGTTTTTTGGTTGGAAAAAGTTTACTTATAGATTCGAAGTGATCCTACCAAGTCTTCCATTCTCATATTGTCCAAGTCTTTGCTCTCTTCTATTGTAGTGGTAGTAACCTTGGGTCAAAACCTCTCATGTAGAGATATAAAAACTTTTCTCCTTACTCTATTTTCATGAATCTTGTCTTCTACATTAAAACTTGAATTGAAAATGTTATTCCATTTGGCACAGAACTCATCAAAAGATTCATCCTTTTTCATCTTGAATTCTTTTAAACGAGTAGCCGACTTTTGGAGTTTGGAATTTTTTATAGACCTAGTACCTTCATGGACAACCTCTAGAATATCTTATGCCTCTTTACTTGATTGATACGTGGAGATTTGGTTATGCTCCTCGTGAGAAATATGCATAAAAATCATATTCAGGATTTTCTATTCCAATTGCATTCATTTATTTCATCTCTAGTCCAATTCTCAACATTCTTTCGAATCTCAATCTTATTAACACTAGTGACAGGTAGTTTCCAATCTCTTGCAATGTTTAGCCATACTTGTTCATTAATGGATTTTAGAAAATCTCCATTCAAACTTTCTAAAAACATAATTATTGCCATCAGAGTATGGTGGTAATGAAGGTTTTTGGGATCTATTCATTCTAACCACCTGATGTAAGATCACATTCAGGTACAAAATCCCATACGAACAACCCGTGCTCTAATATCAACTGAAAATTCAATGGTTTAGATCCCAAATATGCCTAAAGGAAGGGTTAATAGTTGATTTTTCAAATTTACTAGACTATTTAAATTAGTAATCATTCAACCAATTAATGGATAAAATCACAGGAAAATAACCAACACATCAATTTTGGTAACGAGGTAGAATTTTGAATAACGTAAAACCACTCAAAATATAAGTCACCTCCTAATCCACTACTAAGTGGAGTTCATTACAACCAATTTTTATATATTTGTAAGACCCTTAAAGTAACTAAATCATACTTGCAACACGACAAGCATCTCACTCGATCTCTATACTGGGCAGCTTAGAACAACGACCTTTCTATCGTCTTACCACGAGCACCAACTCGATCTCTGCACACAAATCATTTCGGAAACCCTTCTGGCTAAAGAAAATGTCCTCATCAATGGACTCAAAAGTACTCAACCACGAGTACAATAAGATGGAGGTCTTATTTTCAAGAGAAAATAAATCTTGAATGAGCAATAATTTTCTTAGATGTTTCTCTGAGAAACACAATGAAAACGACTTTGAATATAATCATTTCAAGATCAGTCTCCTTTTATTTTTTCTATACGACATGCAAAAATTCATTAACTTATTTAAGTGTACATGTTTTTACATATTTACTACTTAACTCCTTTAAGTATGTTTTAAGGTTTGCACATTGAATTTTTAGAGTTATCCACTTTAAACCAAATTTGCTTTCACAAAACTCAAATATTTTCTTTCTATGTTGCACCAAGCATATACTTTACCACCATATCCCAATCAAGATATCTCTCATGTATTGTCTATGATATATTTTTCTAGCTTTCGCTTTTCCACTAGATGGATTAAAATCTAGCCAATCAAGGTTGTGAAACTAGTATATGATCCAAGGAATATTCTACATATGACACTATCATCACACTCTCATCCTATCATGAAAAGGTGCCAATACCCATCTACTATTAATTTTTTTTTTTAAATTATTGATGCAGTTTTCCAACTTAGTCATAGTCCAAGAGTACAATCAAATAGCCCATGATGATGGCACTACAAGGAAAAACATATTTTCCAATTGTGCTTTTCGCTACAACAAGTCTTAGAACATGCTGAAATAGAGTTTTATTGGCTATTATGTTTAGACACGTGTTAGTTGGAATTGTTTGATTATTATTGCACAAATTCAACTGATGCGTAAAATAGCCGCAATTAAACGTTTATTTTTTGCAATTTTATCTCGCCAAAATTAGTATAATATATGCCACAAACCCTGTTTAGGTAATCCTAGTTATGCGTTGGAATAAGACTTTTTTTTATGAGTGTAATTTGCTGCCAATAGGTTACAGTATCACAAATGACCGCCACAATAAATTGAATATATGTTGGAAAAGACTGTTTGTGGCAAGATAAAGTCGCCGCAAATAATATTTTACAAAAAAAAAATACTAGTGACTCAGTTTTATTAGTATTTTGTCAAAATACATTAATAAACTCTCCTATGATAGCTGATCACTATTCTAAGTAATTACTACTAAACAACATATAAAAAAATAATACTACTATGACCTACCAAAAATTATTGCCTGAACAAAAACTTTCTACTTAAACAAAAAATATGCTATAAAATAAAATCTAGAATAAAGCGACAAAAATGACAAAAGATAGTATGTGCAAAACTCCTACATTAATTTGTGTACTAGCATTTAGCTTTTGAAAATACTCTCAATGATGTCCATTTTGTAGTTAGTACTAGATAATGATATAAGATAATAGGAGGCAAGTGTTGGACAATTCTTTAAATAGCAAACACTTGTAGCCTGATTTTTCCCTTGGGACTTGTCTTAGACCTCATCTCTTTCCTCAGTGATGTCTGAGGATTACCAGGATCACATGAATCCTAAATAATTTACGAGGAAGTTCGAATTCAGTGGAAGAAGATCTCAATAAATGGGGAAAAAGGAACAAGGAACTAACCACATACAAACTGGATTCATATACAAAAACTAGACTCAAATTGGGAGAAAGAAATCAGAAATTAATGCTTATATAAACAATAGTAGATCACAAGGGGAGGGGGGTGCTTGCACCTTATTCATCTTGAGGCAGGGCCAAAATGATTAAACCAGATATAGCTAATGCCTAATAGAAACTTGGACACCCAGGAATTGAGGTCCAAACAATGCAAATGGAAAAGTAGCATCCATTAAGACAAATTAGTTAGTTTCTGATGGAGAGTGACAGCTCTATTTGTCCAAGATTATAGCTTAGGTAAGTACCTCATATGCATATATAAAATAGGGATGATGACACATAAAATCAACTAGCAGTAAAAATTAGTTTTTCTAAGGGCTAAATATTTTTGGTTGAATGCTAGCAACATGCAACCAAGTTCAGGAAAACCTCCGGATAAGTTCTAATACCAAAGCACTTCCTCCACTAAAAAGATGAGATGAAGGGTGTGGTTTTTATTCAAAACCCATTGTATGCATGTGTAAGTTATGAATTGAAAGAAAAATCATTTAAATGGTTAAACCGGCTATAATAGATCTAAGAGAGAAAGAAAAACAACCAGGATGGACATCATTGAGTTCAAGAGGAAGGTGCAAATAATCCTAATACATATTCTACAACTTGATTTTCATTATGACATTTTTAGGCTTCACACAATACTTGCGTTAATTAGGCCAAGATCAAATTTTAACTGGGAGATAGCTCTCATCAACAAAACAATCTAAAAGGTTAGAAAATTAAAAATTTTAGATTGAATGTATGAAAGCAGTTGGTAAAATAATTATCTCAGTGACAATGGATGGGTAAAATGCACTACCAGCCCCATCTCTAATCTGTTTATCCATCCCCTCCTCTCCCAGAGTAGTTCTAGTGTGTGCATTAGTGCACCCTATGTTTTTTCACATAGTCAATAATAAGAGACCAAATAATTAAACCCAATTTTGCAACCCCTTAATAAATATACAATTTGGTATATTTTTTGTCCCTATTACTTTTTACTAGTAAATTCTAACAACATAGGAACAACCAAATGCACCAAAAATTATTAAAGTACCTAAAGGTACCTTAAAAATGGAGAACACTACCAGGAGAGAACTCACCTAAAGGTTTATCACCTGAAAATGCATGACTAGCTTGTCACTCTAAATTCATGGCAGCAGCCATTTAAATCAGCAGCAATATAAATCAAACCATTAGAATGTGGATTGTAGTAGGAGATGAAAAGGTCTCACACACAAAACTCTCATGATTTAACAATTAAATATTAATCAAGAGTTCAAACTTGACAGTGGACTTCAATCATAGAGCAATTATGTAAATGGACTTGCCATTCTACCATAAACATAACCAAGTGCATATCTAGTTGGTATGCACATGTAAAATATTGCAAGCCATGCTAGTTTCTAACTCAAATACAAGTTATTAGAAAGAAATTCCAAATAGATAAAGCAGGTAAAACATAAAAATGAGTATAAGACCATATAGAAGGAAAATCGCATACTTTTGGCACAAATAAAATTTGTGATTTTCTTTTCCAAGAAACAGAGAACTCACCTATAATGAGGCAATTGCAGTTTCACTATCTTTCAGCTTTTGATCTTGCTCATTCATTAAAATTGACTTGGGCTATAAAAAAAGCTTAGGCACCATATCAAAGAGAAGTTCATCAGACTATGTCACAATGTTTTAAACCAGATCGTTTAATGAACTAGAAAACTGAAAATAGAAAAAGGGACCATTGGGCCAACTACCATCGAACCATGAAGTCAAAGGTTTTTTTTTTTTTATATTTAACATTAAAGTATAATCATACCGGAAAATTCTAAAATGAATAATGTAATGATTAAGTATAAACATTCAAAGAAATCTATAAATTAAAATGCTTGACATATTCTGAATTCTGTTTCATAATATATATAGCCATTTTTACTTTGTATGGTGTATATATTTAGGAGCAATTGATTTATTGCTCAAACTTTATTATCAACAAGTGACCTTAAGCCATGGATTACCGCAATAGATAATACATATTTTAAAGAGCCATGGTCCCATGCCTGCTTTGCACAAATAGTACGTTAACTATTAGCTTCTTTCACACTCTTATAATATCTACTATGATGATTGTAAGCCATTCTCATAAAATTGAATCTTTAAAAAAATTTGTAACATTATTTTGCCAAAGTTTTCTCTAATGAAAATTTGAACTTGTATTTTTATTAGATTTTATCTAAAATTACAAAAAGACAACTACATAAAGTTAAAACATCAAAAAGGAAATACAAAATTCTAAGATCCTTAAGAGTGAGAGCCTCACTCTCTCCATAAGCTCCTCATGAGGAACGATCGTAGTATCCTCTAGAAAATACTACCCATGTTCCAACAAGCTATAATTTTAACTAGCATATATAATGCAAACCTTTGGCTATTATTCTATTAAACATCCACTCCAGCAATAACAAATAAAGGCTTCTCTTAACATAGCTACTTCACTTATGCTATGGTTAGGCTTGGATTAATAAGTTATTTATTTATTTATTTGATGAGTAAAAATATAATGTTTCATTCCAATGCATATTATATTAATTGTTTCATCCCACCTTAACTTAAACACAACATAGCCTCATCCCACCATTTAGAGTAGATCGCAATTATGGAAATAGTAACAAAACTCCAACTTAAACTCCCAGTTATAAAAACAGAGAACATGTAACATTGTTAGCAAACTCATGTCAAAAATTACTTCTTTGTTTTATGAAAGTCCAAGCATATAGAATCCTTTCAGTTTTTGTTATTAATCTACAACAACTTTAACCTATTAAAATGTAGCAATTGAAGTCAACTAAAATCGTGGTACAGGCCATGAGTCTATTTAATTTGTCTTTAAATATTTGTTTCAAAATGTGATTATCAACTAAAATAATCAATAAGGTTAGAATATATATATATAGCATTAATAATACATATGGTTCACATTCATCAACATGAAATTGAAAAAGCCAAATAGAAAATTGTTAGAGAAGATGATACCTAGAACCACATGATGGACATATTCCTAGCCCTAAGAGGTTGATAACCTTACTGCTCATGAGGGAAACTTTGCTACACTTCAAGCAATTATAACCACAAAGAGATATCCTTGTTTTCAAGATTGCTTTCTCAAATACTATCATGTTTCTTGAACCAAAGCCAGGCCTCAAAAAAATATTTAAGAAGTGTCCTCTTGATATTCCAAGTTGGTGATGTCAAACAAACTAAATATTACATAAATTTTTAAACTTACTAGACTTGCATGGAAGATGAGAGATTCATAACTACCAATATAGGATTCTAGGGCATTTGATCATTACCTAACATATCAGTCGCCAACAATTTTCCTAGAAATTCAATTAATTTGCCTCGAATTGCACTATAATTGAAAAATAAAGGAAAACTACAAAATAGGGTTAACTTGAAAAATCAATATTTATCTATAAATTCAAACAACATGAGAATAATAATATACAAAGAATAGTACAAAATAGGGCAAATTACAAACTAAAATAGAGGCAACATATGATAGTTGAGCAATCCTAACAACTAATTAACCTAGCCAAACAAGATCAACAAATTAAAGCAAGAGATTGAAGCTAGGGTACATGACTTACTCCAAAATCTTGTAAAGGGTATATGACTTCTCCAAAATCTAGTAAAATCGAAGTTAGGGTTATAGAATGAGAGAAATGAACAAGTAGAGTGAAAAGAGACAAAGAGAGCTTATTGAGATGAAAAACAAGCAGAGAGAGGGATTGAATGAGATCATTTATAGATCTAGAGAGAGAGAGTGCATGAGTGAGAGAAAGAGCCCGATGAGGAGATGACAGTGTGACAATTAGCAGAATCGCAAAGTAGTGTGGACGATGCTACTAGGGATGGTTTCTGTGGATGAGGGAAGCGCGATAGATGTGTAGTGGATTTGTTTGCTGGTTGCTGAAAATTGATGGAGAAGAAGAAAATGAAGGGATTTTTAGGAGTGTTGAACACGAAGTCGAGGGGGGAAAGTAGTGTTTTTGGTGTGTTTTAGCCCTAATACGAGTATTGAAGACGAAGGCAATTTCACACCTTGCAACCATTTGCAAAAATTCATTTTCTCATCTTTCATCATCGTAAAACATGTATGCAGCATGGCCACCCGGTTTCCATTCACACGCAAATGTAGATTATGTTTAAAGCCTATTCTCTCAAGATATTTCCTCGTCTTAGCCATATCCTTCGTCTTGTTATTAATGCTCATCATTGTTAAAAGTATGTTGTCACCGATGTTCTTCTCTATTTGCATAACATCCAAGCTATGTCACAACATATAGGACGACTAATATGACAAATCAAAAAAAATACTACGCTTCATTCAATTCAATTCTACAGCACCTCATTTTCTTTTGTTCTTTCCTCAACCTTTGCCAAAGTTGGTCGTCGGTAAATGTTGCAGCTATTCCATTATGTCGTTCTCAAACAACTCCTTCGGTGTAAATCCTTCCTCCACTCTCTCATCAAACTTATATCATTTTCTTCTATGCATGATTGGTTGTGAGATAAAGACGATGACCGATGAAACACATCTTCTGAGAAAATTTTAACCACTCACGTGAAGTTGCTTGATTACAAGTTGGGCATGCCAACTTCCCTTTAGAGTTTTAATTGAATAGATTTCCATATGCAGGATAGTCATTTATCATCGACATCACCATAACATGCATCTGAAAAGACGTTCTCGTTTATGCATCATACGTTCTAGCACCCGTTTCCCACAGCTCTTTGAGCTTCTCAATCATCATCTGCATGAATCCATCAATGTCTTTCCCCAGTGATCTTAGACTATGGATTAGTAGAGTTAACAAAAAGTTTGGTCTTTCATGCACCTCCATGGGAGAAGATTGTACGCTATCAACACAACCAGGCAGGTGCTATAAATTGTACTCATGTTGCCAAATGGATTGAATCTATCAGTTGTGAGTCCAATGCACACATTTTGAGTTTCGTTCCCAAATTCGGGATGCTACTTATCAAAGGACCATCAGGCCAGTGAGTTAGCTGGGTGCCTCATATATCCATTATCTTTAAATCTTTTCTTTTGGTACCACCTCATATTTTCTGCTGTTTTCTTAGACATATATAGTCTTTGTAGTTGAGGTCCTAAAGGAAAATAATGCAACACCTTTACTTTCCGCATGTAGGATAAGCTTGTTTTCATTGTTCTTCTTTTAAAACAAAATACAATTATTTTTACATGCATGTATGGACTTATACTTAAATCCTAATCCATTTTTCAGTTGTTTAGCTTCATAAAAGTTCTTTGGCAATACAGACCCTTCATGAAGCACCTTATTAAATAAGTCAAATATTATGTTTATTACTTTCGTTGACATTCCACATAATGACTTAATGTGAAGTAACCACACAATAAAAGACATTTTGCGGTGCTTTGTGTAGCCAGGATAAAATTCACGCTTTGCATCTTTCCACATTGCAGCAAAATTGTTTGGATCACTTTCTTGACTACTTGGGTTATCGTTCTTAGGTTCATCCATAAACATCACAAAACTAATGTCACTCAATATCTCCTCCATCTTATCACATTCATCAGTATCACCTTGTTCATTCTCATCACCAATATCTCACATATAATCTAAATGATTGAAGGATATATTCGGTATCGGTTCATACGGCTCACCATGGAGTATCCATCGTGTATAACCCAGATCCATGCCATTGACAAAGATATGATGCTCGACTTCATCTAAAGCTATAGCACACAAATTCTTACAACCTCAACATTGACACTTGATGTAACCACGACTATCAGTAGAGGCCCGAACAAATTCAATGAAGGTCTTGACTCCACGTGCATGGAGAACTCAGTCCTTTACAAGTCTATCGCCCAGATGCATCTAACTTTTATCCATTTTTAAAAAACCTATCTATCTGTTAAAGGTATTAAAATTCACATGCAAATCATGGTCCAAAATAATCCACTTCATCATTGATAAGGTAGTTGATCCTATCCCATTCAAGATTATATTATCCATATTGCTCAGATTTTGTTATTTCTACTTCTCACGTCAGTAGAAATTTCAACAGTACCTCTCCATACTTCCCCAAGTACACACATTCGTAAAGAGGGATTGTGACCCTACAAATAGTATACCCAAAGAACAAAAGAGAAAAATACCAAAAGTTATTAGGCAATGTGGAAATTAGTAAAAATAACAAAAATGTGAAATATAGGTAATATAATCCCAAATTGTCCACATTGGAGAATTTAGAAATCAGTGGACACCTAGGTGTAGATTGATTACCAATCGGGTCTGAGGTTATTCATATATGTTATTTATTATTCATTTGCTAATTTCTAACTATTATATAAACTATAAAATAAGGATTAGGGTTTGGGGTTTGGGGTTTAGGGTTTAGAGTTTGGGATTTAGGATTTAGGATTTAGGATTTAGGATTTAGGATTTAGAATTTAGAATTTGAGGTTTGGAATTTGGAAAAGTGAGTATTTTACCATAAGACACATTATGTATGGAAAAATTACATAAAATAATATACTAACATTCAAATTATCATTAGACACATTCAAATAATCATTTAACATGTTTGGAAAATCTCATTACTAGAAAAATAAACAAAATAATCTAATATGTACAATCATTCCCACAAAATCTAATATGCACAAGCACCCAATATTTTTAATCAATCAATAATCATTCAAAAATTAAGAAAATGTACAAATATAACATACCAAACAATAAACAAATCCTAAAATATACATGTTTGCAATTGGAAAAATTTATACAAAATAGTATACCCACTTTCAAAAAATTATAAAACCCATTCAAATAACTACCCAACATGTTTGCAAATGTACACAAGATATGTTCGAATGTTACTTTGAAGAGGAAAACATCTCAAAACTCCAAACTCTCACGGACACTCTCTCTCCCTCTTTCTCTCTATCTCTCACGCACGGGAGAAGCCAAAAATGTGTTTTTGGCTTCGTCCTATGTGTTTATTTGAAGCTGTCTGAAATTTTTAAAAATATTCGAACATTACAACCCCTACGTTTGAACATACTTAAATTCCCTCGTAACGTTCGAACATCACAAACTAACGTTTATATTAAAATGCTAGAATAATTCCTAATTGTAAACAAAACTTCAAACGTCATAAAGTTACGTTCAAGCATTATAGAAAGTGCGGGAAATTTTCCACTCTTTTTGGAACGCTCGAACATAACTAGGTGACATTTGAACGTTTTTTTTTTGACTTTTTTATGATTAAATCTACATATTGCTATATTTATTAAACCAAAAAGTATTAAAAATATTTACTAAAATTATAGCAAATAGAAAAAATAAGACTACATTATTATATTTAACTATAGTAATATAATATTATATTTTAGCCTTATTATGCTATAGTAATGCTATAGTCAACACTATATAATACTTAGTACTATAATATTATAGCATATTGACTATTGTAATAGTATATAATACATTATATAATAATTAACACTATAAATACATTATAATAGTGTTGGCACAATATATTTTATAAATGTTTTAGACTATAATATATAATATAATATATTTAATTGTATTATAATATATTATAATGTAATTTCAATTTCAACATAAAAATACAAAACTATGTTTGAATGTGTCAATAGTACATTCGAACATTTTTCTTAAATGTTAGAATGTTTATACGTAACGTTCGAATGTAGTGTACACTTAGAAAAGAAAATGCCTATTACAACGTTCGAACGTAAAACAAGATAACATTGCAAACGTTTGGTTCTTACGTTCGAAGGTTCAAATGGTTTATACGTAACGTTCGAACATTACATGTATATATATACAGTAATCCCAATGACAGTTCAACAATTCTCGAAAAAACTCTCATTTCTCTCAATCTCTCTCTGTCACTCACATCGGCATAATCAACTCTAAAGTCACCGCAATTGTCACCAAAAGGTAAGGAATTCTAATCCCACTATTTTCATGCATTGTTTTTTTATTTATTGAAATACATTGTATTTTTTAAGTTTTAAGAAAATATGGTGGTCAAAACTTCAAGTTGATTTTTCGGCCACCACAGATCTCCATTGGCCAAAAGGCTACCGTAGAAAGATTCCTTGAAGTGCGTTCAAACATTCCATGGTAAAAATTTGAATCGAGAAAGATGAAAGGACACATTCGAACGAACACAAGGTATGTTCAAATGTGATTTTTCCAATGTTAGAAGTTAAAGAGTCGTGTTCAGACGTACCCAAGATATGTTTGAATGTTACTTTTTCTATGTTAGAAGTCAAAGAGTCATGTTCGAACGTAAATTTCTTACATTGGAACATTACTTAGGCAACGTTAGAATATGAACGGGTACGTTTGCACGTACACAAGATACGTTCAAACGTGATCGTTTCCAACGTTGACTACATGATACATTGCAAACATTCACATTCAAACGTACCCACGTTCGAATGTTATTGTTTGCAATGTTCGCTACCAAGTCATGCTTGAACGTTATGTTTGTAATATTCGAACGTATTCACAGATCCTTTATAAAAATTTACATTTCTGCTTTTCAAATATTGTTCCTTACTTTAATTTTTATTTCCTCTCTATTTTATCTCATTTGTGCAGATATATATGGCTCAAAAATCAAGAACTACAAGAAAGAGGAGCCAGGAAGGAGTCTCACATGAGGCTCACCGTATTGAGGCCTGCACGGTTAGACCGGAGCAGGAGGTGATGGTAAATGAGTTCGACTCGTTATAATAGTAAGGGAGGAGCCTTAGGTCAGTATTCGTGGACAGAGGCTGGGCCCTGATATGCTCGCTGAGAGGTAGCATTTACCTGAGCATGGTTCACGAGTTCTATGTGGCCATGTCTACATTGTCATTTGACGAGGGCTCCCACGTGATCGAGGTTCGCGGGGTGCAGCTGACGGTCTCGATAGATGTCATCGCCGACTTGCTATAGATCCCACGTCTTGTTCCACAACCAGTAGCTGCTGACCCCGTGAAGGACACAACTACTACACTTGCTTGTCTGCCAGATGCTGATGCTAGCATGACAGCATCCCAGACTGGCCCAGTTCACTCTATGGGCAGTTACCACGTCGGCCTCAACTTAGACGATGATGCTAGACTCGAGCAGGAGGTACCTCAACGCGATGAGGATTTTTACATCCTTACTGGTAGAGATCAGGAGGCGTATGAGATGTCAGACATGTTTGGCAGAGTGCACTCGAGGGTTTCTTCCGTATGTTGTATCTGATCGTTGCAACAAATGTGGATCCCCTAGTATACACGACAACATTCAGTCGGGCATGTGCCCATTTTTTATCAGGTTGGCGTGTGGAGACCTGATCGATCTGCCATGCTGATATTCGAGAGGATTCGCTATGTGGCGTGCACTGTTTCAACCCAGAGTCATTATCACCCAGCTACTCCTAACTGTAGGAATGCAACCTCGGGTCTCCAAGGCAGTGCAGCATCATATAGGTCCTATCGATATCAGCACTTACCGGCATAAGAAATCATGTTGACGTTGCCGGTACCAGTCGACAGCCTCAGAAAGGACAAGCTGTGGGTGGGGACGTGCCACATATTTGGATGGCCTCCATGTTGGGAGAGCTGTAGGCACATATCACTCTGCTGCGATTATTATGCATGTGGATGAGCGTATGGAGCAGTTGTCCATTGATGTAGAGACCTTGCGTGTTAAGGTTGAGACTTTACTGATGAGGTCACATCATTAAAAAATAACCTATAGTCAGTTATTTTATGTTTTCGTTTTTTAACATTTTTTGTACTTTGTTTTTAATTTATGTACTAGACCAACTGCTTATGTAATGTATATATTGTTCTTTTTTCTATTTTCAAATTTCTTTAATATTTAGCTTATCTAAATTTAATTTTAAATCATTTCACTTCATATCTTTCATAGATTAAATTATTTTATAATTTAATGAAGTATAAAATTTGTATAATACTAACAGGATCTTACTAGAGTAGAATCTTATTTTAATTTCTTTATATTTTTTTTCTTCATATTTTAATCAATTAAAAATATTTAAAAAACATTAAGATCAATACACCAATAATCAAATCCTACATTATTAAGTAGAGGAAAAAATTTTAAATGTATTAAAATACTAAAAGTGTTAAAGTATTTTTTTTTTAAATTTATTCTAAACATTCGAACGTTCTTTAATATAATTCGAATGTTGGCGCCAGAAATATGCACGTTCGAACGTTAGTGATCTTATTGTTCAAACGTACACTCAACATTCGAATGAAAATCGTCTTAGTTTGAACGTAAAAAAATCCACATGTTGTCTTTAGTGACGATTTTAAGAAATCATCACAAAAAATGAATTTTGGTAATAGTTTGAAAACCATCACAAATTCTAAACCATTACTAAAGTCCAAATGTGCTGTAGTGAATATATGATCTAAGGGTGATAGAAAAATTTCACATTTATAAAGTGGGCAGGATGAAAGTGGGATGGTACTAGAGTTATATTTAAATTACTCATGCTCCGATTCTTTAAGACACAACACTAGTCATAATATGACCAATAATTTCATAACCACCAAAAAAGGTTACATAGTAGTAGCCTCTTTCGTTCTGGAAATTATATAAATACCTCAACCAATAAGGTTACAACTTTGGCTCAATCTCATTCAGTATCTTCTCCTTCTTAGTCCCAGAAGAAGTTACTTAATAATAATTTTTCAAATTACAGTATCATGTGATTTCCAACGAGGCCCAAAATGTGTATGATTTCGGTGAATATGTACAAGAGACACCTTTGGTTAAGCGAAGACGTTGCTCGAATCTGATTTAATTAAGCGGAGTATTCCAATTCAATTTTCACTCAATTTTGAGTCCTACCTTTAAAAGCCAAATGATGGGAGATTTTCTCAAGGCCCTTCACATTAATTTCAGAAACTCATTTTTTTAATGAGAAAATATTTTGTGAGATATGTATTGAGCCTTGAATTAAGCTAAATAGTTTGTTTCTTTCTGTACACAAAACATCCTCTGTTGATATATATGTTGATAATTGTATTCTTATATTGTAACTTGTGAGTTCATTAGTGGTTCTTCTAGAATTCCGGTACTAAATCGAATGAGATTCATTCATGAAGGAAGCTATAAAAGACGCTAGAGTACTTTTAGAGCTATCATGGTATAGAAATTGAGTTGATCATTAATCCAAGTCACTTTTAGAGTAAGCTAACGCTTTTGGCAGTACACCGGATTGAATATTATAGTATTAATTATTCTATAGCAGTGAAGCACTTGGGTGTGATTTACCTTAATTTTTAAGAATTCTTCAAAAGTTTTTCATTTGTGACTAAAATATTGTGTTCATTGTTTTCACGGGTTTTTTGCATATAGTTTTTATCAATATATGTGGTTATTTAGATATTTAGATTTGTTGAATATGTTAAATTATTTTGTTTAAATTATTAACAACCTCTGTAATTTGTTTGGGAAATGTTCTACTCAACTTTATCCTTAAACTTAGGAAGATGTGTGTACACATAACGTGGGTCACACGGTTTTAATAAGCATTAAATTTTACATTATCAGAGATTCACTTAAATTGTGAGATCCATTGGCAATAATAATTAATTACGGTAAGATTCACTTAATTATATGTCTATTTGATATTGTATGTGTAATACCTTGGCCCTTTTTCCTTTTAAAAACCTAGCCCACTCAGTTTAAAGCCCAAGCACAGACCCCAGGCCCCAGACCGTAGTATGCAATTAAAACAAAAACAAATAAAACGACACCGCTTTGGTCAATCCCTATTATGCTAAGGGCATGTTGGGGGTTGCGGTGAAAAATATTACTTTTAATTTAAGACTTATAACTTAAAGTTTAATGTAATAAGCTCTACAACTAAAAAACTATTTAGTGTTTGAGATCGATATGTCTAAAACACTTTTAAAATTAGTTATGGTAGTTTTTTAAAAATATATAATTATCTGCATGAACTTTTTGATAAAAACTCTAATTTTGTGCTTAGTGAAAAAACTGATTTTTAGTTTTTTTAACCAACTAAAGCGCTTTTAATAAAGTTACCCAAATATGTCATTTTTTTTTTTAAAAGTAATTTTAACTGCTTAAAAGTATTTTTAAAATCTTGAAACGCAATCCCAAACATATTCTAATTCTCATCTTCGTTGCTCACATCACCCCTTGCTCCAACCATGAGCTTGCCGTCAGCCGCTGTGTTTGATCTCTTTTCATGAGTATGCTCTTATTTTACTTATTTTAACTGTCTTCTATCTGAAAATCCCAAAGCACAAGATTCTGCTTTCTATAACTGGACCGTATTTTGCACACTAGAATAGGCTCATTGGTTACTATATTGTCATCAGTGGACTCACCAGTTTATTTTTCATATTTTTCAGATGTCACTGATGATCTTGCTGGTATCAGGTTTAGATGTCAAGAGGGTGAGATTAGGCAAGAGAAACAAGAATAGTGCCAAGTGGTATAAATGGATTAATTAGATTGAAAAGAAAATCTACTACTGTTTAGCTTATTTTTTGGTCGAAAGAATATTTGAGACAATTCATTATGGAGGATAGAGACGTAACCAGTTTGGTTTGGTCCAATTTTAGACATATTTTAGAACGAGTCAATTTAAGTCAGTTTTATAATTAATTCTAAGAACCACAACCGATCGGTAAATCCAGGGAACCAGAAATTTTTAGTTTTTTCACTTTCAATTCAGTTTGTAATTCAATTTTGGAACTTTTTGTTGGGCTGTCCGTCGGCTTTTCTTACCCAAATGAATAACTTTTCAGCCCAATATAATAGAGCCCAAAATATTATTTTTATCTCGAAACAACATGCATATAACCAAATATATAACCAAATAAATGCTAAAAGAAAATTGGTCGAATACACTATAATTAGTTTAATTAAAATATGCATTGAAAAATACCATATTATATATGTAAGTGTGTAACTTAATATGTAAGGATGGATAATAACATGTTTAACTTAATAACCTTTATGTTAAAGAGTAAGTTCATATTAATAATACATAGACAAAAAGATTAAAATTTCATACTGTATCAATATTATAATATGTATAATATATATAGCATATAATCTATTATATATATGTATAATATATAATATATATATATAGCATATAATCTACTCAGACATGTATGAATATATGTCTCTTATATTATATCTCTTTAATATAAGAGTTTGGAGAGTTTGGAGAGTTTCAAGTCAATATATCTCTTTAATAGTTTGTGTGAGAGCTTAGAAATATCAAAGAACATTCTTTGTACTTGGAAGTCGGCATTTATACTGTATTTTTGGGATGGAGACAACTTGTACCTTGTCTTATTCATGGTGCTTCAACTATTATTTGGTTAGAATCGTTAATGTGGTGTGGCTCTTGGGGTAATGCAATTAATGTGGTGTAGAGTTTGAGGAGCAACGCTATTATATAGCATGACTTCCAGTCACTCTAACTAAATTTTAGGCTGCGAACAGTATCATTTTTTAGTCTCTCCATACCTGACTAGGAGATCGAGGGTCCCTCGTATCTCTCGCCTACTTGCTTCTACAAGTTCTTGAGTGCTAGGCATTATTGGAGTGTATCAGGGCGGCAAACTCCATCTATCCCTATCGCTCCTTTCCCATATGAGCGATGTTGCTTCACGGGTTGTATTTTGTGCCAGCTGAGAGCTATGCAAAGGCTCAGTGACTTATCTTTAGAGAAGAATCGTTGGGTCGGATTAGGCTCTCCCCCATTTTCCTGAGATCTCTCATGGGCTTGCTACTTGGGCCTACATGAGGGAAAATCTCCTTAGACATATAGTTTAGTTTGGCTCACTCTAATTCAGTTTTCAAGATATGAAAATCAGTATCACACCAATTATTGATCAATTTTGGTTCTTGGATTTCAGCTCCCAACAACCAAAACTGACCGAACCGTTATTGAAGGGAACCCATTTGATTGTCTTTTTTACGTTTCCTAGTGTCCTTATGGAGGAATATTTATGTATTTAAGTTGTTATATTTATTGATTTTGATTAAAAGAATCCACCCGTGTACGGGGTGTGATATAGTAGGCCCTAGGTGTTTAGGAAATCTTGATGAATCTCTTAAAGCCCTAAGGAAGAAGAAATAAAGATTTATTAAAACGACGAATGATATAAACTGAATGACATGAATTGAGAAACAAGATTCAATAGAAAGGCTTAAACCCTAAAATTGCAGCAAGACTATCTGCAAAAATACAAAATTGGAAGAAAAACGTAGTTACTAATGATGTGAGAATAATACTAAAGGCCTCACTCCAATCTCATTTTCATTCTATTACAATATATAATAGGACGTACATGACTTTTATCACCTTTAAATATTCTTTATTTTTTGAAAACCCAAAGGATAATTTCCTCGGCCTCAGCAAGACTAAGGACCATGAAGCATTTTGATATTAAAGCTTAGAGTAAACTGTGTTCATCGGCCCGGAGTTACTGCTCTCATCAAAGCAGGCTCTCATCGAAACTGTGAAGAAGTACCCCCCACCCACCAAAAACCCCAAAACAAGGAAAAAACAAATTTAACAAATAATATTATGTATTATAGAATTATATTTCTACTTATACTCAAATATCCTTAAAATATTTGGAACGTCCCCTCCCCCGCGAAAAAAATAAACACTCAAAAATACCGGAAGTAGCGTGCTAATTTCTAAAAATCTAAATCTATTATTCTGTTAACACACTATTAACATATCATCTCCACTAGCCTATGATAGAAAATGACAGAATGAGATTTAAGTTTCTTTTTCCCCTGACCACTAGTTTGCTGGCTGCCCTGGTGGAGGAAATGAAGTTAGGTGAAGCTCAAGCAAGATGTTCAGATTGGCTTCTTTAATTTAGTTTGTCTGTACGTAGTGGCTACCGTATAATATGATATTTAATGCTAAAATGTTGGTGACAGACTGTTCCATAGATTACTGTTTACCCTTACATATGATCATGACAGTCACCCCTGTTCCACACACCAAATTCTAGTTCAACCCGTCTCAAAGCATGTTATAAATTCGTATCATCAGAGAATGTCATATAACATAACATAATTAAGCTTCGATGTGGGAGAAGGTCAAGTCGCCTTCCCCATGAGATCCAACAGCGCTGTTAGATCTCGTGGGGAAGGCGACTTGACCTTCTCCCACATCGAAGCCTAATTAAAATATATATGTACCCATGATGTATCAAAGCCATACTCCCTCTCTCTCTCTCTATATATATATATATATGTATAAAATATATTAATTCCCTTGACTAAAGATCATCAGGGTCTAGAACGTACGTACTATTAGTATATATTTTGTGCAAATTAACACGTACATGGCAAAGTGAGCCAACTCTCTCAATAGTACTGCATTTATATGCATGGAGTGCACGCTACGAAAATGCAGTCAAATATATAACCCATGAAAGAAAAGGAGAGCCCCGTGATGAACGATCTACTATCGATGCAGATTCACATGTTTTTTTCCTCTATTTTTGGCCAAGACTTGCATACACACAGAAATACCATATATATATATATATATATAGATACATATACATATAAAAATTAAAACGTATTCTATAAACTTATGTCAAAGTAACAGACATCTGATCATCAGTAGTAACTTTTCAAAATGTACCCTTAATATTTAATGCAATTCAATTGGAAAATAATAATAGAGCATAAATTAAATGAAGAAAATTAATCTTGTGGAACAAAACGAATATTTTGCACGGACAAATCTTTTGGAAGCATAGAGCCGGCAGGGTGGAACGTGATATGCATTAAATAACATTCAAGAAAGGAGAAGCTTTTCAGAACCCAGAACTTTTACGGCCCTCTGACTTCGTCTATATTGCTGTTTGATAATTACTATCACCAGTGTTTTCCTTCATTACAAGACCAACATTCATATATTGTATGATCGTACTCAAAGTTAGCTACCCCTTTTTATAATCAATAAGCTTGGCGAATCAGGAGACAAAAACTGTAACAAAAATCCCAACAAGAAACATATAAAGAAAGTGCAGATCAATAAAATATAGACCACGAGACGAACCTATATTCCTGATCATCAGGTTCATGTGTACGTCCACGGGGCAGGCCAAAATGTACATTGTTCCCTAGGGTTTTGATGCAGAAAGATCGCAGTAGATGGCGGCAGATGAGTCGGGGTATCCATTGTGGCAAGGAGATGAACCTGAGGGAGGGACAAAACCCTTTGGGAGCATGACTTCAAAAGGCCTGGTTTTCAAGTTCTTGATCATGTTCTTTGATGATCTCCTCATGATCATCTTCCTTCTGTTCTTGGTGATCGGGTAGTCTTGTTTGTTCAAGACTAAACCGTTGGTGTTCTTGATGTAGAACACAGTTTGGTCCTTGGGGCTAGGAGGAGCTTTGAGTTGGATTTCATGGGAGGAGGAGGAAGAAGAAGCTGGGGAAGGAAAAAGGATGGTATTGAGAAGGAGAAAAAGAAAGAGAAAGGTGCATGAGCTCTTGAAGTTTCCACCCAAACCCATGAGGGATCGATATAGTTAGCTTGGGCTATGCTGCGTACTTTGTAGAGTAGTTATGAAAGGGAATTGCACTGAGATTAAGAACGGGACGTTATTTCCAAGAGGGTTATATAAGTTCTTTAATTTGAGAGAAAAGAGAGATCGTCTATGTTAGTAGTGCAGGATACATAACCTTGGTATTTATCGATAGATGTACAAATTACAAATTTCAAATATATAAAAAGTTTTGCACTCTTTGAAAAAAAAGAAGAAAGGATCTTATTAAAAGAAAATTATATGAGTACTACTACATCTATGAAAAAATTATATAAAAATAATTTTATAAATTGATGTGACTTTATCTAATGTATTAAATTTAATAAAATAAATTTATAATATGATAAATTATATTAATTTGTGTGATTATTTTTATATAATTTTTTTTTAGTTGGAGTATTTTTCAAAAAGTATATTTCTATACACTTTTTGACTTTTGACAAAAGGATTGTGCATGATTTATTTATTTAAACCTTGTACAAATCATTTCATAGATAAATATTTGCTTTAGATAGAAATTTTAGAAAACCGGATTTATAATTAATTGGCGTGGCTTAGACGCCTAATTCTAAAGTTTTTTATTATAAAATAAGTCTAATGTCTCATATTAAACCATATCAATATATAACTTTATTTTTATAAAATATTTGGGTACATTGAAATCTTCTCTTTACAAAGTCAAAAGAAGTTAAAAGTGTGGATGAATTCATGCCCTTATTCTATCACTTCATATGAAATATTTAAAATAAGTATTACTTTTAAGAATAATACTATATGTAAAATTATATAAATATTATACAATTCCTTTATTGATTTTAATTGGCATAATATTTAATTGTATTAAAAATGTAACACTCAGCCCAAGCCCAGCACATGCAGCCGTCCTGAAGAAATAGCATTGTTTTTTATAATTTAATTTTTTGTTCTGCATTTTGTGATTGGTTCGTGCTGACATACTGGTATAATATGTTTATTGTTTAATGGGTTGTCATAACTCACGCAATTGCCTTCAACATTTTCATATGATTTTGATTATTCAACTGGGAATAAAAAATAGGTGGAAGTATGGGTGAGATTAATTAATTGGGCTCAGTGGATTAAGTGCCAAAGATACTATGTATTTTTGGAGACTAATTTAGAAAGTTAGTTTGTCTGTTTCTTTAATTAGTATTTTGAAACCTTGATGATGAGTTTATTAGACATTGTAGAGTTCTTTGTTATTATTATAATATGTTGGAGAACTCCGGTGATAATTGTGGAGGAATGTATACTTTTGATTAATTGTGGAAGAATGTATATTCTTTTCTTACCTACTACTAGGTTTTGACTCATTCCACTACACTATATTTTAGTTTTAATGACGGTTTAAAATTTATAACAATCTTCAAATCATTATCAAAAATCATTTTTTTATGACAGTTTGTTTAAACTGTCACTAAAAACAAGTGTTGGAATTCTCTACATTCGGACATGTACAATTTTACATTCGAATGTAAACATAACGTTTGAACGATGAAGCTCTTGACGTACGAACGTAAATTTTTCTTGCGCCAACAGTCAAATGTTAGTAAATAACGTTCAAACATTGAAATTAATTTTTTTTAAATAACTATAATGCTACTTTGACACCTTTTGTATTTCAATACATTTTAAATTTTTTTCTTTACTTAATAGTGAAAAAATTGATTATTAGCATATTGATATTTTTATATTTTTTAAACATATTTTAAAATGATGAAAAAATATATAAAGAAATTAAAAGCAAATTTTACTCTAGTGGGGCCCCATTAAATATTAAAAAATATTAGAAAAGATTCAATCAAAAAAGATTTTAATTTAAAAAATTTGAAGTGCAGTGATTTAAAATTAAATTCAGAGAAGCTAATATTAAAAAAAATTGAGAATAGGCAATAAAAAATAATATATATTACATGATAATATGGTCCAATATATAAAATAAAAACAAATTACATAAAAACATAAATAAGAAATAAAATTTGAACACTATAGGCTATCTTTCAATGCCTTAAAATCATTAACTAATGTTTCAACTTTAACACACAAGGTCGCTACATCATTGGAAAGCCGTTGTATAGTTTGATCAATATGCATAGTCTGTGAAGCCGTTGCAAAGCCGTTGCATAGTTTGATCAATATACGCCTGCGGCTCTCTTATCATCGAGGCCACACAAGCAGGTCCCACATCCCCTACCCGCCGTTTATCCCATCTGCTGCTGGCAATATGGGTGGAATCAACATCAGTCCCAGGCTAGGTAGGGGGAACAAGATTTGCTACAGAATGAGACTGACGCCTCCCCTACCTTGGCTCCGACAATAGGTAGTCATATCAATGGCGCTGATATGGTACTACATTATCTCCCCCAGCTGAGGTGCCACTTCTTGGGCTAGTAGTAGTCGGATGATGATGACTCCGTATAGAAGGTTGTCCTTTGAGACGGTACATGCCATGTAGCAAATCCTCTCAAATATCACTATCACCAAATCGATTGACTCTCCACACGTGTAGCTAATTAGGAACTATGTGCGACTCCAATTGAGTGTCATCTTATGTGTTAGCGAATCGACATTTGTTGGAACAATAAGGTGCAAGATTTGGAAGAAACCCAACAACGTACTCTATTTGAAAGTGTTTGATGTCTCATGTGTCATGCAGTCAATGCCAGTGAGGATGTAAAAATCTTCATCTCGCTGATGATCATCGAGCTTGACACCAGTATCCTCAACCTCTAATAGGTCGACATCTTGACTGGCCTTAGAGTCAATTGGGCCAGTAAACAAACCCTCCATGCCTACATCCCCCTCATCTATAGGCGGAGTTGGTGTAACTATTATGTCCTCCTGAGGCTGAGCAACCACAGGTTGAGGCTATGGATGTGGGTCTGGGCATCCGCCAAGAAAGGGAAATTCACACTGCGGATCCTGACAGTGTGGGTCTGCGCATCTAACAGCATCGTGGACATTGCCATGAAAAACTCGTGAACCATTTAGGGGTAAATAGAACCCTCAATGCGCAGATAAGTACCCAACCCATAGAGGTGAAGACCGATCTTAGGCTCTGCTACTCCTAGAAGAGTTCATCAAACTCATGAAGCATGACCTCCTGCTCATGTGTAACTGTGCGGGAGGTAATCCGAACAGTATTTGGAGTGGCTCCTTCCTTACTCCTTTTTCTGGTAGTCATATATTGATGAGCCATATATGTTCTCCACAAATAAAATAAAATAAAATAGAAAGAGGAAAAAAAAAGTCACAACATTTGAATAGTAATATATTTGAGATGTGTAAAAGGGTTATGGATGTACGTTCAAAAATAATAATTGCACATTCGAACATAATTTTAAAAATGTTCGCACAAGGACTAACATACGTTCGATATTGGGTGTCAAATTTTCCATTCGAATGTAACAACTCTTACATTCGAATATGGGTCTCACGTTCGAACGTGAGACCCACAACATTCAAAACTCAACTGTTTATGTTCAAACGTAAAAACCTAAAGTCCGAAGTTTCAAATTAAACATTCGAATGTAAACAGGAAACATTCGAATGTGGCCTTTCGTCTACCAGAATTCAAAAAATAATGTTGGACCTTATGCTTGGAACGTTCGAACGAGACCTTTTATCTTCCAGAATTCAAAAATTAACGTTCGAATGTCTCTTTGAAACTTGCGAATGTTACAACACGAAATGGCTGAGTCGACTCAGCCATTCTCAAAACTCCATTTCCAGGAGTTTTGGGCCCAAAATCTATCATAAAAATGAAGAATACACTTTAAGGAATGTTTCTCTGATATCCATTTGGACAATGGAGACTCATGGTAGGCGCAAAATCAAGAAAAAAGAAATTTGGCCACCGTATATTTCAATTTTCACCATATAAGATCCCAGGTTTTGTATATTTTATCTATTACTTTTATTTTTATTGTTGATTGTTTTATTTATTTTATTTCTATTTTCTGCTGTTTGCAAGATCCTAATTTAAGTGTTTATAGTTATTATTAAGTTATTATTGTTGTTTCTTTCATTTCGAATTGTTATTATTATTAGTTTCGTTTAGTGGTTTTATTTTTATTATTGTTTAATTTGTTATGTTTTCTTTTATTTCAATGAGCATTTTATTTTATTGGGCCTTTTCGGATTAGTTCCTCTATTTTAACTTATGAAATTAATGGGTCTTATTATTTTATTCTATTTCATATTGTGGTATTTGATTTGATTTATTAAATATTTTTCCTCTACTCTATTTTTGAGTTTGGCTTTTGTGTAGTGAATTTAATTATATTATTTGGTTAGTTTAGTTTACTTTATTTTATTGTATTAATTGTTCTTTAGCTTATTCTTATTAAGTAGTAATTTGGATTTTTAATTATCTTGTTTTATTATTCCTAAATACTGTAGTTTATCTTATTGTGCTTTTGTTTTTCTTCTATTTACTATTTGGATTAGGCCTTGTGGTGGTTTGTGTTATTTATTTTGTCTTGGCCGTCTGTGTGTATTTTTAGTTAACCCACCCTCTGTGTGTGTCTGTGGCCCATGAGTTAAATCGGCCCAACCCCTTTCTTTCCCAATGCAACGCCGTTTTAACCTACAAAGGGAAACCCAGTCTAGTTTGTTTTCAGAGATGAGATGAAATAAGATAAAAGTGAAAAAAAGAATAAAATATTATTGTAAGATACTTTTTTAATATCAGTTTTGTATGGATATTTGAAAAAGTGGTATGAGAATTTGAAAAAATTGAACTTTTTATTATATTTTGTATGGGAATTTGAAAAAGTGTAATGATGAGTTTGAGATATATTTTGGGTTTTTGGTCTCATCCCCCAAAACAAACAAGGCAATTTCCTTTCTTCTCTATTCTTTCTCCCTTGGATGCGCCGCAGCCTCTTCTGGTTTTCTCTTCCATTTTTATTCTCCTCTTCTTCCTTCTCCACGTTGAGGCGTGCTTTGCTACCATTCTCCTTCTTCCTTTTCTTCTTCATTTATTTTCTTCTCCTTTTTTTGATTTTCTCTTCTCTGCATGGAACTCGTTGAAACCCCTTCTTTGGTTGTTCTTACTACCTCGTGTTGCTGCCGTTCGTCGTTCGCGAGTCACCATCCCTACAAGCTGTCACTACACTCTCCACATTGTCCTCTTGCTTCACCCTGTAGGTATCTCTTTCTCTCCCTCTCTCTCTATTGATTTGTGTGTTGCCTTGTATTGTCGTGCGTCCATCATGGTGCCTACCCCTCCCCCACTGTCGCCTAACCCACCGAGTTTTCCCCTATTTGAAAGTCATGTATCAGTTTCCATCTTCTCGTTTACCTCTACAATCTATGCGAACCTAGCCATAGCAGCTCGTCGTTGTGCATGGCATGTCACAGATTGCGACATGGTGTTCTTGCGGAGACACCGCAATGCCCAAATCCCCCAGTCATAATAGGTGCTGTGATGGTTGAACTCTAACCTCGACATGCAAATAGGCCAAGCTTTCCCCTTAAATCCACCTCAACCTGTGGATTTTACCTTGTCATGCTATGCTCTGCCCTTCATGGCCACGAAAGGACCATCGTAAGCCCTCTGTTTGGTCTTGAATCCGCGCTCGTTGCCATGCATTAGCACTATTTATTGTGACCCGTCACTGCTGCTGTGTACCGTTGTTGTCCTTTCACGTCTAGCGTCAACTCGGTGGGCTAAATCCGCCCACTTTGATTAAATTGAATATTGTTTGCATTCTTAGAATTTTACTAACATTTTAGTATTCATCCGAGTCGCAGTGTGTGCACTCACTTAATCGCAGGACATCGTAGTCGGATGCATCCTCGACCATCCAAATTTGTTTGTGCATGCAGTAAGTAATCTTCTAACGCAACATTAGGCTTCAAAATAATATTTATGCATTAATATTTTATATTGCTTGGTTGGTTGGGCTAGGCTACGAGCCCAATGAAGTGTTGGTTAATATTAATAATAAAATGAGAGTATGTTGGTTAGGCCTATAGCCAATAAATGGAGGATGAGATCACCTCGTAGTTTGTTTCGTTGTAAGTTGGAAATGTTGTGCACCTTTGTTTGTGGAAGTGTTGATGTGATTATGTTGATATCATGTTTGCTTGTTGATGTCACTACCATGTCATCCCATACCTGTATGTCATGCATTTACATTTATTTAATTGCCATGATTATTTAGTTGTGATGCAATGCCATACTTTGTATTGGAGGATTGGGCTACATATATGTTGGTTTAATGTGTTGGTTTAATACTTAATTGTGCTATGATACCATGTTATGGGCTTGGGGATATGGTGACGTGCGTTGGTTGTTATGTGAGTGTGTGTTACGACCCAATTCGGGATTGGGTCTTGTGTGTATCCAATGAGTTGTTGCTAGGCGACAACATTATCAAACGAGACAGTGAAGCTCTCATGCCGACTCTATGGCCCCTTTACTGACGAGGATTAGAGGATATCTGGTCATGGTACATGCCAGGCGCGGAGCTGGGTATCGCTTGTTACGAAATTACATGCATGGCCATTACTCGTGGTGTGACGAAGGGAGTCAAGGTATACCACTGGTCCTCTGGGGAGATCATGGTGCATGCACTAATAAAATGAGTGTATGAATGTGTTTGGATCACGACCCCAAGTCGCGATAAGGCATTATCTTGATGGAGCTCCTCGTCACTCGTGAGCGTAACAAATTGATGTGATGTCCTTTGGGTTGTCGCCGAGTGACAATGGGATCAGACGAGATGGTAATGCTCTCGGGCCGACTCCATGTCCCTCTACTGGTGGGAGTTAGAGGATGCTTGGTCTTGGTATGTACTTGGCGCAGAGCTGGGTATTATTCATTACGAAGTCGCAAGCACAGTCATCACCTGTGGTGTGACGAAGGGAGCCAAGATATACAGATGGTTCCGAGAGGAGATCATGGTGTGCACTTATTAAATGATTTGTGTTGTGGGCTGAAAACTGGATTTTTGAAGTAGATGAGTTAATGTGTTCTTTTAGGGAAAAATGACGGATTTATTCTTGCATGTATTGTTGTGTGTTTGGTGGAAATGTATTGGTTGCTTAAATGTGTTTTAAACTCTTGGTTGTGTTTGGTTGTTTACTTGTTGCAGAGGTAGAGTTTGAGCTAGCAGGACTGGCTCTGTCGGAGGAGTGATTGGTTGGAGATCGATCTCCTTCCATTTTCAGCTACGGTTCTGGTTTACCTTTAATTGTCGAAGGTAGAGTTTAAGCCCACTTGGAGAATTTTATTTTGGGATGTAAGGTTTTAACTTTGCTGATACTTAATATGACACGCCCTCTTATTTTTCCGTTGTGATATTTTTGTGTTGGCACATATTGTATGTTTGCACACATTTGCATATGATGATTAGGGGTGTGTGACCCGTGTGGTCATCATCTGGGTGTCTTGACTTCCACTTGTGCCCACATGGGGGTCAGGGGTGCCACACACCAAGTTTAAATATAATTCTTAAAAAAAAACCTAAATAGATGGAATAGAGTTACCTACCTTTTAGTGGCAATTGCGACGGGGTTGGCAATGGCAATGGTGGTGATCGTGGTGAAGGGAAGACGAGAGAAATGAAATGGAACCATCGGAACCACTGTATATACAGTCAACATTTGAACATTACATTGTAACCATTGCATACGTTTGAATGTTTTCAGAGGATGTTTGAATGTTTTCAGATGACGTTCGAATATTAAGTCGATTGTTGTTCACTTAATGATACAGCAAATATTCGAACATTCGCTAATGGATGTTCAAACATTAAGGAGTAACCTTCATACACGTTCGAATGTTTGCCCATTACATTCGAACGTATACAGAATACATTCGAACATTAAATCTATTTTTTCAAATATAATATAATATATTATATTATACTATACAATTTATTCCACATTCCGATGACAGTGTTATATTTCCCACACTTTCTTAATGTTTGAACACTACATTTTAACATTCGAACGTTTGGTTTATGGAAAATGTGAGAAAATGCTATTATTCTTAATGTATAGGTTATGTTCAAATGTAGGGTGTTAAGTTTGAATGTTAAAAATGTGTGATACGTGACTTTTACAGTATGTTCGAACGTAACACTTAAATGTTCGAACGTTTTCTTAATTCACACAAATCAAATTTTAGACAAACATATGCATGGGAGTAAGCCAAATTTTGCACGAAAGAGAGAGAGAGAGAGATATATATATATATATATAGATTGTGAGAGTTAGAGAGATAGAGTTAGAGAGAGAGGGGGGTTAGAGTGAGAGAGAGTATAGAGTGTTCTTGGGAGATTTCTACACAAAGTAAGGAAAGCTCATTTATATTGTTATTTTTTTCATTTTTTTCATAATTCTGTATTTCTTTTGTGCTTATTAGTAAATAATAATCTAAATAGTTCATTTCATAATTTTTTTGAAGAATGGGTTGTGGGAAAGTTGAAAGGGTTTGAGCACTTGTGAAGAGATTTTTATTGCTTTTACTAGATATATTTCGACACTTTAATACTATTTTTATGTTCATTGTTGTGATTATATATTGAATGATAAAATTTGGTCGAGAAGTATATTAAGTGATTAAACATATTATGCATTGCAAGGATATGTTTTGTTTATATTTTCCTATTAGTTTATATTGTTGTATATTTTTTCAAGCATATGTTTTGTTTATATTTGTGTATTTTTTTAGTTATAGAAATTGAGAAGCAAATTGGGTGATTATTGTGTATTTTTTCAAGCATATGTTTATATTATTGTGTATGTTATATTTGTGTATTTTTTTGTGTTATGAAATTTGAGAAGCATATTTGTTTATATTTGTTAGCATTTTGTGGTTATTTGAATGCTGATATTTTTTTGTATTTTTTCAAGCATATGTTTAGTTTATTGTGTAAGTTATGTTTGTGTGTTTTTTGTATTATGAAATTTAAGAAGCATATAGGGTGATTATTTGTAAGCATTTTGTGGTTATTTGAGAAGCATATTGTTCATTGCATATCTAATGATGTGCTTAACATATTGTGCATTGCGTTATTTGAATGTGAGAATGATACTTTGTGTATTTTTCTAAGCATGTACTAAGATTATATGTGTATGTTATATTTGTAGTTATTTAAACCCTAAAACATAAATCCTAAACTATAAACCTTAAACTCTAAACCCTAAATGCAAAAGCCTATGTACTAATAAGTATCAATAAATTAGTAACAAATAATTAACCAATAATAACTAATAAAAAAATAATAAATGTAGAAAACACAATAATAATAATAGTGAAGATATAACTATAGTTTATATAATAGTTAGTAATTAGCAAATAATAATAACATTTATTAAACAATAAATAAGTAACAAATAAATAATAAAAACAGTGAACATATATCTATAGTTCATATAATAGTTAGAAATTAGCAAATGAATAATAAATAAATGTAGAATTGGGTTGTTGTTTAATAGTAGGCTGTATGAAATTGCATAACCTTAGACCCGTTTGGGAATTAGTGTACATAAAGGTGTCTACTAATTCTTGAACTATTGAGTGTGAACAGTTTTGGATTATATTATCTGTATTCCACATTTTTGTTACTCCTATTTTCCATGTTTAGTATGAAATTCATGTATCTTCTTCATTTGTTCTTTGGGTATGCTGTTCCTTAGAGAGATGCTGCCGAAATTTCTACTGACGTGGAAAGTGGTAGAATGTTAAAAATGTGCAATATAAATAATATAATCTCGAACGAGATAGGACCAACTACCTTATGAAAAAAAGCAGTAAATCACTTTAGAGCATGATTTGCATGTGGATTTCACTATAGTTATACTAATAGATAGATCTTTTTAGAAATGAACAAAAATTGGATATGTCTTGGCAATAGACTTGGAAAGAATTATGTGCCCTAAGCACTCGGAGTTAGAACCTTCATTGAATTTGCACAGACGTCTGCTGATAGTCATGGTTACTTTCAGTGTCCATGCCAACGCTGTAAAAATTTGTGTGCTATAAGATTAAATGAAGCCAATAATCATTTTTTTGTGAACAGAGTGGATTTGAGTGATACATGATGGGCACTCCATGGTGAGCTGTATGAATCGATACCGAAAGTTTTTTTCGAGCATACAAATTATATGCAAGACATGGATGATGATAATGACTAGGATAAGATGGAGGAGATGTTGGATGACATTGGTGCTGTGATATTTATGGATGATGCTGACAACGAAGTCCAAGCGGCCAAGGGACTAATTCAGATGATGCGATGTAGGAAGATGTAAAGTGCAAGCATTATCCTGGCTGCGCAAAGTACAGCCAAATGTCCTTTATTGTGAGTTTGCTTCACATTAAGTCATTATGTGGAGTGTCTATAAAAGTAATAAATATGATATTAGACTTATTTAACTAGGTGCTTCCTGAAAGGTCTGCATTGATGAAAAACTTTTATGAAGCAAAACAGTTAAATCCTTTACCCTAAACCTTAAACCCTAAAAAATTAAAACCCTAACCCTAAACACTAAAACCCAAAAACTCATAAACCCTAAATTCTAAAATCCTAAAGCCCTAAACCTAAACTCTAAATTCTTGTAACATATTCACCAGACATTCATAAGAACTAATATTCTTTGAATCAACACCTAAAAGTCACCAAAAATCACAAAATATACATGAAGCACGACTTCAACCCTTGATCTAAGGCATTCTTTGGTGAGATCTTCAATCTAAAACATCATCTGGTTTAAAAATGAGTCTTAAAGTAGATTCAAACATTTAACTTATAATCTCATGGCTAAAAGTAATTCAAAAAACGGATCTAACTCAAAGTATCAAACCCTTGCATAAAAATTCACATCTTTCAAACGAGCACAAAAAATCTTCAAACTAACATCCTAACATGTAGATGGATCATCAAATAAAAATACCAAAACCATTGAAATAAAATTAAACCACAAAAGACTCAAAATTTCTTAAAACAAAAGATGTTGAACCCAAAGTTTCAAACTTCACATAATTATACATCTACATGTGGATTTTGACAACAAATGAATTCACAATTCACGCATAAAGGAATTTTAAACTCAAGTTATGTACACAGTATAGGCAAACACATCAATGAATCAAGTATGAGTAAAAAAGGGAACTAATATACAAATAAAGCATTTAGAGCAATGTTGTACATCTCTTGATTAAATTAAAAAATGGATTATGACTCAAAATTCATCTTTTCTTATAAAGCATCAAATTTAAATTTTTAGATATGCGTGATATTATTAAAATTTTGAATTTTGAAATTCTGAAAGATGATTGATTGTCAATCTTTCACATGTGAATGTTTTGTTTGAAAATTTTAAAAATGGATTGATGTACTTTTTGACATATACGAAAGGTAGATGGTTTTATTTGAAAATTTTGAAAAGCAATTAGGTAAATGATTTTGTTTGAGAATTTTGAAAAGCAATTGATGTTCTTTTTTATATATGCAAAAAGAAGATTATTTGGTTTGATATTTTTTGAAAATAAATCATGCTCAAAATTTGAAAATGGAATTATTGCGCCATAAAATTCTAAATAATCGACTAAGTCTAACGGCGTAAACCATATTGCAATCAGATACTTTTAAATATCTTAAATAAATAAAATCGCACTTCTGGCACCATAGTGAGTGGTAACATTGATTATGTTAACAAACTAAAACTTACGTGATTGGTCAATTCATGAAAACTTACGGGGTTTTATGAAGCTCCTAAAGTTCATAAAAATTTCACCATTAAATTTCGAACGGGCTGTTACAATAATCCTCTCTCAAGTGTGCCTCAAGACGACAAATAGCTTTACTTGATTCCCGCCTGAATTTTGTCTCATGAAAATTGTTGCTTCAGTAGCACTAGTCATCTTCCCTTGAAGCATCATACGACACTTGTTGATGCTCTATGTGATAACTTGAAATTTTATTTTATCTATTTATTTAATTTATTTTTGTGATTGATATGATGGTGTTTGATATAATATTTTTAAAGTTTTTTTTTAGTAATTTCGAAATCTATTTGTAAGGAAAAATAGGTAAAATCCAAAACCATACTATTTTACCTATTGTGCATAGTATTGTTTATATGTTTTAATATTACAGTTGATTATATGAAATTGTCATGACTTGGTTATTATCCACATTAAGAGAAATAGATTTTACGTTTATTTTAGAATATTCAAGAGAATGAATCACTACAAGAGGAGTGTAGTTGTTTAAGCAAGGAATTTTCTTTTTAAGTATTCCTAGTGAAGGCAACCAATATATTGGCAGATTTAGAAGGTTGGAGATCATTTTCTTTTATGTAATTCTTTAATTATATGTTAGTTTATATGTTAGACTAAGTGTGTGACAAGTGGTGAGAGGCAATTGGATGACAAATAAAAGCAATTACCATATGTGAAAACTGGACATAGCTGGAACAAAAGAGAGGCATCCGTATTGGCCCCTTTGGAGGCAGCAAGGATCGAACCTACATGTGTATTTGGCCTGTGTATTTTTTTACTATATTTTAGGTTAGTCAATAGGTAAAAGGTGGGACAAGAGGAAGGTTGTGATTGGAGGAGAAATAGTAGATTTTTCTACAATGTGTTACACGACAAAAACAAAGGGGTTGGAAAACAGAAAGTTTATACCATTTTTGTTGACTAATTTTCACTCTAAGATAGCTTATCATCTTGGCATAAGTTAAGACACATGGTAAGTATTTATTGGAGGAATATAGGTTGAATTTTCTTAGATAGTGATCGGTTGAAATGGAAAGTAAAAGAGGAAGAATGCTGACCGAAACTCACCTTAGCTTATCTTCTTGATATTTGCTTCACTTTTGGATAAGAACGTGACATATGCTTAGGTCACCTAATGGTAGATGTGATGAGTGGTCTAAGGGTTAAAGTGGACACATGGCCTTATGGGGTTTAGCCGAAAATCTACTTTAAAACACTTGAAGGAGGCGCCACTTATAAGCTAGAAAATTCAGAAAAACACACACACACACACACACACACACACAAGGCTCTCGGCCAAACACTCATTTCGTCCTCTTTGCTCATTTCACTTCTTTACCTTATTTTATAAGACATCTCTAATAATATTAGTGAGTAATTTTCTTAAAGAAGTAGAGAAAGATCTTTACATAACAAGTAGGAGCTTGGAATAATTTCTTGATGGTGGTAAGTACAATCATAACCTAAAGTTGATATATTATTTAATTAATTAATTTCTTGAAGATTGTATTTACTAGTTGATTATGGAATGAATAGATTTTTATTTGATGATTGAGGTATGGAATGATAATTTATTTTCTTTGGATTGAAAAATATTGGTTAGTGATGAGTGGTGTATATGAGTTTTATCTCTTATGCTTATTAGGTAAAATGATATAAGTTATAGTCCAAGATGTATTTTAGAAATATAGTAGAATATATAAAGAAAATATTTAAGGGTTAAAGAAAATAATTATAGGATGAGATTTAAAAAGGAATAATAGGATAAATTAAGAGATGATATATGTTTATATAAAGAAAGATGATGAATTTGGTTATGGTATCTTTTGGTTATAAAAGAAAACAGATAATTAGTTATTTTAAGATATATGCTAAGAATTTGAGATTCAAGTGACAATAATATTCTTAGGATGTTTGGTGGATGATTAAAAAGAAATAGATACATCGAGAAGTAGAGATACTAAAAAGAGTGATGATGTTAATAAGTGTAGTCTAAAGAGAAAGAGTTAGCCTAGACTATTGAAGCCTAAAGTTCAATTAGTTAGACTTTTTATATACTTAGACATACAAGGTTTCGTTTGAAATATTTGCTAAGTATAGGTTTAGCGTGATTATGCTACGAATTAGTAAATGAGTGCATTATACGTTATACGAGTCATGCATTATGCATGAAAGAGAGTTAAGTTGTATGCATTTAAAATGACAAGGAAAATTAGAATAAGATCAAGCAAAGAATAAGAAAATGAAAAGTCGCGTTGTCATTAGGAAGGCGAAACGTAACTCCCGTATGACTGACATGCCAATAGAGACGGTGATAAGTAACGCCTGTCGGATGATAAGAAGTCGTATCGTCACGGGGAAGGCGATACGTAACTCCCATCTGACTGATATGACTGGAGGTGAAGGCGATACATAACTGCCGCTATAGTAAGTCGTTTCGTGTTGTTACGAGGAAGGCGATACGTAACTCCCATACAATTAATGCGAATGAGAACTCGACGGTGAAAGCGACACGTAACTGCCGTCGAGGTTCAAGATCAATGTTGCAGTGAAGGCGGTACGTGACTGCTGTCACACTATGGTTAAGCAAGGGACACTGAGAATAAATGAAATAGTAATAAGAGTAAGAAAAGTTAAAAGTTGTGGGAAAGAAAGTCTTATGTACAAGAAAGTTTGATTTCAAGTAAAAAGGAGTGCTCTAATGAAAGTAGGATATTCTAATTAAGGTACATTGTGTATAAGTTCACTCATAAGTTACAGCTGTATGAATTATGCATTTATTGATCGATATATGTATTTGCTAACGCTATTGTTTTGTTTGTTATATATGCCCTTACTAAGATATTTTCGAAAATCTCACCTTGCATGAATTTTTTTTTTTTCACTATCCTTCCCTTCTGGGAACGATAGAAGTTTTGACCGGATATGATGGCAGGTTAGGGGATGAGAACCCCTCAGGAGGCTTTAAGGAGCCCTAAAGGTCTGGTAGATTATGATGCTTTTGGAGAAGTGGCAGAGTAGTGTTTTGAACATCTTATGACTAGTGTGATTTGCGGAACCGGGGCTGTGACCTTGAGGGTCTTGTATTTTATGATGTTGGAAGTTAATGTATAATAGGTTAAAAGTTCTAATTATGTATTGATTTTGATACCTTATGTAAATGATACAGCTTATGTTGTGTGAAGTAGTTACCATGTGATATTTTACAAAGTTTTAATTCTTTGCACTCTTTAACTATTGAAAAACCATACCGTTGTGAGTTAACTGGCATATTTAGTAAGATTAGAAGCTTTTTAGTTTTATCGACATATACGTAGGGATAAGTGACCTAGTGTTACGTATTCCGACGTTACTAGCTACGTTAAATCCCAGACGTAGTTTAAAGGCGTCACAGAGGACCCCCTAAGAGGCTTTGAAGAGCTTTGAAGGTCTGGTAGATTATGATGCTTTTAAAGAAGTGGCAGAGCAGTGTTTTGAACATCTTATGACCAGTGTGATTTGGGGAACCGGGGCTGCGAGCTTGAGGGTCTTGTATTTTGTGATGTTGGAAGTTAATGTATAATAGGTTAAAAGTTCTAGTTATGTATTGATTTTGATATCTTATGTAAATGATACAGCTTATATCATGTGAAGTAGTTACCATGTGATATTTTGCAAAGGTTTAATTCTTTGCACTCTTTAGCTTTTGAAAAACCATACCGCTGTGAGTTAACTTGCATATTTAGTAAGATTAGGAGCTTTTTAGTTTTATCGACATATACGTAGAGATAAGTGGCCTTGTGAGACCCCGCAATTTTACATACCTTTAATTTACTCATATTTTGTTATTGGATATTTTAATTTATTTTAATAAATTAAATTGTTATCTTATAAATTTAATTTCGGGTACGTTTTATTTACGATCAGAGTTAGTTATTTGTGAAATCTATCATTTTAATATTATAGTGATTTAAAGATTATTATTGGTTTTATCATTTAGATTGTTATCGATATTATTGTGATTTATTGCTTTTGATTTTATTATAATTATAAGCTTTTGTGAGATTCTTAAATAATAGTCCTTTTAATTATTGTAATTAATTGTTGCTACTGGTCTTTCCATCTGAAATGATATATTCAGTATTTTTAGTGTTAATTATTATAAAATATGATTTGATTTGCTGTACTTTTATTAAGGAGCATTGATTCTATTTTATCTGACATTATCTGGTTTATTGATCTTAAATTTATTAAATTCTTAAATCTTATTATGTTTATTCTATTTTGGTTGGGAAGCTTTTGAATAGCTCCAAATATACTAGGTTATGCAGGATTATTTTATTAACTTGATTTTAGTTATTTGAAATAGTACGAGATTTTAAAAGTGCTTTAAGTATCTGATTTAAATGTATGGATTTATTCGTTTTGAGTAATTGAATAAAATTCATCATTTTAAGTATTGATGAAAAATATTATGTTGAAAAATAAAATAAGTTGAGATAATATTTTATTTAATTAGTTTGAAAATTTTAAGTTAAGTTTATGTTATATGCTTTCAAATCAGTGTTTTAAATTCATCTGTTGGCCGTTTGAAGACCCAAAAGTGTCGGGCCTATAAATAGCGCGAAAAGGGTCGAATCCCCTCATTTTCCCCTCTCCCTTTTCCTTTTCTCTCTCTCCTCTCTCTTTTCTCTCCCACGTGCTACAGTAACCGTGGGAGGAGCTGTCCAGTTTTCAGCTCGTGGCGGCGCCACCCCCCACCGTCTAGCCTCACCTCTGGCCCCACCTGAACCACCACCCTCCGGTGAGTCCAACCCCACCGGTGGTGTCGACCACCGCAGCCCGAAACCCGAGAGACGTTTAGTCCTCTATGCCGCACCATTTCGCTGCCCATATCTTCGCCACCAGTCACCGTACCTTGACACCACCCCCGCCATTTGATCCGCCACCCATAGAAGACCTACCACCAGAAATATTAGCTCCAACGGAGCACCCACTCTCTCTCTCCTCCCTTGGAACCGAAATGGGTCTCCAAATGAGCTTTCCGTCGCCGCGCCGCCGTCCGGCCACCGTGGCTCTCACCACCACCGCCAAAAGCTTCCTCTACCTCAGTTTATCATAGCCCTAAATCAGTTTTCCCATCCATGGCCGCACCTCCCTTGTACGGGGGAAAATCCAAAAATGAGCCTCCACCACTTTGAGCTAGATCCACCACCTTCCGGTGGTTGCACCGCCTCACCGACACTGCCAAGAAATTCCCCATCCTCCAAGGAGCATTCACCTAAATTTTGGTATCGAACGGAGTACCCAAACCCAACCCGTCACTTCGCCGTGCCTGGAGATAAATAGTGCACAATTTACCCGCTTGGAATCGGGGATCACCACGATGTTTGATTGGCGTCCATTTATGCACTGTAAGTAACAGATATTTGTTTGACTGTCTGATTGACTGTTTGATTGACTGTTAATCTCTGTTTGGTTTGCTTGATGTGTGGGTTAGTGATAATGAGTAATTTGAGAGTAGATTGGTTGGGCCTGAGGCCATTTAATAGAGATTGAGATTATTCCAAGTCAATCTTATTGTGGTTGAATACTGAGTGAATGGTAATTGTTGATGGTATAATGTTTTGGTTGGATGACTGTAGTATTTTAGTGATTATTGGAGATAAAATGTTTTGAGTTGGACGACTCGACTATTTTAATGATTATTTGTGGTAAAATGATCTGATCGGACGATTTGACTACTTTAGTGATTATGAGTGATAAAATGATCTGATTAGATGATTCGGATATTTAGTGATTATTGGTGATAAGATGATCTGATTGGGTAATTCGATTATTTTAATGATTATTAGTGATAAAAAGATTTGGTGGAATGACTCCGTTACTTTTTAGTAACTATCGATGTGTGTTTTTAAATTCCCTTGATGTATAGATTGAGAAATATTTGGGAATAGAGAAAATAGTATATGAGGATCATCTTTTGAAGAGAATAACTACACATGCAATGTAAATGTGGTGATTAATGATTGGTTATAATATGGTTATTAAGTTATGAGAAGATCTTAAGAAAATATGCGTGTTTTGGGTAAAGAGAAAGGAGAAGAAAAGTTAGGTTTGATCCCGTTATAAGTTGCATCCTTAACCTCTATGAGATAGTGTTGGTTGGATGTGATGTGATTTAAGGTCTTGACTATGTTTTCATTGGAATATGCACAATGTGTGAGATAGAAGATAAATTAAAGATGAATGTGTGTTCATATGTTAATATGTACGAGATATGTCTTATGAATGTATGATCATATGTTTCATGACTCACATGTTTTGCATAAAAAGTCACATGTCACATGCATGTCCCATGCATGAGCACGAAAAGCATGTTTTGAGTCAAGCATGTTTTTAAGAAAAAGAAAAGAAAAGATTGAGTTTTTGAAAGAAAAGAAAAGAAGTAAAGTTTTATAAGAACCCCAAAGGCTGGACGGGGTAGTGCCCTAGTGGAACTCCCTGTCCACTCAGGAGTGATTAAAGTCGAGTGGAAGCCCCTTGGTCAACGAAGAACAATCGGCGGACCGTATATGGCACCAAAAGGTGTCTGAAGCACGGTAGCACCTAACCTGGTGGGTGCCAAGGACGGATAAGGTGTCAAGGATGGATAAGGTGTAAGGACCTGCCGTTTTAAAATTATAAGACGCACTCACCTTAAGGTGATGCGGTAACCAGCAGGGAGCACGCGGTGCTAGGGGAACCGTGTTGTGTCTCATACATGTTAAGTGAAAAGTCATGACAAGAAGGGCTTTCGAGCCATAAGAAAAGATCTGTATATGATAAGTGGCGCCTAAGAAAGAATAAAAGATACGAAATGTTTTAAAGAAAGGATTTGAAAAGCAATGATATGAAAGAAGTCAAGTTATATGCATATGAAAGAAGTCAAGTTATATGAAAGCATTTTTATGAAAAACAAGTACATGAAGCAAAGCATTGAAAAATGTCAAGGATTTCGAATGTTTTTACATGAAAGTGCATGTGCATAAGTCATGTTGCAAGTCTTATATTCATGGTACATGCACCCATTGAGTTTACTGGTATATGCTGATGATGTTATGTTATGTGGAATGATTGTAATTTGTTTGTTGTCTGTTATTTACTGGGATTCACATCTCACCACGGTGGATCGCGCCCACCCTACGGTCCCCCATCTTACGGGATCGTAGGTTGTGATTGCAGAAAGCGAATTTGGCTCAAGATACAGACTTCCCAGGAAAGGAAATTTGTTGAGAGGATGAAGATCGAGATTATGATCTTGAAAGCAGTATTTGCTTATCTTTTTCTTTTAAAAGATTGTATAATCTCCTGTTGGAGAAATTGTTTTAAATTGATTTGTAATTTTTAAAGAATCTCTGGTACTAGAACGCTGACTTTTATTTATTGCCCGCTGTGAATATTTATGGTACACTTAGTGCATGCTTCACACACTCTTCAAACACTATTCGATGGGATGATTGATCCATAAGATGATCGTCTCGATGTCGCGAGTCCTTCTAAATCCCAGGGGGGGATTCGTGGGCATTACAGGTGGTATCAGAGCAGTTTGGCTCTGGGTAAACCCATATGTTGCCTAAGAACTGTACCAGAGAATTTTGTCATTTTAAACTTGGCTGTTTGTTTTATTGTTTGCATATTTTATGATATTTTATCATCCTCTAGTTCATTTCTACCCAGTTATATTTTGAAAGTTTTAAATACTTGTTTCGTTGTATTGTGTTATTGTTTTAATGAGCCTTTTGTTCATTATCTTTGGATTTATGTTGGTTTTGGTAGATCGATTTAAAGTATTATATTTTGTAGTTATGCGATAGTTGAGTTTCCTTTGGTTTCAATGAGTATCTTATTTCAGTGGTATTTTGTTTGGAATTTCATTCCATGAGCTACTTGTAAAATGACTTTGGTTTGAGTGATTATTTTCACGTATTCTTACTACAACCCTTTTCTTTCATATGATTCTGGAGATTTGAATTTCTTTGAGGGAAGAATTTTAAAAGACACTATTACCCTCATAAATTTTCTTGAGATGCGCTTTGAGACGAGTTTATGACTTTATTTGTCACATTGTTTTCCCTACCTATTTCTTTTTAATTCAACCATTGTCCTTTCAAGGATAAGCTTTTGTTGACATGGTTTTCGGCAAGAGTGGGCTTGTTTTATTGAGTTGTTAAGATTTATTTATTAATTTAATTATTTATTTACCATGGTTCTTTTCTCTTAAATTTTGAGATTTCTAAATCTTTGAGATTTCAAAAAAAAATGGTGATAAGAAGAAATTCTACAATTACGAGATTTCTACAAGAAACTTTTTATAGTTGGTTTTGAAGTGAATTTCAAAATTTTATTTGCCATATCACTTCCTTTCCTTTCTTGTAATTTAAGATTCTTGTCCTTTAATGAAAACTTCTAGTAAAGTTGTCTTTGACAAGCAAGGTGGACTTGTTTTATTAAATTGCTACTCCATATTTATTTGTTTATTAGAATCTTCTCTTTGTATTTTCATGTCATATTTACATGAATTACATGGATTTCACTCAATGTTTAAGTATATCCTAATTTTGGTATAAAGTGGTTTCGTTTGGGAGAAATTGTTGATATTTATTAAATTATTCATATTTCTTCATCAGCATTTTTATATGTTATTTGCGTGTGATACTTGGATCTCATGTAGAGTTAGAATTTTAAGTTCTATTGTCATTCTGAGGAGGTTGTTGAAATTATATTTTGGTGGAACTTTGTAAGTGTTGAACCCTTAGTGTTTGGTACAACAGCATAGTTTCTTCTTTTATAATATTGAAGGTAGTAGTTGATCAAATACGTGGTTGGGAGAATTTTGGTTTGTTGATGGATATTTGCTAACCAACTGATAATAGTTGGAAGAGTGTATAAAATTTTGGAGAGTGTGTGTGTAGCCTTATGATGATTCCCTGGGATGAGTTGAATATTGACTCGATGCATTGATATTGAATTTGAGTGATCTTAACCTTAGGTTATTTGATGAGTTGATTGGGTGGAACAATCTAAATATAGATACTTGGCTAAGTTGTTGATTGACAAGATTGTGATAGTATTTTCAGGAATTAGTTGTGACTTGAGATCACATAGGAACTGAAAATTTTGAGGCTATTCCTTCCTTGAGAGACTGGATGAATGGTCGAAAAGATGTGGATTTGCTAATCAATCTATAAAAAGAGTGATGAGTCACTATAAAATAAGATGTGCATTAAAGGGTTGGAGATTCACATTGCAAGACTTGTGAGTTTCAGATGAATGTATTATTTGAAGACTTCGTAACATTAAAATCGGAAGAAGTTTAGCATAGAAGTTAGACAGGAAACGTTTAGACTTTAGGCTGATCTTAAAGATATAAGTAGAGTGATTTAAAATTGAGACTTTCTTTCCTTTGAAGTTAGTCCTATGAAATGGTAGCATTATAAAAGATCTTAGTCTTGGGTTTCTCTTTTTGGTGAGTTGATTGGAGAGCATAGTTTGAATGTGAAAATCGATGAATTCATTAGTCAGCACTTAATAGCAATTGTGGTGGTTATCTTTAGGGATCAGTTGTAACTTGAATTTATCAAGGAATCTAAAATATTAGGGGTTATCCTTTTACTGGAAATTGAACGTCCAGCTGGGAGAATATGAATCTAGGTAGTTAATCTATTATGAGAGTGATGAGTCATACCAATGATAAAAGTAATAAGGTTTGGGAGTGTGATACTTAGCACTTGGCAGATTGGATATTTGAGTTTCAAGGATTGTCTGGCAGTTTTAGACATGAGGTAGTATTGGAAGACTCATTAATTTTAATTTTGGAAGAGGTTTATTAGTAGTGAGTCTAAGCTTTAAATTGATCTTAGGAGATTATTGTAGAAATACAATGATTATTTTATTGGAAGAATGTAAGAAATATGCCATGGTAATTTTGGTAAGTATACTTTCACATTTTCTTTAATATTTCTTGTATATAGTTATGTGATCATGCTTGTTGGATTAATGATTGTATTGCCATGCTTGGGTTAAATGGATTTGTGTTAATGCTTGCCTTTGCTATGAATATTCATGTGTAAATCTCTATGATAGAATAAGGTTAGAATATGAGTATAGATGATAGATCAAGTATTAGTAGTAAAAGGAAATGGAAAAGCATGAGTATCATATGAAATGATGAAGTTGATGCATGATGGATTTTAGTATTAAGCTTATAAAATTGGTGTTACTAAGATAGAATTTATTTGAGGAAATTAGTAATATAATTGATTTATTCAAAGAGAATATTGTCTTGAGGAAATGAAAATGGACATGGGAAGAAAATATAGGATTAATATGAGATGTAATGGTGTATACATGCATATGGAAAGAAGTAATCACTTATATATGATGACTAGTAGGATTTAATTGGAATCTTATGATGTTTAAGGTTAAGACTAAAGGATTCAAGTATATTGCTTGTTTATGGAATTATTTAGTTTAAGCTTATAGAAGACACTTGTTGAAGAGGAGACCTTGAATGAATTAATAGAAAGAAATTTTCTAAGTTTAAAAGGTGAATGGAAGAAGTTGGAATGAAATAAGTTTGGAATGAGTGGTTTAGTAAACAAAATATTAGATATCGAAGAGTGAAAGGGCATAATAGAGAAATGATAAAAAAAATGTAATATGGTATACATGACCACCAAGGTATGTTGTAATGGTGGAAATGTTTTCTATTTTAAGTCGATAAAGCTTGAGCATGTGGTGATTTGCTTAAAAGGGTATATTTTTAGGATTTATTTCATGTCACATTAAGGGTTTGATTTACTCGGATGAATAAGCATGAAATGTAAAAAGGCAAAGTGTGTTGAGATGGTGATGCATATGTGTTTGGTGGAAATATCATGATATTGAGGGAATATGTTATTTTGTGACATCAAATCTATGGACATTGTTGTTGAATCTATAGATCAAGAGCATAATGTTTGAGTATTATTATTAAGTTTAGATGGGTGATGATCCGATTTAGATAAGATGGGTGCTATGGAATTGAGAAAGTTAAATAAATTATTAGGTGAAGTTAAATATAGGAGGATATAATGGTATGATTTTCAATTCCCTCATAGAGGAGTGAGCATGCTACTTGGTCTGAAGGGAAGGGACTTAAAACTATGATACCCAAATGCCACTAAGGTTCCGGTCAACCCCTTGTTGTGAAGCTAAAATTATGTAAACAGTTTTATTTAGGTTTAGTGAAGTATATGGAAGAGAATAGAAGGAGAAAACCCTAGAAGATAGACAAAGAGGATCTCGACCTAACCATGAGGATGGAGGTTCAATACCCCACTTAACTCATTAGATCCAACTATGTGCTTATACATGAATGACTAATCGAATGATGTGGTGTTTGTGTGAAAATGGCTATGAATGCACTCAGGTTTGTCTCGAGTTTTGCATGGTTAGCGTTAGGATTTTTTTTAACTAACTGTAATAAGGTCCAGATAGATATAGGGACTTCGTACCACACGGCTATTCTGGGAATTCTAGACTCACGATGCCAAATTGAGATACGCGACTACGATGAAAGCACTCAGTGGAATGAATACGTCGGAACAACAACATCCAAGAGCAAATGATGAACAGGATGGTATGTGCGTTGCAGAGATCTTCAACGTTGTAGCCTAGCAAATTTCGAGGACGAAATTTCTTTTAAGGGGGGGAGGATGTGAGACCCCGCAGTTTTACATACCTTTAATTTACTCATATTTTGTTATTGGATATTTTAATTTATTTTAATAAATTAAATTGTTATCTCATAAATTTATTTTCGGGTACGTTTTATTTACGATCAGAGTTAGTTATTTGTGAAATCTATCATTTTAATATTATAATGATTTAAAGATTATTATTGATTTTATCATTTAGATTGTTATCGATATTATTGTGATTTATTGGTTTTGATTTTATTATAGTTATAAGCTTTTGTGAGATTCTTAAATAATAGTGTTTTTAATTATTGTAATTAATTGTTGCTACTGGTCTTTCCATCTGAAATGATATATTCAGTATTTTTAGTGTTAATTATTATAAAATATGGTTTGATTTGCTGTACTTTTATTAAGGAGCACTGATTCTATTTTATCTGATATTATCTGGTTTATTGATCTTAAATTTATTAAATTCTTAAGTCTTATTATGTTTATTCTATTTTGGTTGGGAAGCTTTTGAATAGTTCCAAAAATACTAGGTTGTGCAGGATTATTTTATTAACTTGATTTTAGTTATTTGAAATAGTACGAGATTTTAAAAGTGCTTTAAGTATCTGATTTAAATGTATGGATTTATTCGTTTTGAGTAATTGAATAAAGTTCATCATTTTAAGTATTGATGAAAAATATTATGTTGAAAAATAAAATAAGTTGAGATAATATTTTATTTAATTAGTTTGAGAATTTTAAGTTAAGTTGATGTTATATGCTTTCAAATCAGTGTTTTAAATTCATCTGTTGTCCGTTTGAAGACCCAAAAGCGTCGGGCCTATAAATAGCGCGAAAAGAGTCGAACCCCCTCATTTTCCCCTCTCCCTTTTCCTTTTCTCTCTCTCCTCTCTCTTTTCTCTCCCACGTGCTACAGTAACCGTGGGAGGAGCTGTCCGGTTTTCAGCTCGTGGCAGCGCTACCACCAGCCGCCTAGTCTCACCTCCAGCCCCACCTGAACCGCCACCCTCCGACGAGTCCAACCCCACCGGTAGTGTCGACCACTGCAGCCCCACGTCTCGCCGGCAGCCCGAAACCCGAGAGACGTTTAATCCTCTACGCCGCACCCTTTCGCCGCCCATATCTCTGCCACCAGCCACTGTACCATGACACCACCCCCGCCATTTGATCCGCCACCCACAGAAGACCTACCACCAGAAATCTTAGCCCCAACGGAGCAGCCACTCTCTCTCTCCTCCCTTGGAACCGAAATGGGTCTCCAAATGAGCTTTCCGTCGCCGCGCCGCCGTCCGGCTACCGTGGCTCTCACCACCACCGCCAAAAGCTTCCTATACCTTAGTTTATCACACCCCTAAATCATTTTTCCCATCCATGGCTGCACCTCCATTGTACGGGGGAAAATCCGAAAATGAGCCTCCACCACTTCGAGCTAGATCTGCCACCTTCTGGTGGTTGCATCGCCTCACCGACACCGCCACGAAATTCCCCATCCTCCAAGGAGCATTCACCTAAAGTTTGGTGTCGAACGGAGTACCCGAACCCAACCCGTCACTTCGCCGTGCCTGGAGATGAATAGTACACAATTTACCCGCTTGGAATCGGGGATCACCACGATGTTCGATTGGCGTCCGTTTATGTACTGTAAGTAACAAATATTTGTTTGATTGTCTGATTGACTGTTTGATTGACTGTTAATCTCTGTTTGGTTTGCTTGATGTGTGGGTTAGTGATGATGAGTAATTTGAGCGTAGATTGGTTGGGCCTGAGGCCATTTAATAGAGATTGAGATTATTCCAAGTCAATCTTATTGTGGTTGAATACTGGGTGAATGGTAATTGTTGATGGTATAATGTTTTGGTTGGATGACTCTAGTATTTTAGTGATTATTGGAGATAAAATATTTTGAGTTGGACGACTCGACTATTTTAATGATTATTTGTGGTAAAATGATCTGATCGGACGATTTGACTACTTTTGTGATTATGAGTGATAAAATGATCTGATTGGATGATTCGGATATTTAGTGATTATTGGTGATAAGATGATCTGATTGGGTAATTCGATTATTTTAATGATTATTAGTGATAAAAAGATTTGGTGGAATGACTCCGTTACTTTTTAGTAACTATCAATGTGTGTTCTTGGATTCCCTTGATGTATAGATTGAGAAATATTTGGGAATAGAGAAAATAGTATATGAGGATCATCTATTGAAGAGAATAACTATACATGCAATGTAAATGTGGTGATTAATGATTGGTTATAATATGGTTATTAAGTTATGAGAAGATCTTAAGAAAATATGCGTGTTTTGGGTAAAGAGAAAGGAGAAGAAAAGTTAGGTTTGATCCCGTTATAAGTTGCATCCTTAACCCCTATGAGATAGTGTTGGTTGGATGTGATGTGATTTAAGGTCTTGACTATGTTTTCATTGGAATATGCACAATGTGTGAGATAGAAGATAAATTAAAGATGAGTGTCTGTTCATATGTTAATATGTACGAGATATGTCTTGTGAATGTATGATCATATGTTTCATGACTCACATGTTTTGCATAAGAAGTCACATGTCATGAAAAGCATGTTTTGAGTCAAGCATGTTTTTAAGAAAAAGAAGAGAAAAGATTGAGTTTTTGAAAGAAAAGAAAAGAAGTAAAGTTTTATAAGAACCCCAAAGGTTGGGACGGGGTAGTGCCCCAGTGGAACTCCCTGTCCACTCAGAAGTGATTAAAGTCGAGTGGACGCCCCTGGGTCGACGAAGAACAGTCGGCGGACCGTGTATGGCACCAAAAGGTGTCCGGAGCGCGATAGCACCTAATGCTGGTGGGTGCCAAGGACGGATAAGGTGTAAGGACCTTCCGTTATAAAGTTATAAGACGCACTCACCTTAAGGTGATGCGGTAACCAGCAGGGAGCACGCGGTGCTAGGGGAACCATGTTGTGTCTCATACATGTTAAGTGAAAAGTCATGACAAGAAGGGCTTTCGAGCCATAAGAAAAGATCTGTATATGATAAGTGGCGCCTAAGAAATAATAAAAGATACGAAATGTTTTAAAGAAAGGATTTGAAAAGCAATGATATGAAAGAAGTCAAGTTATATGCATATGAAAGAAGTCAAGTTATATGAAAGCATTTTTATGAAAAGCAAGTACATGAAGCAAAGCATTGAAAAATGTCAAGGATTTCGAATGTTTTTACATGAAAGTGCATGTGCATAAGTCATGTTGCAAGTCTCATATTCATGGTACATGCACCCATTGAGTTTACAGGTATATGCTGATGATGTTCTGTTATGTGGAATGATTGTATGTTGTTTGTTGTATGTTACTTACTGGGATTCACATCTCACCACAATGGATCGCGCCCACCCTACGGTCCCACATCTTACGGGATCGTAGGTTGTGATTGCAGAAAGCGAATTTGGCTCAAGATACAGACTTCCCAGGAAAGGAAATTTGTTGAGAGGATGAAGATCGAGATTATGATCTTGAAAGCAGTATTTGCTTATCTTTTTCTTTTAAAAGATTGTATAATCTCCTGTTGGAGAAGTTGTTTTAAATTGATTTGTAATTTTTAAAGAATCTCTGGTACTAGAACGGCTGACTTTTATTCTTTGCCCGCTGTGAATATTTATGGTACACTTAGTGCATGCTTCACACACTCTTCAAACACTATTCGATGGGATGATTGATCCATAAGATGATCGTCTCGATGTCGCGAGTCCTTCTAAATCCCAGGAGGGGATTCGTGGGCGTCACAGGCCTAGTGTCACGTATCCTAACGTTACCAGCTACATTAAATCCCAGACGTAGTTTGGGGGCGTCACACTCTATCCAATTTGGTGTCGAGCAACTTGAGGCAGAGCTCGATCCTTGTTTTAGGTTGCCTCGATATGACTTATGACTTGGGATCTACATTTTGAAATAAAAATATTTTACTCTACATTCTGAGCTTCATGAAAAGGTTTATGTACTATTATATGTTTTATACTTACTAAGTTGTTAGTAACTATTGATCCCCCCAGTCCACACTTGGAATTTAACAGTAATTTGAAGCGTTGAGACATGTAATTTAATGGTAATTTTTATTGCATTAAGCTACTATCTCCTGTACATGACAATTAATATGTAATTCACCTAACTTACTAGCAGTATGCAATAAAAATTATAGTAGAAAAATTCTTTCTAATAGTCTAAGGCAAAAATAATGATATACAAAGTCACATGGCTCCATAAAAGTGCAAATATCCCAAATACTTTAAAAAACAGTTACACCACAAAAACGTTAGATGTTCTAGAATCCCAAAACTTAAACTTAAACTTAAACATAGTCATGCCAAAATAAACTAAGTCCTCTCCCCTCAACAAGGGGACTCAATCTTCATCCGCTTTGCCAGATCTCCCAAAACACCCATTTCTCATAGGATAAAAAGTGTTATGTAATTTTTCTAAAATTTTTCATCCGACATGAGAATCTTATTTTTATAACAAAACCTAATAACATTTATTTCATAAAACTAAAGTTCTAATAAAATTTCTTTCCAAATATTAAATGAAAGATTCCTGATTTAAAAACTAATTAAATAATTAAATAATAAAACAATTAATGTATGAGTTGAACTGCTCTATCTAATCATGGTATGTCTACTCACACTGATCATCTTTCTCATCTAGGTGGTTTAAAAAAAAGTAAACTAAAATGAGTTGATGACTTAGTAAGAAATCCATCATCTTGTAAAATAATACTCATAGGAAGTTTTTATAAATTTTCATGCTTAAATTTGAAACATGATTGTTCGTGCTGATACTTATGCTATGCACGACTGACTTATCTGTATTAACTGACTAATTGCTTTAAATTTACTAATTAATCTAATTGACTATTCTGAATTAACTGATTGATCTAATTAATCTGATTGATTTGAATTAACTGACTGATCTAACTAGTCTGTAACTTGCACATCCATACTAATTTAAACTGCATTAGTACCATGCATCTGAATGACCATCTAATTAATTGATTAACTGATTAAGGATCTAATCTAATCTTATACTTGAATTTAATATAATTTATGTGACTTATGCGATATGAGATGCATCATATATCTACTGATATAAATAACTGTGATCATTGAATCTGGACATGATACTGAATGACATGCTTACATAACATAAGGGGTATATGAAAATAGACTATCAAATAACTGACTCTACTAATAATATAAGTTAACTGTAATAAACCTAATTTGTGATCAAATTTACTTACCCCGTAGCACGACTTTCTAATTTTGCTTCGTAGCTCGTCATTACTTATATAAAATATTAATCGTCACTAACGTTTCTAGAACAACATGTCATAACAATGAATATTTTGTTTATTCATTAACGTTTCTACTGAATTAATTTATTGACTATTTTCTATGATATGGGATTAATTAAGTAGAATTTATTCTCCACGACATGTATTAATTCAGTAGAATGAATCTCATATTTTGGAGAATAAATTCGACTTAATCAATCCCATATCATAGAAAATAGTCAATGAATATTGTGTTTAATAGGAAAATTAATAAATTCTAATATCATAAATTATTTAAATAATAATAACATAATTGCACCTTTAAATTATAATTTAATAAAATACCTGAACTATATTTAATTATACTAAAATGAGGCATGAAAACCTAAATTCTCAAGATAGGTTATATTCTCATACTTAACATATTTATTTTCTTTTACAAGAAACTTAATAAATACTAATTTCATTTAAATATTCTCAACATACTACTTTATTTTAAAAGTAAAAACTTTAATAGCATCAATCTACCAAAACTTAATATAATAAACCGTAAAAATTCTCTTCATATGCTAGGATTGAACTTAAAAGTGCTTAAAATAAAAACTTAGCATGTACTATTTACTACTAATATAATATCTAATCTTTCAATATCATTTAATATATATATATATATATACATATAAATATATAAAACACAACTATGGAAACCCTCGTCTCATAAAGATAAACTTAACAGTAATTTAATTGAATACCTAATAACATAATAAAGTTGCCGACTAAAAACCTAAAGACAAGGTGACATTCATTCGTAGCCGACTTCACACAGAATAACAAGAGGTGCGGCAGAACCTTATAGGGGAAGGAAGACGCACGACGGGGTTGGACTGAGTTCAACAGTGGTGGAAGCTTCCATACGTGGTGGTGGGGCCCTAGAGAAACGATTGACACGTTGTTGTTAGGGGGAGATGGAAAATAGAGAAGAGAAAGTGAAGGGAGACTGGGAATGGGCTCACCGAAGTGATGCAAGACGATGGGAGGAAACTTCTGGAGATTTTTGTGCTTGTCCGTGGGTATTTCGTCAAGGACGTTGCTGGGTATCATGGTGGCTTACGAAGGGCTGATTGCTCTGTTTTAGGGAGGAAAGACAGGGCGTGATGCATGGCAATGGCATGCTACATGGGAATGGTAGTCCAACCATGAAGTCTTGTTTTCCAACATCTTCTGTTGCCAATGAGAATGCGTGAGGGTCATGGGTGGTCATGTGGTCTAAGGAGAAAGTGGGTTGTGGCTACTTTGTTTTTGTGGAGGAAGAACAGGGGCTGCTTTTAAGTTGATCTCCTGCTGTCTATTGATTGGGTTTTCAAGTAGCCGTGTCCTTCGGTTGGTTGATTCCATGCGTCGGTTGGTGTCTTCCGCAAGATGGATTGTGGGTATATTGGGTTCCTACAGTTGGGTCCTTCTATGATAGATCTATGATAGAATTCGGCGTTGGATTCTTCTCATCAAGTAGAGGTGGCTATGACTTTGTGTGGGTTGGTAGCAGTGGTGCTAACGTGGTGGTTCACGTGGCTATGGGGAGATTTCGTGAGAGTTCTGGGCAGTGTGTGTAGGAGAAGGCTGCGTCTTGGAGTTTCTTTTGGTAGTTTTCTATATGCTGTGATGAAGATATACATGCATATATAGATGGCTAATAAACCCTAAGGCAAGAGAGGTAGGGGCGTGCATGGCTGGGATTGATGGAGGCGTGCGGGTCAGGTGAAGGCAACCAAACTAATTAAAGTTCAAAATTAAAACTGGTGCCTATTTATCCAATAAACAGAACGGCTGCCGTGAAAGTAGAAGAAAGAAATATCGTGCATAGAGAATATTTGTGGGAAAAGAAGAGTTTTAAAAGAAATAGAAAGACTCATGACGATTCTGTCGGTTATAAGAAAATCACTAAGAAATTTATTCTGTTTAAGAGGATAAAGATATAAAAATGATAGAAAGTCTCAAAAATATTTAAACTAATGAAGAGAGATTATTATTAATAAACTAAAAATACTAACAATATAATTAATGATGCAAATTTATATTTAAAATTGATGCCGTAATAATAATATGAAAATTGATAAACTAATGCCGTAACATCAGATAAAATTGATTACATTAATAATAATAATATGAAAATATATAATATGAAAATTCGAAAGAACAAACTATTTGCATTTAAATCCTAAATATCTCAACTACTGGACCTGTCTTGGGTATGGCCCTTTTGTCATAACATGCACATCCTCTAGAGCCAAAGATCCATATGGATATAAAACCATACAACATCCTTGTGACCTTGGTACCTCTCGCGGCAAAGCTTCAGTTTGCCTAACAATCTTATTTCTTTTCAAAGAAATTTCACTAGCCTCCTTAAAAAGAAGGTTCACTTGATCCATTTCTTAAAAGAGTCCTTCCTCATCAAAAAGTGTAACGTCAAACTTAGGGTCGTTCAAACTATCTAATAAGGTTTGAAGATGTGAAAGTGTAAAACTCAAAGTAAGCTTTGTGTAGAGGTTACAAGCTCCTATGGTGAACTCATTTTCTATCATAGAGTCGTTCGAATTCATGGCTTCAAGGTACTTGAAACAACTTCTACCAGGGAAAGTTCGGTCCGGTTCGGTTAATCTTAGAGGGTATTGATGGATCAAACCAGACATATTTGGCCCAGGTTTTTCCAAGCTTGGACCGAACCGAATACTATATGGGATTGGACCAGACCGATCTCTTTCGGTTTGGTCCCGGTCTAGTCCGGTCCATTTAGTCTGGACCATGTCCAAAGTGGGCCAATAAGCCCAATCCAACTTTTTGCCCACTTCACATTTTGTTTAAGTTTAAAAAAATCTATGTAAAAGAGGGAAAAAAAAAAGATACTACAACTTAAAGAGTAGAATTCAAATAGTCTAAATAAAAAGAAAAAGAAACTAAAAAAAAAAAAAGTTCACACAAAAGTTTTTACAAATTTACAATTTCCCAATCTCAATTCTTCACTCTTTTAAGTCTAACTTTCTAAAATAATGCAAGGTCTACATGTAGATTGTAAACAGTAAATATTAAATGAGTTAACAAATTCATATTTTCAAAAACACCAAAATCAAACATCTTTAATTTTTATGTCCATTGTCCATTGTCCAACTCTACATGTAGACTCCAAACTCTAACTATTTGCAAAAAATAAAATATTGGGTTGAGACTTGAGTCATCATTATTAACTTAAATATGATAATTATTAACTTAATTCAGACATGAAATGATAATTCCTATCATGAAAAAAGAAAGGCAATCTGCCTAGGTTGTAAATTAACATGTAGAGCAAGTTGATCAACTTTGGTTGACAAAATAAAGATCAATATGTTGAGAAATTCCAATATGGTATGGACATGTTAATTAAGCTTCCACAATATTTCTGAATGCTAAGCATGATTGTAGGGCCAAAACCATAAATACTATTACAAATCCTACAAGTTCATTTTTATACAAGTAGTATAGTATTCTTAGTCTCACTTCATTAATCTTTAATCAGCACTGATTATAAGGCCTGTAGGAATTGAACTTGAATTTGATGGCTCCACAGATTCAGCAAAGTCCCCTTCAAGTTCTATACATAAATGTTTAAAATAAAACAAATTAAATAAAGTTATATAACAAAGAAGAAAAAACAAATAAACCATAAAAAGATATGAAAATTAAATTAATTACATACCCATATCCATCTACTTCTCAAATTCCTCCACTTCATCCATTAAATTCCTAAGGCTTATTGGAGTAGAAGAAGAACAAAGCCAATTTTATGCATATATAAGAGCATCAACCATCATCGAACTTAAACTACTTCAGAAAGGGTCAAGTACACGACCCGCAGTATTATATGTAGATTTAGATGCCACAGTAGATACAAGTATTGTAAGTACATTGCGTGCAACTCTTAAAAGTACGCAATATCTAACTGCATTCAACTTCCACCAATCTAGAAGGTCAAAACTATCATCTTGATCCTCACATTTTTTAGCTTGATATCTTTCAACCATTGACTTGTTTTCCAAAGAGTCTTCTAATTGTAACTTGGATTGAAATTAGGCCATCAACTTTGCCTTTCTAGATGCAAACTTATCAATTGAAGGACTTATATCTTCATGTGGGGTGTCATAACCCGGATTTTTAAATATCCGTTTAATTTTCATATGTGGCATGATCATTGAAGATTTATCAAATAAGGAATAGTATAATAAAGAAAAGACTTATAATTGTATGTTGAAAGGTTAGAAGTAGGATTGGGTTCAATGGTGGCTTATTTTATGTGAAAAAAGTACCTAACCCGAGATCGCTCGACTATTGCTTGATGTCTAGTTCAAGCGAGATACAGGGAGAGATTTGATATCTTTTAGTAGAATGACCATAACTTGCTTATGTGATATCGGATTTGAGTGATTCAAGAGGTTATGGAAAGTTAAGAGGAATATATATAACTTTTATATTTTAATTTTTAATAAATATAGACTTAATCAAATACGAAATGAAGATGGAAGTGGCAAATTTGAATTAGAGATAGATAGGCATTGACTTTGAAGTTGACTAAAGACTTTGAATAAGATTAAGTTTTTGGATTATTTTCTCAATTAGCCTAACATCTAGACAAGTTTGTATATATGTGGAAAATGAAAAGATTTTATCTAGGGAATTTCGTGTGAAACAAGAAAGAATATCTACCAAACACTTGGTGTGCCCGGATTGGTATTCTCGGGTTTATCTGTCAACGTTTAGTGTAAAAATCGTAACTTGATCATATAAGCTCAGAATAAAGTGATTCTAGTTCCTATAGAACCTTAAGACATATACATAGAACTTTTATGTTTTGAGTTTTTGAAGATAAATAACGGATAAAGAACTAAATCTGGTGTGAAGTGGACGGCTCGGAGTTTAGTCCAATTGATAACCGAATTAGATGAATTGTCCTATATTCGGCCATGTGAAGAAAGTTGTGATTGGATATCAATTTTCCTCAGGTCTTGACATGTGTAGGAGTATGTTTCATGAGGATATGAATTGATCTAGAAGCCTTGATGGGTAATAAAATAAAGGAAAACAAATGGAGAACTCGGATTGGGTTTCTCGGGTGGTTTTGACATATTTTAGTGTACTAAACATATCTCTCTCATTTGATTTTAGAATAAGGTGATTCAAAATCCTATAGAGTTTTAAGAGGATAATATAAAACTTTCATGTTGTGCGTTTTGGAAAAATCGAACCAGATCAAGGACTTATTTAGAATCAAAGTGGATGGATACACTCCATGGGAAGAAAATATCATACTACTTTGTCTTTTCCTTTCATGTGCTGGAATGATTCTAACCATTGATCAAGATATGCATATAAGTGGTACATACATGACCTTTGGATGGAAATAGGACCAACTAAGTCTAAGCTCTAGGGGTGATGATGAGCCTAAAGAGCTTGGAAGCTCATACACGACTCTAAGGGTGGAAACCAGTTATTTTGAGGAAAATCTATCCCCTTATGCCTAAGATTTCGCCCCTCCCTCATCTATATATATATATATATATATGTAGTGGTTCTCTTATTTTCCTAGAGCAAGAACAAACAGTTAGCTTGAGAAGAAATAATGAAAAGCCTTCCTAAAAACCCTTGAATCTCCAAACACTACCATAGTGTGCTATGGAGTAAGTTTGAAGAGAAATTTGTAGGTGCGTGGTTCAATCACCACTTCAAGTTTTGGAGAAACATGTAAGTATACAATTTAACCTAATCTTGGCATAGAATAAGTAAATTAATGATGAAATCATGTTTGTTGTTACTGGAACTTAAACCTTGCTTAAATGATGTAATTGAAATCCATGGTGTTTTGGAAGAGATTTTGTTATGGTAAAATGCTAAAAAAAATTACAAGAACATAAATTTATGTTTTAATAAGAAAAAAATAAGGTTGGTGTGAAATAAATGCATATTTTAAGTTGAAAAATCCTAAGAGCAGTGATCTTGCTCGACCCTCGCTCAATCTAGGGATCGAACGAAGAACAAAATAAACCTTTGCTAAACTCTCGCTTGATATTCCGCTAGAGTAAAGTGCAACCCGAGACTTTGCTCGACTCTCGCTTGATATATGGCTCAAACGAGATACCCTGATTGCTTCTAGCTTGACCCTCGCTCGTTGTCTAGCTCGATCGAAGTGCAACCCGAGACTTCGTTCGACCCTCGCTCGATATCTGGCTCGAGCGAGATACACTTTTTGTTTAAATCAATGCTTTTCTTTACATAAACGTGGATGATCCAAATAATAAAAGTTATTTGTGAAAAATAAATATAGGCTATATGATATATGATGTATTGGATGTGCATACAGCATAAAGTTTAAAAGTATATGCATGTCCTAGTATATGATGGGTTTGAAGAAAGAATGGCATGGCATGTATTTAAGAAACATTTATAAGAATAAGAAAAGAACAACTAAGAATAAGATCTATAAATAAGTTAGACATGTCATAACGAGGACCAGTGATACGCCTGTATAACTGACATGCCGACAAGAATCTAAACTTGTCGAGGATATAAAAACCGACAGAGACCTAAGCCTGTCGAGTATTTGAAAAACCGATAGGGACTTAAGCCTATCGAGTATGTGAAAACAGATAGGGATTTAAGCCTGTTGAGTACTTAGAAGCCGGCAGGGGCCTAATGTGACGACCCCAAAATTTAGTGTATTTTTCTATATCTAATTATACTTGTGTGGTTTAGTGTTTTAGGCAAATGGGTAGCTAGTGCCTTAAGAAATGGACTTGAGAGTTCAAGGGGCCTTAAGGCCATGGCATGAGCTTGGGCCTAAGTGGGGGAGAGACAAGCCCATAGGTCCATGAAAAGAAGTCCATAGGACAACTCAAGCCCAAGCTTGGTGACACATGTCAAGCTAGGAAGAGTTTAGTAATTTGAGTCAAGACTAGTAGTTGAGAGAAGGAAATTCTAGTAGGTGAGCTAGTTGACTAGTTGTTTTGTTAGAGGAAGAAAGGAAAAGCCATGAGTGGAATCTTCCATCTTGTCCTACCTAGGTAAGTGTGTGAGGTGTAGGATTTTCCTAAATAAGTCAACATAGGATCCTACCATATCTAGCAAAATCATGTGGAAGGGACTTGAGAAGACTTGGAGATGAAAAGAGAGGGGAGGGGTTTCAGTGAGGAGCTTGGCCGAATGGCCTTGGGTTTTTCTTACCTAAAACCTTTCCAAATCTAGGGGAAAGGACATGAGTGGATTGTGAAGGATTGGATGAGACATGGTGTGTAAGAGAAGTGACATGAGATGGGAAATGATGGAGCAAAAGTGGAAAGAAAGGGGTGAGGGTATCGGACATGCCTTAGCCGAACCTCTCCCCTCCTTGTTTGACTTGCTTGCCACCAAATCTAGATGAAGATTTGTGTAAGAATGACATGACAAGTTTGTGTGAGGTGTGAGGTGATTGGTTGATGGAGGAAGTATGTGACAAAAGTAGAAGGAGAGTGAGATGAGGGAAGGATTCGGATGAGGGATGGAGGGATCCGAAACCTCCTTTGGGTGTTTTCCCAAAAATGGATTCTCAAATCCATTTGAATGACTTGTGAGGGGATAGTAGGGGAGACAAAAGAGGATGTGAAGTGATAGAAAGGGGTTGAAACCCTAGGGTATGTGGCCGACCATGAGAAGGAGAAGAGAGAGCACAATCTCCAAAACCTAGGATAGGATGGATTAGGGTTGATGTGATCAAGTGATGAGAGTCACTCAAGGGTCTTTCAAGCCCATCACAAGTCACTCAAACATAGGGGAATGATTGGCCTAGAAGCTAGCCAATGCCTTGGCCGAATGGCCTAATTCCTTCACCCTTTTGGGCTTGCACATTTCGAACACACACACACACACATCTCTCCCTTCTTTGCATCTCACGGCACTCTCCCATTTCTCTCTACTTGGTTTCACTTATTCTCACCACCTAAACATCTAAACACTCCAAACTAAGAAGGAGAAGGAGGTAGTGTTGGAGAAAGAAGAAGAAGCCTAGAAGAGGTAAGTAACCTAACCATTTCAAAGCAAAAACCTAGAAGCATGAAAGAGAGCCTTAAGTTTATACCTTTCAAAAAGGGGACCTTTCTTTTAGAAATAATAAACTTTTAGCACAATCTAACTAAGCTTTTCTTTTATTTTCAGAAGTTTTATAAGCTAGCTAGGAAGACAAGTAAGTACCTCCTTACTTTGCCTTTAGCAATTTCCGTATATTTTAAAGTGAATGTGCTTGAATGTGTGTATATGTTTGAATATATTTGTAATGTTTGGTTACTTGCTTAGAAATGCCATGATGAAAATTTGAGAGTAGAAATGTTATCTTTATTAGGATTCATGTGTAGAACCTATAATCTTATTGGATAAAGGATCTTGAGATGATGATGATCTTGGTGGTTTGATGAGAAAAAGCATGTATGCATGAAGGTATTGAGTTAGTTGAATGTTGGTGAATATAAGGTATATGCATATATGATATTGGAGAAGCATCTTTGTAAATATTGTGCATATAGAAATGCCATGCTAGGATGAAAAAGAAAAGAATGTATGAAGCATTGGTGGAAAAATAGCCATAATGATTTTTGGGAGATGTTGTTATTATTATTGCTTAATGAGTATGATAATGCATGCTTGTGGAGTTATATTTTGGAGAAGTTCTTGAAAAGAAAAATTATGAAGTCTTTAATCTCTTATTTATTATATATTCATGTTTGGATATTTTGGAGAAATAGAAGTAAGTATATTTAGAGATGGCCATGTAGGGGTTCGGTTTCACCTAGGGCATTTAAGTAGTACTTTAGTGGAAAGGCTAAGAGAAGAAAAGTAAGACTTGAGGACCTTATAGGTTTCGGGTTTGACCCTATTAAGGTTGGGAAATTGTTTTAAAATTTTGAATTAAGGCGAAATGGTGTTAGGGAGATAAATGGAAGAAGAAAACATCAATAGGAAACTAAGTAGGGTCTCAGCCCAAACCCTAGGGGTGAACGCCGAGCACCCCACCTCCCCTTGATGCTTTTGTTTAGATATTTTCCCATGAGTATGAGTCTATGGTATAAGGATTTGAAAGAGGTACGACTAAATGTGTGTACTCGGGTTCGTCTCGAGTTATTGCATTTACGAAGTCAAAAGTTGCATGTCCCATGCATAAGCACGAAAACCTATGTTTTTAGTAAAGAATGTTTTCGAAAGAAGAAAAATAAAGTTTTCGAAGAACCCCAAAGGCTGGGACGGGGAAGTGTCCCAGTGGAACTCTCTGTTCACTCAGGAGTGTTTAAATTGAGTGAAAACCCTTGGGTCGACGAAGAACAGTCGGCAGACCATGTATGGCTCCACATAGGTGTCCGGAGCGTGGTCGCACCTAATGTTAGTGGGTGCCCTATAAGCGGTGTTGGCGTCGGCCTCCCCATCTGATAAATTTGTAGTCGCTCGGAGAGAAATCCCCAAGCATCGAATAGCGTGAAAGGACACGAAATGTATTCACTTAGGTCGACTTGGTCGCCGGGTGTTGCGGTAACTAGCGGGTAGCACACGGTGCATAGGGGAACCGTGAGGTGTCCAAAATAAGAAGTCATGATGAAAAGAAAAGGGCATTCGGGCCATATATGATGTGATATGATAAGTGGCGCCTAAGATAAGAAAAGACAAAAAGTTTTCGAACAAGAGTTTTTTTGAAATAATATGCATTAAAGAAGTTTTGCTATGCGTTTTGAACAAGTATGATTTGGAAATTAAGAATAAGAAAAGAAAGATGAATTTTCGTCACGAGCATATGCATCAGTCTAGACATAAGTCCGATGTTAAGGCATACGTAAGAAAATTTGTTTGTTATTTACCTTACTATATGCTTAAATTGCTTCTGTTAGAGTATAGATGTACTTGCTGAGATTTCTCCCGAAATCTCACCCCACTCTTTGTATCCCTACTATCGTGCCCTCTTGGGAACGATAGAAGTACTTGCAGGTAAGGATGGATCAGAAGGGTACGACCCCGGAGATGACACGTCGAACCCTCGAGGGTCCGATTGAGGCTGCCCTTAAGGGGCCAGTACCACTCGACCGCCCAGGTCAGTGGGAGATGGAGTCACTGAAGGTGACTATGTACAGTTATGTTGGGCTACACCCTTCGGGGTGTTGTTTAGTATTAGGGGTGGACGAGTCCCTTCCCTTGGGGTGCATTTTTGGAACGCCTTCTAGGGCGATATGTGAGGTAGGGCCTAGCCTGGATTTGGATCAGCTTCGCTGGAGCCCGAACCTTGAGAAAGTGAAGAAGGAACCCGTCAAATAAACATATGGGCAGTGTTAAGACCCGTATTGTATTTTGATGTCCTGTATTACTGCTTTTGGAAAAGCCTTCCCGCCTGTGGGAAGCACTATTTTGGTTTCTTGGACAAGTTGTGTAATTATTAAATCCTGGCTATATTTAATATTATGTTTGGGATCCGTAGTCTAACCATGTGATGTATGTTATAGAAGGCTTGGCCTTTTTATTCCGCTGCGATAACCTTTACTTGACGTTTCAAAAAAAAACGTAAATTTATGTTATGACGAGGGGTGAACTTCCTTGTGTTGTTCATCCCCGACGCTTCTATTCACGTGCGATCCCAAGCATGGGTTGGGGCGCCGACACCTAAACCTGTTGAGTATTTGGAAGCCGGTAGGGACCTAAGCCTGTCGAGTATGTGAAAACCGGCAGGGACCTAAACCTGTCGAGTATTTGAAAACTGACATAGACCTAAACCTGTCGAGGATATGAAAACCGGTAGGAACCTAAGCCTGTCAAGGATGTGAAAATCGGCAGAGACCTAAGCCTGTCGAGGATATGAAAGCCGGTAGAGACCTAAACCTGTCGATGATACGAAATAAGAAATATTCAATGGGGACACCCGTCGATGATACGAGACAAGTAAGACACACAATATTACGAAAGAAAATAAATAAGAGTTTAAGTATAATAAAATGAGTCCATGAAGAATATAAGTTTAAGTCATGCATGTATCTCATAAAGCATTTTTATAAGATATATGTCTGTGAGCATTAACATGTATGATAAGTTCTTATGTCATCTATACCATATTTCGTTGACTGTATACTTACTGAGATTTCTTGGAAATCTCACCCTTTTATATTTTATCTATCATTCCTTATAGAATGATAGAGAGTGTTGTAGGAGTAAATAAATTGTCATGAGACTCAGACATCACAAGAGATTCTCAGGAGCCCCGAGGGTCCTACAGAATACTTCTCTCCTAAGAGAATGATCTCACGTACGCGATCAAATGGAATAGCAAAGGTATCGGATGGCAGTAAGAGATGATATTTGTTAGAAGAAAACTAACTGGGTTATGTAAGTTCTGGATTCGATATGTTATGATAAATGAAAAATTATGAAATATATAGTTTTAATATGCCATGTGATATATTTATGAAAGAGTTAGATCTCTTTGCATGTATTGAGATTTACCCTTTTTTATTGCGTTCTACATTGCACTTAATTACTGAGTTTAGGTGCATGCATAGTTTTAAAAAAAAAAATCGGGGCATTAAAGGAACTCGCCCATTATGGAGAAGAAGAACTCACAGATTCATTTTCGTATATCTCATACATGCGGGTAAATACATTTTTCACCTTCCAACTCAAATCAATAGCTTTTGCAAGATCATGTGCATACATTTGTTGCAACCCAAAGTCAAGATATTGTATCTTGTACGAAGATCAAGAAGAACCTCAACATACAACAACATATTCTAACTATCGTCTTGTAAATTTTATCTAGCAAAATATGCAATCACCAATTTTATTAAATATATAGTTAACTTACAAATAGAAAACAACATTCTGAAACCAAATGTTTGTGCATCCACCACCAACTTAATAAAATAGAAAACAACATTCTAAAATTAAATGTTTGTGCATTAACCTCTTAAGTCTTAACATCTACTGTTAAAAGGTAGGAAATGAAATTTATTGGCCTTGAAAAGGTTTAAATACATTAAAAAAAATTGTATTAGTAAGATGCTAACAAATCCCCCTATATCTACAACAAACTTTTTACTTACTGGACTTTTTAGAGTGAAATTTAAAAGCAAGAAGATTAATCACTCTCTTTATTTTGAATCCTTCTGTAGTTCTGCTTAATGACATACAAAATAGATTACAATTTTTAGAATCTTTACACCAAACTACAACTGATGGAACTTAAAACAAGTAACCACATATTAAAATGTGCTTATTGAGGACAATATCTAATTGTTTTGAAAATAAGTAATGCCAAAGATGGTCTAACTCTAACTGCTTTGAAAAAGTTTAACTAGTATTAGAGAAAATTAGAGAGTCAAACTAGTATTTCTAACATGCACAAACCAGCAATCCATCTAAGAAATTAAACATGAACACCAGACCAAAAGTGGATCATCAAGAAACATCCTTGAAAGAACACCACCTATAAAGAAAAAATCCCTACTAAAATGCCCAAAATAAATTATTTCTTTTTATTTTCTTAGGGGAAAAAAAGGGAAAAGAAGAAGAAAACCTCGATGAAAGAACTTCAACTACCTATAGGATCGAGGAGGGTTGCGACTTGCGACGAAGAGGAAGGGCAACGACACGACAGAAAGGAGCTAGGGTTTCGTGGAGGCGCCGATAACTAAAGCTTGAAGAGGATCTTGAGAGTGATGAGACTCTAAATCTCTTCATTGGGTAGGGTTTCGTGACTTTTGTCGTTTCGAAATGGCTTGGGTTGGCCCCTTACCCCTAATGAGATGCCTGCAGAATTATATACGGCACCGTATGTTATTATTTATTATTTCTTTTTAGGAAATTTTTTATTTGTTAATTATAAATTTAGAATGTTATTTGTTAATTAAAAATAAATTATAAAACCAATCAAATCCCAATATATATATAGTTATAGTCTAGACTTAGACTTTAGTACAATAGTCCAATACTATAAGTCTATGACTAATAACTAAATTATTTTTATAATACGTTAATATATTTATATATACTAGACTACTAGTACTATATATTATAGTTAATAGTTACACATAAAAGAATATAATAATACCTTAATATTAAATATATATAGTTATAGACTTACTATCAATAGTCTAATACTATAAGTACAGTCTATAGATTCTATACTAGTATTAGTACTATTTACTACTACTAATATACTAGATGATATTTTAATACTATTACACTAGCATTTTAATTTAACTATACTAATACATTATACTAATATAAATTTATACATGTACTATAATTTATACTACAACTCTTAATATATGTTAATATATTTATATATACTAATACTATAGATTATAGTTAATAGTTACACATTAAAAAATACAATAATACGTTGATATTTTATTTATATATATATATAATATAGTTATAGACTTACCACCAATAGTCTAATACTATAACTTATAAGTTATAAGTATAGTCTACAGACATTAGACTCTATACTAGTATAGTAGTATTAGTACTATTTACTAATATACTAGATATTATTTTAACACTAACACATTACTAATATACTAAAAATTTATGCATATATCATAATTTATACTACAATTCTTATATATGTTAATATATTTATATATGCTAGTACTATAAATTATAGTTAATAGTTACATATTAAAGAATATAATAAATAATATATTTATATTTTATGTATATATATACTATAGTTATAGACTTACTACCAATAGTCTAATATTATAGTCTATAAGTTATAAGTATAGTCTATAGACTCTATTCTAGTATTAGTACTATTTACTAATATAATAGATGTTATTTTAATACTAACATGTTAATTTAACTTTAATAATACATTATACTTTATAAATTTATACATATATTATAATTTATACTACAACTCTTATAATATGTTAAGTATTAGCATTAAATTATTAATATATACATATACTACTTACTAGTACTATATATTATAGTTTTACATTAAAAAATATAAAAATACATTGAAACTAATTTACTAAATATATAAAGTTATAGACTTTAGACTTAGTACTAGTCTAAATGTCCAATACTAATCTATACCTAATAAGTACAGCCTATAGTCTATAGTCTATACTAGTAGTCTAGTACTTAGCAGTATTAGTATTACTAATATATTAAATGTTAGTGATAAATTGATAATACATTATTACTCTTATATAATAATGCTTAGTAGTATTACTAATATATTAATTACTAGTCTATAGTTTATACTATAACTCATGTAATATATTAAATATTAATATATTAAATTATTAATGTATACTAATTACTAGTATACTATTACTATAATATATAGTTAATACATTAAATAATATAATAATACATTCATACTAAATAATATACATAAACAATATATATTATATAATTATCTTAATTATATGCAACTATATTATATAAATAATATATATAATTAAAAAAATATTATAGTGTATATTCGATTTGGTCCAGTCCGGTCAAGGCCTAAAAATGTCTGGATCGGGACTAGACCGAACCTATTTGGTCCTAGTTTTTTTGGACCTAGATCGACCAAAGTCATGCTTGGGCCGGTCCCAATCCGGTCAATCTTTCCGATTCGAACCGATCAATGCTCTCCCCTAACTTCTACCATTCAGGAAGAGAATCGTAATGGAAACTACCACAATGAGATTTCGGAAAATCTTGGCAAGTAAACAATTAACATACAATAGATATCATAAACATATAAGGCAAATACAAATAAATGCATTGACATAAACATGAGACTTATGACTTAACATGCATCTCACTTAAGCGCCGAATTTTCGAACACAAAATCTAAGGCCCATCTTAATACCAATATTTGTTGTAGCTATTTTATGCCTTCTATAAGATGTACAATTTGAAGTGTAGCACCTATTTCTAAATTAGTCTGCCAACATATGGTTACTAACTTATGTAGTATGATTATGTAATGTTTTGAGCTTAAAGAAGGATGAGATGCCCCTCTTCGTAAAGTATAGTATTTTGATAGTCAAATATTAATGTTGTTTCCATAGCATCTCTTTTTAAATTTTTGGTCTGGAAAACTACAAGCATATTTTGTCTCCCCCTAGGGTGTTGACCACTTGGCCATCATCCTTGTTTCCACGGATCCTTACCTAGTCTTACATAAGAATGAGGTGCCAAAGCTTGGTATAAGAGCTCATGTTCATGAGTGGCTCTAGCAACTCTTAGATGTATTGGAAAATAACATAAAATAGGAGTTAATATAGTACTTTAGGTTGAAAATCTTAGTAATGTTGGAACTACAATTAGGTTGGTGAGATTGTATAAGTTTGGTATATGTGGCAGGATTCAAATATGGCACCACCTAGAGTTCCACCAGGAGTGCAAGGACAATCATCTAGTGGAGGAAAGGATGAGGAACTAGCCAGAGCACTAAAGCCAATATCGGATATGTTGGAACAAAAATATGAGATTTGTTGTTGTCATATGCAAGTTCAATTGATAAGGTCCCCCAAGTTGAAAGGAAGAGGATGTACATATGAGCAATTTCTAGCTCATCGCTAGTGTTCTTCAGAAATGAGGGATTGACAAGGGCAGAGAGGTGCATGTCTAACATTCCAAGGACGTTCATGGTGTGCTAGTGCACTCAAGACCAAAAGGTGTATATTCGAGCTCCTTGCTTAAGTGAGAAGCAGCTTTATGGTGGAGTACCTAGAGGTAACTACTTAACATGGAGTTAAGGACCATATGAAGACTTGCAACCCATCTCAATCCTCCCTCAAGTTTGCAATAGGACAACCACAACCTCGCCTGGTCCTCCATCGAGTTTTCCTCAAAACAGTTGTCCTCCGATCCTCCCTTGAGTTCCCTTGAGTTTTGTTTAGGATAGTTGGATTCGATAACCTTGTTCCTTTCTTGAGTTTGACTCGAGATGATTTGTGATCATGTTCATTCCTCCCTTGAGATTTCCTAACTAGGGATGACCCTTGCTTTAAGTTCCCCTTGGAGTAAAAGGGAATTACAGCCCATTAATCTATGATCTCAATAGCCATAATGCGCCCTCGAATTTGCTTTGTGTATATTTGTGGGTGAGTCTTGTCCTACCTCAAGTTTGCCCAAACTTATGGGAAACTCGGTGGAAAACCAAGCCAAACCCCGAGACAAGCATGAGAAGGAACTATGGATTCCAAGGACGTGAACATCTAGAAGGACACTCTTCAATCAACATAAGGCAAAGTTTAATGGGGCACTTGATCTATTAAGGTCAAGGCATTGAGAGTTTCAAAAAGTTATAAAATACCCATAAAGTTCTTATGAGTTTGAAGTAAGTATTTTGGCTAGGACATGAAACACCATCTGGATATCCTAAAATGTGTTAAAACAACCCAAACTTTGGTCTAGAATAAAATTGAGATTTTCTGGTACGACCTCCCTCGAGTTTACCTTAAGATTCGCAATCTCTGTGCACCAAGATTGCCTTGGGATGACCTACTACCTTACCCAATCTTTCTATGTTTGCCACAAGACGACCTCTAGGCTCACCTGATCCTTCCTTGGTCTAGTCCTTACTCAAAAAAGAAATGACCCAATGTTTCTAAATTGTTGTGTTAGTGATCATCCCGAAGCAAACTCAAGTGAGAACCTAATAGTTGAGGCGAGGATAGTTCGATGGGAGAACTAGGTTGGGTTGCTAGTCATCATGGGGCCAACATTAGGGAGGACAAGCACTATTAAAGCAAAAGATCATCAAAAGGCAAATCTAGGAAGGAACAGATCATGTGATGGGTCATCCTAGGCAAACTCAATGGAGGACTTAGTCTATAAGGCCACAATCATCATGAGTCAAACTCGAGGAAAGTTTGACTTGACCAGCAAGTTGTCGCAAGGAAAACTTTATGGAGAACTACGGTTGATGAAGCCATCATCGTCTTGATGCAAACTTGAGGATGGATTTCCTTATGATGTGGTCTTCTCGAGGTAACCTTAAGGGAGGGATTTATCTTTTGAAGCTGTGGCAATCCTTGAGGTAAACTCTAAACTTAAGGAATGATCAATTGATGCTAAGAGCAAACTCAAGGAAGGACCTGAGCTACTGAGGCCAGAATCATCTAGAGGTAAATTGAAGAGAGGATAAAGTATGACCATGATCATCCCGAGGAAAACTCAGAGGAAGGTCGAGTCCACAACAATTCACCCAAAATTAAACTTGAGCGAGGACATGGAACGATCGCAGGTCATCCTAAGGAAACAAGAGTGGAGACTCTAGGTAGCAAGTTGTGAGTGTGACATGGAAAGCTTGACAGAGGATCCTACAAGTTTGTGGTTATTGCGAGAGAAACTCACCAGTGCATAGGTAATGGTCACGAGTCATTTGAGGCAAACTTGAGGTGAGCACTAGGGCTACTTAGGTCGTAATCATCACGAGCCAAACTTGAGGGAGGATTGAGCTAGGATTTAATTCACCACAAAGGAAACTCAAGATAGCACTGGATAAGGTCGCTTGAGGCAAACACAATGGAGTATTTGGGTGGGTTGTGGGTCATTCCATGGCAAGCCTAAGGGGGAAATCGATGGTAGATTAGGAAAGTCGGTCATTATGAAAAAACTAAATGGAGAAGCAGGCTTGTTTGGGCAAACTTGATGAAGGGTTAGTGTTGCTTAGATCACAATGTTTCCAATCTAAGCTTGAGGGTGGATCAAGCGAGACATTCCCTCAAGTTTGCTTGGCGTCCCTAGCTTGGTCCTCCCCTTAGATGATTGGGCCTCACTTGATCCTTCATCGAGTTTGCCTCGAGAAGGTTATGGTTTTAGCAACCCTACTCTTCAAGTCTTCCATGTGATGACTTGTAGCCTATCTAGTTCCTCCCTCTAGTTTGCAATGGAACAACCCATGGCCTTTCCCAATTCTACCTCTCATGGGTCCTCTTGAGGCAAACTACAGGATTAGGCCAAGCCCATGGGTCAACCCATGCTAGACATGAAGGATGACCTAGTTGGGCTTTAATTTGCCTTAAGAGAAACTCAAGAGAAGACTAGATAAGATCGCGCGTCGTCAAGATAAATGTAAGGGAAAGACAAGGGTTGTTGAAGTTGCAATCATCCCTAGGCTAGCTTGAGGAGGAATCAAGTCATGCCCTAGGTCATTTTGAGAGAAACAAATGGGCACAAACCATTGGGACAGAGGAATTTAGATTGGCTACTGAGTGTTGAAAGGCAAAGCAGTGAAAGAGATGAAGACTTGAAATTGACCTTTTGTTTGTTAGGACAACCTAGAGGCTCACTTGATCCTTCCTTGAGTTTTCCTCGAACTGATCGTCACATTACGTTTCAACATGCCTATTTCCTCCTCAAAAAGGAGAGAATTCTATGCTTATAGGTTGTTGAGGGCAAGATCGTCTCAAAACTAACTCAAGCGAGAACTTGGTTGTTGAGGCCATAATAGTTCAAAGGGAGAACTAGGTTGGGCTATGTACCGCCCTCAGATTCCACTTAGGATCGAACAAACATCTAATGCATCAGGACATACAATACAAGATTTCCTGCCCTCGTTCATGACATATAAGGATGTAATACACCTAGTATACATCTAACAATAAGCAATAGTAGTAGCATATAATTTTTTCTTTAGCAATACTATGCACAAAACTAAAAATATCCTTAATACTTAAAGCATCCTTCATACAAAATGACATAATAGACAACTGAGGTCATAACGCTAGTTCAAAATGACTATGATTAAAGAGTACTAAAGATGCAACTGTATAGTATTGAAGATACAACACAGTCATAACGCTAGTCCAAAATGACTATGATCAAAGAGTACTTAAGTTAACTACTATATTAACATTGATGCCACGCTGTCGCTCAGTCGACTGTGTTCAGTTGGTTGAATCATGGTCCTCCTTTAGGTCCTGCAACAAGATCTACCATTCGAGAGATTCTTAGTTGGGACTACTACAGTGAAATTTGATTACAAATCTCAGTAAGTTAGCTAAGAACCTCCACATAGATTAATGATGCATACTTGATAGTAAAAGTATGTATGCATAATCAAAGTCATATATAATCATAGTATAACTTGATATATAGCATAACATGACTAGAATAACTTGAACTAAAACGTGAACTAAACTTGAATTGACATGACATGAGTTTGAACTTGAAATAACGTAAACATGAACATAATATGTACGAAGACTTGAACATACATAGACTTGAAAATCGCATGAATGTGAACTTGAACATAACATGAATGTGAAATTGAATCATAACATGAATGTGAACTTAAACACAAGATGAATATAAACTTGAAACATACATGAACGTGAACTTAACATAACATTATGGAAAATTAAACTCATTCATCATAGTACTCGATAGCGCATAGCATTGATCGAAGTACCAGTCAGAGCGTATCATTCTTCTATAATATGGTAGATTATACTCTTTCACCATAGTACCAAGTAGCGCATACCAGGCAACACGTATCATCCTTGACTATAGTATAATTCAATTGATAACTAAAACTTAATTGTTCTCAAAATACACAACTGTATTCGAAATGAAACATGAATGGAATACAAAAGGACAGAAGTCCTAACATCATATAATATGACTTGAATGTAACTCGAGAGATATGACTTACTCGAGATAGAAACATTTTGTAGCATGACATAACATACATCAAAAATATTTCATAACATAATATACAGAAATAAAACAATATTTTGTGACATGGCATAACATGAAACAGTGAATATTACGTAACTTGACATACATGTAACAGATGGCATACATAACATAACATACTTACAACAAATTACAATACATGATGAAATATATTGTGTAATAGATAAATGTTTTGGGTAGAAGGCGGGGGCGGGGGCGATATAGGGTTGCCCCCGTCCCGTATTTACCCTCGCCCCTGCATTTCAATATATAATAAATATATATTATATTATATTATATTTAAAAAAAATCCCAGATGACTCAAAACAGCATCATTTTGTCTTCTGAATTTTTTTAAAAATTAAGTTACTTATATAAAACGATGCCATTTTATATTGTCATTTTATATAAACAAATTAAGTCGAATTAACCCCCCTAGATTGAACTCTTCAGACTCTCTCATTCTCTTGTCACTCTCATCTCTCTCTAATCTCTCTCTCTCACTCTCTATCTCTGAAATAGACGAACCCTAGCCCCCAAAATCGCACTACCACCACCTCTCATTGTCATTGCAATCGTAGGCCACCATTGCCGGGACTTCGTCACTGCCACTACCAATAATCCTATCCGATATTTCTCCCTTTCACCAAAGGCCCGAAGGTAATTCCGTTTCACCTAATCTCCTATTTTTTTTCATTTTAATTCTTGAAAATATATGAAAAGGGAGAATGGAGATGGCTGATGGAGGATGGGTTTGCTTGTTTGTGAACGGTGTGTTGTGGACTTGATTGTGCATGTGTGTGAAGTTTGAACTGTGATAGATGATAGATTGTATGATTGTGTTGAATCCATTGATTGTATTTACTATTTTTAATCAATTTTTTCCTATGATTAAATTGGTCTATTGTTGAGTAGTTCTACATTCAGTCACATTCAAATATGGGATACTAGCGGAGATACCCTTACTACTTAGTGTATTTCCATATAGTTTTTTTCATGCATCTTTTAACACTTTTAAATATGTGTTTTTAAATTACAATATGATTAAAAAATAATTACTTCATGAATAAGTAAAAAATAAAAAATACTATTACTAGCAAGATCTCCAGCAAAATCCCTCATATATAAGAGTAATATTTCTCTTAATTAAGAATGTGTTGTTTGCATTGATAATTTTTCTTTTATACAATCTGCATTGATATATATATATATATTATACCATATTTACTACATATCTTAATGGCCTAAATAATACTAAGCAATAAGTAATGTTGTTGTATACTTGATCCTATTATTACCTTGTTTTGAAACTGTTTTAATTTATTTTAATTTTTATGGAGTCTTTCACACATTAGTTTTGCATGCTAGAGTTATAAATTAGTAATGATAATAGTATAGTATACATTATATAAATATTACTTGTATTTTTTATTATTTGTAGAAATCTTATAAACTTGTAGTATTGTTAATTGTTACCTTTATACCTTGTATGAACTGCCTTTTTGACTTGTTATTGTGTGTGGGAGGACAAAAAGTGTTGACTTAAGGCTATGTTTGAATGTTCAATGTTGAGATGAGTTAAAATTTGAATTGAGTTGTGAATAATAATAATAATTTCTGATTAATTGAAATGAATTGAAGTTTTTTAAGTTATGGTTAGTTCAACTTTTTAAGTTGAAATGTATGAATTAGTAGGTTGAGAACTTGAGATGAGTTTCACTTTTTTTTTTTTAAATGTGAGTCTCATGATCTCATGTTTATCTTGATTTTAAATTTTGTATGACCATTTGTTTGCTTTTTGCAATAATTTTTGCAAGTTAAGCTTAAGGTTTTATTTTTTATTTTTAACTTATTATTGCAGGTTAAGTTTAAGGTTTTATTATTTTCATTCTCACAGTTATAGCAGTTAGTATTACCAAGGCCCAACAATCCCACGGTCCCCACCCAAATTTGCATTATAACACTTTAAAGTGACGAAGTCCAATCACCAATGTCCAATGTTATGATTCTTATTTCTTATGATTTTTTAAATTGTAAATTTGTAATGTTAATAATTAATAGCACAATTTGTAATTTTGTAATTTGTAGGATTAATTTGTATCATTGTAAATTTGTAAATTGTAATAACTTAATAACTAGTCTAGTAGTCTTTACTTTTAAATTTTAACTTTTACTGTTTTAGACTTTTAGATTTTTAGTGATATTTTTTTAAATCACTTTAGACTTTAGTAATGATTATTACTTAGTATTTAATAGACTGATATTTTCTAATGTGTAGTTAAATCAGGTTTTATATTTTTTGTCGGCGCCCCAACTTGCGCTTGGGTTTGTACGCAAAATGCAATGCCGGGGATGAGCATCTCAAGGAATTTCATCCCTCATCGTTACTTGTGAACGCATTATTTAAGTGCTTAGTGTCTTTTTTTTTTTTTTACTTAGCAATATCTTGCAGCGGAAAAAGGTCAAGCCAAAAATTTCGACAAGGCGTTTACGCTTGTCGCACATCACATGGTTAACGAAGTACAAACCCAAATTAAACATTATATACATATATATCAAAAGTTAAAGTTACCAATGTTAACAGTTTTTACAAAATAGGTGCATTAATGATCCCCTCCTTCTCCGCCAAACATACTAATAGGCGGATTTTTCCTTTATCTTCTTAAAGTCAGGAATGTAACGAAGACTGTCCAAACTTAAACCTAGGCCTACGTCACACATCATCCCAGAGGATGAGGTAAACAGGCGTCCCATATGGAGGAGCCCGTCCACTCCTAAAACCAGACAACACCCCGTAGGGCGTAAGTCGTCAAAAAAATAGGTCGCCATAGGAAGCGACTCTGCTGCCCACTGACCCAGCAGGTTTAGGGTCACTGGCCCAGCATAATCTGTCTTAATCGGGCCCATGAGGGTCCAACCCATCTTCTCGAGAGTCGTAATCCGAGGATCCATCTTTTCGTGCAATAACTTTTATCGTTCCAAAGGGAGCGATAGTAGAGATAATAAAAATGGGTGAGATTTCGGGAGAAATCTCAGCAAGTATACTAGCATTTTAATTAAAGCATTTCAAATATACAGATAAGTGAACCAAACAATCATAACTAATGTATATGCAATGGATGACCGGACTCATGCGCATGCTCATGTAAACTTTCATACAGACTTGCTTCTTTCAGACTTCTTTTCATATTAGTACTTTTCAAATCATTTCTTCAAAACATTTCACATCTTTTATTCTTTTTTAGGCGCCACTTGTCAGATACTGATCGTTTCTTATGGCTTGAAAGCCCATCTTGTCATGACTTATCGCATAGCATATATGAGATACAACACGGTTCCCCTAAATACCGCGTGTTCCTTACTGGTTACCACATCACCTTAAGGTGAGTGCGTCACGTAGCTTATAGTACGGTAGGTCCTTACACCTTACCCGTCTTTGGCACCCACCAGTGTTAAGTACGACCGCGCTCTAGACACCTTCTGGAGCCATACACAGTCCGCCGACTGTTTTTCGTCGACCCAGGAGTTTCCACTCGACTTTAAACACTCTTGAGTGGATAAGGAGTTCCACTGGGGTACTACCCCGTCCCAGCCTTTAGGGTTCTTTTAAAACTTAATTTTCTTTTCTTTTAAAAACATGATTGACTCAAAATATGCTTTTCATGATTTATGCATGGGACATGCAACACTTATTCATTTTCATGCAAAACCCGAGACGAGCTCGAGGGCATTCATAGTTCATTTTCTTTTTCATCGAGACAAACTTCACAATTCCCTACTCAGCCTTCATACCCTAACACTCAAATTTAGGCCTAGGATTGAAGTAGGATACTCGGCCCATATCCAAACCATTAAGGCTGAAACCTCCTAGGGTATTTCCTAGAGCTTTTTTTCATCATTTCACTCTAAGTATCCTCCAAGAATTAAAGGTGTTTAATTAAAACATATACCATTTCTAGAAAAGGGGTAACCGAAACCCTATTATCCAATGAGTAAATATTTTTACATCCAATCTTGTTTCATTCCAACTTCTTCCATTCACCTTTTTAACTTAGAAGATTTTCTACTATTAATTCCTTCAAAGTTTCCACATCAACAAGTGTCTTCTATAAACATAAACTAAATAATTCCATAAATAATCAATATAATTTAATCCTCTAATTTTAACCTTAAACATCACAAGATCCCAAATAAACACTATTAATCATCATACAAGTGATTATTTCTTTTCATACACATGCTTACATCACTACAACTCATATTAGTCATATATTTTCTTTCTATGTCAATTCTTCACTTCCTTATGACAATATCCTCCTTACATAAGTCAATCATAGTACTTATTTCCTTAAATAAATTTTTATCTTAGCAACACCAAGTTTTATAAACTTAATACTAAGGTCCACCATGCATCAACTTCATCATTTCATATAACACTCATGCTTTACATTTCTTTTTGCTACTAATGCTTGATCCTTCATCTATACTCATATTCTTACTTTATTTTAACATAGAGATTTACACATGAATATTCATACCAAAGACAAGTATTAACACCAATCAATTTAATCCAAACATGGCAATACAACAATTAATCCAATAAGCATGATCACATAGTTATATACAAGAAATGTTAAAGAAAATATGAAAGCATACTTACAATACTCCTATTAGATTTTTGATTATAATTTGAAAATACATACATAGAATCTCTTATTAGACTAATTGTAAGTATGAAGATTCAAAAGAAACCTTATTTCCTTTTAGCTAAAGCAATGGTGCTATATGCGTGTGTTCTTCCTAGGCTTGCATGAGTCTAGGCACTAACCTTCTCCAAAGCAATATCCACTTCAAGACTCTTGATCTTAGCTCCACTAATTTAGAACTCTTCAAATTGTGTGGCAAAAGAAGAATTTTAAACAATGGTGAGGGTAAATGGATAGCTTTGGCCGAGAGGTAGAGAGAGTGGGGTAAGGATATGTTGCTTTGTGTTCAAATGAAACAAGCTAAGGAAAATGGGCATAGAGGGTCACACGGCCGAACCCTTTCTCTAGAGTCATTGGTACACATTTTACTATTCTTAGGTATGGCCAATGATGGATTGAAAGATTGACAACACTAGGTCATTCCAAGATCAAGTCTTGGCCATACCTTGGAAGATTTGGTTCTTCCTCCCTCACTTGCTATGGCCGGCGCCCCTTTGAGTGTTTGGTCCTCATTTTTCTTGCATTTCACTAAATCACCTTCCCACCATCATCTCATGTGTCCATCCAAATGATCTTAAGGCCATGCTTTTTGGGAATTGAGCAATGCATGATCTGGCCAAGGCCTTGCTTCAACCGAACCCTCCATTTGCGTCATCTCATTTCTTTGTCATTTCTATCACTTACACACACACCATACCTTTCTTCACATCATCATACCTTCTTAAACTTTGTACTTTATTTACTTACACACTCTTCTCTTGTCTCATCAACTTGTTGGTGGCCATACTCCATGAAACTCTCCAAGTAGCTCACGGAATGCCTCCCACCGAAATCCATTGCTCCATCCTTCTCTTCATGCCACTTGTCACACTCCCATACACTATGACTTCTATTGAAAAATCAAGGGATGGTGCAATGTACTTCCAAGATCCCATGATAGGAAAATCTCTCCATAAGATTCCACACTCCATCCTACATGGCTACCTACTAGTCAACCTTCACCAACTAGTAATTTCCTACAAGTCTTGGATGACTTTCTAAGGTTTCTCTTCAAGTGACAAGTGTATCTAATATGGGCTTGGTGGGTCATGGGTTCATACTATGGGCTTATGGGCTCACCACTACTCTTTTGGCCCATTCACTTAATCCATGTCTCCAAAACTTCATTTCCAAGCCCATCTCTTTTGAGTTTGTTTTTACAAATTATCACTAATCTTTCATATTGGTGTTTAATTAAATAATTAAATCAGGATGAGAATTTTAGGGTTATTATATTTTTTGGGCAAAAAATGGCCTAAAAACTTGATCTGGGCCAAAAAGAACCTAGAAGTGTGAATTGGGCCAAGGCCCTATATGGGCGGTGGAAAAGGGCGGGCGAATGGATCACAATCCCTGCTACCCCGCTACGGGACAGGCTACCCCACCCCATGTAGGCGAGGGCAGGGTGCGGGATAAGGGACCCCCCCCCCACCCCCCACCCCCGGAACCTCGATAGGGCGTGGATCACTCTTAAAATAAACTATAGCTCACTTACCCATCACATATACATAGTAAAATGCTAGAAAGTTAAGACTTAACTTACCTCGATCGTTGCATTCTACGAGAATAAGGCGCAAAACACAAAGAACTGAAAATAACGATTATAAAATTTAGAACCTAATACTAAGAATAAAAAATATGAAAAAATACTTAGAGAAAACTATCATTTTACCCTCTACATTTGGGAAAATGATTATTTTACTTCTAACATAAGAATTTCACATCCTAACTCTAAAAATGATCAAAATTTATATCTCTCCAATTTTTTCCTAAACTCAAATATCAAATCATAAAAATTTAAAACTAAACACAATCATAAAAATTCTATAGGGCCTGAAACATACATAGGCTCTTTTACTCTATTTTTGTTGCAATTCTTCTAATTTCAAAACTCATGATGAGATCAAATTTTTGCAACAAAGCTTTTTATATCCTAAGTTTAAAAATATACTTAAGACATCTACTAAAAATATGCTATATATCAACACCAAACCTTCTAAAAAAAATCCAAACCTTACTAAAAAGGCAAATCTTTGATTCATGTGTTTTAATCTATTTCAAACATCTCCAAGAATTTCAAAAATACAAATATTACTTCTAACAAATTTGTAACATATTCTTAAATTCAATCATTCTTTGAATCATCAAATAAAATTATTCAAAATTATCAAAACAACACTTGCATATTTCGGTTTCCCTCTAAGTCCAAAAACATATTTGTATTTCTAACTTGTTTTGATCAACCTCTTGGTCCATGTCTTATAAAGAGGTTATATTCAAATCCAAGTATCACATAGTTTAAAAAGGTTTCCTAAAACATATTCAAGCTTTAAACTCAAGATCACATGATAAAAAACAATCAACTATCTCTTTGGCCTATCTGAATATCTCGTTACATAAAATTTCATATCTTTGAAACTAAAATCAAATATCTTCAAAATAACATTCTAACATTTATATAAGAGACTTAAAATCCTCCAAGAAAATTATCAAAGCCATTGGAATAGGATTAAGGCACGAAATATTCAAACTTTCTCAAAATAGAAATTGTTCTTTCACTTCCAATTTTCAAGTTTTTAGATCCAAGGAAAACTATCATAAAAAAAGTTAGTTATGCAACAAAATATCAATGATTATTCATAAATACATGTTAAAAATACAACATAAAATGTTTGAACCAAAATATGTCCATTAGCTTGGCTAAAAACTCCAAAATATAACACACTCTCCAATTTAACATCGAGAATGACATTTCTATGATTAAAACCACTTTTGACCAATTAAATGACTATGAAATGAAAAAAAAAAAGATGTCCATGGAAACTATACTTAATGACAAACAACTTGTATGAAGAAGTCATAGCAAGAAAATACTACGAACGATTGAAAATAGCCATGCAAACAAACCCAGAAATCTGCCCAAGAGCTTTATCGAGTTTCTCTCTAAGAATGGGGTGAAGAAGTGATGGAATGAAGTTAAAGGGGTCTTGTATGACTATAGGCCTCTGTAAAGGAAATGTATGAGCTTGAATGACCTTTGATTTGAGGTGTTTAAGTCACATAAAGTGAAGAATAGAGAGGAGTTTGGCTGGCTAATGCTGCTGTGAAGTATGGAGGGTGGTCAGGTGGATTTCTCTTTGACATCAAGGTACCATTGAGTGCTGCCACCAAGGGCAAGGGATGACTTGTCATGGGGGAAATGAAACTTTTTCAAGAAACTTTGCCAAGATGGCCAAGTGGGCTTCAATTTGGGATTTAAAGGGGATTTGGTTAGGGTTTGGAATGCTATCAAGTCCAAATCTAATTTTTCTTGGCCCAATCAAATTTTTAAGGTTTAAAAGGTTGGATAAATGAAGTACACACTAGAATCTCACAGACGGCGCCACTGTTAGTATCGTGTTTCGTGGCCTAGGCTATTCAGTGATGGTCCAAACAATCTGGGCCTGCAAAAGAGTTGAAGAACGTGAGGGTTGGGGTAGGCGACCACTCCAATGATAAAATCAGATGAGTTTGAGGGATAAGAATATTTGATAGTTTGAGAGAAGAGAGGTTAACCTTGATTTTAAAGACCGTCACTCTATTTATAGGTTTGAGCTTGTCGCTAGGAAATGGCGAGAATGTCCCACCTGCTTGCTTGATCATTATTCCTGGTTGTATCAGGGTGAGCAATCCTAACTTGAATAGGGTCAGAGAGAGTTGTCCCCTCCAAACCGTGTCAGCTTTTGTTTCCCACCGTTGCATGCCTAAGATTCCTAGCTTACATTAAATGTTGTATGGTGTTTACATGCTTAGCCATCAATGCGGTGAGGGACACAACATGTTTCTTCCCTGCTCACATTTAATGTAGCGTGGCCCTTATGTGATGAGGGACTTGGAACATTTCTACCCTGCGCACATTTTATGCGGTGCGGCCCTGACATGCTTAGCATTTAATGAGGTGAGGGACTTGGCATGCTCCTACTCGGCTTGATAGGTTTACCATTTAATGTGGTGAGAGACTAGTAGGTTCCTGCCCAACTTGGTAGGTTCATGTCAGATACTACTTCATGCTTCCTCTCTTCCAAGTCACTTTTTTATCGTAGGCGCCTTGGTCGAGTATCCATTATCTAGTTGGTTTGGCTCTCGCGAATGAATTCGGTTAGCCCCCACTATGCGCCCGGGCTCTATTTGCCCAAGTGGGCTTCCCTCACAATACCCCACAAATTCTTAAAAGGAGTTCGATGATAATTTCTTCACTACGGTTTCCTATCTAGTTGGGTTCTATTCCGGACAGGTCTACTGAATTAGCCTATTCGTCTCCTGAGCCCTAGTAATTAATGGTGTGGCAATTAATGGCTTGGTTTGTATGCCTTTGCCCCTTCAATTTTTGTGACGGACGGCTTGACAGGACAACAGCACGTCCCACTTTTTGGGGCCCTGATGGTCCGTGCCTTCAACATCTTTGCCATGATTGCCATGCTCAAAGGTTTCGGCCACATTCCCCGACAACAAATATCCCCATTTTACCAGTTGAATCATGGGCTGTCATATCACTTTGTTTGCCATGTACACTTACTTCCCCCTCAACTATAAAAGGCCCCTTCTTTTGTTCCCCCCTTCATTTCTTCACTTGCCATTTTCTCTTCATTCCTGCTCCTTCGTTCTTCCTCTTCTATTTTTCGTGTGTGAAGGCTTTTTTCCCACTCATTTTGTCCATCTTCTTTAGCATCCACGGATACTGGTTATTCTACTTCATCCACCTAAATTCCAACCACCATATTAGCCACCTTCGTTGGGTATGGTTGGACATCAAACTTTTCTCCTCCGAGATTCAAGCATTTCAGGCCTATTATAAAATTCCCCACCAGATCAAGTTGGAGCTTGTCAGGGGGTAGAGCACTCTTGCCGTTTCTTCACTTGCCATTTTCTCTTCATTCCTACTCCTTCTTCATTCTCCCTCTTCTGTTTTTCGTGTGTGAAGGCTTTTTTCCCTCTCATTTTGTCCATTTTCTTTAGCATCCATGGCTGCCAGTTATTCTACTTCGTCCACCCAGATTCCAACCACCGTATTCAGCCGCCTTCACTGGGCATGGTTGGACATCAAATTTTTCTCCTCCAGAGATTAAAGCATTTCGGGCTTGTTATAAAATTTCCCACCAAATCAAACTGGAGCTTGTCAGGGGGGTAGAGCACACCTGCGATTCCCTAGGAAAGTCACACAAAGTAGTGCTCTTTCCTGCGATGTTCGCTAGCGATTTACAACTCCCTTTTATTCGGCCGATTCGTGAAGCCCTTCACTACCTTGGCTTGGATCCAACACAGATACTTCTGATTAGCTAGTGTCTACTACTAGCCAACTGTGTCATTTTTTGGCTGGCCTTATTGGAATGAAATGATGTTTATCCTAACTTGAATGTCCGAGAGTTTTTATCGTTGTATCCCCTGAATCGTCACCTTGGGAATACAGTCGACTTCCAATTCAAGAATGGAGAACCAAAGCTGGCTCGGATCAAAGAAAGGCATTGCCACTTGAGAGATTACCAACGCAAGTTCTTCTTCGTCTTGGGGGACGGATGGCAGTTCTCTGAAGGCAAAACCCAAGGTGGGTTTTCAATTCAGTCACATTGGGATCTGCTTCTGTTTACAGAAAACCTCAATGTCGTGCTGACCCTCGAGGAGATGGTTCGAGTCGAGGCCATGTTGGCTTGGGCCAATGGGTATCCCCACCTTGTGTGCTGAATGTCAAAACAATCTGGAGATTCTTGTGGATCCCCCAATCCGTCCTCTCAAATAGACTCCTAGTTGGGCTTGCCATCAGGAGAGGAGGATGAAATGATGTCATGATCTGGGCCCTTCGGTTCTCGAGGGTCCTTGACATTCCCAGAAGCGCCAAGAATCTCCTTCTCTAACCTCATTAGCCACCAAGATCAAGATGAGATTCATGCTGAGGCACGTCGGTTAGTTGCTAAGGCCCCGTCCATCACCTGTTGGGCGACAAGGGTTTATACTTCTTCGACCGTCTCTACTCCCAATTGGGACAATGAGGTAGAAGAAGATATAGACTCTGCCTTCCTGGAATCATTGACTCCTCTATCTTCCAACACTGAGGGCTTCTTATCCTTTAAAGATGTCATAAATCAAGAATTGGAGGATCGGGCTATTCGGGTTAGCCAGTTGCCTAGGCAACCTAAGGAGGTGGATGCCTTGCTGTCGTCCTCTTCAAATGCTAATTCTGATTCTGGCTCTCAATAGCGGTCTAGATCGGGGAATGCTAGCTCCAAAGACCAGGCTGAAGAGATCGAAGGCGAAAAAGCCACTGGCCAGGGGGAGGTCAATCAAGATGCGACCTTAGATGCCGAAGTTGAAAAAGCCACTAGCTAGGGGGTGAATTGGATTGAAGGCGTGACAGTAGGGATAACCAATGCCTAGGAGGAAGGCTCTACTAGAGGCATCGGCGGTCAAGCTGAGGACAAGGTCTCAAGGAATGGAAACCATCATAAGAATGTTGTAACAATCAGCGACCTTCTAGAGCTTACCCTGATTTTTGAATTGGGGTCAGCATCCGATGCTCGTCTCGACACTCCCCATCATCCCCCTTCCCCCTTCCAGCTCCGTAGCAGGATTGCAACACTTGGCCAATTTTTTGGGCCAAAGGTGGGGGCAGACAGTAGTTGAGTCTAGGTGCCCGATTCGGACCATGGTGTGCCTTCGAATTTTGAGAAGTCAAACGACCAACTCAAGGCCTCTAAGGAGAAGCATTTAGATGACCAACTCGAGGAGCTAAGTGAGGAAAAGAAGAACTTAGAAAGGAGCATGTTGCTTTGCAAATGAGCCTTGACAAGGCTTACCATGCTCTCGCAGTCTCAAACAAGAGGTGTGAACGTCTAGTGGAAGCCTGAGCTAACACCGAGCAAAATCGAGCATTTGCCAAAAGGGAGCTAGCTGCCTATAAAGTTGAATTGGCTTCCACAACACATGAGCTCGTTGCCTGGGAAGCAGCTCTGGAAGCCTTGGAATGGGAGTGGGATGTTCGGGAGGCTGAGTTGGGAAGCTTTGGTGAGGGAGTTAGGGAGTCAGCAAGCAACGTTGGAGACTTCCAAACGATAGTGGATTGTTCGAGAGCTGAGTTGGTAGGTGCTCGAGCCTTTTTGGAAGAGGCCAATAACCAATTTGAGGAGCTCGGGCCTCAGCGTCTCAGACTTTAGCTAGTCGCGATTCTGCTTGAGGCCATGGTTATATAGAGCGCTTAACGAGGTTGAGGGCTGAACTCCTACCTAGCGCCAAACATGATTTGAAAAATTTAAACTCATGCTCTCTCATTCTAGATTTGGCTGCCAAGGATTTTGCCAAGAAAGATTGTGGGAAGCCTGGTTATCCCCTTTTCGTGATCCTCGACTTCCTCCTCCTTCCAGATGAAGGGAATCTTTTTTTTTTTTTTTGTTTTTTTTAATGTAAATGGTGATTATAATGAAAGAGTTTCATTTCTACTTCTCTTTTGTGCATTATCTCTTATTGCTTCACACTCATATTCTTTTCCCTTCAGTATCTCGCGAATTCTTAATGAAGGTACTTCAGTGGGAACTTTTTTTCTTTTTTGATTCGTGGGTAATGTCCTGCCTCAACCCCATGAGTTGTGTCGATGCGAGGGTTTTCTTAGGGCTCAGACTAGTATCTGGCCTCGACCCCATGAGACTTGATGATGCTAGGGTCTACTGAGGGCTCAGACTGACATCTGACCTCGACCCCGCGAGACTTGGTGATACGAGGGTTTACTGATGGCTCGAACTGACATCCAGCCTCGACCTCGACCTCATGAGACTTGGTGATGCGAGGGTTTATTGAGGGCTAGGACCAATGTTCAGCCTCGACCCCATGAGGCTTGGTGATGCAAGGGTTTACGAAGGGCTCAACTGGTGTCCGGCCTCGACCCCATGAGACTTGGCGGGCAAGGTGATAGGAGCCTAGCCAGTTGTGGGTATCCTCATGAAGATTACTTCACTTTGATCCTCAAGTCAGTATACCATTCTCTATAATGGGTGCATTTGGATTGCTTCACATTACCTGATATGAAGCTTTGAGGTATGACAAATTGACATATAACCGAATTTGGTGATGGTCCAAGAGGTGATGCTTGCTAGTGCTTCGGCTTCGACCCACTTCGTGAAGTAGTCAATTGCAAGCATCACGAACTTGGCCTCTAGCAACCAGGAATGGTCCAATGGGATCTAATCCCCACTGTGCAAATGATCAAGGCACCATGATCAGTGTCAATTCCTCTAAAGCGTTGTGCATCACTGGGCTGTGCTCTTGGCATTGCGGGCATTTTTGGTGAATTCCTCTACATCCTTGAGAGAGCACAGCCAGTAGTACCCGGCTTGGGTTACTTTGGCAGCCAATGATTTCCCCCCAATGTGGCTTCTGCATATGCCTTCGTGGATCTTTGCCAATAGATATTGGGCTTTGTCTAAGGACAAGCATCCTTTCCAGTAGGGTGAAAAGTGCTGCCTTGTTCCTTATTTTTGATGCTTCTTCCGGGTCGACTAGCAGTTTTCCACTTTTCAAGAACTCCTTGATGTACGTAGCCCATTCTAGTGTGTTTGTGGGCATGCTGGATACTTCGCTCCTGATCGACGGCATGTCGATCTTTTTGACTATAGTATGATTCGGGAGGAGGAGTTCTTATTGTTCGGACATGGCTTTTGCCAATCGATCGGCCTTCCGATTTTCCCTTCTTGGGATTTGCTGGATGTTGGAGTATCGAAAGCGGTCACGCTCGTTGCATACGAGTTGAAGGTACTTTTTTAATTTTTCCCATTTGGTAATGAATTTCCCCAATACCTGCTAGCTGACTACAACTTGGGAATTGGCCCATGCCTCCACTTCCTCGGCACCTAACAGTTAGGCTATCATCATCCCGATCATGAGTGCTTCAAATTCAGCTTCGTTGTTGGTCACCTTCAAGGCGAGCTTCATCGCATAGTCGCATTCTTCTCCCTCATCGATTACCACGTGCACCCCTACACCCTCTCCAACCCAGTAAGATGAGCCTTCAATGTAGACATGTCAGGGCTTTCCTTGAGGTGCACTAGTGACTTCTTCGAGGAAGTTAGGAAACTCAGTGAGACCTAGCGATGTGAGACTTAGCGATGCAAGGATTTACTGAGAGCTTGGACTAACGTCTGGCCTCGACCCCACGAGACTTGGCGTTGCAAAGGTTTATTAAGGGGCTTAGATTGACGTCTGGCCTTGACCTTGCAAGACTTGGCGATCCAAGGTTTTAAGGGCTCGGACTGATGTCCAGCCTCGACACTGCGAGATTTAGTGATGCAAGAGTTTACTGAGGGCTTAGACTGGGTTTCGGCCTCGATGCCATGAGACTTTGCGATGTGAGGTTTTCCTAAGGGCTTGAACTAACGTCCGACCTTGACCTTGCAAGACTTCAAAAGTAATGAAAAGGTATAGTACTACTTGATATATATTTATTATGCAGATCCTTAAATCTAATCTCATCTTTAATGTAAGGCATTTTACAAATCACCAAGCCATGAGTTATTGCTAAATACCTTTTTATATATACTCAATCACCAACCCATTTTCTTATGCAGATACTCAAATCTAATCTAATATCATGTAGTAAATCTAATCTAATACTCAAATCTAATCTAATCTAATCTAATCTAAATATCAAAATATACAACAAATTTCTAGCTAATATTACTAAATGAAGTACAATTGTTTTTAATGTTAGGGGTTGTCTTAAGGCAAACTTGAGAGAGGATCTAGTGAGCTCATGAGTTGTCTTGACTCAAGCCAAGACCTGAGCCGATGAGGCTAAGATCCTCTAAAGGCAAAACTCAAGAGAGGACAGAGCAAGACCATGATCATTCCTAGGAAAACTCGGTGGACCATGATAATTTACCCTGAGTGAAACTTGAGGGAGCACTGGGAACGGTCACGAGTCATCTTGAGGCAAACTTGAGAAAAGCTAGAGAGCAAGTCATGAGCATCCATGGGTGTATTTGATGGAGGATCCAGCAAGTTCGCTGTCATACTAACCAAGACTACATAAGACATTATCGTCCCAAGGTAAAATTGAGGGAGGAACCTGGGCCAAGTCACCACAAGCAAAACTCTAGAGAGAACTGGATGAGGCCACCCAAGGTGGACTGAAGGGAGAGTCTATCGAGACTATACATCTTCTTGTTGCAAACTCAACAATATATCAGGCAAGTTGGGTCGTCCTGAGCAAACACAATGCAAGACCGAGTTTGTCTGAGGCAAACTTGATCAAGGTTTAACATAGGTTGCAATCATTCCAAGCCAAGGTCAGGGGCGATCAGGCTAGGCCTTCCCTCAAGTTTGCCTTGGAGGCAGCCCAGCTCGGTGCTCCCTCAAAATGAAGGGGCCTCACTTGGCCCCAAAGGCAAACCACGAAGTGGATTTTGTGTATCACCTCGTCCTTGGTATGGTTCCGCAGGGTTATCACTAGTCACCTAATAAGCAATTTTAATTAAAACTAAAGAACTTTCCAACATCAACCGTTTAATACCAAAGTCTCCCAATAGACATAAAGTTTTCCAATATAAAAATACTATTCTAATATCCATCGCAAATAAACCAAACAGAATAAACAAATTATCTCCACATGTCTAAAACATCTCTACTGAACTAAGGTTTGCAAAGATTGCCTTTGCGACCACTCTACCTAGACTAAACAAATAAACATCTACGAACATATGAGCATCAATAATTTTATCATGCGGAACAAAAACCTTTTATTTCAGAAAGAACATACATCTCGTTTATTAAAAAAAACAATAAACTTGGTGTAAATCATCAAATAAACAAAATCTCTAAAAACATAAATATGGACAACTTTTCTCAAAACACATTATATCAAAACAGATACCATGATTAACCCCAGTGGTAGGGTTGTGCCACATTATATTAGTGGTCAAGCCATATGCCACTATTGTATCCATGGTGGGGCCATATGTCATTATTATACCCATGATTGGGCCGTATGCCACTATATACCCATGGCAGGGCCGTAAGACACTATTATACCCATGGCAGAGCCACATGCTACTATTATACCCATGGCAGGGCCATCTCAGAAAAACAAAACAAACTTCATAATCACCTTCATCAAAACATAATCAAATGTCATGCCAAAACTTTTAGTTATCACATCAAAAATCTTGAATAACTTAATATCATTTCACAAAAACAGCAACCCCATTTATTTACAACAAGACCTTTCAGAGTCATAACTCGTCGTATTTCAAATCCATTAAACAAAGTTGTTCAAAAGGCTCTTATTGCCCTGTTTCATTTCTGAATAAATGTACAAAATTAAGTTTATGTCTTCATTATTCATACAAAAAAAATGTTTCCCTTTTCACGAATTTTTATGCATATGCAAAATAAATAATTGAGATTGTTTTTCAGCTTTCTTTTCAAAACTAGAATGTATATTTTCAAATTCAACCTCATCTCATTTCTTTTAGTGCAAAGCTAGTACATAAAGCCCTTACTTGACTTCTATGTAATATCCCCTCCTTGAGTCTGAATTCCAACAATATCACCACCTAGTCAAGATATGTGTACCAAACATTTAATAATCCAACCCAATTGCCATTATCAAATTCAAAGAAAGAAGACTCAAACCAAACACCTCTCAACCCAAAAGTAACAATATCCCATCAATATCAATTCCATCGTACTTAGCCCAACATCTCTCTCAAACCAGACCCAAACAGCATGAAAAACACCATTTTCACCCCGCAACAAAGCAGAATCAGCCAACCAAAATACTCAATACCACCACCCACCACATTTATCCTCTACACAGCAACTCCCAAGAACCCAAACAAATAATCATAATCTCATCTTTTCCAGAAATTGTAATTACTCCCACAATAACTAAAATAAGTTACGTTTAATCTGAAACAGATCATTAACTTCAAAGTTCACATAAACAAAATACAAGAGAGTAGGTAAGTCCGTGTGAGTAAATTGATCCAAAAGAAAATAAAATCAAATAAATCGAGAGTGAGCAAACTTAATGAGAAACTTACAGTGCAAAGAGGGAATGTTAAAATCAACGCTACGCAATTTTGGTCTAATGGAGAGAAAATGAGAGAAACCTAGGGATCAAAATCATCACCAATCCACAACACAATTCAGGTTAAAATACTACACTAAAATAATAAAGGGAGCGAAACAGGAGAGAGAGTGGAAAAACTTACCGGCAATGAGAATAGAAAGCCACTCGAAGTGACAACAATTACCGTGGGTTGAACTAGAGATTTCGAGAGGGAAGGGAAGAATCTAAGAGTAATTTCCACCATATGAAAGGGAGTCCGTGATGTGTGAAAACAAACCCAAGGTAACAGAAGAGACATGTGAAATGGTGAAAATCCTCATCAGAGATTTTCGAAGAACAAGAAATGAGGGAGAGAGACCGTTTGGCGAAACCAAAAATGGGAGAGAGAGAACTTATAGCCAAATGACGTCGTGCCATCTTCACGTGTAGCTTGGTTGCGGGCCAGATTCTGTTTGAGTGGGCTGGGCCTGGGTATTACATCCTGCCCCCCTTATATAAATTTCGTCCTCGGAATTTAGTCACAAACTATTAGAATCTCTATCAAATAATTGTGGGTGCTTAACCCGCATATCCTCCTCTAATTCCCAAGACGCTTCTCTAACATCATGATGTTTCCACAATACCTTAACCAAAGGAATAGTCCGAGACCAAAGTACTTGTTCTTTCCTTTCCAAAATTTGCATCGGTTCCTTTGCGTAGGTCAAATTATCTTCTAATTGGAGTGGCTCGTAGTTAATAAAATGAGTTGGATCAGCTATATATCTCCTTATCATAGATACATGAATGATGTTGTGCACTCCCGCTAGTGCCGGTGGTAGTGCTATCCTATAAGCCACTTGGCCAAATCGTTTGAGGATTTCAAATGGTGCGATGAATCTAGGACTCAAATTGCCCTTCTTTCCAAATCTCATGACCATTTTCATCGGTGCAATTCTCAAATGTACGTTGTCCCCAACTTCAAATTCTAACTGATGACGACGATTATCGGCATAACTCTTTTTTCTACTTTGAGCTATTCTCATTCTTGCTCAAATAATCTCTATCTTCTCTGTTGTTCTCTGTATGATCTTAGGACCCAACAATTGTCTTTCACCCACCTCGTCCCAATACAATGGTGACCTGCACTTCCTACCATAAAGTGCCTTATACGGTGCCATCCCAATACTAGTCTGAAAACTACTGTTATAAGCGAATTCAACTAAAGGCAAATGTCTCATCCACGTGCCCCTAAAGTCTAACGCACATGCTCTCAACATATCTTCTAAAATTTGAATGGTCCTCTCTAACTGTCCGTCCGACTGTGGATGAAACATGGATCTCTATCTGATACTATGGATACCGATACTCCATGTAATCTTACTATCTCTTGTATATAGACCTCAGCTAGCTTCTCCAGTTTATACGAAGTTTTAATAGGTAAGAAATGAGTGGTCTTCATCAAACGGTCTACTATTACCCAAATGGCATTCAGCCCGGTTAATGTCCGTGGTAAGCATGTAACAAAGTCCATAGAGATATGCTCCCACTTCCATTCTGGAATTTGGAGTGGTTGCAATTTTCCTGTTGGTCTCTGATGTTCTATTTTTACCCATTGGCAAGTAAGACACTATTCTACAAACTTGACAATTTCCTTTTTCATCTCATGCCACCAAAAAGACTCCCTTAAGTCTCAATACATTTTGGTACTCCTTGGATGAACAGTGTAAAGAGAATGGTGCACTTCTTCAAGAATCGTTCTTTTTATTTTTTTTATCCTCAGGCACACATACTCTTTCTCCAAACCGTAAGACTCCATCTTTAGAGACGTTGAACTCGGATTTGGTCCCTTTCTTCACTTCTTCCATTTTTTTTGTTAACCCCGAATCTTCTTTTTGGGCAACCTTAATTCCGTCAATCAAAGTGGGTTGAGCCATCAAGTTGGTCCCTAAGACTTGCTGATCACTGGTATACCTCGATGCCTATTCTTTCTAGGTACATTAGAAGATGTCATTACATAGTAATGTTTGCGACAGTTATACCTGATGACTTTCTACTTAATGCATCCACCACAACATAGGCCTTGCCCTTATGGTAATTAATCGTGCAATCACAATCTGTAATTAACTCGAGCCACTTTCTCTATCTCATATTTAATTCCTTTTGGGTAAAGAAAAATTTCAGACTCTTGTGATCTATGTAAATCTCGCACTTTCCCCATATAAATAATGCCTCCAAATTTTAAGTGCAAAAATGACCGCCGCTAATTCCAAATCATATGTAGAATAATTCTGCTTGTACGTCTTCAACTGTCGTGAAGCATATGCTATAACTTTCCCATGTTGCATTAACACACACCCCAAACCTAACCTTGAAGCGTTACTATAAACAACAAAACCTCTTCTCCCACTAGTAGCAGTTAGAACTGGGGCGGTCATTAATCTCTTCTTCAACTCTTGAAAGCTTTCCTCACACTTAGTAGCCCACTCAAACTTGTTATTCTTCCTTGTAAGTGCGGTAAGGGAAATTGCTATCTTTGAGAAATTGTCAATAAATCTACGATATAATACCCTGCCAAACCCATGAAACTTCTAACTTCACGTACATTGGTCAGTCACGACCAAGAAACCACGGCTTCTACTTTTCCAGGATCTACTGAAATATCTTCTTTTGAAACTATGTGTCCCAAGATTGAAATGGACTCAAGCCAAAATTCACACTTCTTCAATTTAGCAAACAATCTCTTATCCATGAGTATTCCTAAAATCTGTCTCAAATGCTCTTCGTGCTCAACTTTGTTCTTGGAGTATATCAAGATGTCATCAATGAACACTACTACAAATTTATCCAAAAACTCATGAAATACCTGATTCATCAAATCTATAAATACTGCCAGGGCATTGGTTAGGCCGAAAGGCATGACCAAAAAGTAATAATGGCCATACTTGGTCCTAAAAGCTATCTTAGGTACATCTTCCGCTTTGATCCTTAGTTGATGATATCCCAATCTGAGATCAATTTCTAAAAATACCTGAACTCCTTGTAACTGATCAAATAAGTCCTCAATATGGGGCAAGGGATATTTATTCTTAATGGTACCCGATTGAGTTCCCTATAATCAATACACATCCGCATTGTGCCATCTTTCTTTCTTACTGTTGCCCAGACAACTAATACAAGAGAGGAAGTGAATTGAGTTATATTAAAAACTTAATTCTTATAAACCAAATATACAATATAAAATATAAACAGAATATGAAGCAGCAAGAAATATAAAGAGTAAGGGTAAGAAAAAGCAAACTCAGTATTTTAACGAAATTCAGTCTCACTGCCTACGTCCTCGCCTCAAGTTACCCCTTGAGGATCCTAAATTCACTATTCAATCTCCTTCAAGTGGAGATAAAAACCTATTACACCTTTGAGTAATATTGCTACAAAGAATCCGTGTAGAACACCCTCTACACTTGCAATCACCTCATACTTGGTGATGCAATTATTCCCTATGTAGAACACATTTTACACACACAAGGATTATACGCACCCTCTTACAAATACAAGAGCTGATAATGGGTAGATTATCAGAATACACTCCTCAATGAGTGAAATAAGAATAATATAGCGCAATCCATATCTCTCTCAAAATGAACAAAGATTAAGGTATAAAATTTAGATAAGAGTGAATGAGGGTTTTGAAAGAATGATGCAAAACTTAGCAATTGATGTGTAAGTTCTTATTATTATTTTTGCAAAACTCAAGTGAGCTATTTAAAAGCAAATGAGTCTTCATATTCAAATTTGAAAAGGTTCATATGTCAAATAAGAGCACTATTAACTTTTCAAAAAATTCAAATAAAAACATCTCATTTTTACATTTGTCAAAGACAACTCCATACATTTTTCAAAGAAATCAAACCTAATCTTTTACTTTTTATCCATGACAAAATGAGTATAATTTATTTTTTAAACCAAATCATTTTTTTTTTGCATATAGTAAAAAAATACATAACCACCGTTCAAGATTTTTAAACAAAAGCATCTATCTTTTACATTTTTCAAAATAAGCATAACTACCCTTCAAGATTTTTAAACAAAACATACACATGTCAAAGATAAAAATTAATCATATTACAAATTCAAATTTTTATGCATATGTGAAAAAAATAATTTTCAAAATTAAACATTTTAATAATGTTATGGAAAAGTAAAAAATGTAATTTGATACTTTATGAGAAAAGATTAATTTTGAGTCTTAAACCAATTTCGAATTTTATCAAGAGATGTACAAAAATACTCTATAAGCTTCATTTGTAGACTTGTTCTTCTTTTTACTCATGCTTGATTTCTTGATGTGCTTAGCTCCCTTCATGCGTAAACAACTTAAGCTTGAGTCTTGAATTTAATTGTTATCATCAAAATCTATACGTAGATACGAGATTTGAAACATTGGGTTCAACACTTACAAATAAGATTAGAGCTCCCCAAGGTGACATGCCGGGCCTGATGAAACCTTTATCTAACAAGTCTTGCAATTGTTCTTTCAACTCGACTAATTCTGGTGGTAGTATACGATACAGGGCCTTTGATAGAGGTGTCATGCCAGGAACTAGTTCAATCGCAAATTCTACTTCTCGCTCTAGTGGTAATCCTGTTAGATCTTCGGGGAATACTTCTGGATACTCTTTTAATATCGGTATATTAGCCAACTCTAATTCTTGCTTTGGTTCTTCAACCATGTAGGCCAAGTATCCCTGAAATCCATCACTTAATAACTTGTCAATCTGGGCAGCCAAAATGGTTGGTGGAAGGGTACGTACTCTGGATCCCATAAACTAAAACTCCTCCCCCCTCAAAGGTTTGAATACTACTTCCTTTTTTAAGCAATCAAATCCAGTCATAGGAAGAACTATCAAGTTTGCGGGCATTTCCTTTCCACTAATCACTATTGGACACTTATGCAATATGCCCCTACAAGTTACTGAATTTCCCGCTGTTGTTGAAACAAGCAAATTATAGTTCATTCTCTCAACCTCAATGAGACAAAACTTAGTGTAATCCGAAGATATAATGGAGTGGGTAGCCCCCAAGTCAAACAAGGTCATAGCTTTATTAAAAAAGAGAGGAACAATTCTTGTGATCACACCCACATCATCCAAGTATGCCAACAAAAGTATCACTAAAATGTTATTTATAAAGTACTCCAAAAGAAAAATGTAGATAAAACATACCTGTGATCATGTCATTCTTGTCCTCTACTTCCCCAACATCCAAAGCAAACACTCAAGCATGCACGTTCCTATTTTGATTATTTCCTTGGTTTATCGGCCTAGAGCCTTAAGAGACATTAGACTTCCTATTACCTTATGCAAGCAATAGGCACTCTCTAATAAAGTGGCCTATCTTGTCGCATCGAAAACACGAGCCCACTTCCTTTCTGCACTCTCCGGCGTGCACCTTATTGCAAAATCCACAGGGTTGATTCAACTAATTCCCTTGCTTCTGTCTCTGACCAGAGCTACCCCTTTCATTTCTTTTCTTCCGAGGTCCTTGATCCATACCAGTGAATCCATGTGGAGTAGCTCTCTTCTTTTGCTCTTGTAACTCTACACCCCTCTTCAGGGATTGTTTCACTAGCATTGCCTTGTGTACCAACTCTTGAAAATTATTAATTTGCAAGATCATTACTTGTTCATAGATCCTATGGTTCAAACCCTCTTCAAATATCCTAGCCTTCTTCTCTTCATCAGGAATTAGGTGCGGCATGAAGCGTGCCAACTCCCCGAACTTTACCATGTACTGGCTCATAGTCATGCTACCCTATACCAAATTGGCGAACTCCTGAGCTCTAGCATCTTTAATCGCTTTAGGGAAATAGCGATTAAGAAAGATTTCCTTGAAATGAGCCCAATCTACCACTTCAGTTCTATCAGCTCTGGACCTATTAGTTTCCCTGATAGATTTCTCAGAGTTCCACCACCTCTTTGACTCTCCAATCAACTTATAAGTTACAAACCACACCCTCTATTGGTCGATACACTCCAGGACACCAAATAGTCCTTCAATTTCTTCAATCCAATCCTCAGCTGCATTTGCATCCGTTCTTCCATCAAAACTGGGAGGATGATGCTGGGTAAAATGTTCAAACTTACAGCCTCTCTCGTTAGTGGGGTTATTCAGGTCTTCCATGTTTCGAACTCACCGTGGTTCCATCCTGTAACACTTTTACCCGATCAAACGTTTAAACAAAACGAATTTGAAATAAAGAAAATAAGTACGTAATATAGCAGTAGTTCTCGCAAACAAGAACGAACAAAAAGGTAACCATGGGTAGCAAATAGATATATGGTTATCTAGAATATTTAAAATCTAAAAGACTTAAAACTTTTCCAAACTACCTTAAACCTAAACCTCAAGAGTCCTGAAATTCAATTCCTAATTCTCAATGCAACTATAATTGCAGCTTACTCAAAGTGCATCCTGAAAAATCTTATAAACTCTACATCCTCAATTAGTTGCAAAACCTCAAATGTAGGAAGTCTTAATTGAAAATCAAGGTCATAACTTGCACCTACTCCATTCTAAGACCTTATGTTCATCTCGACTACCTATTGTAGTATGCAGAATCTCAAACTTGGCTCTGATACCAAACTGTAACACTTCATCCCTGATATGGGTCCGGAGGAGTCACCTGATAAGCAATTTTAATTCAAACTAAAGAACTTTCCAACATCAACCGTTTAATACCAAAGTCTCCCAATAGCCATAAAGTTTCCAACATCAAAATACTATTCTAATCTCCATCGCAAATAAACCAAACAGAGTAAACAAATTATCTCCACACGTCTTAAACATGTCTACTGAACTAAGGTTTACAAAGAATGCTTTTGCAACCACTCTACGTAGACTAACCAAATAAACATCTACAAACATGATGCAGTGTCCAATTAGTCCTGCCCAAAAATCTATCACTGATCACCCATTGACCCACCAAAATCATTTGAAAAAAAAAATTAGGAAAAGATGGGTGAGTTACAAATAACTCAGTAAGCAAGCACCTACAGTAGTGCATACAAAAAATATGAGCATCAATAATTTTATCAAGCGGAACAAAACCCTTTTATTTCAGAAAGAACAGGCATCTCGTTTATAAAAAAAAACCAACAATGAACTTGGTGTAAATCATCAGATAAACAAAATGTTTGAAAACATAAAATATGGACAACTTTTCTCAAAATACATCATATCAAAACAGATACTATGATTAACCCCCATGGTAGGGTTATGTCACATTATACCCGTGGTCACGCCATATGCCACTATTGTACCCATGGCAGGGTCATATATCATTATTATACCCATGACTGGGCCGTAAGCCACTATATATTCATGGCGAGGCCATAAGACACTATTATATCCATGGTAGAGTCGTATGCCACTATTATACCTATGGCCGGACCGTCTCAGAAAAATAAAACAAACTTCAAAATCACCTTCATCAAAACATAATCAAATCTTATGCCAAAACTTTCAGTTATCACATCAAAAATCTTGAATAACTTAATATCATTTCACAAAAACAGCAACTCCATTTATTTACAACAAAACATTTCAGAGTCATAACTCGTAGTATTTCAAATCCATCTAACAAAGCTGTTCAAAAGGTTCTTATTGCCGTGTTTCAATTCTGAATAAATGTACAAAATTAAGTTTATGTCTTTCACTATTCATATAAAAAAATGCTTCCTTTTTCATGAATAGGTAAGTGTGTGTGAGTAAATCGATCCAAAAGAAAATAAAATCAAATAAATTGAGAGTGAGCAAAGTTAATGAGAAACTTACAGGGAATGTTAAAATCAACGCTACACAATTTCAGTTTGATGGGGAGAAATGGAACGAAACCTAGGGTTCATAATCATCACCAATCCACAATACGATTCGGGTTAAAATACTACACTAAAATAAAGGGAGCGAAACACAGAGAGAGTGGAAAATTTATCGGCAATGAGAATAGAAAGCCGCTTAAAGTCAAGGCAATTATCGTGGGTTGAACCAGAGATTTCACGAGGAAAGGGAAGAATCTGAGAGTAATTTCCACCATATGAGAGGGAGTCTGTGATGTGCGAAAACAAACCCAAGGTACCTGAAGAGACGTGTGAAATGGTGAAGATCCTTATCAGAGATTTTCAAAGAACAAGAAATGAGGGAGAGAGACCGCTCGACAAAACCAGAAATGGGAGAGGGAGAACTTACAGCCAAACGACGCCATGCCATCTTCACGTGTGCCTTAGTTGCGGGTTGGATTCTGCTTGAGTGGGCTGGGCCTGGGTATTATATTTTGTCTCCAAAAAACACATGGACGTAGCCGTGCGTCGGACCATTTTATTCACTTTATATATATATATATATATATGTATTGTTATTCCCATGGATGAACCTTCAAGCATTGTATCGACCTCCAAATCTTCATTATAGGCTGAGATGATTCTTTCCTTCCTTTTTGTCTTCCTTAGTCAGTTCCTAGTGTTTGTGTCGCAACCCCCTATGTCCTTGACCCTTTCCACGACAAACCACCATAGCAACCCCTCTCATAGCCTCGACTAGTCATAAACCACCTGCTTACCGAGACACAAGAACCGCGCAACTCCCAAATGCAGCACTAGAAATATCAGTCGAGCAAGCCAATTTGGTCCACACACCCAGCATAAGTGAAGCACATGACGCAAGCCCATGGGCAGAACTACCCCTTGGCTATTAAAAACTTATACATACTATATAAATAGATTTAGATTTTTTATATAATTAAAATTTCCACACAAATTTATCAAAAAATAAAAAAATTTGCCCCCCCATCCTTGGACCTCTAAAAATTTTACTACAATTATTTTTCTAAATTTGTATATTTACCTAATCTCACTCTAAATTTTTATTTCACTAATGGTTGACACCCAAATTGTCTCCCCCACTTTAACTTGATATGCTGATGCAACTAAATTTTTAAGATATATCTAGATTATCTAAACTATATAGATGACTATAAATTTCAAAAAAGTCAAATATTTATTATTTGATTGACATTTGATAGGTTAATTCATTTAATATTAACTCTTCATGTTTACTAATGTTGAGCGAGCATTTTTTAGTATGAAACTTATAAAAATTAGATTGTGTACTCAAATGAAATATAAATTTTTTACATATCATTTATTAATTTATATTGTGAAAAAATTGTCAATAATTTCACTTTAGAAATGATAATAGATGAATTTTATTTCATAAAAGATCATCATCAAGCTTAATTTGTAAGAAAAATCCTATATTCCTAAATATATAATAATAGTCTCTAGCAAATTGCAAAAATTCTAAGAAAAAGATGATTTATAAACATGTATTTTTTGTATATAATTTTATAATATATGATTATTATTTTTATATATAATCATGTGCAAAAAAAAATACTTATATTCACATATATCATATATTTTGCCAATAGCCCCCAAATATCAAATCTTTTCTCCACCCCTGCGCGAGCCATTGTAACTGCACCATGCAAGTTGCCGCACTTCACCAGGTTCAGCCGCAGCACCCCGAAATTCCACCTCCCTCAGCTAGATGAGAACTAACCACCATGATTTCACCACCGTGAGACCGCTACAACCCTCTGTCAGGAGCCAAACCTGAGCCACAGCAATCCCCTGCTTTATGATATCAAAACAGAGCACTCTCAATCGCCATGCACCGTCATCTCATCAGTGCCACTGAAATCATCTCATCCAACTCCCTACTTCTTCAACATCTACCTCACACTTCTAACGAGGTTTTGGATAAACTCTAAAAAGAGACCATCACTTGCAGAAAGAGCGCAGAGACTAAGTATCATCATGCAGCGAGGTGTTGTAAGTTGTCAGCAACATGAAGAGAATGCAGGGGATGATGTCTTGAATAAAACATATAACGAATGGAACTGGCACCAATATGATTTGATATTAATCGCTACGATCAGAAACAGAGCCTTAACCCCTCATTCAGAGAAGTGGCACCGTATCATCGGATTTGAAGTTTAAAATAAAACAAAAAAGGGAAAAGTTGCCGTTGCAGTCACCAACCTATTCTCCCCAAGGTCTATATATATTGATTACATACATTGTAATTTGTCTCAAAACCCGTCACACGTTTGAGAGAGAGAGAGAGAGTGAGAGAGAGAGAATGCGGGTGTGCTTGCGATGGAAGCGTACACAAAGTTGGAGAAGGCAGGGCAATGGGACTCACAGGTAGGTGTATTATCAGATCATTCTTTTTGAGGTTTTCCTATTTTACTCTTCTCCAATCTTGTTTTTGATCTAGGTATTGCATTCTTGGATTCCCACCCTGGATTCTATGAGATTTCTTAGGTTTCTTAATGCGCTTTAACCTTTTGATTCTCAATTTTGCAGTTTTTGATGTAATACATACTGCTGTCATCGTTTTTGGTTTCTCAATTCTAGTTTTTGACGTGAACCAAAAAATATTGTGTTTCTATGGGTTGCGAATTGGGTCGTATTTTAAAGAAAACAAAGATTCGGTGTCTTTGACCTTTGGAGTATTTTACATAGTCTGCCATGGCTCTCAAATCCTTAAAGTTCAATAAGGACAGCCATAATCATCGATCTCAATTCTCGTTTTAGTATTCCCTAGCAGAACTTGGCTCTGAAAATACACACATTCTGTGAAAAGAAAGTATAAATTTTTTCACATGCTAACACATTGTAAAACATTAGGAAGTAAAATGAATCTTAGTTACCCATTTGTTGTTTGATTTATTTCCTGTGTAGCTTTTTATGAGAATTGCGAGATAAGTTTAAAATGATGTCACAAAAAGTTTTTTAGGCTAATCATTGCTGTTATTGGAGTTATTGGGTTGTTATAAAGATGTGTTTAAATGGCCGACTTATAATTTGGAAGAATATCAGATTTATAAACTTCCTTGTTCTCTTTTAGCTCTCTCATTTTGTCTTTCTGTTTCTACAACCTCGGACTCGGCCCTGAAACTTCAATGGTCCACTGGTTCAAAGCCGGAGAGACTCTTAACCGAATCTCTGTTCAAGAAAGACAGAGTCAAAGGCCAAAAACTCAATTGTTGAACATGCTTTGATGCCTTTGGCCCTTCTGGTAGATCAAGTATGTTTCTAAACCTTGGCAATTCTGTTGAACACAATGGATCGGAATAGGTTGGCATCCTTATTTACGTTAACGTTGTCAACGTGTTTGTGTCCTTTTTTTTTATATTGTATTGCTGGAATTTTGCAGTTTTTAATGTGATACATATTCTGTCATCTTAATTACCCATTTGTCGTTTGATTTATTTTCTGTGTAGCTTTTTATTAGCTTTTCTTGATAAATTAGAGACCAAATGCTGCAACACAACTCTAGAGTGGATTCACAGGGAGGTTATACTATGAATCCCTCAACAACTGCTTCACCAGTAGAAGTTAAAATAAATAAATAACAAAGATAATTGCTGCCGTCTATTTTAAGATTTGTTTCTTTATTCAGGTCATACAAATCTTGTATATGCATGATGAGGCTGACCATATATCTCGCTCATCCGTGTTTAGACATTCGGCTACTGTCATTGCACTTATTTTTAAGTGCAATGATGATGCTGACCATATATCTCGCTCATCCATGTTTAGACATTCGGCTACAAAAATATTCAGCTTTATTTTTTTTTATAAGATTTCAATGCAATAATGTAATAGCTCTGCAAACGATTATAAAAGTGACTCTTAGGTGTCCAATGTTTTGAAAGATATGGTAATAACAATTACAATTGCACTTCATTTAGGAATATTAACTAGAAGTTTGTTGTATATTTTGATATTTAACAAAAATTTTGTTGTAGGATATTAGATTAGATTTGAGTTACTGCATAACAAAATGGTTTGGTGATTTTAAAAAGCATTAAATAAATGATTATATTAGATTTGACTTTGTGCATAGTAAACATATATATGGTAGTACTATACCAGGATATTTGTCCCGTTTGCTCATTCTATGTTGATGTTTTATTAACTATGCAAATTTCTGGATGAAGGCTATGACATCTCGGACTTTCATGAGAAAACTAATTATGCATGATAGGATTGGATGAATAATTCTTTTACTTATTTTGAAATATTAAGAGAAAAAGGGAGGGAGAAGAGAGAGTCTTTTTGAAGAAAACCCTAAATTTGGTAGATTTTGGTCTTTTTATCTTGTTTAAAGTATAGTAGAGATTGGCCCAATAAGAGTCAAGAGGCCGGCCATGCTATGGTGTAGGCGCCTAGAGACTTTTGGAATTCTTGTGGAGAAGTTGCAAGGTAAGACATAAAATCTTTTGTCCTTCCAATAAAACTTCTTATATAGGGAAGACCAAAAGTTGAATTTTGTGAAGATTGAAGCCATGCTATATGTGTAGAGAGAGGTGGAGTGGGGAATTAGAAAGGTCACCCAGGAAATGATAGGTCACCCAGGAAATGATAAGCCACCCACACCCATCTTATTCCAAGTGACAAGTTTTGTGAGATACCCAAAGAGCTCTTCTTAGGTTTTTGTTCTATATTTGAGTTGAGGGTTAAAATGGAAAATGTGGGGAGACTGAGTTTCGGATATGGAGAGAGAGAGGAGCCAAAATTGTCTTTTAGAATTCTCATGCAAATCTCATTAATTTGGAAAGAACAGAAAAATTATGCCACATTTCCTGCATGCATTGGAGCAAACTTGGAATAAGAAAGTTTTATAGAAGGATCTTGCCAAAAATTTTGGGCTTTTTCCCCTACCATTTTGTCTCCTCACTTTCCTAGTGAGTTTCGGCTAGAGCATTCCCATTTGTGCTCTTCTTTTTCCCTCACTTTCTCACTAGTCAAATATTCTTTGTGACCCTTTTGATTGTTTTTCAACGCAAATCTTTTTTAAACATCTTCTACAAGAGATAAGTATCATGTGATCATATTTTTGATACACCATGCATGGTTTTGAGAGGGTTTCTTCCCTCTAAAGTTTATGCCCTAATGGTTTTTCACACACATTTTTAAGTAAAAATTAGGATTGTAGTTATCTTTACAACGAAATCCTAGATTTTCTTGAGTTTTTAAACAAGGAAAAGAATCGAGTTTTTATATATTACACTATGTTTTAAAAAAGAGAACAAATTCTCTCTCAGAAAAGATTCGGCCCTAGGGTCTTTTTGAGAGAAAATATTGATTTTCTTAGAAACCAAACACCATTCTTTTCTAAGTTTCAAATATAGGATTTCTTGATTTTTCTCCTTGATTTGTTTTCAGATTCTTTGCTTATATTTCTTGGATGCTTTTATAAGCATACTCTTAACCTAGCTTTGGTATTATTTGTATATAATGTGTGAACTTGTTTGCCATTTCATTTATCTAATTGTTTGCTTGGTTATTTGCTATATTTTTCAAGGATACGCTAAGATTTGATCTAAGGATATCTTGATGGATTAATGTTGATTATTTGAAGAATTATTGAGATGTGTGATCTATAGAAATTCGGCCTATGTGATTGGGTGGGAAAATGAATGGTATTTAGATGAAAATTTAGGATTTATTGGGACGTATAGATTCGATCGTGATTAAATATTGGGGTGAAGTCTATGCTTTTGATTCATGAATGGAAGTATGATCATTTTACCAAAGTCCTTGGGTGATTTATGAAATTAAATTTAGTGATTTCCCTAGTACATATTTCTGATATATGTATATTTAATGGTTTGAGATTGAATCGTGTTACTTTGATGAAGGAAGCAAAGTAATGGAGCATCTTAGGGTTCAACTATAGCTTTTTTATTATGCTTCGAATTGTTAAATAGGTGCATGAGTTGGTATGAAGAAATGCAAGGAAATGATGTATGGTAAGGCATGAGAGGTTCGGCCTTGGCTCTCTTGAGGGTTTGGCCGAGCTGCTTAATATTTTTCCTAAGATTGATTGACTATGTTTCCAAAAAATGAAATATGTTTGCATGTTCTGATATTTTCAAGTTATGATTGGAAAATGCTTGCTTCACATGTTAATGATTACATACTTGCATAAGTAAGTTAAGGGTTTGTATATAAGTTTATGTCACATGCCTTCATGGCTTTGAGTCAATGTTTTGAAAAGAAAAGAGTCAAGTGTTTTATAGGAACCCGAAAGGTTACGACGGGAAAATTCTCTAGTGGAACTCTCTATTCACTCAGGATTGACTAAAGTTGAGTGAAACTCCTAGGTCTACAAAATACAGTCGATGGACCTCAAATGACTCCTATGGAAGGATTCTGGAGTGAGGTCGCACCTAAAGTTAGTTGGTGCTAAGGACGGTGAAGGAGAAATTAACAAACTGCCATATAAGTATATGAACATGATGTAGTCACCTCGATTAAAGGAGTCGTAGAGTGATGTGGTAACTGGCGAGAAACACACGGTGCATAAGGGAATCGTGAGGTATCCATACAAGTATATGAAAATCATAACAAGAATAAGACTATGAGCCTATGAATGACATAAATCATATGAACGATATGAATGATATGAAAATATATGAAATGTTATGAACAGGTATTAAAAAAAGTCAAAGAAAAAAGAAAGTCTTTTATATGAAAAATACATAATGCATAAATCAAGTCATAAGTCACATTATTCATGATTCATACATTTGTTTGTATTTACTTTTATATGCCTATAATACATGTGTTATGTTATCTGTATACCTACTGAGATTTCTCGAAATCTCACTCTAATAGTTTCTACTACTATTCCTTTCTTGGGATAGTAGAAGTGATTGCAAGTTTAGATGGGAAAGAGCAAGAGGCTGCCTCTCAAAAAAAATCAAGACACGCTGAAGAGCCCTAAGGGCACTTGGAGTACTCTGCTTACGATAGGTTTGAGGAGGAGGTGGACAAAACCAACCCTCACCACTGGAGGTTTCGAAATCTCAAGATTTTTGCATACTTTTTCTCGCGGATGGTTCTTTGGACCTTGATAATGTCTATGCCTCGACAAAAGGGTCATACCGTCAGCAAGCTCAGAGTTTGAGTTTGATCAGCTTGCTACTGGGTGACCGAGCTAAAGATGTGAAGATTGAACCCCAATTTTGAGGAAGAGACCTTCTACACTTACATACACAGGATCCTAACTTGGATCCCGGCAGTGTAAAAAAAAATCTTTGTTTTTTCACTTCTTTTATTCATCTATTTTTCTTATCATTTTTAAATATTTAAAAAAAGTAAAACATCAAAAATATCATATTAAAATATATTCTTAATTACTAAATTTAAAGAAAGAAATTTTAAAAAAATTCTTAAGCTACAATCGGGATTTCCTGTCAAGACATCCCGTATGTAGCTCTAGGATTTCTCTTTGAGGAAAGAGGGTTTCGGTTTTGTTGGAATATCATACAATGTTTTGGTTTTAAGTATTAAGTGTTTTGGCTATGACTTCCCATGTTTTGGGAACTTAAGGTTTTATGACTATTTAAGTTTTTGAGGTACAATTGCTTTATAAAACTTTTGGGATAGTTGCACTAGTGATTACCATGTGATTATTGGCATCATCTTATTAACTTGCCTATCTGGTTAGAAAAGACTTTTTTGCTACAATTTTTATTATATATTACTAGTAAACTAGGTGCAGGCATTTTAACTTGTCATAAATGAGGGGTATGTAGCCTTGTATTACGTGTTCCCAATACTTCAAGTTTACGTCAAATCCCAAGTATAGACCGGGGGCGTCGACAAAGGCTCTTAACAATCTTGATTAAACTTGTCTGTATCATTTATTTTTTTTATCTTTATTGGAAACTTCTCATGTAACGACGAGTTGTTTTCCATTTTGGGTTCATGTCTGTCATTATCAGTTCTTGTATTGGATTTTATTTTTATAAGTAAAAAAGGTATTATTAATCAAAAAGTGGCCATCAATGCCAATTACACACTCATGCCCTAATAGATAGGCATATTAGAAACAAGAAAATCATAAAGGTCTATGCCATAAAAATCCACGACGATGGTCCAAGTACATAGAGGTCTAAAAAATAAAACTTTAAACACCTCTTGTGATCTCTCATTGTCCACAAAAATCAACATATTATGCTGCCACAAGCAACACATAATATAAATAAAGATTATCTTCCAAACGGCTTTGATTTCTCACGTCTTCTGAATCAAAGTCCAACACACCATAGTTGCCACCATTATCTCCAACATAACCCAAGTTAGATTCAGTCTATCAAATACCTCATCTTAGATAACCCTAGTTGACTCGTAATGTAGAAGTAGATGATTCACCGACTCATCCCTTCATCGACACATACAACACCAGTCTGTGATGATGACCCTCTATTTTTTCAAATTGTATGTGGCAAGGATCTTGCCTAAAGATGTTATCCACATGAAGAAGGACGCTTTCAAGGGTACCTTACAATGCCAAAGCTATCTTCAAGGGAAATATGCCAAAGCTATCTTCAAGGGAAATGAAAATCTGGATCTTGTGTGAGAGCCATGTAGAATGAATGAACAATAAAAATCCCTCTCCCTGAAGGTGTCTACCACAAACCATCTTTTTGTTGTAGATTTGACCTTGGTGAGTTGATAAGGCAATAAAAGTCCACAAAACTACCTACTTTCCAATCTTATGCTGCCAAGTTGAAAGTAATATTTCAATTGATGCTCTCGCCCACAAACTCCATAACCTTCGCCACTGTGGGATCTTTGGAACTTACTATTTGAAAGAGTAAATGAAATAAATCACGTAGAGCCTTGTTTCCACACCACGTCATTCTAGAATTTAATTCTCATTCCAACACCCAACCGAATCCTAGTGTTATGCTAAAAAACTCCCCACCATTTTCTTATGTTTTTCCACAAACCCACTCGACCCGCCCCCCTAACTTCACAAATACTCCAACCCCCCCAACCAAAAGACCCCCATATTTGCTATCGATCACAAGTTTCCACAAGGCCTCAGGTTTCTTGTGATATCTACACAGCCATTTGCCCAGTAACATCCGATTGAATATCCTCAAGTTATAGATATCCAAACTCGCCATTCAAGATAGGACGGCAAACCATCTCCCACTTGACTAAATGGTACTTGAACTCTTCCCCCAGACCTCCCCACAAGAAATCCTGTTGAACCTTCTCTAGACGACATGCCACACTTGCCGAGATAGGAAAAATGGATAAGAAACATGTGGGTAGATTATACAATGTACTCTTGATCAATGTCATACGACCCCCTTAGACAGATACATTCAATTCCCGCTTGCTAACTTCCTTTCCATTTTCTCAATAACCGTGTTTCAAATCATAGATGCCCATGAAAATAACTCCAGCAGAAGCCCCAAGTATGTCATAAGTAAGGAAGCGATCTTGCACCCAAGAGTTACAATCAACTCTCGTAGACTGCGAACTTCTTCAATCGGGACCATTTCTAATTTGTCGTAGTTCACTTTCAAACCAGACGCTACTCCAAAACAAAGGAATAGAGCCTTCAAAACTCGCACATGATCTTGATCTACCTCGCACAGAACAAGAGTGTCATCTACAAACAAAAAATTAGAAATATTAGTAATGCCCCTCTCAATAATACCAATCGGAAACCCACTTCCAAACCATTATCCACCAAAGTTGATAGAATCATGCTGAGAGCCTTCATAGCGATGATAAACTGTATAGGTGATAAAAGATCCCCTTATCTCAAACCACAAGAACTCAGAAAGAAACCTTCTAGACTACACTTGATCAAAACAGAGAGTCTTGTCATGCTTATACACCACCATATTCAGGACCTCCACATTTCCTTAAAGCCACATCTCATAAGTAGATCCAAGAGAAAGTTTCAATTAACATGGTCATACACATTTTTCATGTCTAATTTGCACAAAATTCCTATGCTGTCAGTTTTCATTCTACTATCAATGCATTCATTGGTTATAAGAATTGTATCAAGAATATGTCTACCTTTTACAAAAGTATTATGAGGTTTAGTGATGATTTTCCCGATTCCCTCGCTAAGATGGTTGGCAAACACTTTCGAAATAATCTCATAGACCCCACCCACAAGATTGAATTGGACAAAGAAGATTATACTTTTTTGCTATCCTATTGGTCAACTTTGAATTTACAACGTCTCAATTTTATGCATATTAAGATAAATATATGCGAGTCTGTTTTGGGAACATTGATGTCGGTTGAAAGCAAAATGAAGGATATAATAAACTAACAAAAAGATACCAAGCAGTTGGAAATTAGACCGTAAATTCACTTGCAACAAAGTGATTCGTCTGTTACATGCCAATCGAGTGGTATACATTTTCCAGAAACGAGAGATCAACCTTTTGTGAGTGGCTAATGAAGATTAAATTACCAAAACAGGTATGCCTCAAACCTAACAATGTGTGTACAAACAAATGATTGAAAAATTATTGGGTTAAAAATTCATAATTGTCATGTATATTTACAATGTATCTTATATGTTGGTATCAGTGGATTCTTGACCAGAGATGTGCAGATTACGTTGACTGAGTTTGGTGTATTTTTCAAAGATTAATGTGCTAGAACGTTGAATTTAGATGTTATGGATCATATGGAATGATAAGTTGCTATAATTTTGTGAAAGCTATAGAGTATATACCCACTGTCATTTTTCAACGTAATGATTCACTTAACCATTCATTTGCCATGTGAGACTCGACTTGCAGGACCAGAGCAATATAAATAGATGTATCTTATTGAATGATTTCTTAGAAGATTAAAATGCACAATAGGTAACAAACTTTGATGATGAAAATTTTGTTCTAAATACTTCAACGACGTTGACACGAGATTTGATTGACCAGAAACAGACTTTTATGTTCACCAAGTAAGACAGTCAAATGTGTTTTCTGCATTTTCCAAACAAGTACAATCACTTGGTGCTATGCATTATCATTTGGTTGAAAAGGAATTTGAGAAAACTCTGTGGTACGTGCAGAACGATTGCCCTAAGATAGGGAGCCAATTAAAGTAGATTATCATATTAATTTAAGTATCATTTATGGGACATGCTGAACTTTTATAAGGAATCCCATTCATATTTTTGCTTACAAATTTTTGGTTAAGTATAGGAAGAATTCTTTAATCCCTTTTACTTTTGGAATTTGATCTTGGAGTGTGAAGTTAGAGAGCCTACAAGAATAAAATAAAATAAAATAAAAGGCCCGAGGAATTCGGCCCTTAAGGAATTTTGGCCTTGGAGGCCCAATTTGACCTATGGAAGTACCACTTGGCATTGAAAATGAGTTTCTAGTCTTTTTCGAAAAAGGCTAAAGTGACACTTGTCCATCATGCATTGGATCCTTAGAAAAAAAGTAGAAGAGGCAGAAAGAACACAGGGTTTTGGATTGGAAGGTGTTAGGTGCCACTTTTGCAATGCACAAGCTCCTAAGTCGACACATATCAAGTTTAAGACAAAAGTGACTTTTTAGAGTTCCAAGATGCGTCATACATGAGAAAGATAAAAGTTAGATTTTCTAAAGATTTGCATTGGAACACCAAGAGATTTTTGGATTCCCTAAGCCACACACCACACAAGTTGATTTTCTAACATTATGCCATTTGTTACTCATGTGTTAGTGGAGGAAAGGTTCTCAAAGGGAGTGGAAGAGATAATGCACGAAATTCATCAGTGTACCCCCATAGTTTCAGCCACTACATTGTCACATGTCATGTTTTTGATTTTTTATAAGCATAAGAAAGTGGGAAAGTCGCCTAGGGAACATGCATTGGTAGAAGAAGTAACAACTTGGGAAGAGAGAAGTGTAGTGAGCAGCTAGAAGCATGACACAATACTACACACTTTTTGGCACAATTTTGGCTTCCAAGGAAGATGCCTATGAAAAATGGTGCCTAGGGAAGATAAAAGAGAGATTTTCAAGATATTTACATGGGGGAACCCAAGGGGCATAGGAGAATTTCAAGATTTGCTTATACTCAAAGCTTTCATTAGAATTTGCCACATGGAATTCATACAATAAGATTCTAGAAGATGGAGGAAGGGAATCTGGCACAAAAAGACTACTTTACCCTTAAGAATTCGGCTACTACACTCACAAGCATACTCCCACATGCCACTTGTCACTTAGATTACAAAATGGATCAATAGTATATCAAGAGTCACTTTGAGAAGAGTAAAAGACACTTGAGAAAAGGAAGAGATGCATAGGAAAATGAAGAGACACATGGGTAAAGGGAATGAGCATGGGGAACACACACCCATGACACTTTTCAAGCACGCAAAAGACTCCAAGGCTCAAGCCTAGGGCTAGGATTCATTAAATGGAAATTTTGCCCTAGAAATACATTGAATCTAGACCATTTGAAGGAGCATGCTCCAGGAGCCTCTTAGGATTTCAAAATTGACAAGAAAACCTTGCCACTTGTCCCTCACGAAGAGGATCTTTAAGATTTTTCAAAGATAGGCATGATGAAGAAGGAAGTGGATATTTGACACATAACACCCAAGCAAGGATATGCTTAGATTTTCTAGAAAAGCATTCCAATGACCCATGCCACTTGGCAAGATTATTCTTTTTAAGAATAATTTTCAGATTTGTGATTTCTATAGCCTAGCTTAGTGCGACACATGTCCCACATGCATTAACAAATGCGTCATTTGTCCCACATGCGTTAGAAGGCGACATGTGTCCCATTTGCATAAGCAAGAGCTTCACTTGTCTCACATGCATCAGCAACGCCACTTATCCAACATGTACAATTGCCATACGCCAGTTGTACAATATGTAATAGTCAAAAATCAAAGGTCATCCACTCAACAACAAAGCTAGAGCAAGAAGGAAGAGAGTTCGGCTATTTTTAGTATAAAAACACCAATTTTTCTTCTAGTTTAGGGTTTTACACGAAAATCACTCATTCTTCTCATAATTTTTGTCTCTATTCACGTACACAACCAAAGCCCTAGTTACGCCACATTTGAATCAAGAGTTTAACACACTACAATGGAGTAAACAGAGTCATTGGCTAGAACAATGCAAATCGAGCCTCCTCTATAACATTTTTTGACTTGGTGAGTAATCCTTCTTTGTATATTTTCTTAATAGATGTTAGAAGGTCGTGTTAGTGTTCTAGTGGGAGTTTTCTCCAAAAGGAAACAAGTCGATTTATGGTGTCTTTGATTGCTATTGGTTTGATGACAAAAAGGGGCTTTTGGTGTTGATAGACGATTTTAAGCTTGATCAAAAGATGGATTTTTATTATTTTCTTGGTGCATTTAGATCTTTTTTAAGCTTTAAACAACGTTGTTGGTTGGATGAAGTTCTTGTACAAAATTTGAGGTATTGGAATTTATAATGTCATCTAGAGTCAATAATGCATATCATTGTTAGTATTTGATGATTGAATATGGATTTAAGGTTGACCTTCTAATGATCAGATTTTTTATAGATAATGTGAGACTTGGGGACTTAGAATAGGCTTGAAAATTATTTTTCATGGTTTTGGTCTATGAGAAATAGATCTACGAACTTCATATGTTTAAATGGTAAGAATGCAGGTTTTCGCTTTGATGCTCTTAGTCTTGAGTTTTAAGGTTTGATGACTAAACATATGCTGGATTGTGATTTCTCTTAGATTTGGTTGTATGTTGGGTAAATCAAATGGATGAGCACACTTTGGAGTTTTCTCCTAAAGTTAGATCAAGTATTTGACTTCGGGTAAGGCGATTTCAAGTATGACCTTAGGCCAAGTGTAGTGAATAATTTTAGATTTCTTCTAATAATGTATTTTGATGTTGGAAATGGATCTAATATGGACACTAAACGAAGTTGTAAAGTTTGGAGGAATTCGGTATTTGATGGCGGTATTGAAGGTTTAGAACCAATGTTTTAAAGTCAAGGGGTTAAAATGAAACTCTTGCTAGGCCTTATAAGTTTAGAGTTTTGTAAGTTATACTTCAATTGAGGATCTCTTTAATGTTAGTATACTTCTATTTTAGCCCATGAAGATTATGCTCTTTGTACACAAGGAAAAGTTTGTAAGTAAACCATCAACCTACCTCGGTTAATACTTGTATATGTTTGTATAAATTCTTTTCTTATTCTCATTACTTTGTTTGTTACTTCTTATTTGATTGCTTGAATATGCTACTATGATCTTGAATATGACTAGAAATTAAATTGTATGCTTCGAATTTGTGATGAAAATGCCATGAGATACTTCTATAAGTTTCATTTTCTACTTGAATAAGGTTAATGGTTTTTTCAACATGATGATTCGGTTTGAGTAGATGTTAAGAGTTTCAGACCATAGCCAAATGTGATTATTAGATGCTTTACTTTACTATATTTTGATTTCTAGGCAATAAGTTTGAAACTTAGATCTTGTTTAAGTGATGATTCTTCATGTTTTTATACCTATATGTTTTGGCCAAGGCCCATTTCTCATAGTTTCATGTATGTATTTTAATATCTCATGTGTTCCATGTTATCGTGCTATGAATTGAACATGTTATGTTTGATTATTTCATGTATAGCATTTCATGTGTCAAATATCAAGTGTAAAAAGGTATATGCCTTAAGTTTCATGTCGTATGCATTTAGGAAAAAAAATCAAGGAAAAGTGTCTATAAGAGTTTTATAATGACCCCAAAGACTAGGATGGAGAAATACCCTAATAGAACTCTCTGATCACTCAAGAGTATTTCAAATCGAGTGAAACACCTTAGGTCGACAAAGTACAATCGACGAACCTCGAATAGCTCCTATAAAAGGATATAGGAGTGGGGTCACACCTAAAACTAGCAGGTGCCAAGAACAGTGAAGGCAAAATATGCGAACTTTCGTATATGAATATGTTTATGACATATCACCTCAACTAAAGAAATCATAGAGTGATGCAGTAACTAGCGGAGAATACACAGTATATATGGGAGCCATGAAGTGTTCATATATGTTATATGAAAGTCATGACATGAACAAGACTTAAGCTCATGAATGATATGAATGTTATGAAACGATATGAACACGTGTTAAGATGTCAAAAAGAACAAAGAATGTCTATTATAAAAAAAAGAATATGATTAAGTCCCTAGTTAACATAAGCATACAAATGGTAAATCATGAAATGCGCGCATGGACATGTACTTGATATAATACTTTGACAAAACTTGATTTATGCACTTGATCAGAACTTGGCTATACACTTGAGGTTACTTGTGTGAGTTTACTTATTGAGATTTTTTGAAATTTCATTGTGCTAGTTTCAACTACCATTCTCCATTTGGAATGGTAGAAGTCATGACAAGACCAGAAGTAGCAAGTCAAGATGATGATAAAGGCTAAGGATGTGCTCGATTCGAAGAAAGAACGGACTTAAACATGACCATTTGGAGATGTGGAGATTAGATGATTGCCTTAATGATTTCTTGTTAATGCCTTTTTAGAGAAAATTTGTTATGTTAAAGCGTATCAAAAAGTTTGATACTCCAATACTGAAAGCTATGATTTAAATTTATGAATGAAATTAGGATATTAGTTTTATTCTAATACAATATTTTATGAAATAACCCTTTTCCACTACGATTTATTACATACTACTAGATTATAATAGGTGCATTGTATCTTAACTATCATGAACGAGAGATATGTAGCCTTGTATTGTATGTCCCGACGCTTTAATCACTGTCAAATTTCAAGCGGGGGTTAGAAGCGTCACAATTTACATCCAAGAAATTATATAATTATTAAGTTTTTAAGAATGTTTAATTTTAGTGATCATATTAACGTGCTCAAAGAACTTAAGTAAATGATATAGACTACAAATATGAATAGGAGTTTTCAAAATTGTTCAAATAACTGGTAATGACATTAATACGATGCGAGTTTCCACTAATTTAAAAATAAGTTTCAATTGTTTGTTTTTGAATGTTTATGCTTTAACTAATATGTAGGTTCTACAGATGCATACGAGTAATCTGAACGACGTATTTGACGAACTGTATGCACTGGAACATGGTCCCTCGAGACACACTACGCGATATTCGACATGTATTTCTTGAGGAAGTAGATATCGCACAATAGATCATAACACTATAGGAAAACACAAAAGAGTAGTGTCCTTGTTGAAAGGAGTCATGACGGAAAGAATGTTGATTTCTATGGAGTTGTCTTCGATATAATTCGAATAAAATATTTGGGAAAGCTTGCTGTATATTTATTTAAGTGTGATGGGTGGGATTTAAGTAATCCTTGAAGGGGAAAATGCCATGATGAATATTTTTTAAATATTAATACATCATAAAAATGGTATGAAAACAATTATTTTATTTTGACTTCCCCAACATCTCCAGTATTCTATTTAGAGGATTCTGAGTTAGGACATCAATGGCGAGTAGTACAAATTTTTTCTCCAAAAAATATATATAGACGTTATCCTTGAGGTGGAGGAACAAGATGAAGATCAAGAAGTTGACTCCTCTAATCAAGAAGCATATCAAGAGAGTCAACCCGTTTTTAACTTATTTGTGGATTTAAGCCAATATTAGATGATCCCATTACATGAAGAAGATGTTAAGTCTAAAATAGTTGATGTGACAGTTGAACAATATATTGAGTCATCTGAAATATCTATAGATGATGAGAGCAAATCTCCACCTATTCCTAGCTCTTTTTCCGACCAACTACTAGAGACTGACTCTATGAAACAAGATAAATGATTAATACTCATTTTTTCAATTAAGATAATTAAAAACTGATAGAAGATAAATAACTAAATCTTTTATAGAGTTAACAATACAGTCTCGTCAAGGTCGAAGCACTACTAGAGGAGTAACATTAGAAAAATATCGTAAAGTAGGTAAGATTAAGTTTAACATTCCTGACAACCATACCAAAGGCGAGGAACAACTAGCAGCTTAGCTGGCATAACATATTTGTGCTCTTACACAAATTTATGCACCATTGGCTACGAGTTCATGGCATAAAGTTTCGAAAGATGTGAAAGAGCTTATAAAGAAGCGTTATTTAGTACGTAATATTTAAATAATAAATTTATCATTTACATTATTTAATGTCTAAATGGCAATATCTTTGTGTATCTAGTTTATCAAGAATGATTTTGAACTAAGTTTTGGTCAGAGAGAAGTGCCTAAGATTGTCAATAAGCTTATGTGTAATACATTCCGCAAGTATAAGGCGAGATGTCATGCATTACAATAAGTACGAGAACAAGAAAAATGCATACCAGCATCCTTTTCACGATGTTTGACCTCTCGATTGAAAAAACTTTCGCGACATGTTTGAGGAACCATCATATAAGGTAAATTAAATGAATTCTTTACATTTCATATTTAATTTTTGATTAATAATAATATTTACAATTTCTATGTAGGAGCGAAGTTCTATAAACAAGACAAAGAGATCGAAGTTGAAGATTTATTATCATGTAGCTCAAGATCTTTCCATCATCTCTCTCTAAAATTGATAATGTACTTTTTTATTTTTTTTATTCTATTATAGTTTTTTTAGATATTAATTTTAATATTCACTTTATACTTTAATAATGTCTTTTGTAGGAAGAGAAAGATACAAATTATGATCTGACAAAATTATATTATGTATCACATATTAGCCACAATGAAGAGTGGACTTATCCAAATACTTGTGAAAATTATGTACGTATTATAATTTATTTTAACTAAAAATATTTGAACTTTTATCATAATATTAATTCTTTATATTTTGTGTAGGATAAAACAGTTCCTCTCCAAGCTAAAATTGTGTCAAATCAGAATTTTACAACAAATGATGCTGATATTTTTACACAAGTTCTAAGTCAACGCTCTAGATTTTTGAGGGGTATGGGTCGTTTTAAAACTTTCAAACTCTTCATCAACGTCAAGTACTGTCTTTAAAGCATTAAAGGATGCAAATTTCAAGATCGAACAATTGCTTGCAAGATAGCAAGAGTTAAAGACTTAATTGTCAAAACATATAGATAAGGAGATGAGTATGAAACAGCGTGATGAATAACAAAAAGAGTTCAATAAAAAGATGCAACTTCAAATCTAGATGCTTATGCAACAAATCAAGCCTCCAAGCAACTTATATTCTTATTTTGCATATACTTTGGGATTCACAAAATTCTGTAATGATAATAACATTAGTATTATTACTCTTTTATTTAATTAGTACAAAATTATTAGACTAGTTTTACTTATATTGACGTATTGTAATGTGTTTTTGAAATATTAAAATACCTATTTTCTTTTTAATTTTTGACTAAAATAAACTATCGTTCGAAGATACATTGACTACGTTCAAACAGCTGAACAAGGACACCCCCATTCAAACATAATCTAACGATAATCAAAGACACCAACCATTCAAACATGATCAAACGGTTGTGGAAGACGTAAACCGTTCAAATGGTTCAAACAGTTGTCACAGATACTAACCATTCGAAGGTGTTTGAACAAGCAACTAGCTGGTTTCGTTCACTAGATGTCCAAACATCTAACTCAATCCCCGAAAGTTGTATAATTTACTTTTGATCATCAATTGGACGTTTCTTCATGTTTATTTCATTTAATGATGTTTGAACAGATTTACGTTCGAACGCTCTTCATGGTTGTTCGAGCGGGTATCTGGGATAAAAATCAACTGTCCCAGAAGAAAATTGTTATTTGAATGTGATCGAATAAAATACATTTCAGGACACTAATATTGGGCCGACCTTGGATTTTTTTTTCATTCCAAAAAATATTATGGGATGAAAATGCTATTTTTTGGAAAGAAAGTTTTCATTCCAAGAGACCCAAATTGTTGCAGTGCCTCTATCAAAAGGCCACAAGATTTGTTTTTCTATCACATAACATCCCTCAAAGTTTTAGCAATTTTATCTCATATCACCCAAAAACATCCTAAATGGCAATATATCAAGCAACTGAGGTGCAATATTCACCCTTTCATCCAATTTATCACCACGTTTTGAAAGAGACTCATGCCACTCAATAACCAAAAAACAAACAATAGTTATAATAAGAGCGCTCTCATCAAATGTAAATCCAATGTGGTGTTTGGCTAATAGTCTCAAAATGTGTTGTATTGAATGATACAAATATAAAAGAGGATGGGTTTTTACTACTGCAAGTTGGTGTTGTGGGTCAAATTTGATAGTTATTGTAGCATGGCCAAAAAAGGAATATGAAAAATATCTTCTTCCTTACTTCCACCTTGGTTTGGTTGCAATAATTTTTCTAGGGCTATGATATTATTACTAATTAAAGTATAATTGTAGAATGATAAAATATAATAAAATTAATAATTTAAATTCTTAAAAATGATATTATTTTATTACTATAAAAAGAATCTATGAATAATCTAATATGGTGATTGAATGTGAAGGAAATAGGCAAAGACAAATTCATATCATATTAACTAAAACTTGGGTTTGAGTTCAGCTATTCCAATTAGATTGCCATTACAATGGCCTCAATTAAACTTAACAAGTCCCAGCAACCTTTCAAGTGGTATACAAGGATTTCAGGCTCACAACCTTTTAAAGTTTGGATCAAGCCGTCCAAGGATGCTGGGACAGTTCCCTTTCACAAATAAGGGATCATTGAGATTCACATTCAACAGCTTAGAGCAAGCAAGGGAAGGGGATTCTTTTATTGAGGAGCCATCTAGCTTCTGCTGAAAAGAGAGAATGAGAAGAAGCTCTAGATCGGCTCTATGCAAAAAGTGGGAGGAGGCTTCCACAGTGGAACCTCCAGAATGCCTTAAGAAAACAAGATTTGGCCGTCAAAGATGATGGAATAGCCAATGGTGGGTCATCGAGCGGTGATGGCAGTACCCACTATCTCTATGTTGTTCCATGCTTTGCGGGTTTGAGAGGGTAGGGGTGTGCAAAATTCCGACCATTCCGATTCCGTCCAACTTTCGCTCCGATTCCAACTTCAATCGGAGTCACGACTATATATAGATTATATATTATATATTTTAAAATAATTAATAGAGACCTAAGTAGCCTAATGGTTACACTTGTTTTGGATGACCCCTGAGAACTTGGGTTCGAGTCTCGACCCCTACTTCTCCCTCTTTCATTTTTTTTTACAACACTTTAAATAACGCCATTTAATAAAGGGTATATATTTCAAAAAGAAAACCCTAATCCTACTCATCATTTTTCCTTAACTCTCTTCCCTCAGCGCCTCCACCCACACATTGGAGCATCTCGAGTCCTCGACTTCGCGATTTCGTCGGATGCATCAGATCGACTTCATTTCCCCAGCATTTTGACTTTGACTTCTACTTCGAAACCCATTGGAGCCCAGCATTTCAACTTCGTGACTTCGTCAGATGCTGACTTCGTGACTTCGACAAATCAACCTATGTCCTATAGGTTTTGTGACTTCATCAGCGACAAAGTAAGGAATTGCTCATTTTTTTGACCATTTTTTTTAATATTTAGGGTTTGTTCATTTTCTTTGATTAGTGGGGTGGAGGATGAAGGATTTTATATTTAGGGTTTTGTCAGCAATAAAGTAAAGGATTTCGACCTGCGATCGGAACTCCAACCTCCGATTGGAGTCAAACTCCAACTCCTTTCCAGAGTCAGAGTTGGAGTCAGATGATATTTTGGGCTCCAACTCCAATGGAGTCAGAGAACAGCCCTATGAAAGGGAGTGTGAATGCAATGCCAAGGTCAAAAATCCACAACCTCAAAGTTGATTCATCCAAGAGTGAGGATGAGGAGTGGAGAAACCAATTTTTACTAAGTACAAGATTTAAAGGGAGAGAGGGAAGAGTAAATCCTTGCAACAGAACTGACATGCTCTCAAATGTCAATTTGTATCAAGGATAAGTCCTAGATCATATTCCACAAGGATAATGATTATCAAAGTATTTGTGAAAGTTTATTGAAAAAAAAAAGATGAAGTAAAATGCTATGTAAAATTCTTTTTGGATTTTTATGTATTTGACAGCAGTGAGCAAAATGAAAAATAATATATTCACAATGAAACATTTGACAAAAATGAAATATATGGTTGATCTTTGAATGACTTCAGGTTGTGAATTTTGTACGGAAAATGAACTAAAATTTGGACTATTTAATTACTAAAAATTAAATGATTCAAAATAAGATTTAAATTTTATTAAGACTCTAAAGTAATTCCAAAACAGTATCTGAAATGAAAACAAGTTAAGAAAATTAGATTATCAAACACTTGAGTTATGGGTCCAAACATCTGTGCTTCCACAATTTACTAATGTTCTGGGCATTACTTCTCTCTTATTAATCCAATCAAGGCATTAATAAAATGAATATGTGAATCTAAATCCAAGTAAACATGTCAAGTCCTAATAGAAAAATACTCTCACTAAGCATCAACCAAAATTTATAAAACACTTAGTTGACGAAAATCCTTGATTAATTCAAGATTTTGCTATGCCTAGTTGTTAATAACAAAACAAGAAATAAGAGCAAGAGATTTATCAAACTATTCTCTTCAATCTTCGGTTTCAACCAAATAAAGGCACAAAATCAACATTTTAGAAAGTCTAGCAAATCATGTAAAGCAATAGAGATTTATACCGTAACCCAAGCTGTAAAACTTAACCAAAAACCATCATCTCCAACTAGTAAAATACTAAAATGGAAAAAATCCTAAAATGTGCGAAAGTATTGTTCCCATCAAAGCAGAGAAAATAAAAGAAATAAAATAAAAATTAGCTAGACTAATCCGAAATTTTCTTCTCCTTTTATACTACTCCTCTTTTCATTTCTTCCTCTCTTTTCACGGATTCATCCTCTCCATCGTGCGAAGCATTATATCTCTCGTCCAATTCCCATGGTCCCACAAGATCCAAAAACACCTTTTCGTTTCTCAGAGCAGACATTTGTACTGGGTTATTTTATTTTGTTATTGGGTCACAAGGACGAGACTTCAAGTGTTTCTCACATGAGTAATGGACTTGGGTCACGTTGGTCTTTTGGTAGGCGAGTCCCTAATTGTAAGTCACGGCTTGCTTCACTTTCAATTAAGTCACGGTTGAAACTTTTCTTAGGCTTTTGTCTCTTCACATGTTAAGCATACGTGGGCCTCAATCATCTGCATGCTTTTATAGGTCACGGTTGAGCTTATAAGCTTAACTTTCTGCACATGACTCCACTTCGATCATTTAGCCTTCACAAATCAGGTTGTACATTAATTCATCCTGGGTATTGCACTCACGGAACTTCTGCACATCAATCAAGCTAGAATTATTCACCAGCTTTCCTATTTCTACCATATGGTTATTCACATTCCAGCAAATTAACTCAATCCATATATCCAATTTGAATTTAATTAGGGGCAAGAAAATTATTTCACATGCCAAACACAATTAATTTATATTTTCTAATTAATGCTCTTATTTTGTCAAATAAAACTCATTTAATCCAAGATATTAAGAGTATTAAAACTAAATAATTGACCATTTATCAAACCATCATAAATTACTCTCTTCATCCTCCTGCATAACTGTCCCTCTATTTTTCATGAAATGAGAAACATAGAGGGACTGGTTGGAGGCAATTTCAACCTCCAGAATTGTTCTTTCACAATGACAATAGATGATTCTCTTTCTTTGCTTACATTTCTTATACATCCCAGTAACTACCCAGTCATTGAACTGCCTAGCTACTTGCCCCTACGTGTAAAATTACAAGAAGTAACACTCAGAATCACAATTAATTGTTAATAAATCAATATTCGTCACCTCAAAGTTACAATTTATCTTAAGGTTACATCATTGCCTTTGAGTAACCATTAAGTCACTTAGCAGTCCATTTCTCCATTCTCGTTATGAAGTAGAAACAGATGATCACCATCTCGAATGACATTTATGTCATCTATTTCTGCATTCTCCGCGTTAATGATTTTTGCAGGTTTGTGTACTCCAAACTTCTCACCTGCAGTTTTACAAGACGCTAAGGTAACCCTCAGGATAAATCTAGGAAACCAAACTATGCTTAAATGAGATTTTAGTTCCTATTTGGATAGTGAAATGAGATGAAATGGTTTGGAATTTGAAAAAGTTGAAAAAGTTAATCTATTATTATTTTGGAATTTGAAAATATTGAATTGTTTATTATATTTTATATGAGAATATAAAAAAATTGTAATGATTAGATGAGATGAGATGAAAAGTTGTAATGGTTTGGCTTGTTTTTAATTCAAACAATACTTACCAGCTATTTTGAGCATATCCTCTATCGAATCAGGCAATATTATAAGCTTACCAAGTTGCCTCTGTAATGTACCATTGTGTTGAAGCCTCATGTGGATGGTGATTCTCGTCTTCATCAATTTAGTCACTTCTGTGTCAATGGGAAAACTATATCTGCTTGAGCAGGGGTTTTTGGGTTCTTTTCTTAAGTGGGAGTCCACAATTTGTGGGTTCTTTTCCGGCCCAATTAAATCTATTATGTGCTCATCTAGTTTCCTTCTATTGCCATAACATAGTAAAAGGTCACATATTCTCTTGTTTCCTTGTTGTTCGGCTAGAGCTTTTGGTGTCCATCCTCTGGCATCTTGTTTGTTTACATTAGCACCTCCTTCCAGTAAAACTTTTACCATCTCAAGATCCCCCCTGCGAACTGCAGCATGAAGAGCTGTTTGGCCATCCTCAGCCATCAAATTTACATCAAATTTTTTGGTTTCAGTCTGCTCTATAGTCTCTGAATTTGTACTATAAACATTCCTTGATTCCTGCATTGATGAATAATCGTGTGAGTTATCTTGACATCCTGCAGGTGACAAGCTTCCTTCAATGGGTTTTCCAGCAAGCCATTCTTTGGGAATCATTTCTTGATCCATATGTGCGTCTTCAAAGCCCAAAGTTTCTCGACCCTTCATTTTCTGTTGAGTTCAGCATTGGTTCTCAGTTATATGTTTCATGAAAGAACAGAAAAACTGAAATTAATTATATTTTGTCCTCCCTCTAAAAGATGAATATTGTTGTCAGATTACTATTACATATACAAAAAGATTAAATAAAATAAATTTATAAACTGAAGTAATTTTATAAGGTTTACTAATTTTATAATAAAAATAATTTTATAATCTAATATACTACATCAAATTACATTAATCTATCATGAGATTACTTTTGTATAATCTATCTGTCTAAACCATTCTTACTTGTTTTGTAACTACCTGGGAAAGATTGTTCATAATGATTTGCCTATCCTTGGCATTTGCTTTCATGACGTTGATCAGTGAAGTTCTACTGAGTCGCAATATGTGACAAATCTCAGTCGTCCGAACCGTGAAAGGCTGCGGCCTGTACAATAAGACTCCAAACTCTCCAAACGAATCTCCTGCAATTGCCTTTCCGACAACCTGCGTAGTGGATGTTGGAATGTGATCTGTTTTATCTTTGTATTTCTGTTCAATATAAAATTCATGTTATGGTTAACGACGTACTTTGTCGTTCCCATCGGTACGGCACAGGAAATGCTGCATCATTTTCGAACCAACATTATGTTATAAGTAGGGCGCATAATTAAGGGAACTTCACATCCAGATTTCCAAAATAAACTAAAACTAGCTCACCACCACGCCTGAGACGAGAATATAAAGATCTGTTGGAGCCTCATTATGCAGAATTACATCTTCCTTTGGTGGAAAATACTCGGCCTCTATTTCTGAAACCTTTTTGTGAAACAGTATATATATATATATATATATAGATTGACTTAATTAGCATCTTTATGACAAATGCGCCATGAAAGAACTCCAAACTCACGGTTTATCTAATAATTTTTTAATGCTACATATAATCACAATTGTAGAATACATAACGAAACGTAACCACTTCAAAAAAAAAGAATCTATTAACATGAATCTCATATTTTATTCAATTTTTTAAAAATGATTAGGTAGTTATATTTACACAATTTACGATTTTAAATATTATTTCTCGTAATAATCTACTAGAGTTTAATAAGTCATGTGAAGTATTACCAATTGGAAAAGGAAGTCACGAGAAGCCCCTTGGAAGAGAGGAACTTTCTGGACAATGGGGAAGAAGAGGAAGTCTGCGATGCTTGAGCGAATAGCTTTTGGTAGAGCATTGAGGGTCCCTTGTTGATTCAATCCTTCTGTTTTGAACTTGAGACATATGTGTGACAGCATCTGATCTTGAATGCCGGGGGGCAACTGGTTTCGTGCTGCAAATTCTGAGGCAGCTCTCACTCTATCTCTCTGTAGAACCAAAGCAAGCTTCTTGATATTAGCACCCAGACCCCCGAGGAGAAAATAAAAATCACCTTTTTAATTAAGTTTTTGTCCAAGTTGGTGACCTAAATTCAGGTATGAGAGGAGACATTCAATGAGTTTTGCAATATTTAATATTATTTCTTATCCCTGTAGTTTTTTTGGCAGCATTAAATTAATGTTCAATAAATACTATAGGATAGCCCTCAAGTTTGGATCAAGATCATTTCAAGTTCAAAAACCTTCAAGTTATTTGAATGGAAGGTTTTCGAGTAATATTAGGTACTACAAGTTCTAAATGTACAAGTTTTTATAATAATGTGGACATCATCAATAAAAAGTAAGTTTTCATATTTTTTCATGATGTGATCTATTTTTTTATAAAAGGCTTATGAGACTTATGCACTTGTATATAATATCATTTCTCTTTAAATCAAACTCGATGAGATCATGATGTTGATCCGCCCTAAGACGCCATATTCCTCTCTTAGAATAATGCATATCATGCATGTTTACAATTGCGTATATAAGCACATATAATATAGTTATATATAGACACACATATATATATATCATGTATATATGCATGTATTCCAATTTAAAGAACTGGACTGGAAGTGGCCGTACTTAGTAACTTAAAATCGCAAATATTAGTCAGTCAGAATGAATATTAATTGAAGCGAACTAGCTAGCAATAATAATAATATATTAATGATGCATGAGAGCAGATACAAGAAATCAAAGACCACATACGAAACATCGAGTGCGGCTTGTCCATTGAACAACGAGGTTTGTCATGTTTCCAATGAGGTAAGCTGTCAATCCCAAGTTGAAGAGCATGTAGAAGATATCGAACAGCATCTCCCTGGTGTTTTCCGCATGCAAGTCCCCATACCCAGTAGTTGTCAATGTCGTTATAGACCAGTATACTGAAGTTACATATCTTTTCCAAACACCATCTTCTTTGAAATATGGGTTTTTTGCCCCTATCCAGGTTCTACCTGGATCAGGGTATCTCGCTGCAATAAGATAGTTTATGCAGCTAGCAAGGTGTACAGTAAATAGGGTCACCTGGGATATCCACATGAAATTGAAGATCAAAGTTGCTTTTTAGATCATGATCATGACTCGGAAATTAATTATAATTAAGAAAGAGGAGTGCTAGAGCCTCACAAAGTAATTATGTAAAATTAATCTCATAAATTAACATAATTTTATGTAATTCATCATGTCTACTTCAAAATAAAAATAATTATGCAATCTAATAAACTACATCAAATAAAATTAATTTGTTAGATTTTTTTTATATCATCGTTTTGTGTCTAGAGTATTTATCTTAAGAAAACATAGTGCCAAAACACTTACAGAAATGAGCTTTATGCACCTAGTCCAGAAATAATTGAATAGAATGTCCTTTTCAAGCCTGATGATCAAGAAATTATGTGGAAAATTTGCTTGTTAGTTTATTATATTGTGATTCTTCCACCACTTGAGAAAATATTGGGGATTTTGAAGAAACCAAAGGCAGAATATTATTGAACATGAAGATATATAGACCTTGCAAATAGGGAGCTGACTCGTCTGAGACGCCAGAGTCTGAGCATGTTGAGTAGTTTAAACCCAAGTTCGCCGCTATGATTTGTGAACAGGAGGCTGATTGGCTGAAATGGTGAGGTGGAACAGACATCGAAGATAAACCAGGTAGATATATACCTGAAATGTTAACGTTGTAAAATATGTAAGAAAGAAGCAAAGTGATTTCTTTTACAGAACCAGAATCGTTGGTTTATGTAAATTAGCTAGCTGCATGTATTAAGTTTACCAACAAAGGGTGCGAAGATTGTTCACCTGACTGCAATTTTCTTGGGATCATCGACAAGAAGACAAGAGTGGTTGTCTAGATATGCAACAAAGAAGGTGAGAATAATGTCAATGGCGAAGAAGCCATTGACAATGTTGTCGAAGATGAAGAGTGCGTCTTGTTTGTAAGGCAGAAACGCAAACTCGAATGGACAAATCCAGGCAGAATAAATTACTAAAACAACCAGTAATATTTCCCAAGCCCTAGAAACGAGGAATAATAGGACTCAGATCAGAAGCAGCAGCATATATATATATATATATATATATATATATATATATATTTATATAATTATGCAAAGAAATATTAGAACGAACGATAATATATATTATTCCGGCAAAGGTCATAATGATCAACCTATAACGAGGACTGAAAGGCGAGACTATGTATCTTCGAAGCTTAGTTGCCTGGTTGATTCTGGCACCAAGGGATGGTAAGAGTTGATCACTTGAGAAGAAGCTGCTACGGCCAGCACTATCCATTATATGGAATATAGCGACGCAGAACCTGTTGAAGAAGGCTTTTGCACTAGAAAACGACACGTACCTTCTTCTTTTTTCCGAGTTCGTCAAAGTGTACAGTAGATCATACCGTTAAAAAACTTCTGCCGGGGTTAGTGATTGATGATCCTCTTGGAACGGCTATAAATAGTGAATTTTGATGACTCTATTGACACGGGTTAATGGCTGTTTTTTAGATTTTTGTCGCTTTCTCTCTTGCTAATTTGCTTGTGACATCTTTGGAACCATGCATATGGTATGTATGTATGTAGGCCGGGCATCATTAAGGTTTGGAACCGGACTTTTCCATTATGAGTTTGAACGAGAAAGGTAAACAATAAGCAGATGAAAGAAAGAAAACCGGGACAGTACGTGGCAGACATGAGAGTTTCGACTTTCCGTAATGCAGTTGCAGAGACATGAGAGAACAGCCGGACATGAGACAGAAAGCAGAGAAAATGGTAAAGGTCTTTGACAATTTGTGATTGTGGTGGTGGTGGTGGTGGTGTGGGAAATCCATCATCTGTAAATGTGGAGGGAGGCGTGAATATTGGTGGAGGAGTACTATAGAGAAGGATAGATATTGATGAGTTTGAGTGAGAATAATAGAAGGTGTTTTCATTTCAATTTACTTAATATGGACCAGACAGCTAGCCATCATGGATCTAACCGGGGAGGGGCTCGATCGATCGACTTATGGACGCCACGTGGGCCAATATATAACAGGTTTCTTTACGGGCAGTGACAATTTTGGAAACATGCCCCACATGAGTTGACAATTTCTAGAGAAGTACTAGCCATTATTATTCTAATGCGATGGATCGTTGGAGTACAGTTGGGGTCTATGAGTAATTTCCTCGATTAATATCTCAAAATAAGAATAAGAAATATATATTAAAAAATTATATTTTAATAAATATTTTATTCAACTTTTATTCTATCTACCAAACGAGTCTCATGATTAATGTGTATTTGAATGCAAGAACCAAGATGCATGCAATAATGCAAACGTGCACTCTTCTAAAAAATAAGTAAGTTATGATGAGAGAGAAGAGAGGAGAGAGAAGGAAGAAAGTTCTTGTGATGGTTGGAAGGCCACGGGAAAACTTGTAGCTAGCTTTGGTGGTCCTGTACTTAAAATGATATATGGTTCATGATCCATGCATACATCATCCTGAGATTGCCCCCATGCAACTTTAATTCTTATAGTACTTCTCCATCGCGTGGTCCTTTATTTTGGTTACTGGTCTCGTGCTTCTTTGGAAAGTAGAGGGCTTGCGGAGTATAATGAATATATCAAGCTTTAGGCTAGGTCCCCCATTAAATAATGTTGATGGATCGGATCTTCTGAGTCACATATATATTATAAGAGCTGCCTTCAACTTTTGGCATTTCCTGTCGAATAGAATGTGTTTGGATTACAAATTCCAAGTATCCGAATATTATAGTCAATGAAAATCATCCATGTGTTTTATATAGCAGTTTGAACTACATTTAATGGTCCATATATATCGACATGCGCGCATGAACCCAGTACGATTGCAGATGAGTTTGAATTTTTTAACGTTTAGAACATGAAAAATGGGAGAAAAATAATAATTTTGTAGCGAGCATGCATTTTAAGCTTTATACATTGATTGTTGTAATTAAAGACGTGTTTCACACCACCAACTACATGGATGACCTGTAATAAATAGGGAATGATACCCACAAAATGTCCAATAGAACTCCATGCCTAGGTTAGAGAGAATTGATCTCAAATTACAAGAAAATTGATTTACGGATGATTTTATGATGGTTGCAAAAAATATCGCTGGGATTAAAAGTTATTTGCAACAATAATAAAAGCACTAGTTAGTTTTTAAATAAACTTGTCTAGCAAGCTATCAAAAGTTATTGCCATCAATTTATTGCCATTTAGCAACAAAATTAATAGTCGAAATAGGAAATGAATTACTGCAACAGTACTAAAATCACCAGAATTGAGTTTTGGGCACAAAATATAAGAACTATATTTGTTTTTCCTCACTTCTTCACCTACTCCTGGTTTAGGCAACTCGATTCTCTCTCTCTCAAATTTGGCTAGCGTTCCCGAGTCCCAACCTCCATTCTCACGTGCCTACCTCCGAAACACCCTTCAACTTTCCACATGACGATCTAGAGTCCCAAAACTTGAAACCCCTAGCAGCCTCCTCGACTTTTCCTTTTGTGCACGGAATCCAATTCCTTCATCACTTTTATCGACCGTCGAAATTGTCCAATATAAGTATATGAGTATTGAATATTGACAATGTTATCTTCAGGTATTATTTATGTATTATTTATAGGAGTATGAGGGTGTTGATAACTGCTAGCTCCAAAGTTTATCTTAAATAACCCCCGAATAAGTTAGTAGGATAGCTTTCCTAATCCATCAAAGGCATTATCTATTAACTATATTATCTAACACGTGCCTATGGGGTTTTGGGCCGGCAAGTCAGCTCCAATCTTAGAGGCATCAAAGTTGGCCTTGTTCTTTTGAGACCCTAAATATTCCTTCTAGTTGCTTCATACATAACTACGTACATGTTTAAAATTTTACATGAAAATTTCAAAAATCAACGTATCTAGGTTAACTATTTGTGCGGTATATGCATGCATGCAGGTTGCTGTCGTCCTCTTCCTTAACCAAAAAATAAAAAACACAGAGAAAAATTACCATTAATATTCTATATATACTAGAGATGCATGAGATCTGAATTATGTATCTATTTCATGATGGAAAGTCATCTTAACACTTAACATATATGTAGAAATAGCCTAATAGGTCATGTCTTAACACTTAATATATATAGGTAATTTCTTAACACTTACCACATATAGAGAAATAGGTTATGTATAGAAAAGATTATTAGGCTTTTAGCTTCCCCTAGCAGGGCATTTGGCTTTCCTAAGGTGATTCACTTCATTTAAGATGATTCACTTGATCTACTAAGCATAAGTAATTGCCTTTAATAAACAAAGTGGATAACCCTTATTATTTTTTATAGATGAAATAATGAGGGTATGTAATCCAAAATTTGTAGGAGTAATAAGTAAGGGTTCCTAGTCTTGCCTATATAAAAAGGCTTGTATTTTCCATTAAACTTACTCATAAAGTTCTAAGGCAAAAAACTAGAAGTCCCTTCTCTACGGAAAATCTCAACTTTCTTTCATAAGCTTTTTCAATTCTCAAACTCAAATATCTTGGGGTAAAAAATCATATAGATCTCTTTATTTTTCAAGATGTTTTATAGTGAGTATCAAGTCATACCTTTCAGCTTTGTGTTTGAATTATTAGCATTTCAATTTTGATCATATAATTGACTTATTGAATCTAGTTTTGTTTCTTGGTTTATTCTCTTGGCATGATTGATTCAATTTTATCATAATTTGTGTTGCAAGAGAGCAGTCGGGTATTGACTTAGAGTGCAATATTTTTCGGAGAAATTAAGTTTTTTATAACAAAAGTTCTTTTACGTGTATTAGAATAAAATCATCTATTTAATCCATAATTTGTAATCCTTTCTTCAAATATTTGTGGGTTTGACTTTCAATTTTAAAATTTTTGTCTTTGAATTCATATCTAGATGGTTATGTGCTCATAACTATATTAATGGATTTTAAAGATATGTTTTGACATTGGGCTTAATTTTAAACTTTATATATATTGATGGGTCTTTCATCTAACTTACAGGTAAAAGGTTTGTGCCTATTTTAGTAGATTTCTATTTGTATTTCCTTTGAATAATGAAGGTAAAGCTACAACATTCTTATTATTTAAAAAAATACATAAATAAATTTGGAATCTCATTGTAATTAAATCATAAGTTTCAAGGGTTAATCCCTACAGGAAAATCTTTAGTTTTGTGATTTAATTAGTATAAAAAAATATTTTTTGTGCTATTGATGATAAAATTTATCTTTTGCCTATAGGTGTGGGTAGTTTTTTTGTTAATATTTAGAATAATTTGTCTTATAGATGAAAATAAGTAAATTGTTGTGATTATGCAACCTTTTTACCACAGGAAGGTTAAAATTCACTTGAATTCATAATATTAAAGTTTTTCTTGCTTTTTGCAGTTATTGTTCCACAATCCTTAACTGAAAATGTTTATTTTATTCCAATGCTTGATGGTGCTAATTTTTTTGACTCGAAATATTCGATTAATTTTACATTAGGGTATATGGACCTTGACTATGCACTCTGTGTTGAGCAACCACCTGCTGCCAGAGACACTGATATACAGGAAGTTATCAAAAATTGCCAATGGTGGGAATGATCTAATCGTCTAAGTCTAATGCTCATAAAGTCTCGTATGAGTAAGAGTATTAGAGGTTCTATTGGTGATTGCACTACAATTTAAGAATTAATGCAAGCAATCAAGGAACAATTTGTTCGCTCTAACAAGACTTTAGCTAGCACTCTTTTCAGGCAATTCACTATTAAAGCCTTTGATAATTTTAAGGGTATGCGTACAAAAATGAGAGATATTGTTTATCAACTTAAGGTTTGAAAATAGAGATATTCGAGCCATTCTTGGTCCATTTCATCCTTGACTCATTATCATTTGAGTATGGGCCTTTCAAGATCTCTTATAATAGATACAAGGAAAACTAGTCAATTATGAATCTTTTAACCGTGTATGTGCAAGAAGAGGAAAGGATGAAGCATAATTGACTTGAAAGTGCAAATATGGTTATAAATGATAAAGTTAAAACCAAGAAATGTCAAGATGGACCTCAAAAGAAAAGGGAGCATAATGTGTCATCAAAACCCTATGGATCTAGTGGCAAAAAGGTGACCCACATTTTTTTGCAAGAAAAAATAGCCATGTAAAGAAGAGCTATATCAAATATAAAGAGTGGTTTGAAAAGATATATAGCTCTATCTCTCTTGTGTGTCATGAATCTATTTTTATTTACTTAGGTTTTTCAATTTATTTTGTGAATACATTGCAAGATTTTCTCACTAGAAGGAAACCAACAATAAGTGAACTTTAGATTTTAAATCGTGACTTGTTTTGGATTTAAATAATGTATTGTATATTCCAAAATTTAGTAGAAATTTAATTTCTGACTTATTACCAAATGTTATAGTTTTCTTTTTAAAAATGCTATGATTGTTTTTAAGAATAAAATTCATGTTGGTTCAGAAACTTTGGTTAATAACTTGTTTAAATTAGATATTCATCCCAATTTTGAGGAGAATTATCTCTCTCTACATTTAGTTAGCATTAAAAAAAATATTTTCAATGAAAAATCTTCTCTATTATAGCGTAAAAGAGTGGGACACATATCTATAGAGAGGACCAAATAGTTAGTAAAAGAATGGGTCCTATAGGGTCTCGATTTTACTGACTTCAAAAATTGTGTAGACTGCATAAAGAGCAAGCAAACCAACAAAAATCCTAAAGGTTCAAATAGGAGCTCAAACGTTATTGAAATTATAGACATAGATATCTGTGGACCACTTACTACCCCTTACCTGAATGGTCAGAGATATTTTATGTCATTTATTAACGGCTATTCTAAGAATATGTATCTCTATCTTTTGAATAAGAAGGCTTAAGCATTAGATGCTTTCGAAACCTATAAAGCAAAGTAAAGAATTAAAGTGAAAAGAAAATTAAAATTATAATATCTGATAGAGGAAGGGAATATTATGGTAGGTACATAGAATACGGACAAATGAACGGTCCATTTGTAAATTTCTTCTAGGAGAAATGCATTGTTGCCCAATATTCAATATCTGGCACATCACAACAAAATAGTGCTACAGGAAGAAGGAATCATATGATAATGGATATGGTAAATAACATAATTAGTAAATCTAACATGCAACTTTCATTATGAAGTGAAGCGCTTAAAATTGCAATATATATATATATATTGAATAGAGTTCTATCCAAGTTTGTCTCTAAGATATCTTTCGAGTTGTGGAAAGGTTGAAAGCCTAGTTTAAATCATATACACATATGGGGTTGTCCTGCTAAAGTTAGGATCTATAGTCATAGCATAAAGAAATTAGACTCAATGACAACTAGCAGTTTTTTTATTGGGCATCCAAGTAACTCCAAAGGATATAGTTTTATTCTCTCAATTATAGCTTTAGAATTGTCGAATCTAAAATGCAAGGTTTCTTGAGGATGTTAAACCTAGTGGGACTATGAATCATCAAAATGTCACTTTTGATGAACACTTGAACATGTTACTTTGCCTTCTTTTAGAGGAAGAATAATTGTCTTAAGGCAAAATAGATCACAAAATCATGCAGTGACACCAATTCAAGAACAGCATGTCCCTATAAATGAAGTTCAAACTGAAGTTGTTTTGTATTTACAGTCTGAGCCAATTGAGTGATCTCCAAATGACAAAGTGGTAGCTAATATCCTTGAGAATACGTAGGCCTACTATTCCAAATGATTACATTGTATACCTAATTGAGTTTGGTTTTAACAACCCAATTACGTTTTCACAAGTCATGAGTGGAGATCAATCTACCTATTGGTTGGATGCCATGGGAAATGAGTTGGAATCTATTTATAAAAACCAAGTCTGGGATCTCATCAAATTATCAAAAGAGGTGGAAACAATCGACTGCAAGTGGGTTTATAAAACTAAACGAGAATGTAGAACTCAAGGTTTCAAATCTCGTATTTACGTATAGACTTTGATGATAACAAATAAATTCAAGATCCAAACTTAAGTTGTCTACGCATGAAAAGAGCTAAGCACATCAAGAAATCAAGTATGAACAAAAAGAAGATCAAATCTACAAATGAAACTCATAGAGTAATTTTGTACATCTCTTAAAATTTGAAATTGGATTAAGTCTCAAAATTGATATTTTCTCATAAACTATCAAATTGCATTTTTTACATTTGTATACCTTTATTAAAATATTTAATTTTAAAAATTATTATTATTTTTCAACCTATGTATAAAGATTTGAATTTGTAAGATGATTGATTGTCATCTTTAACATGTGCATTTGTTATTTGAAAATCTTGAAGAGTGGTTGTGTGTTTTTTTAACAAATACAAAAAATAGATGATTTTGTTTGAAAATCTTAAAGGGTGGTTGTGTGTTTTTTTGACAAATGTAAAAGATAGATGATTTGTTTGAAAATCTTGAAATGTAGTTGTATATTTTTTTGACATATGTAAAAAGAAAATGATTTGGCTTGAAAATTAAACCATACTCATTTTTTCATGTATGAAATGTAAAAGATTTGATTTGATTTTTTTGAAAAATAAATGGAGTTTTCTTTAACAAATATAAAAAGGAAATATTTTTATTTGAATCTTTTGAAAAGTGAATAGTGCTCGTATTTGACATGTGAACATTTTCAAGTTTAAATATGAAAACTCATTTGCCTATAAATAGCTCACTTGAGTTTTGCAAAAATCACAACAAGAGTTTACATATCAATTGCTAAGTTTTGCATCATTTTCTCAAAGCCCTCATTCTCTCTTCTCTAAATTTTGTGCCTTAATCTTTATTCATTTTGAGAGAGATATAAGTTATACTGTATTGTTCTTATTTCATTCATTGAGAAGTGTACTCTGATAATTTACTCACTATCAACTCTTGTATTTGTAAGAGAGTGTGTATAACCCTTGTGTGTAGAAGTGGCAATTTCTTACACGACCCGTTAACCCAACGCAAACACGACACGATAATAGCAGGTTAGAATTTAGTCTTAACAGGTTTCGAGTCAAAACAGGTTGACCCGTTATGACACGATTGCTTAACGGATTGATAATGGGTCAACCTGTTTTAACCCGTTATGACACGCTAAGAAAATTAAAATTAAAATTATATTATTATACTTAAATGTAAATTTGTAAGAATTTTAATTTTGATATTTTATTGTTTAGATTGTAATTTAGACTTATAATTAGTGTTATTAATTTTATAGATATTATGATTTTAATATTTATATAAAATTATGTTAAATTTAATTAAGTCAAACGGGTTAATTTTGGACATATTCAACTCATTTACATAAATAGGTTGAAACAAATCATATTATATCGTGTTAATATATTTCCTAATATTTACTAACGGGTCATAACGGGTTGACACAATACGACATGTTATGTTAACGGGTCGAGTTAGGGTTTGAGATTTTGACACGATAAGCTTAACGGGTCGGGTTAGGGTTGACTTATATAGTATAATATACATGTCTTGATACGACACGAACACGACCCGTTAACACAATTTGACACCCCTACTTGTGTGTGTAGAAGGTGTTCTACACAGTGAATTGTTGAATCACCAAGTGTGAGATGATTACAAGTATAGAGAGTATTCTACACAGATTCTTTGTAGCGGTGTTGCTCAAAGGTATAATAGGTTTCTATCTCCACCTGAAGAAGATTGAATAGTGAATTTGGAATTCTCAAGGGGTAGCTTGAGGCGGGGACGTAGACAATAGGGCTGAATCTCATTAAAATACTAAGTTTACTTCTTCTTACCCTTACTCTTTATATTTCCTGTTGCTTTATATTCTGTTTATATTTTATATTGTATATTTAGTTTATAAGTATTAATTTTTTAATATAACCCAATTTACCTCCCCTCTTGTATTAGTCATCTGGGCAACAAAGACTTTTCTAGTAATGTCGAATGATATATGGCTAGATTTTTCACTAAAGAATTCACTCAGAAGAAATGCATAGATTATCATGAAACATTCTCTTCAATCTCTAAGAATGATTCGTTGAGAATAATTATAGCCTTGGTAGCTCATTTTGATTTAAAGCTATACCAAATGAATGTGAAAATAACTTTTCATAATAGAGATCTTGATGAAGTGGTATACATGAAACAACCTGAGGGTTTTAGTGATGACAGTCAGAAAGTATGCAAGTTGAAGAAGTCTCTTTATGGACTAAAAAAGTCTTCCCATCAATGATATTTAAAGTTTCACAATATTGTTATCTCATACAATTTTATTGAGAATCTTGTTGTTCAATATATATTTCATAAGGTCGATGATATTTAAATACATTTTCTAGTCCTATATGTAGATGATATTCTTCTTGCAAGCAGTGATTTGGGCTTATTACATGATACTAAACAATTTCTCTCTCAAAACTTTGAAATAGAGGATATGGGTAAAACCTTTTATATCATTAGCATAGAGATTCACATAGATAGGAAACAAACAGTCTTAAGACTGTCTCAAAAGGTCTACATTGAAAGAATTTTATAGAGATTCAATATGAAAGATTGTAAAACATATGTAGCTCCCATAATCAAATGTGATCAATCTCATAAAAGTGAATCACCTGAAAATGCATTGGAATAAGAGTAGAAAAAAATGTGTCTTATGCATATGCAATGGGTAGCTCAATGTATGCTCAAATTTGTACTCGTCCAAACATATATCTAGCAGTTGGATAATTGGGTCGTTTTAAAGTTATGCAGATTTTCAACATTGGATAGCTGCAAAGAATGTGGTACGGTATTTGCAAGGAACCAAAGACTACGTGCTAGCCTACAAGCATACAGACAATTTGCAAGTGGTTGGCTATTCAAATTCAATTTTTGCCAATTTTGTAGACACCAAGAAATTTTTTGTAGACACCAAAAAATCTATTTCTGAATATATCTTTCTTGCTAAGGGAGCTATGTCTTAGAAGAATACGAAGCAATCTATAGTTATTATGTATACTAGAGAGACAGAATTTATTGTGTGCTATAAAGCAACGACACAAGCCATGTCGTTGAACAATTTTATTTTTGATCTTAATGTTGTCAATTCCATTCAAAGACCAATAAAGATTCTTTGTGATAATACTACTGCAGTGTTCTTCTCAAAGAACAATTAAAGTGGAAGCAGAAGCAAGCATCTCGACATAAAGTATAAAAGTGTGAAAGAAAGCATGAAAATAATGTGGTGTATATTGAGCACATCAGTACATATTTGATGTTAGCTAATCCAATGACCAAAGATTTACCAGTAAAATAGTTTCAAGTTCATGTGGATTGTATAGGCCTATCTAAAGTATAATCTCTCTCATGTTGCTATATATTCCACAAAATATAAAGTCGAATTCAGTTTTAGTTTTGCGCATAAAGTAACAAATTTTATCCAATGGGTGATTAAGTTGGACCCAAATGAGATTTATTAGTTGTTCGTAAAGTATTTTAAGAGATACTATATATTGTAACACATGGAAGGGAAATGCTCACTATAGATAGCAATACCGTCATAGACATGTATAGGATACCTTAACAAAATTTAAGGACATTATTTTTTTGCCATTTTAGTTTTACCTATTAAGTGAGCCAAGTGGGAGAATGTTAGACTTTTGGCTTCCACTAAAAGGCCATTTGTCTTCTCTAAGGTGATTCACTTCATCTAAGATGATAATCTTCATCTAACAAGTATAGGAAATTGCCCTTAATAAATGAAGTAGATAATCCTTACTATTTTTTATGGACAAAATAATTAAAGTAACCCAAAAGTCGTAGGAGTAATAAGTAAGGGTTCATAATCCTGCCTATATAAAGGGGTTTGTGTTTTCCATTAGATTCACTCATAAAATTTTAAGGCAAAAAATTAGAAGTCATTTTCTTATAGAAAATCTCTACTTTCTTTCGCAAGCTTTTTCTCAGTTTTCACACTCAAATATTTTGAGGTAAAAAATCCTATAGATATCTTTATTTTTCAAGATGTTTTTAAAAAACCACGTGTTTTTTACTAAAACTTCAAAGAATCATGCATGGCGGCCAACTTAATTCTTAATTCTCGCATCTTTCTTTTTCCAATTGTCGAAGTTATAAATACATTTTGCTTCTTCTCAAATCCTCTCATATGGAACTCTAGCTAATCTCTCTGAAAAATGTGCTGGCTACCCATGACATTGATATATATATATATATGTATATATGTATGGAACTGGCTTTGGATTTAGAAGAACAAATCTATCTCTATTCTCATTTGATCAACTTTCCCATTACAAAAAGCAATATTGTTAGAAAGTAGATATGGCTGGCCTTGGAATATGATCAGTTCAAATATCACTTCACTCTATGTCAATAGTACCATTTATAGAGTAATTAACGTTACATATAATCATACAATACATAAACATCGTAAATTCCTTTAAAAGAAATAGAACCCATCATAAAAAAAAATAAAAAATTTATGTCAATCACAAGTTTTCCTTTCAAAGGAAATGCGTGGATTTTTTTTTTTTAACAAAGAGACAAAGTCACATGTCCATGAGTAACTCATTTCCAATTTTATTAAGAACCTTTACTTATGGCGAAGGAATACCATGGTAACAAAGCATAACATTAGGGATTCACAAATAGTCAATAAACACATCCTCGGCACCAAAACAAAACTAAAACTCAAATCTAACATCCAATAAAATCTATTGGAAATACTGTAATTAAAATATAAGGAGAATTTCCTTTATCAAGTCTAATCAAACCTTTTATTGAAAAAGGAACTTCAGAAGATGAGAAATACAAACTATTAGAGCCTTTCACACCCATTTTTATTAATCCATCCACAACTGCATTTGTTTCCCTGAATGAATGAGTTATGGAGAATTGGATCCACTCTAATCTCTATAAAATCTCTCCCCAGAAATCCTCCAAGTACCACAAGCCACAATGTTTATTTCTCAACCAATCAACCACCAACATTGAGTCTATTTCAATTTCCACATTTTTGAACCCCATTGAATCAACCTAACAAAGGCCATGCAGGAAATTGAATACCTTTGTCACATTATTTGTTTGTTGGCCCAAATGTGAAGCAAAACAACAAATTAATTGCCCATGTGAATTACGAATCACTCCTCCCAAACTAGATATACCTGGGTTTTTGAAAAAACAACCATCGATATTTAATATAATGTAGCCTTCAGTTGGTCTTCTCCATTTAACGAACTAAGTTTGCCTCAAACCAACTGGCTTAAACAAGACCTGCAAATTTCATAGCAACTCTTCATCATGGCTTTTCAGCTGCTTTGATTCCTTAAGTTTGAGCACGACCCAAACCAACCAATACTTAATTGAACAACATATTGATTCAATCCGATCATCCATCCTTGCTTGACATCTTTGCCATCTTAGTTCGTCTATGCCAACGATCCACTCTCTCCCTCCAAGAACTACCCTGCATACTCAACAGTCCCACCTGCAAAGGAAATCTCGCCCATATCTGCTCTGCAAACACGCCTTGGACTAACATGTGATTAAGGTCTTCATAATTCCCAATTAAGTAGCAATTACATTTTGTGACTAAAGATATACCAAGCCGACAAACTCCATCATCTACTGGTAGAAAATGATGCATTGCCCTCCACATTGTTACTGAAATGTTTTTAGGAATTGCAGGATACCAAGTCCACTTTGCCCATGGGAATTCAAGAACCCGAGTGTGGATACACTCCCATACACTTCTTGTCGAGAATTTACCATTATTATTTGGTAGCAAGATCAATGTATCCACGCCTAGTTTAACTCTACCCAAACTCTCAATCAATTCAACTGCTTTTTCTTGCCCCATCAATTTGGAAAATAGCTCTATATTCCAACCTCTATCATTTTTGCAAGATTCCAAACATAAATCTGGCAAGTTTGTAACCTATTGATGTGTGATTAGAGGTCCCAAAGTTGACCAATTAGTCCTCCAAAAAGAGACTTTGCCATCTCTCACTCGCCATTTCAAATTTGCATTAACTAAAGGAACACATCTCACAATCATCCACTAAAAATTAATTTCTTTAGTAAAAGCTACCTCCGAAATGTGTTTCCCTGCTACATATTTTTGTGTGAAGAAACTCACCCATAAAGAAGAATGGTTCAGAAAATTCCAAGATAATTTCATATGAAGCGACTCTTGCACATCATTCAAGTTTTGAATACCTAGACCACCCTTAGCTACAAGCCTACAAATCTCCTTCCAAGCACAACACTTTCTTTTCGACTTTCCATTTTTACTTCCCCAAAAAAATGAACTCATTAATCTTTGCAAATTATCAATCAACTGTTTCAGGATGTTCAACATAGAAAGCAAATGAATTTGAACACTTTGAATCACATGCTTAACCAGCAAAAGCCTAGCCCCACTTGACAACAGTCTAGTTTGCCAACTTTCAAGCTAGGCACGAACCTTCTGTATAATAACATCAAAGTGCACAACTAATAATCTCCCCAACACAATTGGAGCTCCCAAGTATTGAAAGGGGAAAGTCCCTTTCGAGAATCCCATAAATCTTAGCAACATTCCTCTTCGAGGAGCATAAATCTACATAGAGAAAAAAGTAGAAGACTTTCTCTTACTCACTACTTGACCTGACCATTCTTCATACTACTTTAAAACATTTGAAATAGCCCGAAGCGAAGCCTTTCCCCCTTTAGAATATAAAATAATGTCATCAGCATATAGAAGGTGTGAAACAACTAGAGTACCTCGTGCATAGAAAAAGGTACAATCTTGCCCAATGCCACATGTTTTTTTATCAACCTTGTCAAAATTTCTTCTACTAAAATAAATAAAGAGAAATGGATCCCCTTAGCATAAGCCTCTTCCTCCTTTAAAGTAACTTCTAGGAATTCCATTCATCACAATCGAGTACTAAGGAGTAAGAATCAATATTTTGAATACAACATTGATGGGCGTTTCAATCAAATCAGTAGAACGAAATATTTTAAGATCACTATTGTTTCATGTACAGTTTAAGAATTGGATAAATTATATTTCAAAATTATATTTCAAAATAATAGTCAATAAATGAACAGTCTAGTCTGAATTAGGATAAAAAAAAATAAAAAAATAAAAAATTTAAAAAAAATAGTAAAAAGCCGAAATCCGATACGGCCAAAACGTATACATCGACCCGTATAAACCGAAATAGCCGATATTTTGACTGAAATACGAAATTTTGGATGAAATGAAATAACCATGTGCCCTATATCAGACAACCGGCCAATATGGCATATTTTGACCATATAGGCCAATACGATACGAAAAATAAAACTATAGTAGAAATACATTACCAGTTAAGAAAATAGAAAAATTCTGAGAAACCAAAAGCCTTAAGAACATGCAACAAAAACTCTCAATTCACACTATCATAGACCTTTGTCATATCAATTTTCAACACAATATTTCCACCTTGACATAATTTATTAATGCCATGAATTAATTTCTAGGTTAAGCTTATATTTTCAAAAATACTCCAACCTAGAATAAACGCACATTGTTCCAGAGAGACGTTTTTTAGAAGAAGTGGCGAGAGACGATTCACCAATATTTTGGAGCATAGTTTATAGAAAACTGAGCATAAGCTAATCGGCTTGAATTTATCAAAGCTGGTTGGATTATTCACTTTCGAAATTAACACCAAAAAAGACGCTGTATAGAAACGAGATAAGGAAATTCCCTAAAAAATTTTGCAACTGCCTCAATAACATCAGAACCAACAATTTGCCAACAAGATTTATAGAATCCAGCACCAAATTAATCAGGACCAAAACTACTATCCACTGAAATGGAAAGAAGAGTCTCTTGAACTTCCTACGGCGTAGGAACCCTGCATAGTATTTTCCTTATCATGAATGATACTTTGCACCAACTCATCAAGATCTGGCAATATTTGTCTACCACTTTCCAACAAAAAGTTCTAGAAATATTCAACTACTCCATTATGTATTTGTTCAGGAGTAGATAAGAATGTTCCATCTTGTTGAGTCATAGTTGAAATCTCCTGGTTTCTTCTTCTACACATTGCACAAAAAGAAAATTATATGAAGCCTCACCCTTGGTATTTTGTTTGGCGAACTGGGATAACTGTTGTTCCTCTCTTTCCATCCAAACTGACAGCTCGACTTAGGAAGCAACAAGATCCTCTTCTGCTTTCATCGAATGATTCTCTTGTAGAGATTTTTCCAAGCATTCAATTTGATTCTCTAGCTCGACAATATGGCATTTTGTTTGACCAAATACATTTTTTATTCCAAACTCTCAACGCTACTTTAACCTCTTGAGTTTGATCATAAATGTCAGTAATATGTCCGCCTGCACCAGCTTTCCATGCCAAGCCTGCTTAACACAGTCAAAAAACAAATCATGAGAGACCCACATTTGCTAAAATTTAAAAGCAAGAAACTATAATGTTGGAGCCTCATCTCCAAAGTGATCACCATGGGGGAATGATCAGATGAAGTTCTGGCCAAATAATATGTCATCACATCCGGGAACTCATTCAACGTTTTAATATTCAAGAGGACACGATCCAACCTCACCCATTGCCTAGACAAACTAGCGTGACCATTACACCAAGACAAAGATTGTCCCGAATTTTGCATTTCTAGCAATCCACATGCATCCACCCAACCATTAAACTCTTTCATCGCCAAAGTAAGCCTCGGACGACCCCCTTCTCTCTAGATCATTCCTTATTATATTAAAATCTCCAATCACTAGCCATGGTTACTTAGAATAATTCAGATCAACTAAGGAATTTTGTAGTCTACGTCTCTCCATATAATAACACTTCACATAAACAAAGGAGATCATAATCTCCCTCAAATTCTGAACAACTTTAATGGAGATAAATTGATCCCCCATATTTTTTTTCTACTTTTTGCGACGAAATCTAGCATCGCAAAAAGCTTAATTTCTTGTAGTTTTATATATATCTTGCAATTAAAATAATTTTATAATTTGACAAATTATATCAATTCACATCAATTTATAAAATTAGTTTTTGTGAAATTCCTTAATTTATTCCTAGAGTATTTTCCTATTTAATTTGCATGAGCTGTCGTATAGGCTAAATGGCTTTTGTGATGAGCTAGAGAAGAAAAGAGATATGATTTTTTTTTACAATCAAAAATAGGAAAGAATTAAAAATAAAATAAAAAAATTTGCATCCTCAAGCGCGCCATTCTACATACAAGCTTATAACTCACACAATACACACATTTTTGTGTTTGTTGTGTATGAGAAAAAAAAATTAGAGAGGGATAGAATTTGATAGTAAAGAAATTTAAAACAGTTTATAAGATGATTTATATTAACAAAATAATATAAAGGTTGAAATAAGTTCTTTTGGTGAAGTCTTGAATCGATTTATATCTTTATATGTAAGGAGAAAAAAAATTTAAAAGTTACAAAAATTTATAATAAAACATTACTTTTAAAAGAATTATCGTTTCATAAATATAACATTTCAAGTTTAATAGGTAGCTAGAATACTTATTTTTATGGATAGAATGCCATGCCAAATAGCTATGCTTAAATATGAAATAATATAAAGATTGAAATAGTATATTTTATAGAGTCTTGAATCGATTTATATCTTTATATTTTAAAAATAAAATAAAATTTAAAAGTTACAATAATTTATAATAAATTACCACTCTATAACATAACACTTCAAATTTAATGGGCAGAACATCTACCTTTATAGATCATAGAATGCCACGCAAAATTATATGATTCCACTCTTATGTATAGTAATATATATATATATATATATATATATATATATATAAAAGCAGCATTCTCTTTCTGACCTGATCTTCTCCAGCTGAGTCATGAGTGATGAGTGGAAACTTTAGACGGGACAAAAATATTGATATGGCGCATCTTCATATTCCTGATCCAATCTTTTGGTAAGGGCCAAGGCCAGCCTGAAAGTTCGTGAGTGGTCCGGAAGCCATGTGCTTGATTCATTGATTAATATGAATTTAAGAGTAATGTTCAAAAAGAGTATCAATTATACATAATTGACAAGTGTTAATTCACAAAATTTAAATTCAAAAACAGATGTAGTTAGATATAATAAGTTCGATATATTTTATACTAAAAGAGTTTTGCAATCTAATGTATATATCTCAACAAATCCTATCAATTGATAGTTTTATTTTTTGTGAATTAATATTTTTGGTAACTAATTATTTTTTATTTATAAATTGATGTAGTTAAATATAATACCTTTGGTCTATTTTTTACTAAAAAGAGTTTTGCAATCTTTTTCTAAATGTGAGTTTGAATTGAAAATAATGTGAGAAGTTAAATTATTAAATGCTTCCGTTTTGTGCTTTGGGACATCCAAATACAAAATTCCTCGAGTTTCAAACTCCCCCTCTAGATCTCTAAAACCTCAACTAAAAATATCTATTTCTCTAATAATGGTCAGAAATACTAATTAATTAATAAAAATGCCCAAATTCTAAGGGGTTGGGCCAAAATTAAATTAATATAATAAGATTTTTTTTTTTTAACGAAGAATTAGAATCATATATACAATTTATTAATAAACCTTATTTATGACGAAAGAATATCTTAATTACAACTTGACACTTGGGAGTTATAAAATAACATATACAATTAAAATAAAACACCCAAGCATCCAAAAAAAAAACCTAACGAACTTATTCCTGAAAACCAACAGAGCCTTAATTGAAAAAATCTATACAAAGAATAGGCAAAAATCAACAGAAACCGAGTATACGAAAAATGACGCTGAAGGCAGAGTAATTTTAATAATTAAATTAATAAGTAAGTTAATAAAATGTCCTGTCTATATTTGAAATGGAAGGAGAGTAATTTATTGTCCTCATTGTTGGGTGAACATACAACAATATGCATGTAATAATTAAGCAGTAGTGTACTTAGTAACTTACAATATAATGCATATAATAATTAGGGAGGCCATGAATGTAACAAAATATAAAATATATAAGAAAGCAACCCAAGTGGGGTGCAGGCCGTAAAGTATACATATTTGATATTTCTATGACCAATTTTTGAGAATGCAGGGGAATATTCTTTAATGTTAGATATCTATTCATCCCCCACTTAATTAAAAGACTCACATGGTGTAAAAGACATGCATGCAGGTACCTCATGAGTGGAGTACTGCAACTCAAGAGGACGTACCTCATCGTGCTTGTTGTAGTATATAATATATAAATATATATATATTTATATTTATATGAGAAGTATTCTTTGACTTGCTAAAAAAAAATTATAAAAAAAAAATTATAAATTAACTTTAATTTTATGAGATCTTATTGTAAACCTAATGCAGTAAATGGTAAGTAGTCGAGTTAAGAACTTATCACTACCAAGAGATGGAAGTGCTTCTGGCGCACCACTACATTCATAATTTCATTCAATGAGAACACCCACCACCTTTGTTTGTGCGGCTGTGCCCCCCCTTTATGCATATTTTGTAATGTCCAGTACTTTGCTACGATTCTCTGAAGGATATGGAAGAAGAACATGTGATATATCTTGAACAATACCCAGTTTACAGGTTGGTGCATGGTGGCATAGTGGGCCTTAGAAAGAGTGAATAGTAATAATAATAATTAAGAAAAGGGGGCGGGCCGGCCCCCCGGGGGGGGAAGGGGTGTTTCTGGATCGGCTGCTACTGCAAATATCATGAATGGTGGAAGATGCAATAATAGCAAGAAAGCACAACATGACTTGGAGATTTTCTATCAAAGTTGACGGACGACAAATCACCGAGAATAATGGTCCGAATTAAGGAGATTAGGGAACTCATCCCTGTACATGATTGATGCAACCTCACCACTCATTCACCCATCATGTCTCTTAAGTAGTCCACCATTATCTGTGCTACACACATCATATGAAATGCATATAGAATATTGGGGTTGGAATTTGGAAAGGCGTACCTTAATTTGTATGGAATAGCGAGTCCTGTTTTTTCTTTTTACTTTTTACTTTTTTTGTTCTCAGAAAAGTGTAGGAATTATATTGATCACGAGAAATTATTGAAGTTGAGAGTAAATTGTAGATATAATTTATAAGAAAAATACAATCAAGTAACAAATTTGCTTTGAACTATGTTTTGTAATTGAAAAATACTTTAGTCACAAAAAAATTATTCGAAAATAAATTTACAAACTGATATGATTTGATGTGATATGTTTGATGTGATACATTAGATATACCTCATATAATAAAGTAATTCTAAAATGAGCCAAATGCCCAAAAGTTTTCAAACATAATATATGTGTGTGTGTGTGAAATAAATAGTTTTCAAAACGGAGAACGGTGAGAATGCGTAACAATTTTTGAGGTTACAATTAAATCATATAAACTCTGTATTCTGGTTGATGGAAGTCAAGGGAAAGTAGCGATAAAGAGGGATGGCCCAATTGGTATGGACCAAAAAATATGAGGATAGAGAGCGCGAGTGTCATAAAAAGGAAAGCGGTTGCTGAAGATGTGTAAGGAACCTAACAAAATAGATATGAATTTGTGGATGGTGATGTGAAACAGGGAAAAACAGCAAATGAAAACAAGAAGAGATGAAATGGATAATCACGCTTGGGATATTGGAGATTCCCAATTCCTCCCAAAGAAAAATAACAAACGGGTTCGACAATAATTTTCCAGATACCTCTCTAAATGCAGGTCGGGTAGTTTTATACTAAAATGAAATAACTATTGTCCAAAATAGTTATATTACTAGATTGCCCAAAATATGCGGGCTGAAATGTAACTATTGTCTGAAATGAAATAATAGGATAAGTGGACCTAGGCCCGGAGTCCAACTCGATCGTAACAGCACATAATCCTCTTGCAACAAAGTGGGCTTAGTAGCAACCCAATTACTGGCCCATTAATACTTAAAGAGAAGCTACCAAACGTTAGCCGACATTCATTCCTTCTTCAAACTCGCGCCCTTCGATGTCTCTACTTTGGGTTCCTAACAAGATGGGGTGTAAGTGTAAATCGAGAAATCGGAAGATCGGCACAAATCGGGATGAACAGAACCGAAATTTTTGATTTTGTGCCGGTCCAATTCTGGTTTCAAAAATTAAAGAACAAGTCCGGTTCCAAATATTTTAGCATCAGACTAGACCGAATCGAACCATTTTTTTTGTTTTTTTGAAGAATTATTATTATATATAATAATATAAGTTATAATTAGATATAAAATAATATTGTAATAATTTATAAAATGAAAAGGTAATTTTAATTGAAATTATAGTTTATTACAGTTTATTTTAATGCAGTTTATTCTTATAGAACAATTTTTATTTAATATCAATTTTTTAATGCAATTTTTTTTTATATAATAGATTTATTTACTAAAACAAATTTTTATAATATATTACAATTTTTTTATTAAAACAGATTTTTTAAACTAGTTTTTTTTTAAGCAGATTTTTTTTATAAAATTATATTTTATTAAAACCTAAAAACGGGACCGAAACCGGTAAAACCGATACTACCAATTTATGAGTATAAGCGGAACGTAATCAGTTTTAAGAATTGCAAAACCGACAATACAAGTTCAATTCTTAATTTTTTTTTAAATTAGACCGAACCAAACCGGTTACACTCCTAAATGGTATAAGAGAGGATGAGGAACAAGGGAGATCGGTAATAGGGGAGATAAGGGGGAGATTGTAAAGAAAAGTGAGCATTCAAAAAGAGTCATCTAGCTACTTGTATCGATTTACATGAGATACAAAAATATTCTTGGAATTTTTAATTTAAAATTTTATAAAATTAAAACAAATGCATATTACCAAAAACAAAATCTCAAATTCTGGTGTACAAACTTTTGGAGAAAATGAAAAACTAAAAATGTATAGTATATCCTCTGTTATGTTTTAAATGTGCTGAGAAACTAAGCAATTTCAACAATTGTGACAAATTATATTTCTATAAGAATTTCTCTTAGGAATTGAATAAATTGTGAATGAAAAATAATTTAATTAAAAAATATTTCCCGGTGTTTGTTAGATGGAAATATATCATAAAACAGCTGCTTTTCTGGTGGCAAGTGAATTTTTTATGAGATGCTTTGAAAAGAATCTGAAACCTACGTGATAGAAGCACAGGAAAAATGGTACTTTAATCGCATTATCGTTGGATAGATCCCAACAATAATGCCATTAAAGTTGAGACGGTGGTAATCACCATTTGTTTCTCTATATAATGTCAAACCAACATGTTTTCCTTAAAGAAAAGGAAAGGAGAGAATTGAAGGATAGCCAACCAAATACATGAACAAGATCAACATTTTCCACAAACAATTTAACATCCCACAATTGCTAGAGTGACCAAAATAACAGTTGGTAATGGCAATGTAGCTTCGATTAGAACAGGTAACTACAGCCCAAGCCTCCATAGAGATATTAAGCAAATCAAACCTCAAAATATTAAGCCTTGGATTTTCCAGCCTGGAGAGATTGAATTCTCTGTTGTAGCTTTAATATCTGCAAGATGACAAAATAGTAAAAGCAATTAATGTCTAATTGAAATAAATGATCTCACAATGTATAAAAACAGCATATTGATCCAACCACAACCTGTTTTTGTAGTTAAGTTCATTCACAATAATTCGTGGGATTATACATTACATTAAAATATGAAAGAAAAAGGCATAAAAATATACAGTTGAAATTTACTGAGCATGATATGAAGAAGATGAAGTAAAATCTAATCAACTAACATATTGTAGCTGCAAAGTATCAATACAAACAGGAATGTATTGAGTTCTATAGTAGACAACTCCACACACCAGAATACATCACTCTTTCTAATTTTTAAGTTAGTTGAGGTCAAAGTCTAGCTTAGGACACAGAAGATATCAACCATAAAAGATATGACATAGAATGTGGCCCCTTGATAGCTGAATGGCAAAAACAAGAGGGTTTAGGTTCATGTTGGCCCTTACCATAAGTCATTCCAATTACTGAATAATGGCAAAGTTATATATTTATTTCCATTTTTCTTTTCCTTTCTTCCTACCAAACGTTGGGAAAAGTAGCTCTGTAGTGAAGGCCACCTGGTCGTATTACTGTCTTCTATAATACACTCCTTACTATACCCTAATGGTACTCTGCTTTGCACAAGGGAGTACGCATGATTTTACTTTTCCTTTCCCCTACCTTTTAACTATATAACAAATAGCAACCTCCACTCCCCTTTCATCTCCCTTTTCATTTAATCCAATTGCCCAAGGACAAGGACCTAAGGTTTGAAATCCCTGTTAACAAGTTCCTTGTTCTTTTCAAAGTTTGTCCATTTCATGAGAGAATTGAAAATAGCGAGGTCCAAGGAGGATCTACCTTTCCTTCCAATCCTCTCAACCAAATGACAGACTTCCACATCATACTGCTCCGTACCAAGCTTCCATCACATCAGCAGCCCTTGTCATTTGACCACTATCTATCTATGCATGTATTTTCAGCCTAGAGTCTTAAATCTTTTGCTTCTCAGATAGGGGCGAAGGATGCAGCCGGCATTGTGGGAGATGCCCGCTCGTAGGGTTTATTTGACATTTTGCACAATGATTTTTCTAAAAAATTTCCACAACGCAAGCAAAGAATGGAATTTTAGAGTAGGTGATGATATTAGCATCTATCATATGTCCTGATGTCTAGGCATAAAATTCATGTTCTTTCAGACTTCCAAATATTCTAACAAAATAAAAGTTGACACAAAGTTTTCATCTTTGATACACATCAAGATTCTCAACTCATTATCATGGTTACAGTGAACTGGAAAAAAAATATTGATATCACATTGTTCTGAAGAATCAGAGACATTTGGAATAACTTGGGCATCATGAGAGTGATGTGTGAGTGCTTTTCACACGTGTTTGTGTGAAAGGAAGAATACAAACCGAATCTCTCCTGCTGTTTTGCTTCTCCTCCAAATCTTGAAGAGTTGTATCAAGTCGTTTCCTGTCAGGTAGAAAATGTTCTACAGTCAACTATGAACAAAAACAGCAATACTATGGCAATGGCAACAATGATACTGATGGTATAACAAGAACAAGAAGAGAATGAAGATAAATAATTTCAGTATAGCTAACAGGAGAAGATGAAATGAATCAAAACGGGAGAAGAAACATCACAGGCTCCATGAGTGGAAAATTCAAACCCCATCATGCCTGTTTTTCAGTAAATACGCATCAAACTATTTGTCGGGATAAAGTGTAATAGCAGACATGCAAAATAGGTTTTGTCCTAACATTCTGTATTTCTCATCCAGTTTATTGCCTCTCTTCCAGTCCAATGGGGTTAAGTCATACGGGGAGATTTGTTTGACATGGATTGAACATTCCTGATGTCAGTAATATTTTACCACTATGATCCACAGACTCTTCCAGGCATAGGACCTCCATTGCCATCCACAAAGAAGCAAATATTGAAGTTGTATCCCCTGAGTACAGGATTCATGATGCTAGGGTTCAAATAGACCAAGTGAAGCTTCAGCTGGGTTTGCCCATCCTATGAAGTGTGGACTAGGAAAATACCAAAAAAATTCATCTATATTGATATCATATATAATAAAAATAAAAATAAAACCCACAATGACCAACAAAAAACATACAATTGAAATCAGATATTCAAGGTTGATAGTTCCAGGAATCTGAATTTTCAACAAGTGGATACAGATGCAAAAATTGATAGAATTAGCTATGAAGATCGTAAAATATCAGAAGCTCACAATTCAGCAGACATATATTCAATCCTCTTGCGCACATTAGCATTTGCCTCTGCCAAATCCTGCTTCACAAGTACTGGACCGATCAACTTGTACACATTTGCATCTTCATTCAGCAGATCCAACTCCTGTAAACACAAACAAAGAATTCAAGCCTAATTGTTACCTAATCTTAATCAAGTCATACAGATTATAATTAAATCCCAGTCAATTACAAATAAAAAAGAAAAAACAAAACAGAAAAGAAAAATAGAATCCTTCATTCCATCAACTATAAACAAACTTGATCAAATCATACGGATCACATTAAAAACCTTCACAGAGTGTCCCCCCATGTTTAAACTATACTCTAACCTTGAAGCTGTCAGGAGTACTCTGAAAGTTGTTTATACAAGTTTGTATGGAGTGAGTTTTGACCCCATATCTCATTGCAATGTGGTGTATAATTGCATCAGTAAAATTTCAGAAAATAGATTGTTACTTTGCTTGGATTTGCTCCATTTAACTTATCAAAAATAAATAAAAATTTGCTTGGATTCACTTGAGAACCATAATCCGACTTCTTTTACCCTTAACAAAACAATATCTGCAAATGTTTTAAATTCCCAGGAGATGTTGAAAGACCATCATAAGGATAAGAGTCAAGCTAGTTGTGCTATAATAGTAGAATTGATGAAAGCTTATTATAACTCCTTGAATTGGGTGGTTCATTCTTCACTGCCTTCTCATTTTGGTGCTCTGTCCAAGTACATGAACTGAGTAAGAGAATGAATAAACACTCCGTTATTTTTGTTGCAAACTTGAAATAAATGCCCTTGTAGTCTATTTTGAAGGGAGAAGGGATCTAAGGCAAGGGATCCACAATCCCCCAACCTTTTTGTTTTAGCAGTGGACGTGTAGTCTAGATCAATTGATGAGGTTGCCCTTGGTTATAAAGCTTTCGATTCTCACCCTAATATTTACAAATTCAGCCCACAATTGTCACTAAATGTGAACTTATTCATACGAAGAAAAAAAAAAACAACCACCTTGATCCAGTGCCAGCTCAATGGTTAAGCCATCAAGGTAGTTGCCTAAGGCCCCCCTATATATGCCTCGGTACATTTAAAAAATAAAATAAGACCTGAAATAGGATAAATATTATAAGTTTATTTATCATTATGATGATAAATAGCCCATGCATTGATGAGTAAAAAAGGCCAACAGTTCTTTCAAACTATAAATGATATTATGTGATTTCATGTTAAAATCTAGGGATCTCATTTTAAATTTTTGTCTTAGGCCTCAATTTACATTGAGCGGTCCTTGCCTTGATCCGTGTTTGAATATTTATGCGGGAAGAACCTCAAAGGAAAGAAAATACTTACAAAAAGAAAACAAAACTATTTTCACTCGGCAAATATCATATCAGAAAATAATATAACTGCTGAAAACCTTGAGGACGAGCTCGTTCTCGCCGAGCTGGATAGTATACTTCTTTCTCACTTGGTGATTCTTCGCAATATCTGAAAAAAGAAATTACCGTATAAGGCTCCGATTCATGGGGGGGAAAAAAAGCATACACCTCAACACACATACATGATGCATATAAATGTATGTATTACTGAGAATTGAGGAAATTCTAAGAGACTTAGGGTTAATTGAAGGGAGAGGTAGCTACGGATCGGAATATTACCTTTCTGGATTTTGCTGAGATCGTTAGCTTTGGTCTCTAAGTCGCGCTGTAGTTCCCGAAGAGCGGCTGGGGAAGCCATTGTTGCTCTCTTCTCCTTCTTCTATTTCTTCCGCTACTACCGTTGGCTTCTCGTTTGGTTTTGAGCTCGACGAGCTCGGTTGCGATTGTCAATCGGATCCAAGTTGGGCCTCAAATACATTAGTCTTAGGGCCAAGTCCAGTAATGGACAAAGATTATGATCGTTCGGGCCTGCAGCCCAACTGGGTTGACCTTTAAATCCATTTACAGTGTTTTGCCTTCGGCCCGAAAGAAAACACCATTTGAAAATAATGTAGAAGAATGGTGGGTGACCCTTAAAGCATTGGTATTGATTCTATTAAAAATTAATGCAAATATAAAATTGATTTATTTATTTAAAATATTTTTGTATTGAATCTATCAAATAAAATTATGGGAAGATTTGAACTAAGGTAATTTTCTTTCATCCTTTAAATATGAAAGCATATTATTTATCCATTAAAATAATTTTGTATTACCTTTTAATATATTTTTAGGCTGGATAAAGGTTTCATAAATTATATATTATATATTATTATTATAAGAAATCTAAAGTAAAGTTATAGATGTAGAGGTATTGACTTTTCATCAAACTTATACTTTCAATCAAATTTAAAAAAAAAAATTGATACAACCAATGTCAATGCTTGTCTCACTTCTTTTCACAAGTGTTATTATCTTATTTTCTCTTATTTAATTATTATAATTTTCTCAACTTTTTATACAAAATAAAATAAATTATTCAACTTTTTCAAATTTCAAAAAATATATATAATTTAAAAAATATATATTCTAATAATATTTTATTATACTTTCAATTATTAATTTAAATCATGCCATCTCGTTTACAAAAACAAACAAGATCTAAGTAAAAGCAGATGGAGAAAGAAATTAAGGATATTTTCATTTTTACAATGTTATTCTCAAACTCTCAAAATCAATAAATTACACTCTTCAACTAAGTTCGATTGACAATCGGCAATCTCTATTAAGATCCAACAATCAAGATTATGCTAATCGCGTGTTTGATCTTAATTAGATTTGATCGAACGATGCTATAACAGAAAAAAACAATGATAATTATATAGGAAAAAAACATGTTGGTTGAAGGATGAAAAATGTTTACACAAACAAGTTAGGGGGATCGAGCCAATAAACTTCCTTGTGTATTATGGGTTTATTAGATGCTAGAACACCTATCAATCATAATATAAATAGCAAAAAGCGAAATTCACCCCATCATAAAGGTGTAATTGAGATAAAATTATTAAGGGTGCTTGATCATCGCAATAAGTTAGGATGATTGGATTTGGAGTAGAAATTCTTTTAGAATAAGGTTAAAAATTAGAGGACGAAATAATTTCTTAGAAAAATAATTTATAAAATTTAAGAAAGAGTCCTTTGAAATACCGGTAGGAAGGATGATAGGAAATAGTATTAAGAAATGTCATAAGACTGAAATGGTTTTTTTTATGAAATACTTAATCTACTTTATATCCAAATAAATATGAAATGTCACATATCATATCAAAATATATCGGTTTATAAATATACTTTTTTCAAATTCTTTCATGATCAAACCATTTCTCACATAGCATTGGGGTTCCTGTTTAGATAGAAATGATCTCAACTCATTTTTTTATTATTATTATAATTTTTCTAAATTTTTATATAAAATATAATAAATAATTAAGCTCTTTTAAATTTTAAAATAATAATAATATAAAAAAGTATTTATCAAAAATTAATATTAAAAAGTATTATTATAACGAGTAATATTATACTGAAACTTACACACTTTGTATGTTGAACCCAAGGTTTCAAGTTTTATGTAAATCTACAAATAGATTTTGATGATAACAAATGAATCCAAAGAATAAAGGAGTCTCAAACTCAAGTTGTCCACACAATATAATCAAGCACATCAAGGAAGTAAGTATGAGTAAGAAGGGAACAAGTTCATATTAAAATCATAGAGTAATTTTGTAAATCTCTTAAAAAATTTGAAATTAGGATTAAGGCTCAAAATTAATATTTTATCATAAAGCATTAAAATACATTTTCCACATATGTATGAATATTTTGAAAATTAAATTTGAAAATTTTGAAAGATGATTGATTGTCATATTTCACATGTGCATGACATGATTAAAGGTTTGAATTTTGAAAATATTAAGATGATTGATTGTCATCTTTCACATGTGCATGTTTTATTTGAATATTTTCAAAAGTGGTGGATGATTTTCTTGACTTATGCAAAAGGTAGATGTCTTTATTTGAAAATTTTGAAAAGTAAAGTGTGCTCCTTTTGTCATATGCAAAAAGTAAAAGATTATATTTGAAATTTTTGAAAAGTAAAGTGTGCTCCTTTTGTCACATGCAAAAAATAAAAATATTAGATTTGAAATTTTTGAAAAGTGAATGATGATGTTTTTGACATGGGAATCTTTTCAAATTTGAAATTGAAAACTCATTTGCCTATAAATAGCTCACTTGAGTTTTGTAAAATTCACAACAAGAGCTTACACATCTATTGCTAAGTTTTGCATCATTTTTTCAAAACTCTCATTCTCTCTTTTCTAAAGTTTTGAGCCTTAATTCTTGTTCTTGTTGAGAGAGATATAGGTTGCGCTGTATTGTTTCTATCTCACTCATTGAGGAGTGTACTTTGATAGTCTACCTACTATCAACTCTTGTATTTGTAAAAGGGTGTGTATAACCCTTGTGTGTGTAGAAGGTGTTCTACACGGGGAATAGTTAAATCACCAAGTGTGAGGTAATTGGAAATGTAGAAAGTGTTCTATACGGGGAATAGTTAAATCACCAAGTGTAAGGTGATTGGAAGTGTAGAGGGTGTCCTACACGGATTCTTTGGAGCGGTGCTGCTCAAAGGTGTAATAGGTTTCTATCTCCACCTAAAGGAGATTGAATAGTGGATTTGGAAATCCTCAAGAGGTAGCTTGAGGCAAGGACGTAGGCAGTGGGGCCGAATCTCGTTAACATACTGAATTTGCTTCTCTCTTACTCTTACTATTTATATTTATTGTTGTTTCATATTTTGTTTATATTTTATATTATATATTTGATTTATAATTGTTATTTTTTTAAATACGACTCAATTCACCCCCCTCTTGTGTTAGTCATCTGGACAACATTGTACACTAAAAATTTTTAAGTATAAAATAAAAGAAGTTAAAAAAGTTTAAATGGGTGTGAAGAATGTGCAAACTCCTCTTTAAAATTTTTCTATTCTAATAAATTTTTATTTAATTTTTATTTTTTATTTTAATACATCTTATCATAATTAACTATTCAAATTATGTCTAAGTTTTAAGTTTAGAGGGCTGCTAGAGCCACTGACAGTTGGGACCCATTTTGAATCCTGTTAAAAATTTTAAATACATTTTTAAAAAAATATTATTACTAATATTTTCTTAATTAATAAATTTAAAAAAACAAAAACAAAAACAAAATCAAAATCGAAACTCAAATAACAGTATGTTTTATCATTTTCCTTTCAAGTTTATCAATCAGGGATTGAGAGTAAAAGTGATACAGAGCAAAATAACTTGGATCAACTCTTTTTGGTGGCCGGAATTCCTGTAAATTATACGGCTAAAGTAGGCAGACTGCCTGCCACGAGACAGACAGCAATCCGCTCCTTTTATCATTCTTCGAATTTCTATGATTGCCACTTTTAACCCAAACTTCATATCTCTCTCATGGAGAAAAATCCCATTATTTCTCTCTCATATTGGTAGGATACATTTTAATTACTTCTTTTCTATTACTAACATTAAACATTATTTAAAATGAAATATGTCAAATAATATGATTAACTTAAATTAAAGAAACATTAGTACAGATGAAAAGATCGAGACTTGATGCAACTTTTTAATCTAAAATACTTCCTGTAATTTACAGATAGATAGAGAACATGTAAATATTGCTAGAAAAAACAAAAGAAAAAATCAACAATTGAAAATTTATATGGTTTGATAACGTGTATTCATCTATTGAGTTGCAATTTTTTTTTATTTTTATTTTGAGTAATACATCATAGGAGGCGTACAAGTGAGTAATACAATATTTAACAAGAAGGGTATTAGTATGTCTACTCAATTTGACATTTCATGTATTTTTTATTTATTTATTTAGTAATTAAGAAATTGATTCTTAATATATTGATATTTTGTTTAAATTTTTTAAAAATATTTAAAAATAAAAAAAAATATAAATAAAAAATAATAAACACATTTTATACTAGTGATCAAAATAAACAGTACTACTCAAGCTATAAAATAGCACGGCTACATATAATAAATTCTAATCATCATTGAGTCAAGAGCCAAAATGAGTTAAAACTTTTAAAAAAAAAATTGTCACAATCTTAAGTGAAAGATGTATCGCAATCTCATTAATAAATAAAAGTAAAAGAGAAAATACTATTATTTAAAAAAATATATAATTATTTTTATATTAAATTTATATGAGTAAATGTATGGACTTCTGCATTAGAGTTCTTTTGTACTCCTATAAGAATTTTTAAATAGAAAAGAAAATTAAAAAAATTACATATATTTTATCTTCATATATTTTTTTTATTGATTTTGTAAAAATACAAATAATATAAAAAAAATTTACACTAAAGAATGCAAATGGACCCCAACACCGAGATCCTATAGAATTGCCCAACTTATATTACATCTCAAAATAAAAACTGTATGGCTCTAAAATATTTTTTCTCCAGGGCTTCATTCTCAGACCCTACCAGGCTTGTCTATGATATAATTAGTTCAGTTCAAACCTCATTAAAAATGTACCAAAATTTTTTAACGGATTCTTACTCCGATCAAATTGGATTGCCACAAACACAATCAGGCTCGACACAAAAGAAGTCCAACAAATCACTTTAAAAGCAGACGGCCAAGTTTATTCTTTAAATATAGTAGAATCCATAGTGTCTCACTCTTTTAGAATTATAGAAAGAGTTTCTTTGTTTTAAATTATGAATTTATGATGTATCAAAGCTGTTGGATACGAGCACTAAGAAAAGGATCATCTTTATCTTTATAAAAAGGATTTTCTTATTCATCATTTACCATACAATATATTTATTTTTATTTATTATTTTTTTTATTCCTACTAAATTGATTGAGTTTTCTTATTTATTATTTCTGCAATATATTTGTCAATAAATAAATAAAAAATTATGTATAATATAAATTATGTATAATATATAAGAACATTCTTATTAAATTATTTAAAGTTATTCTTTAAAAAATATAAATTTTTTTAAAAATATAAATTTATATATTTATCTAAAAAATTTGATCATATTTAATCAAAAATAAAAAATAAAATTAAAATGTTTTTATGAATAATAAAATTAAAGTTTTATTCAATAAAAATAAAGTTTGACTTTTATTAAAAAAAAATTTAGTTTTATTATTTATAAAAAGTACTTTTTTTCTATTTTTTTCCTTTTTTTTCTATTTTTGATTAAATATAATTAAAATTTTTTGATAAATATATAAATTTATATTTAAAAAAAACAATCTAATAAAAATATTTTAACGTAATTATGTAAGAAATAATAAGCAGATTTTTTTTTTCTAAAAACAAGTACACTAGCTTCAAGGCACCATACGGCGGTGAGCGGGCGGCCCCCAAAAAGACCGGTTCTCAAAACACGCAGTGACATTGGCGAAATGTCAACAATATTACAAATGTTTTTAGTGGGAAGAGGACAACTTTTAAAGCAAGTTTGATTAAAGCAAATCCTACTTTAGGTTTTAAATACAGTCTCTCGCTGCCTCCTCTTTCCCACTGTCCCTACGAGCAGAGTACGCATATATAGCAACAGAGGGATAGAGAGAGAGAGACAGTTGGGTGGAAGATGGCTCAAAGCTCCAGAAGAAGCAAATGGGTTTCGCTGTTGATGCTTCTCTTTGTTCATCCGGCCACTGCAATTCCTGCCGAAGATGGTACCTTTCTCCTCTTCTTGTCCTACCCATCTTGATCTTGTTTCTTCAACTACCTTTTTCTTTCTCAAAGCTAGTTTTCATCTCTCATTAATTTCCGGGTTCCACTTTATTTCTGGATATACTTTGTGGGTTGGTTTCTGTCATTTCTATTTGAGATCTAATATATGCTGCACTTGCTTTCTTCTACTTCACCTCTTGTGCTGCAATGGGGTTCTGTTTTTGGGTCTGCTCTGGGTTTTTTTGTAAATCTATGCTGGACTGTGCTGCACTAGGAAATATCAACTGTCCGCTTCTTTTAAAGTTCATTAGAAAGAGGGCTTTGTGGTTGGGAAATATCATCTTTGGTATTTCATCAAAAAAATGAGTTTCCTTCAATTTCTAACATAATTTTGTCTTCTCCTTCTTAAAATATTTTAAGTAACTTCAGTAAATTTGTAAAATTTGAGAAATAGCCTCTCAAATTTTAGATCTGTTTAATTATTTTATTAGAAATTTTAGTAAATGTCTCGTCTGAAAACAATATTTAATTCTTTTTAAATTTTGTCTAAAAGATTTAAAAGTTTTGCGTCAAGTTCTAATTAGTTGATTTTTTTTTATCACATTGTAACTTCGTGTTCTATGAATTTCAATTAATGAAATTATTTCTCAAAAAATAAAAACTTGAGTAAATAGCTAGTAAAGCTTCTGGTAATTGCGTAACTAGTTAAAACTTAAAGACTCTCAGTCTCATGGTGAGTTAACTCTACAGTTCTAAAAAGTGATAAATTAGGATATGTTTCATCTCAAATGATTAATGGAATTTATTACTTTTTCAACCTCCAATTAAAATGTTAAAAACTTAAAACTCATATCAATCTCCCTTCAATATTTTAATTTCAACATCTAAATATTACTATTAAAAGTTCAATCCCACAGGACTCAAGGCCCACTACTTTTTGACCATTTTGTTTTGAGCTATTGTTTCAACTAGAGTCATCAATTTTCTCTCCCAGTCCCATGTTGAAGAATGCTCCTCCTTTAATCCTTGGCCGTTTTCCCAGCTCTCTTTTACCTGTACTGTACGTAATACATATTTTCTATGAATTTTTATGATCTTACTTCAATAAGGTTATGTTTAGATATGAATAATTTTTTAATGTTAGTGAAATAATTTATAAATAGTGAATATTAGAAATAAGAGTGATTTGTTTATAAACTTTAATAAAATAACCTAAAAATATCTAAAAATAATTGAGTTATCGAATAAGCATAAAGTTCAACATCTACCAAACGATCAAATATTCCTTGGCTAAAGCCTGAACATATCCTAGTGAACGTGTTTGCCGCCGAGTATCATGTCCTAGTGACCTTGTGGGGTAGGGCCTATGAATTCGGCTAACACGTCGCCATCTCATCTCGTTCTTTGTCGTATAGGAATTAGGAAATGAAAGATCTCACTATTATCTCAATATTTTATGTTTTATCAGAAAATATAATACATTTTAGTCCATTTTTATTTTAAAATTATCATATTGTTAAATGAAACAGATTTTATATTGGTAGGATTTGTGAATTTTCTTGCCATGAATTTTTTTTCCATTCTATTATCTGATTATCTTCATTTCTTGTTGGGTATTGTTCCCATTAGTTAGTTCTTTATGTGGTTGCACAGACTTTTATACATCTGAGGCCCATACGTAGATAAGGTTCTTTTCCATATACCATGTTTATATGGTCCCCATTCCCAAAAAATGAAATAAACTCAATAGGAATGGTCAGGTGTAGATGAATGGTCGGTTGAAACATTTCAGTCAGTGGATGGTTCTAGTTTGGTTCTCATTATTGAATATATCGCTGGTATATGTGTAGGGTAAGAGAGTATCAAATTGGCAAGTACCACGTTTATGAAAATTTCTTTTATAAATGTAAATTCATCTACAGCCTTATACCCGGTTTGAATTCAAAAAAGAATTTAACTCATCTTAATTCATCTTTATTTTATCATTATATTTTTTTAATTTTTTATACAAAATATAAATCTCAATACAGTTTTTTCAAATTTCAATACACATTTTTTAAATCTTAATTTAATATTTTCAAATTTTAAAATAATAATAATATTAAAAAATAAATTAAACTTATCTTAATTCATCTCATCTCAAAATTCAAATTGACCTTAATCTTGTATAGGAGTAATGATGGAAGTACTATCATTTGATTTATTTTACTACTATTTTATAACTTATTAATGTATTTGAAATTTTTATATTTTTTATTATTTTTTTAAAGTATCTCTTTAATATTTTTAATCATTAAGAAGAAAATTTAAAAAAATATAAATTTATTAATATTCACATTCTTAATCATTAAATAAAATTAAAAATTAAAAAAAATAAATACAAATTTTTTTTTAAATAAATAGTAAAATAGTAATCACGCCATTATTATTATTATCTCTTCATAAAACCTTTTTGTGATTAATGTATTTGTATTAAAAATGTGTTGTATTTTCTAATTAATGTTAGTGTATTCTCAACCTGACTTTAGGGGATCTATAATTTTTATAATTCATTATTCTCACACTTTCTACTATTTAGATATGATAGGACTTGTCGTATTATTCTTTAGATATATGTAGACATAGTACGTTGATTCCATTACTAAGAAGATTGTGTTGAAAAAATATTTAAAAGTGGCAGAGTTAATAGGTCGGTAAAATAAATTCAACTTAAAAGTTTCAATAATTCTGTCTTCATCAATCGTAAGTACGAGGGGTTGAATGAAGAAGTTAAATGGAATTTATTACTTCAACCTACACTAAAAACAGAGGGGCTCACTCCAAAATAGAATTCCAGATGGAGTCTCTGATGCGACTGTGAGGAGTTGGGACCAGGGTCCCGTTCTTCGCTTTCTTGATAGATGACAGCGTTTGTGCAACCTGTACAGGAAGCATGTTTTCACCTTTTCGACCTCCTGAACTTCACTATTCTTTGTTTGTCGTGAGCCCAAGTGCATGGCCCATACTTAATAATGCTTGCGGGTTATGGTCATACTCATGGCCGCTGCATGTGTAATAATTCAGACCAGTTCAGTTCTTTAGAAATGGCCCCATGTTCTTCAGGTTGCTACATTGCTAACTGATATTACAGTCCACTTGGGTTTTTTCTCTTCTTATGACAATCTTTAAAGTATCGAAGTATCATTCAACTTCTTATGACAATCTGAGGGTGTATGGAACCCCTTACGATTTTTTTTGTAAATGCACCTCGATTTCTCGCAAATACACCCTAAAAAGTCTTTCAATCCGATAGGTCAAAAAATTATTTGCTTTCTAAGATGATTTGAATCTTAGACTAGAAAGAGCATAGCTCTAAACCAAGACCTTCAACTTATTTGAAAGTTTATGTTGCAGTATGCAATTTTTTTGCTTCAAGATTCATGATTATCCGCAACATTTTAATGTCAACTTACATAAAAATATCTATGTATATATATATATATATATAATATTTCCTGCATGGTTCCCTTGTCTTATGCGCATCAGGTCCTGTGCCAAACGGTGATTTCGAGACGGCCCCAGCAAACGGGTTCCCGAGCGTGGGCGTGGTAGACAGAGCCATCGGGATCCCGAGCTGGAAATCGAAAGGGACGGTTGAGCTCGTACAAGCGGGGGAGAAACAGGGCGGGATGATACTCGTAATACCGCAAGGTAGACACGCGGTGCGGCTTGGTAACGATGCCGAGATCAGCCAGGGGCTGAGCGTGGAGAAGGGGTCCATTTACTCGGTCACATTCAGCGCCGCCCGCACCTGCGCGCAGTTGGAGTCGCTAAACGTGTCGGTGCCGCCGGTGTCGCAGACGATAGACTTGCAGACGCTTTACAACGTGCAGGGGTGGGACCCGTACGCCTACGCGTTCGAGGCAGAGGAAGAAGAGGTGAGTTTGGTTTTTAGGAATCCGGGCATGGAGGATGACCCCACTTGTGGCCCCATCATTGACGATATTGCCATAAAAAAGCTCTTCACTCCCGATAAACCCAAAGGTATCTCTCTCTTATCTTCATCTTTGATTGTTCAAAAGTCAAAAATCCAAACCTAAAAGCTAAAGCTAGATGGTGTTTGGAGTTACTTTCGCATCGCCCAATGCTGCGCGTGGGAAACCGGGCGTGCTGTCGTAGTGTGGTCGAATCGACGTCAAACATATTTGGATAGTTCACACTGACTAGTGATTCTGCTTCTTGGGTTTGAGAATATATTGTCCACTAGTTACTTAAATTTGACATTAGCATGCAGTATGTCCACACGTGATATTTCACATAAAATTTTCGTTAGTTTGATTTAATTGAGAAAATTTATAGATCTATAAAATGATAAAATAAAAACTAATTCGGAGAAAACATATGGGTGTAAATTCGGGGATGATCCAAAGCTGTATATGAAATACCATAGACATTTATTTAAAGTTATGATACTTGTAAATTATTTTATAAATACTTTAGTGTGAAACTGCTTAAATTATAACAAGTTTAAAATATTAATAATATTTAGTACTAACTGATATAAGTCTTCCACATCATTAGCATATTGAATGTGTTATTAAATGAGGTTATAATTATCACCAATGCGGTAGGTCAATTGGTCCAAGCTTGAATTTCATGATTTTCAAGCTTGGCTCTTCCATTAGACAAAGTAGGCAATTGGCTCCTAATAGAAGAAAATTACAAAAAAAAAAAATTTGAAGTAGGATTAAAAAAAAGTATATATTCAATTAAAAAAATTAATAATTCAATAAGAAAAATTAAAAGTATTAAATAGATATTATGTTATTATTAATTCTAAAAAGTATCACACTTAATAATTATTTCAAATATTTTCATTCTAAAATATATTTTTCTTTTGACATTATTAATTTAATATATAATGTAAAAATTATAAATAGCAAAATTTAATTTTTGAGTATTCTTAAAATATTTTTGTATGATTCTTTAAAGAGGCAATGACCTACTTTTTTTATAATGTATTTTTTATTTATATAATTTTATTTATAATAATGATTATAATTGCTTTTAAGGCTTGTTTAAATAGAATATCTTGAAATATATATATGAATAGTTGTGAAATAATTTTAATCAAGATATTTTTTATTTTTTTGATAAGAGAAAAAAAGTTGAATTTGAAAATATCTAAAAATACTTGAGAGTATTTGTATTCCTAAACAGACTTTTAAAGTCTAAACTATGTTTTGTAAAATTAACTAGATTTGATAAAATACTATCTAAATCTAATAAAGATGAAATTGATTATTAGTTGAAAATGTAAAATAAATATAATGTAAAATTAAAATTAAAATTAAAATTATTTTATTTTATTTATTTCTTAAAATAAAAAAGGTCTCAAACTAAATTTTAGTCTTAGCTCCTCAAACTATTGAGCCGGCCCTGACTTCGAGATCAGGAATTCAAATCAAAATATAAGTTGAATCCATTTGTTGTAGTAAAGCCTAATCTTTGAACTATGGAATGCGCATTAGACCAATTGACACATTAGTAGTAGTGTGGTGTCGGGCTCAATCCTCAAGCAATAGTTATTATGATTCAAATTAGACACTCCATAGCGGGGAGAGACTCTTATGGTCACGTCAAGGAGGGTAGTTATGCTAGTCGTTCCCATCTCTCTTATTTAGGGAAAAAAAATGAGATTATATATAATTAAATGTTCTCATTTATTTATCATGTATGGTTCAAAGGGAGGGTTTTGCCTCCTATGGGTTTAAGAACATATATGTTGACAAGTTGATTAATTTGTTGTGATCTATGCAGAAAATGCAGTGTTAAATGGCGATTTTGAAGAAGGCCCATGGATGTTTAGAAACACCTCACTCGGTGTCTTACTCCCCACCAACCTTGATGAAGAAATATCCTCATTACCTGGTTGGAATGTGGAATCTAACAGAGCCATTCGTTACATAGACTCCGACCATTACACGGTTCCCCAAGGCAAAAGGGCAGTTGAATTGGTTTCAGGTAAGGAAGGCATAATTTCGCAAATGGTGGAAACAACACCAAACAAACCGTACACTTTGACCTTTTCCTTGGGACAAGCTGGAGACAAATGCAAGCAGCCACTTGCTGTGATGGCCTTTGCTGGAGACCAGGCACAAAACACCCATTACACGCCTGATTCCAACTCTTCCTTTCAGAGTGCTAATCTCAACTTCACAGCCAAGGCTGAGAGGACCAGAATTGCATTCTACAGTGTCTATTATAACACGAGAAGCGACGACATGAGCTCCTTATGTGGTCCGGTGGTGGATGATGTGAGAGTGTGGCTTTCTGGGTGTAGTAGAAATGTGTTTGAAGGATTCATGAGTTTGGGGCTTGGCTTTGCTTTTTGGATGTTGGTTTTCATCATGGTCTAGGGTTTGTGTAATGCATGAAGGTCATGTGTTGCCTAATGTGCATGCTTTTGTAAGTTTGGCATGTTTCTATGTGTGGCTTTAGAATTTTGCTATATATGGGAAATGAGTCGCATATTATATTTCATATTTTGGTTATGAGAAGTGTAAATTCATAAACTAATATAATTTGATATGATATATTCGATCAAACTTTTTTTAAAAAATAATAATTTTACAATCTAAATACAAGTCTTCTGGAAAAAAGTAAAAGTTCTAAATATACAAAATTTATCCTGAGTTCTAGGAAAGTGATGAATAGTTTTTTTACACTTTATTAAGTGGAGGTTCACTGCACGATTTGAATGAAAATATTCACCCTTTTTTTCATTGACTGATCGGTATTTGTATATGTACAAGATCCTTACAAAACTATTTAGGAAATAGTTACAACAGATATGAGCAATGTTTTGAATTTTGTTTTAGTGATCATTTTAGTTTAAATATTGGAATAAAATATTTTGGTTTCGGGATTAATTATATATTGTATATTAATAATTGTATGTATATATAAACTAACAATTAATAGAACAAACATATATATAAGTGTGTATCACATGTATACGTGTACATATATAAATATAGGTTAAAACAAAATACAAATAAAAGAATAGATAAATTATTAATAATAATGAAACTAAAAAATAAAATGAGGGAACATACTTAAAATTATATAAAAAATTTAAACTCTTATATATTAGAATTAATTAAATATGATCTGGATTTAAAATTTAAAAAAAAATCATTTAAATACATGAAAATTATAAAAATAGTCTAAAATAAAATAGGAGTCGGAATTTGACCAAAATAGTCGGAATGGGCCAAAATTTGGAGTGGAATTAAATAAATGAGTATAATGTACCGAATACTAGATCGAAACAAAAAATTTTAGTTAGAACGGAACGAAATTCAAAATATTGGTTATAAGACACTTAAGCTACATAAAAATTTTAACTAATGACTACACACTTAGTTTTGATTTGTAACATAACAAAAAATTATTCACATGGCTTGATTTGAGGTTAGAATCGTGAATTTTCGACTTGAGCTTCATCTTGACATTCTTCCTTAGTACGTTCATACAAGATTGAGCTTTCATCGACAAGACCAATTTTATTGCGTAGCATTACTATTCGTTGTCTTGATAAAGGCTTAGTCAATAAATCAATAAGCTGGTCTTAAGTGTGAACATGCCGAACTTGAAGTATCCCACTTTGAACAAGTTATCTTACAAAGTGCAAATCAATTTAAATGTGTTTCATTTTGGAATAATTGACTGAATTAAAATTTAAATGTGTGACTCTAAGGTTGTCACATCGAAACAATGTTAACACTTTTGGTAGAAATTCAGACACATTGTTTTAGATGCTACAATGGCAAAGGCATGGTATTCGATTTTTATTGATGATCGTGCAACAACTCGTTTTTATTCTGAAAACTCATTTACAGTCCACTAATTTATAGTTTAGAAGGGATGGAACTAATTCTTAAGTTTTATGTCTCATTAGAACAGTAATCTCATTTGACATTGCATCACGCCATTGAGTGTGGTTCAGTGCTTGACTCACACGAATTAACTCAATTACTGGAAGAGTGGGGTGCTTGGAGATCGAATGGAGTTGTTTGTGCTTAAAGATATTATTCATAGACCATAATATTATTTTGTGAAGATGAGAGTTTTAATATGTAAAGTGTTGCTCATTTAAATATGAAAAAATATATCAATATACTAATAATTATTTTTTTAATCATTAAGTAAAAAAAATAATAATAAAATACATGAAGTTTTAAATTAAAATATCAAAATAAGAGTGTATAATAACATTATCCATAAAGATACGTATCCTCCTCAAAAGTTCAAAACTCAATTACTGGTGAAAACCGAAGGACTTTTTTGTAAATCTAACTCCTCTCTTTGTAGAGAAATCCTATCCCATGATTCCCATCTAAAATCTCTCGAGTCTCTCCCATATAAAATCAACGCAGCCAGTGGGCCACGAGTACAACCCCTTGCGATAGCAAAACCCTATTCAGCCACGCCCGAGGGTTTTCGCAGCTGAAACAAGCGCCGGAACCTCTTCAGAAACCCTAGACCTCTCAATTCATAACGTCCAAGCCATGGTTAGCTAGTCTCGATTGCAATCCCTGCTCTTTCATATCGTGTTCGATTACGAATCGTTTGCTTCCCGAGCGATCCTTCTCTTTCTGCACCTACAGTTGCATGTGAATCCTTAGAACCATAGTTTTAGTGATGCTTCATTTTAGATCTAGAAGCTCGTTTGTTTTTGTTCCAGGAAAACAACTATAGCTTTTTCTTTGCCTAGATTAGGAAATTGATTTGCATATCAGCTGGACTATTGGTAGGATTTTCAATGGTTCTAAGAAACTGAAGTTTATCATAAAATATATGGATTTATTGTTATGATCAGCGCTACTAGGTTTTGAATGTATAGCTTATTTTTGTTGGGTTCGATAAAATAATTATCTAAAGAGGGTTTGGATCTGTTTGTCGCCCTAATGTGATTTGAACATCGAAATTCTTCCCCCGTCTCTTTCTGAAAGTGAATCAATGTAATAATGTAAATGTCTTTTACATAATATTTTGCTTTACCTCCTATTTGATAAAATTCTGAGGACGTTTGTCTAATTAAGTATACCTTAAATGTTTGTGGATTATTTCTATTATTTTCCTAATGAATGTATTGTTTACAAAATGAAAGTTTACTATTTATCTGGGTTACTTTAATAGACTTGCTTTGAGCATGCCAGGTATGGTTGTGAAAAATAGTTGTGGTTTTTGCAATCCTAAAATCTCATCTACTACGTTTATTAATGTTGGTAGTGAAAATTGGAGAAATACTTGTTTTACGTTACCTTTGAGGGTATGTTTCTTGTGTGTTTGTTGGATTGTATTGTTTAGTATGTCGTGCTTGTAATTTTTTTTTCTATTTTGTTGAGTTTTTGTATGTGTAGTTTGGTTGCTAACATTGATACAGAAATTATTGTTACCTGCTTTTTTATGCAAAGGTTTTATCCTTTTTTTGGGGCAAAAAGGACCGATTAGTGCAATTGAAGCTTTTCTTGCTATTATGTTCAACAGCCATTTTCCTGTCTCAATTTCTTTAAGTTTTGAATAGGTTCAAGCTTGTCACTCTGTTCAATATTCAATTTAAAACTCAACTTAATTGGATTGGCTGTCTGTTTGTAGCCCTGTGCTATGACTGAGTGCTTGAGCATCAAAATTTCTATGAAACATAATTATAATAGATGAATAAGTATTATTGTTAGGCTTGCAAGATTGTTTGATTTCTGACTCTGCATGGCACTGTATGTTATGTGATGATGGGTACTAGTCGAGGAAGAAGACTAGGGAGCCAAAGGAAGAAAATGTGACCCTTGGACCAGCTGTAAGAGAAGGAGAACAGGTTTTTGGTGTTGCCCACATTTATGCGTCATTTAATGACACATTCCTTGTAAGCATAGCATGTGTACTTGGTGCTTTTGAATTTATTGTTTCCGTAACTCTGGCTGAAAGTAAACTTTCTTGGTTGATCCTCAGCACGTGACTGATCTGTCAGGTAGAGAAACACTTGTTCGCATTACTGGTAAGTATTTTAATTTCATCTTGTTGCTAGATATTGTGTACATCACCATCTGTTTTATAGTTTTTATATTGGATCCATTATTTTATAAAAAAAAAATTTAAACCTGAGGGTGCATCTCAATGTATTGATTGAATCTGTTAGTTGTATTTATTGTACCTTCTAAAAAACATTAAGCAAGCATATTGGTTTATGGTCGGTAGAGCTTGGATTCTTTTCATATATCATGCATTTATCTACAGACTTTCTGCATGTTGTGTAAAAATAATTGTTATTTTAAGACTTTGAACTGTTAATGTATAAATGAACAAGTTTCTGAACTTGAAGTCTACGCTAATTCCTAATTCTGGCGCTTGCTCTACTTCATAACCATTGAATTCTTCTACCTATCAAAAAAACAATTGAGTTTTTCTCTGTTACTCACTTTTTTGTGTTCACATGTTAAAGAGAATCTTAGCACCTTCATTCCTGTAACAGAATCTTGGTGACTAAATGTTTAATCTATTACTTACTGTAGATAGAAAGATTTATGTGTGCTTTTATTTATTTTTTGATAAGCAAGTATGAGATGTGTGTGTTTATATGTAATCTGCCTTGCGAATTATAGGTGGGATGAAGGTGAAGGCTGACCGAGACGAGTCTTCACCATATGCTGCCATGCTTGCAGCACAGGATGTTGCTCAGAGATGCAAGGTATTTGTATGCTATATAGTCCTTTCAATCTGAGTGTTCAGTTCTGTTGATACCTCTTTTAAATTGCTTTATTTATTTATTATAGTCAAAATTTTGCCTTCTCAGTTTGATTTGAATACTCAAAAGCTTATTTGCTGCACGATTCATTTAAACATTGTGTGTTTTTTTTAGCCTTTGTAGTCATTTTCATATGTTTTTGAAAGATTACTGTTTACTTAATTTCAGTTTTTATAACTAGGAACTTGGAATAACCGCTCTGCATATCAAGCTCCGTGCCACTGGCGGGAACAAGACAAAAACTCCTGGTCCTGGGGCTCAGTCTGCTCTCCGTGCACTTGCTCGTTCTGGAATGAAAATTGGACGAATAGGTAAGGCTCTTCCATGATTAAAGACAGTTTTCACAACTTTAAATTGGCAAGCAAACCTAATCAATGGATTTCTCTATAATTGTTATAAGTAACACAAAATGGCAGAAACTATTGTTAAATTGGGCACCTTTTCACTATTTTTTCATGTTTTCTACACAAGAATTTAGAAAAACAAAAAGTAATCTAGACGGTTCATTTAATAGTAATTTCAACCCACTTGGTTGTTGCTGGGTGTGTTCCACACATGCTGATGAGCCGAGCCAAGCCAAGCCCAGTTTTGCATTGCCTTAAGCTTGACATGATAAAATTGTATGAGCTCAAATAAAGCTTGTTTTGAGCATTAAAATCATGCTTGTTGAGCTCATTATCGTACAAGTTTTATTAATTTGGTTTGAACTATAATAACCACATGAATCACATAGGCGTTAGCATGGTTGCATTTTTGGCATTAGTAGTGCTTTTTGGCATTAATGGTGCTGTCTATTATTGATTGCATTTTGAGGTTTACTCTGGCTTGTAACTCTGTTGTGAAGTTTATGTTCTAATTTTTTATGATGTAATTTTTAACTTGTGTTTCAGAGGATGTGACTCCAATTCCTAGTGACAGCACTCGTAGAAAAGGTGGTAGAAGAGGGAGAAGGCTGTAAGCTTGCTGTTCTTATCCCAGTCACAGCAGCCTTTTTTGCACTATCCTAAGGTTTCCAACTGAATGGCTTGACCTTAAAACAGTAATCCCAATTTTTAAAAGATATTGTTGTCCTGCACTATGAGATTTGACAAAAGTTTGATTTCCAGTTCAAACCTCTTCTATCAGGATTCCTTGGAATTTTGATTCTCTGAGACTGCCTTTTAATTTTTATATTGTTGCACATCCTGCTCGTTCAGTTTTTATACTGTTTGATTGAAAAGTTAGATTTTGTTCCTTTATTATGTTTCTTCAAATAAACACAGATCTTTTATTATGTTATGCAAGTGGATCTATATATCATGCAAGCCAACTTGCAATACTGGCCGAATTTTTCACTTTACCCCTTTCCCATACTCTGCCTGCCACTTTCAAATAGGTGTAAATGGTCCGGTCTGTTCCGGAAATTTTGTTAATTGATTTCATTAGGTCCAAGAATTTTCACCCTGGACCGGATTGAACAGGAATTCGGTCCAGGGGCGGTCCGGTCCTGTCCGGTCTAGAGATGCCCCATATGATTTAATGGGCTAAATTTAATATAAAATTCTACAATGATCAAATATTTTTTTGGGTCAAATTTAACTATTATAAATTATAATATGTTAATATTATAAAAGTATATATTATATATTAATATGTTAGTATATATTATATATTAAGTATGTTAGTAAATTATAACTAATAGTCTAATAATCTAATAATATTTTCACATTAGTATATGTTAATAAATTATAACTACTTATCAAAAAAAAAATGTTAATAAACTATAACTAATAAGTAATAATACTATTACAATTTACATTAGTATATTATATATTTATATGTTAGTAAATAGTGATAAATTAGTAATAATATATTAAATAATAATACACTTATTATTTATATGTTAATATATAAGAGTATATATTATATATTAATATGTTAGTTAATATTAAATATTAAGTATGTTAGTAAACTATAACTAATAATCTAATAGTTTAATAATATTATTATATTAGTATATGTTAATAAACTATAACTAATAAGTAATAACACTATTATAATTTATATTAGTATATTATATATTTATATGTTAGTAAATAGTGAAAAATTAGTAATAATATATTAAATAATAATTATACACTTATTATTTATATGTTAATATTATAAGAGTATATATTATATATTAATATTAATATTAAAATTTATATATTATTATTTATATGTACATCTATTTAAAAATTAAAATTAAAAAAAAATCTAGGAATTCGGTCCGGTCCAGGGGGATGAACTCCCTGGACCGCGATCGGATATTTTTTTGGACTGGACTGGACTGGACTCCAATCGGTCTGGTCCGGTCCCGGTTCGAGACAACCAGTCTGCCGGTCCAGTTCGGTTTTTTTACAGTTCTACTTTCAAACTTCTTTGCCCCGTTGTTGGCACTACACTTACGCATGTTTTGATTCTGGAGGTCGTTGAAATTATTATTATTATTATTATTATTATTATTATTGGATATTACAATCTCTCCCTTTAAATTCCCTTCATTTGTAATGATTCAAGAAAAATTCAAGCTATATCTAGGCTTTACAGTCTAGAAGAAATAACTGTTTTTACAATTAGAGCTCATCGCAATCATTGTATAGTGCATGAAAATTTTCTTTTCGAGCATCACATTCAACATCTTTTTATATCAAGTAAATTTTCATAATTTGTATGAATAATTTAGTAAACTTACCTGAGATAACTATCTACTGGCTTTAATTTGTTCCATTCTTAAAATGGCAGTGTTGATTGCTCCTTACCCTTTGCAGAGGGCTAGCCTTTGTTCTCTCATCCTCTCCAAGCCTGATTCTACCCTCTTACCATGTCTGAGATTTTTTATTTTTTCCCATTGGTTGGGATTCCCTATTGGCCTTCTAATCAGCCAGGAGATAACTTCTATTTTTCAGCTCTTCAAACTATTCACAGGACTACCTCAAATACCACGGACAACGCTCTATATTCTGAAGCCACCGAACCACCCACTTGGGTGAATGCATGGCTGTTTAGTTTGCATATGTGTGAAACTTAAAGATGCTGGAATAGAATGTAATTCCCTAGAATATATACACGACTTTAACAAAAGAAAAGTACATTGATGTTGATATGGGCGATTAATCGAGGCTGATTTAATGAAAATCTATCAATTTTATTAAAACATGTTGTGCATATTGAAAGGGTTGAAATTAGCATAAACAACCCAACTTAATATTTATTGCACCTGCTAAGAATTTATGGTACTAGGAGGCAAGAAGGGAGGTGATGAGACTAAAATGGAGGTTGGCAGAGACTAGGTCTGTAGGATTTAAAGAGGTGCAAGAATTAATGGGGAGTGTTAGTGAAAAGCAAGGCGGTGAAAGAAAAGAAAAATTCGACCGACACACGCAAGGGAAATATCTGACCGTACTGACCGAAACTTGGCGATAAAAGGACTTGAACAGATGAAAGAATGGAGCCTGGACTCTCTCCCTCTGAAATAATTTGGACAGCTTCTACTTATCCAATATCATTTTCTTCAGCCTTCCCCGAGAGTTTTGACTGGTGAATTTATCTGCATATTTATCTGTATATTTTTCCTGTCCAGAGTGAGCTATGAGAGATTGTAAAAATCTCAATTATAGTGGATTCTCATCCCCAAGTATCCGTAGACGTAGGCACCTGCTGAACCACATAAAATTGTGTGTCCATCTCTATTTATTTCATATGTTATTTAAGCACGTACCATCACGCCGGAACCTCGCTGGGAGCCCCCAAACGACTCTGAATGAAACCTAATTCGCACCAATGGGTTGAAAATGATTTTTCTCTCACTTCGACCTGTTGGCTGATTTTTATGCCCTCAACAATGGCGCCGTCTGTGGGATGTTGGAAGTCGGAGGTAGGAGAAAGATGATTTTTCAGTCCTCTAAATAAAAGTCTCTGACCGACTCAGTAAAAATTTTCCCTCCAGATAAGTGTGATCAACCATCTTATTCTTATTTTTATTTGTTATTTTTATCACTGACACAGAAAAAAAGACGTGGACACCCGCTCGGTCAGTCTCTAACTCTTATCTCGAAACACCTATTTGTTTATTTTCCCGACCGTCACAAACACATGCACTAACCATGCAATGGCCTTGAACACACTCGGAAATATGGCGTACTGTGCACTTAAGTATACAAGAATGCAAATGCGTACTATGCATGCACAGTGGGGCATGCACGTACTGTGTACGCATGCACAGTATGCATGCATGTACAGTGCTCGGGGGCTCAGTGTGATGCACCCCTAGCACGGTGTGACCATCAAGCGCCACGGCCTGCCGCCATGGGCATGACTGGCCTGCCGGCAGTCCCCACTGGGACCGTTGGCGGCTTTTGTCCTTGCCGAAGTTTGGGTGGGCCACCGTTCTCGTTGGTGTAGCCCCGCCAGATTCTTTCTCCAGTTTGCACCAACTCGGGATCATGCCCAGCCAACTCGTTGCGCCGGAAGGTCACCTGTCGCCACCATAGAATCTGCCAGCGTCTTCTGTCACAAGTTGGGTATTCGCCGACTAGTGACCCTGCCAGAGGCATTCTCACCGCACCTCTGCCTTCCAAATGGCAAGGTGCTCACAGCCCAGCCCCTCCGCTGCACGAGAGGGGCACTTGCAGCCACCAGGGAGTCGCCAGCGGCGTCTGTCCTAGACGGAAGGTCACTAGCGATCCTTGTGTCCTTGGTGGCTCAACCTCGCGCCCCGGGCGCTATAAATCGGGTCAGGATTGGACCCGGCAGGGATCTCGGAAAACTGTCTGTGCCAACAACCACCAAACATTCTGCCAGCAACCTCAGTCTTCAATCGGAAGCCCCCCCTTGACAGAAGGTGGGAACCGATCTTGGCAACCTCATTCGGCTTGGAGGTTTCCCAGTGCACCATCACATGGCTTGGATTCTTTCGAATTCCACTGTGCTCGAGATCCACCTCTCGGACTCCCTCAACTCGAGATCCACCTCCCGGACTTCCTTGGTTTGGGCTCCACCGGCTTGGGATCCACAGCATGGGCTCCTGCTAGCTCGGACACCATCATGCTCAGGATCCCAGCTCGGACACCACCTTGCTCGGGATCCCAGCTTGAATGCCACCAGTTCGAGCCCCACTAGCTCGGGGATCCTCCAGTCCAGGATCCCAGTTTGGGAATCCTCCAGTCCGGTCTTTACCAGCTCAGTCTCCACCTGCTCGGGATTCCCCAGCTCGGACTCCATTAGTTCGGGATAGTGCCGCTTGGGTTATGCCTTCTCTTGAGCTCAGGAAGCCCAGCTCGGGAGTTATTCCCCATGGAAATCACTCCCAGACCACACTCAGAAGTCAGGACCACCACTCGAGATTTATTCCTGAGTTTAGAACCTTACTCGGGAGCCTAACCGATCCTTCCATTCTTTCCTAGATAGGCTATCAATTCAAGAAACCATTCCCACCACTCTGTTCAAGCTTAGGACACACTTCCTCAGGTTTGGACTTCCCCGTAGGAGCTCGGGAACACACTCACTAAGAGTTGCTCATTAACTTTTCAACTCACGTTTAGTTAGGGAAAACAATTGTGCATGCACTCGGGGAGCATAAGATCCGCAAGATACCTCAGCTTAGGGTTCACGAGCTCGGACTCCCCCAGCTCGGGATGCCTAAACTCGGGACTCTCTTCGGACCAAGCACCAGCTTGGATACAACTTAGGAGCGTCTCTCAGGAATGAGCATCCTCTACACACTGCGCGGGGGGCTCGTTCAACTCATTCAGGACTTATGCATTTGGGACTCGCCTGAACCACTACCTTGCCACAGATAGCCTCACTCATTGACTCCAACTTAGTACACCCACTCATGCTGCACCTGCTCGGGATCCCTCACACAACTCCAGACACAAACCTTCATGGCTCGAGCACCTCTCGGAACATTTACACAGGACACCTTTAAGGAACACTCTCCTTTATGGCATTCTGCTCACGAGACCCTCACCATATCACACTCGAATCTCTGTCTTGAGGCACTACCTCACGAAGTGCAGGCGTGCATAGAGACTATGCGGGTGCACAATAACTACACCATTGCAATCTCACGATAACACGTCCCGTATCTGGAACACCCATTCGATCATGACTTCTCACATGCACAGCTCACCAACGCCACACATGCTTGCATATCTCCATCTACTCAAAACTCGCCAGCTCGGGAACCTGACTAACACGGACACTATCTCAAATTCCGACCCAACTCACAATCACACGGGCTCACAAGCCCCTCGCCTCATCCAGTTGCATAACATACCCACAACTCTCCCATTGTGCCACTTGGGACACTCTTCATAAACACACTCGAGACCCTCCACGACACTCATGCCATAATGGATCATATGCACGACTCACTTTCACGGGCTCCACCAGCTCGGGGGTCCACCGAGCTCCCTCCATCTCTATCGGGACTTATCACACGGCCCCTTGCTCATGACTCACATCACTCATGCGTATTCGGGCCAAACACCTTACACACATCCGGAAACTCACCTCACACGTGATCCCACGGCATCACACTTAGGATTTATTCATTTGGGAACCACTCCCAGTCTCTGTGCTCTTGGGATTCACTTGGACCCATTTACGTGGATCCATTCCTTAAGACTTGGAGTTTTGTCACCTGCTCGGGACCAATCATGCCCTCCTCCCAGGCACACCGGCCTTAGAAGGTCATCAGGAACCACACTAAGCAGCTTGGGTTCTCATTGTTCATGTACTCGGGATTCACCTCGCTCATGGAAAACTCACAAGCTCAAAATACTCACGCTCTATAAGAGCTATCTTCCTCTCCTTTATGCAAGAATCAGGCAACCATCACCCATGCCTTGACACTCGAAAAATCGACACTCGGAAGTAGATACTCAGGATCTCACGGCTCTTCACTCAGAAGTCGAAACTCGGGAGACTACGCTCGGGATCTCATGGCTTCTCGCTTAAGAGTTGACATTCGGAAATTCATCTATCGATACTCGACACTCGACACTCGAAAACCTTTTACCACAGATAAAAATACATCAGTTTATCTCTCTTACAATATGTGAATTTATTTTTGTACTAACAAAGTTATTGCCTGCAGCATGGGATGTTAGCGTGTTATCACATCCCGTGGGGTCAGTCTATCCATCCACGCGAAATAACAGAATCCCGTGGAGTCCTAGGCGATGCACTCCCGCCGATTCTCACGCGATGATACCTCCCGCTGAGACCTAAATGATGCACTCCTGCCGGGTCTCACACAATGACACCTCTCGCGGGGTCTCACACAATGACACCACCCGCCGGGTCCCATGCGATGATAGAATAGGCTTTACGCCCTCATCACATCGAAATCTCATTGACAACTCGCAGGGTTGTCGGATCAACTACATCCCACTCGAAAGCTCACGGGGTTGTCGGATCAAACACATCCCGCTCGAAGGCTCGCGGGGTTGTATGGCCACCCACAACCTACCCAAAAACCCACATGCGCGAAGGTTACTAAATCTCGCGGGATCGGATTACCCACCTACACGAAGTCAATAAAGTCCCGTGGGGTGATAGCCGAGCCCCAGCCTCGCGCCTCAGCTCACCTACGCGATAATTCCTCCCACAGGGTCCCACGCGATGTCACCTCCTGCAAAATTTTGAGCTTCACACTCCCATCTTTAGCGGTCGAGTCCATCTCTCACCTTAACCTAGCTCCACAGTTGCATTTTATGCAATCAATATTTTTAGGGATCAGAAGACAAACCACCATTTTCTCAATATTCAAGATACAAGACAAAAAGACAGAATTCCCATCAAAGTACATTTGCTAAGAATTCGCGGGGTATTAAAAGGGATGAAATCAGCGTAAACAACCCACTAGACATTTATTGCACCTACCAAGTATTTATGATACTAGGGGACAAGAAATGAGGTAATGGGACTAAAAGGAAGGTGTAGAACCCAATGTTTCAAGTCTCGTATCTACATATAGATTTTGATAATAACAAATAAATTCAAAACTCAAACTTAAGTTATCTATGCATAAAGAGAGTTAAGCATATCAAGAAATCAAGTATGAGTAAAAAGAAGAACAAGTCTACAAATGAAGCTCATAGAGTAATTTTGTACATTTCTTAAAATTTGAAATTCGATTAAGGCTCAAAATTAATATTTTTTCATAAAGTATCAAATTGCATTTTTTACATTTGCATAACTTTATTAAAATATTTAATTTTAAAAATTATTATTATTTTTTCACATATGCATAAATATTTGAATTTGTAAGATGATTGATTGTTATTTTTAATATGTGCATGTGTTGTTTGAAAATTTTGAAAGGTGGTTGTGTGTTTTTTTGACATATGCAAAAAGAAGATGATTTGGTTTGAAAAATAAATCATGCTCATTTTTTCATGTATGAAAAGTAAAAGATTTTATTTGATTTCTTTGAAAAATGAATGAATGTGTCTTTGACAAATATAAAAAGGAGATTTTTTATTTGAATCTTTTGAAAAGTGAATAGTGCTCTTATTTGATATGTGAACCTTTTCAAATTTGAATATGAAGACTCATTTGCTTATAAATAATTCACTTGAATTTTGTAAAAATCACAACAAGAGCTTACGCATCAATTGCTAAGTTTTGCATTATTATTTCAAAGCTCTCATTCTCTCTTCTCTAAATTTTGTGCCTTAATCGTTGTTCATTGTGAGAGAGATATAGATGACACTGTATTGTTTTTATCTCACTCATTGAGGAGTGTATTCTGATAAGCTACCAATTATCAGCTTTTGTATTTGTAAGAGGGTGTGTATAACCCTTGTGTATGTAGAAGGTGTTCTACACGGGAAATAGTTGAATCACCAAGTATGAGGTGATTGGAAGTGTAGAGGGTGTTCTACACGAATTTTTTGGAGCAGTGTTGCTCAAAAGTGCAATAAGTTTCTATCTCCACCTGAAGGAAATTGAATAGTGAATTTGAGATCCTCAAATGGTAGCTTGAGGCGAGGACGTAGGCAGTGGGACCGAACCTTGTTAAAATACTGAGTTTGCTTCTTTTTACCCTTATTCTTTATATTTTTTGCTACTTTATATTCTGGTTATATTTTATATTGTATATTTGGTTTATAAGTATTAATTTTATAATATAACTCAATTGACCTCCCCTCTTGTATTAGTCATTTGGGCAACAATTAGTATCAGAGTAAGGGCTCTATTATAAGATTAATTATCTATTAAGTTAAGATTATATGGCTAGCATTGCAGTTATATTTGCTGAAGGTCAATCCAGTAGTCGACCTCCGCTATTTTGTGGAGACAATTATACTTTCTAAAAAGTTAAAATGAGAATATTTCTTCAGTCTCAAGGCCGATAAATCTAGAAATGTATTGTAAATGGATCTTATATTCCAACAAAAATTGTTGATGAAGTAAAGGTCAATAAGGAAGAAGAAGAGTTTGATCGTGAAGATGATAGACTTTATATAGTGAATGTAATGACTATGAATTTACTGTATAATATTCTCAATGGTAATGAATTTAACAGAATAATGACTTGTAGGACAGTAAAGAAAATTTGGGATAACTTAGAAGTAACTTATGAAGGAATTTCGCAAGTCAAATAATCAAAAATTTATATTCTTACGCATGAATATGAAATGTTTAAAATGATTGATGATGAATCTATCTCCTCTATGTATACTCATTTTACTAACATTATAAATAACTTGATAGCTTTTGGAAAAGTTTATGTTAGCTTGGAGATAATAAGAAAATTTCTCAACTCTCTACCAAAACGTTGGGAATCAAAAGTGACGGCGATTTTTGAAACTAAAGATCTCAAAAAACTCGAAATAAATGAACTCATCGGGTCACTTATTACCCACAAGTACACATTGAAAAGAGAAAAAGAAAAAGGAAAGTAAAAGAAGAGCTTGTCAATCAAAACTGTTTCCCATGAAAGTGAAAGCGATAAAGACGAGAAAAACAATAATAAAGACGAAAAAATTGTAATGATCACAAGAAAATTTCAGAAATTCTTAAAGAAAAATAAAACTCCTCCAAGGAAATATTTTAAAAAGTTTTCCAACAAAAATACAGGTAAAAATGACTCATTAACTTGTTATAAATGCAGAAAGTCAAGACATATTAAGGTAGATTGTCCTATGCTAAAGAAAGATTGATACAAAGGCAAGAAAACAATGAAAGTTATATAGGATGATAATTCAAGTTGCTCAGACAGCGACGCAAGTAATGAAAAATCTGCAAATCTTTATCTTATAGTTAAAGATGATCTTGAGATAACAAATTTCGAAAATAATGAAAATCTTTATTATGAAGAATTGCAAAATGTTTTAGAAAAAATATATGAGGAACTTGAAAAATTGGGTATCAAGTATACCATTTTAAAAAAGAAAAATTCTTTTTTAACAAATGAAATTGATATTTTAAGAAAAGATAATATAGTTTTAAAAGATGAAAATGATGAGTTGAAAAAGAAAGTGGCTGATTTAGAAGAGATTGTTGAAAACTTTACAAATGAAAAAAGAAATTTTGAAACATTTCTTGGTAGTCAAATATGTGTTTTTGATAAGGTAGGCTTGGGATACATGCCAAAAGAAAAACAAATCCTATAAAAATTTATTTGATAAACCGATTAAATCAAAATCAGATTTTCAAAATTCTTTTCATAAAAATAGATTTTTCAAAAAAAAAATATTATTACAATCACTCAAGGTTTTCAAATATATCATATGTTATATGTAATTTTTGTAATAGAAATGGTCATAATTATCATACTTGTCCTATTAGAAGAAAACATATAATGATTATTAGGGCCATATGGGTACCAATTCTTCTAATACTAATAAATAAATGACCCAAAGAATTTGGGTACCAAGAATTTTTTTAATTGCTTTTGTAGGTATATATGAAGTATTCTACAGGTAAAAGTTTTTTAGATAACGGATGCTCAAGATACATGATAGGAGACAAAACTAAATTCATTGACATCACTTCTAAAGAAGAAAGATGCGTGATATTTGGAGACAAGTCAAAAAAGAAGATCATGGAAATAGAAGGTACAAATAATATAAATAGTCTCAATCTCAACAAAAAGAATACAATGGAAGAAATCCAACATGGAAACATCAGGAAAGATCATCGAGATTTAATACAAGATGCAACCAAACAGTGGAAACATATGAAAGATCATCAAGTGGAACAAATTATAGGAGAATCTTCACGAGGTATAAGTACTCGATCATCTTTTAGAAAAATTTGTAATCACACTGTTTTTCTATTTCAAATTGAATGTAAAAATATTGATGAAACACTTATTGATGAATCATGGATTTTAGTTATGCAAGAAGAGCTAAATCAATTTGAAAGAAATAATGTATGAACATTTGTTCTTAGACCCAAAAATCATGCTGTTATTGGAACAAAATGGGTTTTTAGAAATAAGAAAGATGAGTCTGGAATCATTACTAGAAACTGTTGATGTAAAATTTGGTAGTTGGCAATTTTCTAGTGAAAAACCTAATATAATTGAGTTGTAACTAATGGTGGACAGAGTACACTTGAAGAGGATCAAAATGGCTCGAGAAAAACCGAACACAGTGATCTCGCTCGACCATCGCTCGACATGGCGCTCGAGCGAAGTCCAGGCAGAGACTTCGCTCGACCCTCGCTCGACATCTCGCTCGAGCGAAGTTAAGGTTTCACGAATTTCTCTAGGGTTTAAGCGCCGTTTCAGGAGGTGGCTTATAAATACATCCTTAAGTCTTCTGCTGCAGTGTGGAGAAAAACAGAGGAAAAACCAAGGAGCCATACTTCATCCTTGGAGAGAAACTTCTCCATTGTTTCAAAGATCATTCTCTCTTGGATTATATTACTCCCTCACAACACACATTCAAATCTTTAGTGAGTTCATTGGAGTGGACGTGTTCATCAAGCTGGAAGAGTTCTTCAAGGAGCTTGGATGAAGAAATCAAGTTGTTCGTGTGAGAAGCTATAGAAAGGTCGGAGTTCCGGCACTACATGCGTGTAGAGATCGAGTGGGTCACTCGTGGTGTTGCAAGCCAAGTTTAGTTGCTACAGTGGGTTTGTGAGTGTTTCTAAATTGGTTGTAACAAACTAAAATTTCTATAGTGGATTAGAGGTGGTGTCTTACACCCGGAGTGGTTTTAGATTTTGAAGAGGTTCTTCAAATGAGTTTCCACTTCGTAACCAAAATCTGTGTGTTGATTTCTTTGTTGATTGCTTGTTTATGTTGATTAATTTTTTAAACTGCCATCGTTTCTGTTAAACACCTATTCACCCCCCCTCTAGGTATGTAAGGTAATTTGCTATCGCTTTTTCAGAAACAAGGCTCGACTTGTAGTCTAAGGTTTCAATCAAGAAGAAGAAATCGATTATGATGAAACGTATGCACCTGTCGCAAGATTAGAAACTATTCGAATGTTATTTGCATATGTATGTTATAAATATTTCAAACTTTTTCAAATGGATGTTAAAAGTACTTTCTTAAATAGTTTTATAAATGAAGAGGTATATGTTGAGCAACCTCCAGGTTTTGAAAATCATATTTCTCCTAATCATATTTTTAAGCTCGCAAAAGTATTATATGGACTCAAACAAGCTCTTAGAGCTTGATATGAGAGGTTTAGTGGTTTTTTGATTGAAAAAGGTTTTTCAAAAATAAAGATCGATACAACTCTTGTCGACGCCCCAACCCACGCTTGGGATCGCACGTGAATAGAAGCGTCGGGGACGAACAACACAAGGAAGCTCACCCCTCGTCATAGCATGCATTTAGTTTTTTTTTTTTTTGAAACGTCAAGTAAAGATTTTCACAGCGGAAATAAAAAGGCTAAGCCGTCAATAACATACATCACATGGTTAGACTACGGATCCCAAACATAATATTAAACATAGCCAGGATTTAATATTTACATCACTTGTCCAAGAAACCAAAATAGTGCTTCCCACAGGCGGGAAGACTTTTTCCAAAAACAATAATACAGGGCATCAAAATACAATACGGGTCTTAACACTGCCCATATGTTCATCCGACGGGTTCCTTCTTCACTTTCTTAAGGTTCGGGCCCCAGCGAAGCCGGTCCAAATCCAGGCTAGGCCCTACCTCACATATCGCCCTAGAAGGCGTTCCAAAAACGCGCCCCAAGTGGAGGGACTCGTCCATCCCTAATACTAAACAACACCCTGAAGGGCGTAGCCCAACATAACTGTACATAGTCACCTTCAGTGACTCCATCTCCCACTGACCCGGGCGGTCTAGTGGTACTGGCCCCTTAAGGGCGGCCTCAATCGGACCCTCGAGGGTCCGACGTGTCATCTCCGGGGTCGTACCCTTCTGATCCATCCTCACCTGCAAGTACGTCTATTGTCCCCGAGAGGGCATAATAGTGGGAATACAAGGAATGGAACTTATGCATTACCATGGAACTTATAGTAAGGTGAATAACAAACAAATCTTCTTACATATGCATTACCATGGAACTTATGCCTAGACTGATGCACATGTTCGTGACAAAAATTCATCTTTCTTTTCTTATTCTTAATTTCCAAAATCATACTTGTTCAAAACGCATAGCAAAACTCCTTTGATGCATATTCTTTCGAAAACAACAAAAAGAACTCTTGTTCGAAAACTTTTCGTCTTTTACTTATCTTAGGCGCCACTTATCATATCATATCATATATGGCCCGAAGACCCTTTTCTTTTCGTCATGACTTCTTATTTTGGACACCTCACGGTTCCCCTATGCACCGTGTGCTCCCCGCTAGTTACCGTCACACCCGGCGACCAAGTCAACCAAAGTGAATACGTTTCGCGTCCTTTCACGCTATTCATCGCTCGGGGATTTCTCTCCAAGCGACTACAAACTTATCAGATGGCGAGGCCGAGGCCAACACCGCTTATAGGGCACCCACTAGCATTAGGTGCGACCACGCTCCGGACACCTATGTGGAGCCATACATGGTCTGCCGACGGTTCTTTGTCGACCCAGGGGCTTTCACTCGACTTTAATCACTCCTGAGTGAACAGGGAGTTCCACTGAGACATTTCCCCGTCCCAGCTTTTGGGGTTCTTCTAAACCTTTATTTTTTCTTCTTTCGAAAACATTCTTTAAAAACATAGGTTTTTCGTGCTTATGCATGTGACATGCAACATTTGACCTTGTAGATGCAAGAACTCGAGACGAACCCGAGTACACACGTGTAGTCGTATTTCTTTCAAATCCTTATACCATAGACTCTTACTTATGGAAAAATGTCTAAACAAAAGCATTAGGGGGAGGTGGGGTGCTCGGCATTCACCCCTAGGGTTTGGGCCGAGACCCTACTTTGCTTCCTATTGATGTTTTCTTCTTCCTTTGATCTCCCTAACACCATTTCGCCTAAATTCGAGATTTTTAAAATAATTTCCTAGCCTTAATAGGGTCAAACCCGAAACCTATAAGGTTCTCAAGCCTTACGTTTTCTTCTCTCAGTCTTTCCACTAAGGCACTACTTGAACGATCTAGGTGAATCCGAACCCATACATGTCATTCTCCCAACACACATACTTCTTTTCTCCAAAATATCCAAACATGAATATAAAGTAAATAAGAGATTAAAACTTCATAATTTTTCTCTTCTAGAACTTCTCCAAAAATATAACTCCACAAGCATGCATTATCGTACTCATTAAGCAATATTAACGCCAACATCTTCCAAAAATTATTACGACTATTTTTCCACCAATGCTTCATACACTTTTCATCCTAGCATGGCATTTCTATATGCACAATATTTACAAAGATGCTTCCCCAATATCATAGTATGCATATATCTTATATTTACCAACATTCAACTAACTCGATATCTACATGCATACATACTTTTTCTCATCGAACCATCAAAATCATCATCATCTCCAAATCCTTTACCCAATAAGATTATAGGTTTTACACATGAATCCTCATCAAGATAACCTTTGTACTCTTAAGTATTCATCATGGCATTTCTGAGCAAGCAACCAAACAATAAAACATATTCAAACATGTTCTCACACATTCAAGCACATTCACTTTAAAATATACGGAAATTGCTAAAGGTATAGTAAGGAGGTACTTACTTGTCTTCCTAGCTAGCTTATAAAACTTCTGAAAACAAAAGAAATGCTTAGTTAGGTTGTGCTAAAAGTTTATTATTTCTAAAAGAAAGGCCCCCTTTTTGAAAGGTATAAACTTAAGGTTCTCTTTCATGCTTCTAAGTTTTTGCTTTGAAATGGCTAAGTTACTTACCTCTTTTAGGCTTCTTCTTCTTCCACCAATGCTTCTTCCTTCTCCTTCTTAGTTTGGTGTGTTTAGGTGTTTAGGTGGTGAGAACAAGTGAAATCAAGTGGAGAGAAATGGGAGAGTGCCGTGAGATGCCAAGAAGGGAGAGGTGTGTGTGTGTGTCCGAAAAGTGCAAGTCCAAAAGGTGAAGGAACTAGGCCATTCGGCCAAGGTATTTGGCTAGCTTCTAGGCCACTCATTCCCCTATGTTTGAGTGACTTGTGATGGGCTTGAAAGACTCTTGAGTGACTCCCATCACTTGATCACATCAACCCTAATCCATCCTATCCTAGGTTTTGGAGATTATGCTCTCTCTTCTCCTTCTCATGGCCGGCCACATACCCTAGGGTTCCAAACCCTTTCCATCACTTAACATCCCCTCTTGTCTCCCCTACTATCCCATCACAAGTCATTCAAATGGATTTGAGGATCCATTTTTGGGAAAACCCCCAAAGGAGGTTTCGAATCCCTCCATCCCTCATCTCATCCGAATCCTTCCCTCATCTCACTCTCCTTCTACTTTTGTCACATGCTTCCTCCATCAACCAATCACCTCACACCTCACACAAACTTGTCATGTCACTCTTACACAAATATTCATTTAGATTTGGTGGCAAGCAAGTCAAACAAGGAGGGGAGAGGTTCGGCTAAGGCATGACCGAAACCTTCACCCATTTCTTTCCACTTTTGCTCCATCATTTCCCATCTCATGTCACTTCTCTTACACACCAAGTCTCATCCTATTGTTCACTATCCCCTCATGTCCTTTCCCCTAGATTTGGAAAGGTTTTAGGCAAGCAAAACCCAAGGCCATTCGGCCAAGGCCCTCACCGAAACCCTTCCCCTCTCTTCCCATCTCCAAGTCTTTTCAAATCCTTTCCACATGATTTTGCTAGATATGGTAGGATCCTATGTTGACTTATTTAGCAAAATCCTACACTTCACACACTTACCTAGGTAGGACAAGATGGATTCCACTCATGGCTTTTCCTTTCTTCGTCCAACAAAACAACTAGTCAACTAGTCTCACCTACTAGAATTTCCTTCTCTCAACCACTAGTCTTGACTCAAATTACTAAACTCTTCCTAGCTTGACATGTGTCACCAAGCTTGGGCTTGAGTTGTCTTATGGACCTCCTCCTATGGACCCATGGGCTTTTCTCTCCCCCACTTAGGCCCAAGCTCATGCCATGGCCTTAAGGCCCTTGAACTCTCAAGTCTATTTCTTAAGGCACTAGCTACCCATTTACCTAGATTACTAAGCCACATTAGTATAATTAGGCACAGAAAAATACTCTAAATTTTGGGATCGTCACAACTCTTTTCATCAAATATGAACAGGATGATATTCTTCTAATTCGAATTTATGTGGATGATATAATATTTGGTGCTACTAATAAAAATATGTGTCAAGATTTTGCTAAAAGTATGCAGGAATAATTTGAAATGAGTATGATGGGATAACTTAATTTTTTTGTTGGATTGCAAATCAAGCAAGCAAAAAGTGGAACATTTATTAATCAGTCAAAATATATAAAAGAGTTACTCAAAAAGTTTGAGATAGAATATGCGAAGGTAATTGGAATACCAATGAGTCTAACCACTAAACTTGATAAAGATGAAATCGGTAAGTCAGTTGACTCAAAGGTATATCGATGTATGATTGGTAGTTTATTATATTTGACAGCTAGTAGACCTGATATTATGTTCAGTGTATGTTTTCAATCATTTTCAAAACAATCTCATTTGATTGCAGTCAAGCGGATTTTTAGATATCTTGCCGGTACTATTGACCTCAGATTATGGTATCTTAAGCACACTTCTTTCGATCTTATTAGTTATTTAGATGCAAATTATGCTGGTTGCAAAGTTGATTGAAAAAGTACTAATGGAACATGTCATTTTTTTAGGTCATGCACTCGTTTCATAATTTAGTAAAAAGCAAAATTCTTTTGTATTATCTACTGCTGGTGCAGAGTATGTTGCTGCAAGTAGTTGTTGTGCTCAAATTTTTTATATGAAGCAACTACTTGAGGATTTTAAATTTATGTACAATTATATTCTTATTAAATGTGATAATACTGGTGCTATAAATCTTTCAAAGAATCCAATACAACATTCTAGAACCAAACATATTAAAATTAGATATCATTTTCTTAGAGATCATGTGCAGAAATGTAATATTGTACTAGAATTTACAAACACACACGATCAATTGGTAGAAATTTTCACAAAATCCCTACCAAAAGATAGATTATGTATGATTATAAGAGAAATAGGAGTGATGCGTATCATGAATATCTATTAAACATTTTTATTCTATTATATCAAATGACTTACAAAAACTTGAGAATTCTAACCTCATCTTTCAACTGTATTTGCTCTTCATAGATCTACATGTTATTCTCATCTAAAGGATTAGACAGTCGAATTGAATAGGCAAGTAAGGATTTTAAATCCTTATTCTGTTATTTTAACTCTACTATTTTTTTATTTGACTCATAAACAAGTCATTGAAGTACAGAGACAGTCTCGTTTAGTTTCTCAATTTCATGAGTTTTGGACTGCAACTGAGCGAAAAAAGTAACAATGGATGATGAGTATCGAGTCTCGAGACCCACAAGCTCATAAATGGCATTATGATATGATTTATTAGCTAAATCAGTTTCTTGTTACTTCATGACACCTACGATAGAAGTAGAAATAGATTAATCACGAGAAGTACTGAAGGGAAATTGACGAGCTATTACAAAATTGTAAAATGAAAATACAGATGAATTGCAAAGATACGAAGAAGATTTGATGCGAAATAGATAAAATTAAGGATTGCTCTTATAGAGACGGGAATAAGAACAAGACAAACTATCTCAACTTCAAATCTTTGCAATATCTTACTTGTCAATAACATCAACAGGATTTGAATCTCCTTCCGCACTGAATTGCTAGAGCTAGGCCTCCAGCTTTTGCAGGTTTTGTTGGACACAAGTGACTCTAATTCTTTAACTCTCTACAAAATCTCCTTCCGCACCAAATTGCCAGAGTTAGGCCTCCAGACTTTGCAGGTTTTGTCGGACACAGACACGAGAAGAAATCTCCTTCCGCACCAAATCTCTCTAATATTTTATTTGTCAACAACATCAAACAGATCTCTGTACCAAGATGATAAAGTTAGGCCTTAACCTTTATAACTTTTGTCGAACACGCACGGGGGAAGAAATTTTACTGAAATCAATTGCGGCTCTTTTTTAATGATACCAAAAGGGAGAGAAATCTTATACTAGTATTATACTACCTTGTTATATATGTTAGAATTATGTCTATATTTTATTTAAAAAAACTAATGCATATTTTCAGGGGAGCTTAAATATTAACTGCAGGTCACAGCTTTCTACTAAGTATTTGTCATCATAAAAAATGGAGAGATTGTAGAACCCAATATTTCAAGTCTCGTATCTACGTATAGATTTTGATGAAAACAAATAAATTTAAAATTCAAACTCAAATTGTCTACGCATGAAGAGAGCTAAGCATATCAAGAAATTAAGTATGAGCAAAAATAAGAAAAAATCTACAAATGAAACTCATAAAGTAATTTTGTACATTTCTTAAAATTTGAAATTGGATTAAAGTTCAAAATTAATATTTTCTCATAAAATATCAAATTGAATTTTTTACATTTGCATAACTTTATTAAAATATTTAATTTCAAAAATTATTTTTATTTTTTCACATATGCATAAATATTTGAATTTGTAAAATTATTGATTGTCATCTTTAACATGTACATGTGTTGTTTGAAAATCTTGAAGGGTGGTTGTGTGTTTTTTTGATAAATGGAAAAGATGGATGATTTTGTTTGAAAATCTTGAAAGGTAGTTGTGTATTTTTTTGACAAATGCAAAAAATATATAATTTATTTGAAAATTTTAAAAGGTGTTGTGTGTTTTTTTGACATATGCAAAAAGAAAATGATTTGGTTTGAAAAATAAATCATGCTCAATTTATCATGTATGAAAAGTAAAAGTTTTGATTTATTTTTTTGAAAAATGAATGGAGTTGTTTTTGACAAATATAAAAAGGAGATGTTTTTATTTGAATCTTTTGAAAAGTGAATAGTACTCTTATTTGTCATGTGAACCTTTTCAAATTTGAATATGAAGACTCATTTGCCTATAAATAGCTCACTTGAGTTTTGTAAGAATCACAACAAGAGCTTACACATTAATTGCTAAATTTTGTATCATTATTTCAAAACTCTCATTCTCTCTTCTCTAAGTTTTGTACCTTAATCCTTATTCATTGTGAGAGAGATATAGGTTGCACTGTATTATTTTTATCTCACTCATTGAGGAGTGTATTCTGATAACCTACCAATTATCAGTTTTTGTATTTGTAAGATGGTGTATATAACCCTTGTGTGTGTAAAAGGTGTTCTACACGGGGAATAGTTGAATCACCAAGTGTGAGGTGATTGGAACTGTAGAGGGTATTCTATACGGATTCTTTGGAGCGGTGTTACTCAAAGGTGTAATAGGTTTCTATCTCCACCTGAAGGAGATTGAATAGTGAATTTGAGATTCTCAAAGGGTAGCTTGAGGCTAGGACGTAGGCAGTAGGGCTGAATCTCGTTAAAATACTGAGTTTGCTTCTTCTTACCCTTACTCTTTATATTTCCTCCTATTTTATATTCTGGTTATATTTTATATTATATATTTGGTTTATAAGTATTAATTTTATAATATAACCCAATTCACTCCCCCTCTTATATTAGTCATGTGGGCAACAGAAGGTTAGAAGGGATTAGGTCTGTAGGGTTTAAAGAGGTGCAGGAATTAATGGGGGGTGTCAGTGAAAAGCAAGGCAGTGAAGGAAAAGAAGAATTCGACCCGCACACGCAAGAGAAATATCTGACCATGCTGACCGAAACTTGGCTATAGAATGACTCGAATAGATGAAAGAATAAGGCCTGGACTCTCTCCCTTTGGAATAATATGGACAGCTTCTACTTCTCCAACATCATTTTCTTTAGCCTTCCCCAAGAGCTTTGACTGGCTAATTTATCTGCCTATTTATCTGTATATTTTTCTTGTCCAGAGTGAGCTATGAGAGATTGTAAAAACCTCAATTATAGTGGATTCTCATCCCCAAATATCCATTGACGTAGGCACTTGCCAAACCATGTAAAATGGTGTGTCCATCTCTATTTATTTCATTTGTTATTTAAGCACGTACCATTACGCCAAAACCTCGCTAGAAGTCCCAAACGACCTCGAATGAAACCCAATTTGCACCAGTGGGTTGGAAATGATTCTTTCTCTCACCCCGACCTGTTGGCCGATTTTTATGGCCTCAACACATATTAAAAAGATGATATATAGTTCACAAATGCAAAGTTAATTTAATTTCTAATTTTTTTGATAGTAAGTGCATATTGGATTTGAGAATGGAGAAGCCACAAGTGTGTGTGCGGAGGTGTACTACATATGGTAAGTTCATAGTTAAAAGTGCTTACTACCTTCAAGAAGAACTCATGGCAAGAAGAAATGGCAGTCATCGAGCAACATTATAAAATTAGAAATTTTGTCAAAATTATGGAAGCTTAAAGTTCTAATTGCCATCAAAACCTTTCTTTGGAGAGCTAGTTTTGAGGCTATTCCCACATGAAGTTGAACCTTTTCAAATATAAATACTCTTTATGTTTGATAGAACATGAATATATGATTAATGCTTTGTGGATTTGTAGATTTGCCCTAGATGTTTGGGGTGCATGTTCTAGGAGGTTACAAAAATGAAATGTGGATGAGACTTTTTAGAGTTTACTTTCTTATTTTTTCTCAATTATGTCAAAAGAGGTTCTAGATAAAGTTGCAGTGACTGCCTGCTAGATAAGGAGGAAAAGGATTTCCTTTGTCTTTGACAGAAAATTCACACCCCCTGATAAGCTAGCTCTTCAGTCTTACCAAGCATTGGAGGATTATAGAATTTCAATGAAAGAGAGCAAGGCTTGAGTAGATAATGGCATTTAAAGGTCAAGTGGTAACAACATTAAGATCATCTGACAATTATAAGGTTAACTAGGATCTATTTGTTGAAAAAAATACAATTACAAGGTCAACTAGAAGTTATTGTTAAGACTCTGAAGGTCAAGTGGTAGCAACATTAAGATCATTTAGGGAGATCTTCGAAGATGCGCAATTAGGAGAATCTATAGTAGCATTCAAAAGCCACTTTATTATGTATTGAAATGGAGCTGCAACAAGTTATCTTAAAAGGTGATGCTTTTTCAGTTGTTAATGCAATTAATAGTACATAGGAGAAGTGTAGCTCAGTTGGTTTGATTATTAGCGATATTAAAAATCTGTTGGAGGATGTTCATAAGTGGTTTATTAGGCACGTTCCTAGGGACATTAATATTGTAACGTTCAAATTGAAAGTCCAAACTACATAACCTATACTTTAAAATGATTAGTAAATGATATAATTAGACCCCCGTTAGAACTTTATAAAGAGCAAAAAACTTCTCATTTATCAATTAATGTGGGATCTCATATACTACCTACCCTTATTCTTTTCATATGAGGGATCACAATCTACCCTCTTAAATACTCGAAGTCCTTGTTGGGCTTGTTCGTTAGGGGTGTTCATCCGGGTTCCAGATTCCCAAATCTGGAACCCGGATTCAAAATTTATTTAAAATTAAAAAAAAGAAAATTAAAAAATATTAAGAAATAAATAAAATTTCAAATCGAGCCAAGTACAACCCGGCCCGGATGAACATGCCTACTGTCCGTTATAGGTAGCACGACTTAAGTCCTACATTTCTAGTTGGAATAGACTCTGATATCATTTGTAACGTTTCAATAGAATATTTAAACCACATGGCCTATACTCCAAAAAAACTAATCAATAATATAATTGGACCCTCATTAGAACTAATAACAAGCAAGACATTTTCCTTCTTAAGTAATGTGGAATCCCTTACACCACCTATTTTGATTCTTATTATATGGGATATCACAAATAATGTTGTCCATGTCTTAGCAATGGATGCTTTACACCTCTATGAAGAGTGTATTGAACTAGAGTATTTCCCTCCTTATATCCATTCTTTAGTGGATGAGGTTTAATAAGATAAGTTATTTTTTAATATAAATATATATAATGAATTTTTAATATGTTTAACTATAAAAAAATTTATACAGAAACTTCACACTCTAAACACCCACTTAAAAATGAAACTATATATTTTTACCTTCTTTTATTTTATACTTAAAACCTTTGGTGTATTGGTGTGGGGTTTCTTTATAGCATGATTATTAATTATATAGGAAAATGTCTTATTTTGATCCCTAGAGTTGTGTCAAATTTCAAACTAGGCCATATAACAAATTGGCTTTTCCAGCTATTATACATTTCTACTTTATAGAGAGGCAAGAGTTGAGAGATTATAAAGAGAAAAAAAAAATTATGAGTTATGTTGAGAGAAACTTTTTAGAATCCAAAATCCATATAACTCAAAAAGATGTCATTTTAACAAAAAAAAAAAAATTATATTTGAAAGTATTTATACTAATATATATCATCCATTTACAAAATGTTTAAAAATCAAAATTTCTAATTTATTAAAATTTTGATTGTTATTGTTGAAGCTATAAAAATCGGCCAATAAGTCAGGGTGAAAGGAAAAATTATTTCTGGCCCATTGGTGCGAGTTGGGATCCATTTAAGGTCGTTTAGGGCTCTCGGCGAGGTTTCGGCATAGCCGGTACATACGTAGACAAGAGATAAAATAAATACAGATGGACACATAATTTACGTGGTTCGAAAAATGTCTATGTCCACGGGCGTTTGGGGGTGAGAATCTATTATCATAGATATTTTATAGTCTCTCCTGGCTCACTACACAAGGAAAAATTTACATAAATACGGTAATGAATCCATTGGCTAGAGCTCTTGAAATCTTCTGAAAAGACAAAGAAGACGATGCTAGATCGGAAGGAGAGATTTGGTCTATCTGAGGCCTTTTTATACTACTCTTTGGTTGCGTATATTAGTCGATCAGCTTCTCTGTATTCCTTTCTTCCCTTGTTTTTCTTTGCTCATGTACCCATGTGCCTAACATCTCTATGTCATTTCATGCTTTTTGTCTCATCATGCCCTTTTTAGTCTTGTCCTCTAGTGCACTACAAAGTAGGCATGGCCTGTATTGGCAGTTTTCCCCTTACAGAATTTCGCAAATTCTTAGCAAAGGTACTATGGTGGAAATTTTCATGAAGTGCTTCCTTTTGACATTTTTTTCTTATCTCTTGCTTTTATTTACCCCGTGAATTCTTACCACTAAGAAAGTGGAGAGAATTCATTGTTGATATCCCATCTCTGGGTTCCGAGAAGATGATGGTTTATCTTCCAAGCTTGATGTAAGAAAGATATGTGACAAAATTATTAAGAGAATGCCATAATGTGCTGATATTACAAAACTACTGATTGTGTAGCGAAAGTGCAGGGCTAGGTTAAGACAGGAGATGGATTCGATTGCTGATGTAGGAGCGCAGAGCCCTAAGGTGGCGGGAGATGGACTCGACCGCTATCGTGGGAGAGCGGAGCTTAACGGTGGCAGGAGATGGACTCGATTGCTGATGCGGGAGCGCAGAGCCCTAATGTGGAGGGAGATGGGCTTGACCGTTACCGTAGGAGCGTAGAGCTCAACGGTGGCAAGAGATGAACTCGACCACAAATGTGATTGTTTGGTGTTTTTGTTTTATTCCATCACTGTCTTCTTTTTGTGCTGAGCTTTTCTTTCTTTCTTTTACCCCGTGAATTATCACCTTTAGGAAGGTGGTGGGAATTTTGCCTCGAACTCAGCAGAGGTGCCGAGCGAATTGTTGAGTGGGTTGTGGGTGACCGGACAACCCCACGATGTGTGCGCGACCATTTTGGATGTGAGGGCTTTGATGAGTGTACTTGGGTGATGAATCTCAAGCCTCGAGCCCATGGCGAGTGAATCTTTGAGCGGGTTGTGGGTGGCCAGACAACCCCGCAATTTGCGAGCAAGCATCCAGGAAGTGGAAGAATTGTTGAGTGGGTTGTGGGTGGCCAGATAACCCCGCAATTCGCGAGCAAGCAACCGGGAGGTGGATGAATCGCGAGCGGCTGTGGGTAGCCAGACAACACCCCAATTTGCGAGCAGGGGGTGGATGAATCGTTGAGCGGGCTGTGGGTGGCCAAACAACCCCGCAATTTGTACGCGACCATCTTGGATGTGAGGGTTTTGACGAGGGTACTTGGGTGATGAACCTCAAGCCCCGAGCCCATGGCGAGTGAATCTTTGAGCGGGTTGTGGGTGACCTAACAACCCTGCGATTCGCGTGCTATTGTTTTTCTGCCAAAAATACTTTTGTTAGTAGAAAAATGAATTTGCATGCTGTGAGTGATACCAACCAAAGATCTTAAGCTGCCACCGTTGATTTTTGTGAATTTGCGGGTGTTGCTTTCGAGCCGGAAAATGCTGAGTCTGAGTTCCTTTGTTTTTGTCAAGTCCTTCTATCTAAATGTTCGGGGATGCTCCTATATGTTGCAGGGTCCCAAGCTAGTAAGATCTGGGTCGGTGAAGTGTCGTTACCTTGAGTTTGTTATGTTGCCGAGTTTGAGTTCCCGTGACCTGAGGTGGTGATTAACCTGTCCAAGCAAATGAAAGAAAGAAGGAGACAAGTCCCAAACAGGAGAGACTTGTTTGACAAGTCCCAAGCGGGAGATGCATGCTGTGTATGAGTCTGTGAGCAGATTATGGAATCCCGTGCATGCATAATGAGACATGTTTTTTGGGGATTCCACAGTGATGAGGTCCTGAGCGATATCCTAGGCTCGGAAGTGGATCTTGAGCAGGTGAGCTGAGTGGGAGCCTCCCGAGCACCATGTATAGGAGGAAGCTCATCCAACTTCACGGTGGGGAACTCGTGAGGTGAGTCCTGAGTGTGTGTGAGGTGATTTCTTGAGCTAAGGTTTAGGGTAATATGAGTTGTTCCCGAGTTGTTGTGGTCCGAGCTAGTGTGAGTGGGGTTCCTAAGCATGGGATCCTGAGCGTAAGCATAACGAGGTTTGGGACTCCCAAGCGCATAAATAGAGAGGTCTGGGACTCCCGAGTAATGGTGCACCGAGCTCACGAAGGGTGAGTGTGATTCATCTAGGTGACTTAGGGTTCTCGAACGAAGTTTCCGAACCTAGGAAAAGATGAGTCTCGAGCGGCACCATCCCAAGGAGGGCATGGAGTCCGACCCCGAGTGCACATTATGCCCGTGGAGTGCATCTTGCTAACTAGTGGACTAGCCAATGTGAGGGAGTCGCAAAACCACCTTAAAAGTGGTAGAGGATATCAGCGGCCTGGATGGTGGCAATGAGCACCCCTTGAACGATGGTGGGGTGGTGCCTGAATGTGAGTTTGTCGTTTGGGAGACCCTAGTGTGATGGACTCGCCATTCCCAGCGAGACCTCTGGTTGGGGGGAGTCCTGCCGGATATCGAAGAAACCGGCGACCCTGGCAGTGGGCACCGACGTCCCCCTCCCTACTCTGGTGTGATGGGCTGATGTGGGTCACGTATGCTGGACTTCACGAGTCTGGCACCATTCATGCCCATCCCCCGTTGGGAATGGTTCAGCAGGGACAGACACCGCCAGCTGTTTCATAGGGTACTAGAGACGTGCAGACTGAACTTATGGCGGCCGGCTGTGAGCCTCAGGGTGCACTATGACGTGCCCCCAAGAAGTACTGTGCATGCGTGCATAGTACCATGCATAGTTCATGTGCGGCACTGTGCAACTAAGTGCATAGTGCCGGCTTGGCATAAGTCACCTTGAGCATGTATTACGTGCTTAGGATGATTTACGTAATGTGCTATGTGCCTAGTAATGAACATGTGCATAAGTCATGTGTTCGGGGGTGAAGAGTTTGGTCCTTCTTTGAGTTTGGAGGGATAAAAGATAAGAAATAAACAGTCCAAAATAAGAGCTCGAGATTGGCCAAGCTCTTATGATGTCGACTTCTTTCTTATCGTGCCAGTGATAAAAATAAAAAATAAAAATAAAAATAAGGTGGTCGAGCGCACTTATTTAGAAGGAACTTTTGTTGATTCGGTTAAAGACTTATTCAATGGGTTGGAAAGTCATCATTCTTCCACTTCCGACTTAAAAATCCTACAGACGACACCACTGTTGAAACCATAAAAATTGGCCAACAGGCCGGGAAGAGAGAAAGAATCATTCCTGATCCACTGGTGTGAGTTGGGATCCATTCAAGGTCATTTAGGGCTCCCGGTGAGGTTCCGGCATAGCCGGTGCATACGTGGACAAGAAATAAAATAAATACAGATGGACACAGAATTTATGTGATTCGGCAAATGTCTACGTCCATGGGCGTTTGGGGATGAGAATCCACAATCATAGATATTTTACAGTCTCTCCTGGCTCACTACACAAGAAAATATATACATAAATTTGGTAATGAATCCACTGGTTGGAGCTCCTCAAATCTTCTGAAAAGATGAAGAAGACGATGCCAGATTTGAGAGAAAGAAATCTGGTCTGTGTGAGGCCTTTTTATACTGCTCTTGGGTGACGTGTGTCAGTCGGTCAGCTTCTCTGTATTCCTCTATTCCCTTGCTTTTCTTTGCTCACGTATCGATGTGCCTGACACCTTTATGTCATTTCATGATTTTTGTCTCATCATGCCCCATTCTAGTCTTATCTTTTAGTACACTACAAAATAGACCTGGTCTCTACTGATAGTTTTTCCGCTACAGTTATAGAATCGAAATTAGAGTTGTAGAATCTTATTAAATCCAGAACTACAATTATTTAGAAGCTATAACTCTCTAATATTGAGAATTATTATGGTGGACTTTTGAGGGTAAAAGAGAGATGCTTTATTTTTATTTTTATCATCCTACTTAATTTCATTTACAATTATTTTTGAAATGCACAAACAAAAGAGATTTTCTTTCATTTTTCTTTATCTTTTCTTCTAATCAAATTTGAAGAGTTTGAATATAATAAATTATTTTGGTTCAAATTAAAAACAAAAAATAGAAAAAAAATCACTTTTAGTGTTTTGTAATTTTATTTTTTTTGAGATACTAATAGGGCCTAGGCCGTAGGGATGGCTTTTTCTTTAGATATTAATCGAGCCTGGTCCTCTACTCGGTACCGAGCCCAAATGCGAAATGAGAAGGCCCTTTTCCAGGGAAAAACCTCCCACGTGTAAACATTCTATTAGTTGTCATCAAAACTTTCTCACTGCCCGGTTGCTTAACATTTGCTCTACAAATTAGGGTTTTTACCGGCTCATATATATCATCCAGAAAACCCTGTTTCTCCACTTCTTCTAGAGAGAGGGAGAGAGGGAGAGGCCGAACCAGAGGAGGTGCTTCGGAGATCTCAGCTTGTCGAAATGGTTACTTTTAGGGTAAGCCTGGGCATCATAATTTCAGATCAGTTACAAAACCTTTACTTTGGGGGGTTTTATTGAAGCTGTCTTTCTTTTTCGTGGTTATTATATTTACAGTTTTTCTTTTTATGCTCTGTTTGGTTCCCGAGATAATCTAATAACGGGAACTGAGAACCTCTTCCTTTAATTTGGCTTTTCATTTCCTTGAAACCAAATAACACATGAAGAGATTGCGAATTCTCATTTTCTCTGAAACAAATGATGGGGCTTTTATGGGGGACGGCTTGGGAGTGTTATTGTCTTCTGAGCTTGTGCTGAATATGTTTTCCATTGGGTTTGCAGTTTCACCAGTATCAAGTTGTTGGGAGGGCTCTGCCGACCGAAGCCGATGAGCACCCAAAGATCTACCGCATGAAACTCTGGGCCACAAACGAAGTTCGCGCCAAGTCCAAGTTCTGGTGAGTGATTGGTGCAAATCTTTGCTGTTCTGGATGATTTTAAGTTTTAGTGGGTATCTATGTTTTTGATTAGTTGTTTGATTAAAATTGATATATAATTGTTTGGTGGTCTGGATCAGGTATTTTCTGAGGAAATTGAAGAAGGTCAAGAAAAGCAATGGGCAAATGCTTGCGATCAATGAGGTATATTGTGGGTTATGGGATGATGTTATGGGTGGTTGTGGTTTTAGAACTCTCTGCATTCTGATGAACCAGCAGTGTTTCTTTCGTCTTATGATTTGCAATGGTTGTCATGCATATAAACTTGAGTATGGTTCGCGCAGTTTTTGTTTAGTACAATGGTAGGTGTTATCTGTAATTTATTAATGTGGTGATTCAATGTTTGTTTTTCCTGCCACTATCACTCTGTAGGTGTGATTATTGTTTTTACATTGTTATGTGTTTGTATAACTGAAACCAAAAATTAGATTTGTATGTCAGTGGCTCCTAGGTAGTGAAAGTAACTATAGAAATTGACTGTTATGACTGGAATTAAGATTTACGGTTAGTAAATTGATGGAGATGGTGACGGATGTCCTTGATTAGTTTGGTTCAAAGTATGGATACTAGAATAGGTCTTGAAGAATAAGGTCTGAAATTTGGGAAGGGTTGAAGCACAATTGCGTGGGGTATAATTTCCCTTGAAGTTTAACTTCTGGATTTTCCACCCTATCTCTAGTATGAGTTTCTCTTTACATAAACGTATTGAATTAGGAGTAGGTGGTTTGCTGCTCTTGCATGTGATTTCAGTGTCAAGCCTTAAATTTCTGTATTTTCATCGTTTGATCTGGATTTCAAAAACTGGAAATTCTTTATATAGATAATAATTTTCTTGCCTACTTTTGTTATCCTTTTTTTTGTTAATTTTTTTTTTTTTTTACATTTGTGGTGGAAAAGCATGAAATGAATGATTTAGTGTTTCCAACTCATATGATAAACTAATACTATCTGTTTGTTGGTTGAAATTGTGGGTGTATTCTATTGTAGATTTTGATTGTCCTTTGCATTTCTGACTATAACTCGATATGATTGGAATTATGCACAGATCTTTGAAAAGAACCCTACCAAGATCAAGAACTACGGGATTTGGTTGAGGTATCAAAGCCGAACAGGTTATCACAATATGTACAAGGAATACCGTGATACCACCCTAAATGGGGCTGTGGAGCAGATGTACAATGAGATGGCTTCTAGACACAGGGTCAGGTTTCCTTGCATCCAAATTATCAAGACAGCCACTGTGCCAGCAAAACTCTGCAAGAGGGAGAGTACCAAGCAATTCCACAACTCTAAAATCAAGTTCCCCTTGGTGTTTAAGAAGGTCAGGCCACCAAGCAGGAAGCTGAAGACCACATACAAGGCAAAGAGGCCTAACTTGTTTATGTAGTTTGGTCATTTGAGTAATGAGCTCTGAAGGGTTAGACTGGCGTCCGCTGAATCATTTTCATAGAAAGCTTCCCCTGATCGATTGTTTCTTTTTGGGTATCGTTTTATTTAAGAATCTTGACAGACTAAAATATTTTGAAGTATATTTGAGTTCACCAAATTCCCTGTTGCACTTTTCTATATAATTTTCAATGAGATTGATAGTTGTCTTTTTGGGCCACCAACATCAATGATCTGGCTGTGTTTGTGGTGTTCTTGTTTTATAACTTATTCAATCTTTTTGGATGGTTATATGAGAATAATGGTTCTGCATGTTCAATTGCAATGGTTGGACCTTCCTTATTGCATCATGTGCGGGACCAAAGATCCTGCCACTGGTTACTGGTTGATGTTGGAGGTATGCCCAACCGACGTTGATGTCTTTGTTGGAATTATTACAATTGTTGCTTTGTGCGAGTGTTTATAGTTTGAAACAGAAGACGACGTTATAATTAGCACTCTGGGTTTTGATCTTTGTTCTCAGGCGGGTCGGGGAGACTTGTATTCTGAGGGAGGTTTGAACCGTTGCATGGTGTTCATCCTTTTTCTCTCTTTGTGGCCCTCTCGAGAGGGTGATACCTAATTTTATCTATGAACTCTTCCTTTTTGGCGTCGCTTCGGTGGAGTTTGAATGTGTGCTCAAAGTGATGCGGATGCTCTTGTTCCTCTTATCTTCGGTAAAAGCTTGGGTGTGCTCAGCAGTACTGAGAAAGGATAGTAAAACGTTTGCAGGACATTATCGATCTGACAGAACATAGCAATGTTTGACAGATGCTATTGAAGGTTGCATTTGGTATTAGGGGAACAAGACTTGCATGCAAAAACAAATTTTGAGGGGTTTTTTACGGCAGATTGATGGGTTTATTTATGTGGAATGACGCATTTCCATACTCAGCTCTAAAAAGAAAAACAATGTATCCTAAATGGAAAATATTTTAGCTATAAAAAGAATATACAAAAATAAATCTACAAACTGGGTGTCTCTAGCAACTCTCATCCTAAATAGTGTTACTATTTTGGTGGACATACTGCCAAGTTTCCAACTCTGGGTGACATAAGCTGGTTGTCCATCTTGTGGTTGAAGGACCGAGGCCTCCAATATTCTTTTTTGTTCTTGAAAACATATGAATCATTTACATCTTTGCAAATATGTTTGTCAGTGGCTTATGTGGCTGAAGGAACTGGATATCGGTGAAAGGAGATTTGGAGGTATTTGTGAGGAGTATTAACTGTGTTAGATATCAGATCTATTATTGTCTGTTTCGAAACTGCTGCATTTCTTCAGGTTCTTAACCCAAAATGAAATTGATAATATTTACAGAAGGGAGGTGCTTTCTTCTTCAAGCAGCAAGCTTCTTCGTCATGACCCTGACTTACAAAATCTCTCAGCTTAGGCAACTTGTCATACCGTTTGCTTTATGATCGCTTAAATCATTTTCGTTCAGAGAGGATTTGAAGTCCAAGATTAACACCCTCTATGATTAAACACTTTGTGCGGTAGGGGTGACAGTTGCATATTACGGGACGGGTTAACCCTTCTACACTCGGGTGGGGCGGGGGCATCAGATAGAGTGGACCCCTGCCCCCCCCGCATGGACGGTATGGGGTAGCTGGCTTGCCATACGGAGGCGGGACGTACTGGGGCGGGATATCAAGGTGCGGGCCTCAATTGTTCACTCATGTGAATCTGCCGTTTAAAGAGAGATGGATAAGAGTGTAGAGTCCATAACATTAAATTCTACCTCTAGGCCATTGCATTAATTACACTATAGTATAGGCATTAAATTTTGACTTTACTTTGCAGGCCTGCTCAATGTTTAGGCTATTGCCAAAGACCATATTATGTAAGGCCCATAAAAATAAAAATGCTTAGATGTTTTTCTTTTTACTTAAAAAAAAAAATCATCTCATTAAATAAATTTTAAATAAATAAATTTTTCACTATGTGTAAGGCTCTATAATACTAAGTTTAACATTTAATATAATGAATTATTTATATTTTTAAATATTTTTTTTAAGATCACGTTAAATTGAGATATAAAATTTGTATTAAGGTCTTATTTTTTACAAAATATTGTATTAAATAAAAGTTCAAAAATAATTTATTTAAAATAAAATCTCATTTTATTTTTATATAACAATTTATATTTTATTCTATTATATATTGTTATAAATAACTTATTTAAATTTCATCTTAAGTCTTAATATATAAAGCCGAACTTGTTACTTTGTCTATTTGGATGGTTTTACTATGTACTTTTTTTGGTTTTTGTTTGTACTTTTCTGTTTTGTTGTGTTCCACGGTTTCCTTCGCCTTGAGCGAGGGTTCTCAATAAATTTAGAGACCTTTTCCTCTTTTATTAAAAAAAAAAAAGAATCTACATTTCTATAAATTGTAAATAAATGTTTCGAGTAAAAAAATGTAAGCAATCTGTTGTTGATGCATTTTGTTTGGTTAAGGATGTCTGCTCATCCATGACTTCAGATTGATATATATATTGCAAAAATGTAATTAAAAGAGCGAATAAAATTTACATGGTTCTCGTGATCTCATGATCTCACTTTCTATACGATAAAAATGAAAATTGAGATGGAAGAAGATTGATGCAAATCCTCCATCCCCTCTTTTCAGCCGCTGTCTGCCACTTTCTATTCTCCCTAATCCCATCATCACTTCATATTGACTTCACTTTCTCCTTTGGCAGACCTACAATCCAATATGGGTTTGGGGCATTAAATGGGGCTTATAAGTACTATGAAATTTTACACCAAACATAATCGTTAATTTCTTGAAATCCGGACTTCCCATCACAACCATCAGCACCTAAAGAATTACATTGACATTGTTAATGCTCTAGTTTTCACGTAGGCTGAATCAAACAAAGAAGATATGGACGTCTTACCAAATCTCTCTCTCTTTCTGCTTTAAAAATTTCCATTTGAACATAATGCAATGGTAATGATTAATCGACTTTCCTTTGTGCATTATCACAAAAATATGTTTTACGCTTTCGCTTTTAAGGACCGTCCAAATCAAGGTACCTATCTTTCAACATTGGACTTAAATCTAAAAACAAATACAAGTGCTAAGAATCTAAACCTTTTTTTTTTTTACTCTTAGGTTTTCTTTTTCCATTCAATATATGCTAAAGAATGCTTCTTTATCAGGGTGAGTGTATTGGATAAATATGTAATGGGCAAGAACGATTCAATATTACATTGGTACTTTAGATACTTTCAAAATACTGATGATGTGCTACTCTTATCTTATCACAAATATGTATGTATAACATTCAATTTTGGGCAAGTAGTTAATTGTGTTAATCCAAAAATAAAATAAAAAACTTAAAAATGAAATGAAGCGTAAACAAATAAAACGGTTCTGATCTATGTCCTTGAGGATATCATAGATTCCTCTTTCATGAGGACCCACCAACTTTGGCTATTCTAATAACAGCGTATCGAACACTAACAAAATGAGAAAAAGACAAAAATACCCTCTAAAGGTGTTTATTCAATGAGGAAGCTTTTCTTATACCTACCTTTATTTTCTGAAATTTGGCATTAAGTTTCCCCTGTTTAGCACTAGTTTCAATTGAGGCACTTATGTGTATCACTTGGAAAAAAAAAAAACACCCATTCTCATTTTTACTACTATCATGTTGCTTCACTAGCATGCTTTCCCTTTTAAAAATGTAAATGGGTAAAAATGGTTTGGTTTTCCATACTATTTATAATTGCATTTCGACACATTAATATAGTAGTAGGCAATGTATATTATTAAGGGAATATACATGAAAGGTAAGAATATGTAGAACATAAATTACATGAAAGGGAAGAATTTGTATAACATAAATTATAGATTCACATCATATTTACACCATTATATCTGAAGGATAAATTACAGTCAACTATCATTTTAGAGTATTGATATGTGCTATCATTATTTCCATCTTGGTCATGCTGAGATTGAGTTGACTTGTCATTAATGATACACGAAGATTGAGCAGAATGATATATGTTAACATCCTCCTACAAGCTAATGGGTGTAGGACTCACATTTAGCTTGTCCCACAAAAGAAGAAATCGAGAAGATGTTATGCTTTCAGTAAAGATATTTGCAACTTGCTGAGTTGTAGGAAGATATTGAATGAAAATATCCTTTTGCACTATTTTATCCTGAATAAAATGATAATTGACTTCTACAAGCTTGGTACGAGCTTGAAAAATTGGGTTTGAAGCAAGGGATATGACTTCGATGTTGTCACACCACATAGTAGGTGTTATTGACATTGACTATGTAAGAGCAAGAGATCTATATCCAACTTTAGTGCTGAATTTTGATACCGCATGTTGCTTTTTGATAGTCTAGCTAATGAGATAAGGACCAAGGAAGATGGCATAACTTTTACTTGACACTCAATCTCTAGATTACTAGTCCAGTCTGAGTCATAATAAGCATTGAGATGTAGTGAACCTTGGCTGAAGAACAATCCTTGATTGATGGTACCTTCAAGGTATTAGAGAACTCTTTGACTACTGTCCATTGAGTGGTCATCGGATTATGCATAAATTGACTCAATTGGTTGACTAAAAATGCAATATCAGCCTATTTAAGACACAATATTACAAAGCTTCAACCAAGTGTCTATATTCAGTTGCATTGTCCAAAGGGTTTGCATCATATTGGGACAACTTGGTTCTAGTAGGAAGTGATCTTTTGCTAGATTGTGAAAGATGGACAACTTGGTTCAATCAAGTATCTTAGAGGCATACTTGGTACTATGAGAGATGGATTCCTATTATTGTACAATGAACTTCAATGCCCAAAAAGAAATGCAAAGCCCCAAGGGTTTTCATAGTATAACTTTTCTCTAGACATATAAAACAAGAAGTGTAACGGTAGACATACTATTCAAACAATTATATCATCAACATAGATTAAGAAAATGAAAATAGAATAGTCATATTTAGATTCAACAAACTAGAGGTCAAGAAAGATACTTTTTAGCTTGTTAAACTATGCTTGAGGAGCTTACCATAGCCCATAGATTTTCTTTTATAGCTTAGAAACATGTACGTGATGGTTTTTGTAAATGAATCTTGAGGTCTGCTCCATGTAGACCTTCTTTTCAAGTGGCCAATGCAGAAAAGCATTGGATACATCCAATTGTTGCTTTGACCACTCGGTTGAATATCTTTGTAAAATCAATGCCATCATGTTGTTCATAACCCTTTGCTACTACCTTGGCCTTGAGTCTCTCAATGGTATCGTTAACTCTTTGTTTAGCCCTATAGACCCACTTACTGATTATGACATTTTTGTAAAGGGGTTGAGAGAAAGAACCCAAATCTAATTGGATCTAAGTGCTTGAAATTCTTCTTGCATGGCTTCACACCATTTAGGAACTTTTCTTGCTTGTGCAAAGTTTTTAGGTGTGACAAAAAGACCTATGGAAGAGTAAACTTGCAATGGATATTTAGTTTAGTAGTACATTTGGTAACTTGACAAATGCTTGGCCTTTCTAATACTATCTTGTAATCGAGTCACCATTGGATGTGAGATCTAGACATTTTGTAAAGATGATAGAAGAAATTCTGCTTGTGAATAACTGGAGTGACTAGATACCTGATTCTGGTCATTGGATGATGACTTTACAATAGGAAGGTCAGAATCATTTGGAAGGTCATTAGGTTCATTTGGAATGTCAAACTCAGGAAATTCATTTCTAGTGTCAACAGTGCTGGAACTAGCAGGAGAATTAGTACTAGGTTTTGTCTGACTCTACAAAGTAAATTTTTGAGAAGGATATGGATTGAGAGTCACTACTTGTGAAGAGTTTTCTATTAATGAACCAGAGACTGTTGTAGAGGGCCTGACAAAATATGATCCAATCTTGAGTTGGGAATGAGCCTTCATAAAAAACAACATGCCTGCTATGAATGATCTTTTGGATGGCAGGGTCAAGACATCTATACCTTATGATGATTGTAGGGTCGTATGAGAGGAAAATAGGTACACCCAAAACTTTAAGAAAGGTATAGTCTGGTTGCTTGTGAAGTAATTTGAAGGGGATTGATGTTTCAAGACTATAATAGGATATCTATTGATAAAGGTATATAATAGTACTGAAAGCATCAACTTAGTAGCCTAAATGTATCTTGGATTGAGATATCAAGGTTAGCCTAGTTTCTACCATGTGTCTATGATTCTTCTTTGCTAAACCATTCTATTGGGCAGCATAGGGACATGACATGCTATGTATAATGCCATTTGTTTAAAGGAAATTGTTGGATCTAATGGACATGAACTCACCACCTCTATCCAAATGGAATGATTTAATTTTCTTAGATAAAAGGTTCTCAACCATGTATTTAAACTTTATGAAACGCTCAATGATTTTAGATTTGGATTGCAAATGATATATGTGAATCAAGATAAACAGTCAATAAAAGTCACATAGTACTTATAACAACTGCTTGAGACAATAGGTGAATTCCTATTGTCTTGGTATTATTTCGAGTGGTTCAAAGGTTACATTATAAGACTTTGAAAAAGGTAAAGATTTAGCTAGGTTTAGGTCTGGTGTATTCTCAAAATACTCCATTATCAATAATTTATTTTTACTACTATTTATTAGTTTTATTGCTATTTAATATTTTATTATTACTTTTTCATTATTATTCACAAAGTATCTGAGATCACTTCATTACCCAAATGCAACCTTAGACTTTGCTAATTGACATGGTTTATACATGCTCAGTGGACCTAATAACAAGAAGTTGAACTAAAGACGTACTTTTGTCAAAGACAATATTGCTTGGATGAACAAGGCTTTGTTGTCAAGTGATAGGGTCTGCAATGACTCTGGTGAAGGCAGTGATCTTCTTGGTTTTATTCATAGTATTAGCGAAAAAAGATAGGATAAAACCCATCTTTACTTGACCCTTGCAAAATAAGCATATGGCCCGTACATTTGTCCTTCACAAAGTAGTGAGAGTCATTCAAGATAAACAAGCAGTAGTTATCTAAACAACTTTTTCTATACAGGGTAAACTTGTAGCAGTTGAAAGACATTGAAGAATGCTATTTAATTTGAAAGGAGCACTAGAATTGAAAAGCGCTGTAGATCTTTGATTAGCAATTGTCAATCTTGTTCCATTGCCTACAATAATTTTCTCATCACCTTTTTAGGGTTTTTGGATGGGTAAATTTTCTAGTGTTGCTGTACATGACTATGTGTGGTGCTATCAGCATACCGTGGCTACTCTTATGGTTGTTCTATTGTGGAGGTTGCTCAAGTTGCCATTGCTCAAGTTGGGAAGGTGGGTGCTTACCTTGGTAAGCAAAGTTTATACGCTGGTAGTAGTTCAAGGCTTCATGGCCTATCTTGCCACAAATTTGGCATGGAGCTTTGTTTGAGTTAGCTTGGAATAGATTTTTGTTGCTATTGTCTCATTTTTATTTAGATTGTAATTACCTTTGTTCTGTCCAAATGATTTGTATTTACTATTGTGATTTGTCCTTGAAGATTTTGGCTTGTGACAGTATAGAGTAAAGCTTTCAAAGTCACCAACAGATTGGTGTTGGTTGCCAAATAATGTCTCAAAGTTCAAAATCTCAACTTGAAATCCTAAAAAGTCATAGGAGCTTCACTAAGTAGCAAAGTAGTATGACATGATGAATGCAGTGTATGTTGAAATAATCCACCCAAGATGTAGGAGATGAGATCATCATCTTTTGTTGGTTTGCCTACAATCATTAGTTTGTCTTCCTTGGACTTGGCATACCAAAGATACGCTGCACAAATTTGAGATCCCTGCTATAAGGACCGCAACTGGTGCTTTAACTAAGCTACCCAAGAATGCGATTGTGATGTAAATCTCTCTGATGTCTACACTTGTCTAGAGGTATTCAATCTATATATTAAGGATATAATTGTTTTATATAAGTGGTGATAAACCAACCAAGAAGATACTAGTCTTTCTTTTGCCACAACAAGTAATCTGGATTGATTACAGTGATTCTTTTTCCTATTTCACCAGTAAGAAACTGGGATGGGCAGGACTTCGTGCCATCCACAATACTCAACAGTTCATGACTTCTAAAAATAGGATGGATTTGGGAAACCTCGTTCAAATAGTTTGAACCATCTAGTTTGGTGGAGATGTAGTGAGTGATGCTAGATAAGGTGAAGGTATTGAAAGTCCGTGCAGTAGGTATGGCGTAGGAAGATGGTTCCATGTTCAATGCAGGATCAAAGGATTTTCCTATGACGCTCTGATACCATGAAAAAGTAAATGGATAAATATGGATTGGTTTTCCATGTTGAGAAATAAACTCTACATTGCCTGTAGATAAAGTCTTGGATATACTTATAGGTAATGTGCAAACTTCTTTTGTTGAACTGATTTTATAAGATGAATAAGGTCCATGAATTTTACAAGGTATCAGAGTTTGCCATAGGACGAATGAGGGCCCACACTATTTATCCCGTGACAAGATCCAGAAAAATTACTGACTTGCATGTGAGGGAGGGTGTTGAGGAATAAATTCTACATTATTTGTGGACAAGGTCTTGGGCATATTTATAAGTAATGTGTAAATCTGTCTTGTTGAATTGAGTTTATAAGATGAGTTAGGCTTATGAATTTCTACATTCCACACTGTCCAAATTTGCATTCCAACGCATTAATAAAGTAGAAGGCTATGTGTACTGTTAAGGGAATATACATGAAAAGTAAGAATATATAA